>CM062806.1:312216760-312871726 GCA_031772625.1 Pinus tabuliformis | reverse complement strand
ACGAAAGTAGTTTTAGTTTGTTTGTTTCTAAGGTAGCTACCAGTCTTAGTGGGACTAGCAGCTCTGCATAGACACTAGATTTCCCGATAACAAAATGGCGACTCCGCTGGGGAGCGAATAGATTGTTTGTTTGTCTACATGTCTTTGCTTTATAAACTTACAGATGGAGCCTGAAGTCAAGCCAGCTAGCCTTCGAACTGCATTTGCTATGCAAGTGCAAAGTAGATCAATGCTACTTCAGTCTATCTCTGGGTTTTGTTTATGAACTGAAAAATCGATTTACAAGCTCTCTAATTGCCCTTGTGGTGGCTCTAGTAACCTCTTTAGATCTACCCCTGTGATTGATTTACTGATTACCACTTGCTCGGCCTAAATCCCTGAACTGAGCTGCAAACTGTGACCCGGAACCCAATTGAAGTCTCGTCCCTGGACCATCGCACTGTCTCTTCTTTGGATCTGTATGGATCGCACTTCCCGAGTGTAGTAGGTGCGCTGCATCTCTTTTTCCCTGTGTTACAGGTGCGCTGATCAGACAAGGCCTCTTCTGCTCTTAGATTTTGGTTTCTGTGTTCACTCTTTTCAGCTCTATTCAGGAGTTTTGTTGCCTGTAGTCAGTACACCTCTGTTGAAACCCCCTTCCTTGCCATTATTCCGCCTCCATTGTGCAAAGGACTGTAAATGTTTTTATGTATTTTGAGCCATTTTCAGTTCTCTTTTACAAAGAAGTAGCGTAATTGAACTATCGTTTCTTGATTTGAAAGTGTCACAAGTGTCGTTTTCAGTCATAGAAGAGAATCCGATTGTTCTTGATAGTCGATTACAATTTTACTCTTGTATTTGATTTGAATTAGTAGTTTTTCAAGTGTCAAAAGCAAGTTTTCAATTCCAAATCGCAAAGTGTCGTCATTGTCCTCATTTTGTCTTGAGAAGAAACTTGCTAGTAATGTCGCTTTGAAAAATAATTCAGATTTGCGCTTAGCTTTCTTTTTATCATTCACACATTAAGAAGGCTGAAAACAAATACATGCATGTGCATTTGCATTTAGACTGTTTGTTGGTTTGATTTAGGACAGTGCATATAGTGTGTGCTCTCTGTTCTATGTTGAAAGAACATCATCTCTCTTTCCTTAGTAGCTAGGATTTTCATTGCAAAAAGAAGATTAAACGATTGTTTATCATCTTAGATTGCATTTTAGGAATTGTACATCTACATCACGCGGCGAACCTGAAAGGCAAATTTCTTAAGCAAGATCAACTGTAAAATAAATTTAATGAACCTAAAAATGCTTTGGAACCTAACGCACAACATTTAGAAGTCTAGGCTAGAGACGTATTCCAGCGTTGTAAAGCCTGGTAACTATTGTTTTCATTGATGGTTGGGTGATTCCTCCACTTTGAGATGATAAGTGCCAGTACGGACTTGTGCTCCCACGTACCGTCGAGTATATATTGGGAGACCACCATAGGCTTTATCCTTTATCCATAGGAACCCGTGTTTGTCGCCCTATTGATTGCAATGCACTGAACACAGCATTCGGGAAGATTGATTGCCGTACTGTAAAAAGTATTCTGCAGTTTTGCGATTGGTTTGGTAATCCCTCTATCTAGATTTCTAGAGCAATCTCTTTCGTTCTTTTTCAGACTCCTTAAAAGAAAAGGTCCATCTGAGCACTTGTCACTTTAGGTTCATTAAAAATCGAAGGCGACTAGAGTCATCTTTTGTTTTTTCTCGACTCTTAAAAATTAAAAAAAACAAGTTGTGTCAAAGCGTCTAAAATTTATTTTAATCGGAATAAATATCACCTTTCCTACGTTGGTATTAGGTTGAGAAAAATGGAGTCCACCAACCAAGGAGTTCCCCTTGGGGGAAATCCTAGTCCTTTCTCCTCTTGGGGAGATGTTGGTGCGCCCCATATGGCCACATTGTCGCTTCCAGGACTGACAATCGGCTTGCCCATATGGCTCTTCTCAACCTCTGTCGTTCAGAAAACCATGATTCCTGAACAATCAAGTCAGCAACTAAACGATACCAGAGTTACCCCCCAACCTTATACTTCGTCCAATTCTTCCTCTCCTCCTTCCTCTTCGCTTAATGAAGATGGTAAAGCCAAAAATCAAGTAACCAAGAAGAAGAAGGAGAAGAAGAAGAAAGAGAAGAAGAAGAAGGAGCCAAAGGCAAAAAGGGGCAACCAAGCATCGTCTAGCGAAAATCCACACACTGCACCGTCCAAGCCTAAACCGCCATGTGTCATTTGCAAAGGAGACCACTATCATCAAGATTGTCCTTGCATCCCTCAGATCTTAAGGGACTGGTCTCCTCGTTTGCACAATCCGGTGTCATCAACCTCTGATGATCATGTTGAAAGTACACCGTCAACTAGTGAAAGTGAAGCCCCTGGACAAAAAGGAAGATGTAAATTTCCTTGTAAACTGTGTGAAGGAGATCACGTCATCCACCGTTGTCCCTTCTTAGATGAGGCTAAAAGAGTTTTGGATGACTGTCCGGTTTCACCGTTACGGCTTCCTCCTGGATATAAGAAGCTCTTACCAAGTTCGTCACTAGTTGAAAATCCAGCTAACGCGCCCTTGTGGTCGGCTGAAGCGTCTATCATTGAAGATAAACCATCTGAATCCAAACCAAATGAAATTCAAAAGGTGGAGGCGGCAGTTGACCCGGTCTTGCCTTCAGAGGATCCATCTTCAGATGATACAGTCACCGAGGAGAACAAGAACGACACTGTTCAAATTCTCTTCGTAAGCACAGACTCCGATGAACATGGGGGCAGTCTACCTGTTCCTTTACCGCAGGAAGGAAGTTCGTCAGAGTCATATCCGGCCGTCTATTTGGTCCCACCTCCAAGCAACCTAGTTGTTTCCTTCGATTGGAATCTACTAGGCAGACCCCGCTTACCGGCTAGTGTACCATTTCGAATCATTGCTCAAATATACAGAATGGTCATGGCCGGTACCATCATAGATGAAGGGGCTTCTGTGAGTATCCTTTCCTCAACCTCTTGGAAAGCGCTTGGTTCGCCACCACTTTTTCCTAAAATGAGAAATCTAACAGGCTTTGACAAAGGAACCAGTCGACCGTTAGGGATTCTTCCCAATGTGCCGATAACATTGAGAAGGAAAACCGTTCACATGAACGTAATGGTAGTCCAAGGACCCCTGGATTATAATCTACTCCTTGGACGTGACTATATTTATTGCATGGGAGCCATTGTCTCCTCACTCTTTAGAGTAATGTGTTTTCCGCATGAAGGAAGAGTGGTCAAGCTCGTAGACTAGCTTTCATTTCTCAGTTCACACATAGAAAATAGTCATATACCATCCCTGTATGGTATTTTCACGCAAGGAATGTCTCATCAATCCCCAGTCTGTCCTCCTGATGAGCGCGAGTGATTTAGAGGATATGACTGAAACTCATGGGGCATGCACCCTGGCCTGTTTCGATAGGAAAACCTTGGGTATAGAGTAGGTTTTCGTGAAGGATATATGACTAGTTTATGAGAATAGACTGGAATAAGATACCTCTGTCAGAAGGTAGGCCTTTCCCAATAGAGAAAATGTTTTGTCTGCAAATTGAGGGGTAACCTGTAAAAGGTATGCCTTTCCTGATAAAACAAATGTTTTGTCTGCAAATTGAGGGGTAACCTGGGAAACTCTACTTCACTATACCTGGGGGCATGCAAACCTTTTGGCATGCAAGCGAAGAGCGACCATTTATTTTTTAAATTTGTAGGTCCTCTAACCCTTTAAACTCGTAGGATTGGTCGTTTCCTAACTTGCATAAAGAAAGGATGCGGGGCAAAGCTTTGAAAAAATGTCGTTTTTAAATGAGACATCCTGATTATATGACTGGATCGAGCAGTTTTAACGCGGAATTCAAGCTCGTTAAAAAATAAACATAAGAAATGAGCAAATGTTCCCCCAGAGTTTAAGCTCATTAAAAAATGAACCATTTTCCAGTAAATAACCATTGTGAATGTATTATCGTCAGCCTTTGAAGCCTTGGTCGTGTTCTCATCATCACCTCCACTCTGTATTGGTCGATCATTCACCTCCATTTGATTGTTTACCCTTTTGAGGAACAACTTCGAAGAGTGATCCTATTAGCCATCCTTGGGACACAGCCATGATTGGAAAATTCCAAACCTTACCTGGAATCAACTGCTACCCGAATTTATCACTCGTTCCTCAAAAAAAGAGTCTCCTTTAAGCTCTTTTCAACTGACTCGTAAAATATGAAAATATTTCCGAGCAATTGGCCTCTCCAGCTCGTTAAAGGGATCGGAAGTGCTATCCCTCCTTTAGATTTTAATCTTTTTGGACTTGAGGGAACATTACACAAAAAGATCGAGCACTTGTTTTGTTCGGCTCTTTAAAAGTACCAAAAATTCATCCCTTTTGTATTGTTTTATACTTTTTCGGACTCAAGGGATTATATGACGAAAAAGGATTATTGGAGTTTTCTTTACGTCCCTTTTTCAGACTCTCTAAAATTGAAAAGGACCGAGTTATCCTTGTTGTTAAACTCGTTAAAACCGAATAGTGACAAACTTGTCCACACAGACAAGAACGAGTTTCACTATCGCTAGGCTCATTAAAACATAGTGATGGGTTTTCCTGAAGGGAAAATTATAGAAAAAGCATATGTTATCCTCCTCAAGCTTGACAAAAATAAAGAGGTACTCGTCAGCAATGACTGGGGAAAAATTGGGAAGAAAACTTGAAGAAACTTTATTAGGTAGCAAGTCGCTCTTGAACTTGACACTCTCACTCCGCATCCGAGTTAGGTTGGGTTGTTCCGTTCATTGGCCATATCACCATGGGTCCATCACACCATCCATATTTAGGGTTAACGCTACCAATCCATCATGTTAGTGTCGCCGATATGTTCAAGAGAAGTCGCTCAAAGAATTCACCTGTGTCTCACCCACTGCAATACATTTACGCTCCATTCTTTCATGATCGCCACCCTGAACCTTATATCACCAGATCATTTTCACCTCCATTAAAATCATTTGCTCCATTCCATGTCATTGATGTGGGATTCACTAAGGCCCTCCTATGATGGATCGCTTCTTGTCGACATCAACTCATTATCCAAGAAGTCGATCTAGGAACAACCCTTTCAATACTTTGAAGCTTGCATGCCTCAATGGCAAGTTTCTCACTTCCGGCGACAGGTTTACATCAATGGACTTCGACCGAAAGATTTTGCGTGGTGTTCGACTCCAAGTTCCTTATTCACACCACGTGAATTGTACTGTAGTACCTTGAGGGTCATTATTATTATCGGTGATTCCTATCGCGCCTGTTAACAGCTTACATCATTGGCTGGTAATCAGGCGATGTCTTTCCATGTTCGACTCCAGAACATCTCTCACATGGATCGACTTGTACTTTGAGTGAATATCGAACGAGATTGAAGACCCCGGATCTAGTTTCATCCATCCGGGCTGCGATATATATTCAGGAAAATAAAGACATCAAATGTACATCATTACTGCACAGATAATCATCCAACCTAAGGGATGATGGCTCTACCAGAATCATCAGTCTACACTCAGACGATTGTCTGTCTTATGTACATGAAAATGAATTTATAAAGCTGAGCATGGGAATGCCCGCCTCAGCTAGATCATGAAAATATTATGAAGATAATGTATTGTATTGTATCTTATTACAGGTCGCCTTTCAGCTTGAAGAAACTTTAGATCCTCATGATAAAGCATTTCACCCAACATCAACAGATTAACGACCTCATGCTTTAGGGGGCAACTGTTATAGACATTTTTGGGCACTGCAACCCAAATCATAAATGTCCATAAACCAAGGGCTCTTAAGTCCCTAAAATTTTTGTTCCAACCTCTAAAAGAACAAGGTCAACTGATTACATCTTCTCCCAGAAGTTCTCCATGAAAAACTACTCAGAACTAGTCAAAACTGGACCATCTCACCTACTCCATGGTCAAAGTGCGTTGCATCCCACCTAAATACACACGAGAGGTGTGATGCATCTTGAAAAGCCCTTCTATGGGGTGCGATGGGCGAGAGTGGACAAATGGCAGGGTCAATCTGCAAGGTGGAGGATCATGGAATCTTCCAGAAACTTCTCCTGTGACACTTGCCTCTCTGCATTCGCCCAGGGATGAGTAAGAGATAATCAATCTCCAAGTGGAATCAAGAACTATCAGAGAGAGGACACTAATCAAATCTCAAAAGCTGACTCAACCCCCTTGCAAACATCTATATATGGATCCCTCATCCCAGAGATCCAGAGGCTGGAATTTTGTATCTTGTAAGGAAGTGCTGCTGGTTTCTTGGTGCAACATCATAGTGTTGGGTGATCTAAGCTTTTCATGAGGTGAAGAAGGGCTTTCTTGCTGAGAGGATGATGCTGGGTCAGAACAATTGGTTGTAATCCTCTTTGCTATTCTTGATTATTAATAAAGCTATTCAAGTTTTCCTCCACATTCTTGTATGATTGATGATATATGCATTTGTGTGGTCAATATATATCTGGTCCTATATTGCTTATGATAATAGATCTATGTTCTTGGATACTGTTGTGATGCTTTGATTCTACAGGTGCTCTTTGAAGCTGGGTAGACGAGGAAGCGAGTGGCAAAGATCTATCAGAAGGGAGAGGAATCAAGAAAGGAACCAAGCGCAAGACAGAGGTTGGTCTCCTTTATTCCCCTCTTATCTATTTCTCATAAAGGAAAATGAAAGTAGTTTTAGTTTGTTTGTTTCTAAGGTAGCTACCAGCCTTAGTGGGACTAGAAGCTCTACATAGACACTAGATTTCCCGATAACAAGGAGGGGACCAATACCGTTGCAACCAGAGGTACAAGCTGAGCCAAGCATGACGCCCGCACTCTAGTGCACAATCTGTCAGGTCGGAGGAAAGCATGCCACGGATAATTGTCACCTATTGCCGAACTTAAGACAACCCCCTGCCCCCCTCAACAATTATTTTGTAGCTTCTGCGGGACGGTGGGCCACGATGAAAGAAATTGCCGAAGTTACGAGATGTTGATGGATCAAACACCTACTGATAGGATGCAAATAGAGACACGTGGGCAGGAGCACGCCGCACTGCTTGAACGAGGAGGATACCAAGGATGTGGACGGGGCCGCGGGTTAATGGGACCTGGACGGGGATGAGGACAATTAATTTGCTATAATTGTGGAGGACCGGGGCATTACATGCGTGATTGCACAAACCTGACCAAAGCCTGTTGCCCTTACTGTTACCAATTTGACCACGAAGCGGTCGATTGCCCCATGCTGATTGCTCGAATGCGAGAAAAGGGGGTACTTTCGGCTAACCCTACTTAGAACGTCCAAATGATGAAGGTTGAACCCCGTGCAGAATATCCCAACATAAATATGATGCTCGGAAGTGGGACTGCTACCAGAGAAGATATGGGGAAGCAGACAAAGGTGCATACATGGGTCCGTAAGGCCCCCAAAAAAAACCAAAATTTGACTTGGAGCGTGTGAAGGAAACCTTTATGGAAGTCAAGAAGAACTTCGCGGAAGCTTCTACTTCGAACAGTAAGGATCAATTCAGATCAGAGAAGGATAATTCTATGCTAACCACCTTCTTGGAAACCTGCATGAACTTACTCAGGGATGCTAAAGCAGTAAAGGGTCTGCAAGAATTGATAACTCGATGCGCGGGAGTAGACGAACTGTGAATGGTCCAGAAGTTAGGCAAACATGCTTTGCGCACGGGGTGGGAAATGCAACTGACTGTTCAGATTAGAGACTATGAGATGGACCAGGTCATTTTAGATTTGGGGTCCGACACGAATGTCCTACCAAAACAGACTTGGGAGCGCATGGGCAGGCCCACACTACAATGGTCTCTGATTCAGTTATGGATGGCTAACCAACAAAAGATTCTGCCCATGGGAAGACTGAACAGGGTTACAGTTGACATTGATGGCGTTAGCACACAAACTGATTTTTAAGTCATAGAAATTGTGGATGATAGTAACCCCTATCCTGCATTGCATGGATAGATTGGGCAATAGATATGAATGGAGTCATTAACCTCAAGAAACGAAAAATGATATTCGAAAAGAAATCTCTCTGTGTAGTCGTTCCGTTGGATCTAATTGAAGGGGCATGCTATACTGAGCCAGTGTGCAACAAAGACAGTGATGGTGAATTGGACTATATCTACCAGATTACAACGAAATATCAGGACAAGGTAAATCCAACAACGGACGGTAGACTCCCATGGGACTGTGATAGTTCTTGCACATCGGACTCAGATGAAGAAATTGAACGACGACAGAACCGATTGCATGAAGTAACCACCCTAAATTGTAAGAGGATGGTGACAATAGGGGCAAAGGAGCAGCCAGAAGTATCTGCAAAAGCATCATGCACAACCATGGCTTCAGGGAAGGGTGTAGCTCCGAAGATGCGAAGGAAAGGGCACAGATGTCAGAGGTAGGCGCACGCATGAATGGGAGAGTGAAATGAGGTAAGCATTCCTCGCCAGCATAGGCTGTAGAGGTATGAGATGCAGACACCCAACCAGCTTAGAAGTAGTAGCCCAGAGCCACCCCAACAAACCGGTTCACCAACAGCCAACGCCAAGGGTAGTGGGAAATCAGGGAAGTTACGGATACCATAGGTTCATTGGGCCTATAATAGATGACATAAGGGAGCATAGAAAAGGCAAGGTAGCCGCAGGACCCACAACATCAATAAACTCGGGGTACGACCAAGGAAGCAAAGTGCATTAGGACGGGATGGATCCAGCAGCATAGCACAGTAACAAGTTGTGACCCTGCTATCATGGTTGTGCCCACACTTACAGAAGAACACACCTGCTAAAAGATTGGCTACCTAGACGCTCGAGAGGTTCTCATAGCTCGGGCTAGCAGGGAAGTTGAGAACTCGCACCAAAGGTGTGAGCACCTGACTAACAGTAGAAAATACAGTCTCAGGGCCCCAATCAGTTGAAAGAAGGTGTGGGACTATAAACAAGTCTGCGAAAAGCCAGCGTGGCAAAATGATTCTTCACCAAGTAAGATAGTCCACAATATCACAGTTACACCCTAAGGATTGCACTACTGGGGGGAAAAGTCAAAAAATGACCATTAGCAACATTAGTCCTGATAAGAAGGACAGTTTACGTCAGAGAGTAGTGGGCGACGGGACATTAATATGAGAGGTTTGGACTAGATATGCAAAGATTTGCTGACTCGACGCCATTAATAAACTGGAAAAGAGGGGGAAGGAATTTTTTCAATGCTCATAAGTTGTGGCTATTACTGGAATATTGGTGCTTCAAACTAGCAAAGAGTAGCACGTACTCAGCTACCAGGCACCCCATGAGTACCATGGCCAGAACACGAGCACGGTTCATAGAGGAAATGCAACTAAATCAAGAAGAGCTTGAGGATGTGACTCAGGTTCCTGAAGTTCCTAAGTCTCCATGCACACCGTGACCCAGGAAGAACAAGCAAACAGTAGGAGCAGTCACGGTGCGTGACGAAATTCAAGCCAGAGTGGAAACAATGAGGAGCGTTGTTCACGAATGCTCGGGACTACTAGATCAATCTCTGGGGATACTCACATCCCTCCAGGATGACGCAACCATACAACAAGTGTAAACCCAAGAGTGTGAGTTACAGCAGGCCTATGACACCGCTTGCGGGGATGCACAGGCGGTCACTATCACACAGCAGTTGGCCAAAATGAAGGAGGCCCAGGCTCTCAAGGACCAAGTTGACACGGTGCAGCAACAGGAGGTAGTACTTAAAGAATGTATCCAGCCCTGGCTCAATGAAGCATTTAGTGTCTCTACAACTATTGAAGGCAAGTTAGCACATATGCAAGTAGTGTGTGATACCGAGCAAGCAACTGCAACTGATAGGGATGCATCAACGGCTCACTTGGAGAAGGTACAGAGGCTCGCAGCCGAATTTATTGCAGGGACAAGTGATATGCAGAAGTTGTTGACTGACCTTCACGCGAAGATTCTCGCACCAGCCAAGTGACTCGGGACGAGTCACGATGATTGTGTTGGGGGATTGTTGGGTAGCAGAAGCCCCGCGCAATGGTCATGGGGCACAAAGCCCGAAATTTTGGGTAAAGATAAGGTAAAGACTTTGCGGGATGCACGGAGAGTGATTTTTAATAAGTTGAAGTCAAAGGGTAGTCTGCCCGAAAATAATGTAAAGAAATGGAAGTTGAGTTGGCCCACCCATGGACCGCAATCCATGGAAATGTATAAATAAAGCGAGGCTTTATGGATAGAGGTAGCTAGTTTTTCTGGTATGATCTTGAATCTGAAATGTAATGGGTTTTTTAGGAGAAAAGTTGGAAAGAAACTGTAAGTTTGAGTCAAGGGATTGTGTAGTAGATAGAGGCTCTACAGTTGTGTGCGCAGAGACTTGGAAGAGTCTGTAGCTGTGTACGCAAAGGCCTAGAAGAGTCTGCAGCTTTGTGTGTCGACCCCTACAACTGAGTACGCAAGGTGGATCTGGATGTATTGGTAATAAAGTGGAAGCAAAGATAAGTTGTTTCTAGAATTCTGTGTTAAATCTGAATTATCGCGAATCTAGCTTTTTGTTTGGTTAATATAATAGTTTTCTCTATGCGCATATGCTTATGTTATGAATATATGTGAATCTGTGGTTATTCTGAGTGCACGAACTGGTTAAATCTGATAAATGTTTGCTTAAAGACCATAAAAAGTAGATTGAATCTATAAACTGCACATTAATAAGTAGTTAGGATTATTATGGGCTCGGATCTATGTGAAGCTGTGGAACAGTGTGTGAAACCTCTAGACCACATCTAGACATCCCAAGGGTGTGGAAACCTGGTTCCAGCACCCTCCCCTGCTACCTCGGGTGAGACCTCAGTCCGCGCTCCACGGGCTGTTGCCGAAAGCACCAGTAGCTGCGGGATTTGTTTGGCTAAATAATTCTTCCGAACCTGGGTCAGGCCAATATAAGCCAACATGCTCCATTTCATTATGGACCATCTTTCTATACTATTTATCCAAAATATGTAGTTACTTTAGATGATCCTTATATCTATGACCTACTTAAAGCTTACATTCTTCCTTGAGGATTTGTATGTTTGTTTCATCCCCCACATGCCAAATAAAATGAATGATTATAGTTAGATTCTCAAATGATGCCCTTCCATCTCTCCGACCTTCTTGAAAAAAAATACACTTGCGTAGCATACTATCATTCTTCCAATGCCCACACATGAGCTATCCTACCTCTCTAAAAAATAAATACCATACTTACAAACAAGATCTACTAGAAACTGAAAGGAGAAATTCTTTCAGAAATCCAGACAAATCACCAAGGATCAACTCTCCTTTGATCATATCCCTCCTACCCCTAGTTGTTCATCTCTGCAAATTACAACTTCAACATACCTATAAATCCATCAAGAAAGACCCAATCTTCCATTCTAGAACATATACAAACTTCCTAGCCTGCATTGATAAAATAAAAGTCGTATATGGAGCCCTTAATCTTGCATATATGTATATGTTTTTTTGTCAAAAATCATAGAGAAAATATAGAAATGACAGTCAAAATACCAACATGAAAATTGTCATTTGTCCCTAGAAGAAATCTCCCAGCTACTCCTTTTTGTTAATATCAGTTTGATGGAGAGATTAAACAATAATATTTGCCAGTCAGATTGCCAATCGTCTTCGACTGATACAAGTGTTTATGATGAGTACAAGCTGTTGAATTATTCAAATCTTCAAGAAAATTTAACAACTAAAAATTTGGATGATGTTCATAAGGATCTTTTAAGAATAATTACTTTTAATGAATTTGAAAGAAAAGAGCTCCAAAATATTTTAGACAAATTGGACATAGTATCCTATGTTCTAAGTTATACTAAAGCATTACAAACAATCATAGAAAAACTCAATATTAGGATTTATATTCTAGAAAGGATCTATTTCAGGGTTATGGAACTCTCTAAGTTGTTCCAGAAGTGATTCAGAAATCCTAGAGCCTTTGACTTCTTTCTGACAAGAAATCCCTAAAGATGACATTAAATCTGGTCATAGAAGGCAAAAATATCTTGATCCTTTTACTTGTGAAGTTGAACCTGAATGGGATTTCAAAATATTTGCCAATTTGTTTTCTATTGTTTTAAAAGACATGACTAGAGTTAGTTTATGGAGTCTTTTGTTTCAAAATAAACAAAAATATATGGATCTTTTAGCTTTAGAAATTGAAGGTCCTAAACAATTTGACGAAACTATGAGGGAAGCCTCTACAAACACATCAAGGCTAGCAAATATAGGGACCCTTAACATCAGAGTAATGAATAAACTCATAGCCATAATGCCAGAGAGTCCTATACTTAATATAGGATGTCAAAGTAGAGAAGAAATTAAAGAATCATTATAAATTTTGGGAAATTAGAATATTTCTAAAAAAGACGAAGAAAATACAATTACATCAAGGCATATGGCTAATCTCCTCATTGAAGAATTTACTGGTCTTGCATGGGAATAGTGGCACTAGTTGCATCAAACAACTAAAGATGGATTCTTAAACTCCCCCACTCAAAGAGTGATTTACTTGAAGCTTTAGGATTGCAATTCTATGGTGCTAAAAAATTTGGGTCATATGCAGAGCATCTTCAATCTCTCTTCATGTATCAGAGATTAGGAGATTTATCTCGTAAGCATAAAATTTTTTGTTATATGTAGAAATTACTCATAGGAGATGGTAAAGCCATTGATCCTACTTATATCAAATATTATATTTGTAGTTTTCCAAGTGCCCTTCCATATGTAGTAGAGAAATACTTTAAGGATAAGGATATAAGGTTGTAAGGCATGACTCTTGTGATGGAAAATTATCATATAGATGTGGTTATCCAAGAACATTTCCTAAAGAAGAGTGAGTATCAAAATATTTTTAAAGGTTTTGTAATATGTTTACTCCTTCGTTGTGTAAAAACGTAGGGAAAATGTCAGAGTAGGGATATGATGCTTTTAACAAAGGACATCAGTGCATCAATTTTTCATTTTTCTACTGCAAAAGGTGAAAACATAAGAAGAAAAAATATAAAAAATACTCCTTTAAGTCTTGTTGGGCTCTTGATCTTCCAGCTTAGAGCTATAAAAAATCTAAAACCCACTCCCATAAACGTTATTTTCCAAAGAAACCTTATCTCAAAAGATGATCTGCTCCAAGAAAATATGCTCTTTGTTATAATGGACACAAACCTTGACATTGCGCAGATAATTGTCCAAAGAAACCTAAAAGCCCACATCTTTCTACTCTTTTCATGGAAGACCTTAATCCATAATGGTGGGATCTTTATTTGATTGATTCTACTACTCCACCTCCACAAACTTATGACATCATCCTTCTTCCCACTGATGAACATATTTATTATTCTTCCACTTCTTCTTATTTAGATATTGAACACCTTGCCAATCAATTTTGTCTCCTGGATCAACAAAATTAGGAGGGAGATAAGATATAGACAATTCCTTCTGAAAATTCCCAATATCCAAGCTTTGAAGAATTGATGGGACCAGCCCTGATCACTTACGGCTTATCATTTATGGGATGATTTCGTGGATGATTTTATCTGTTAATTGACTTTATGGTGTGTACTAGCAAATTAAAGGTGTGAGGACAATTGTCCTGTTCTTGGTCTTGTTTCTCCCGCCTCTTACTATGCCCAAGAAACCGTAATCTCGGTCATTTCGTCGTTGTTTCACTCTGTTGCTCCGCAAGGTGAAGTCTCTGGTTCTGGTTCGGGTTGCTTCACAAGGGTTTCATTTTACCAATTTTGGGCATGAATTCCTGTGAGGTTTTCTACCTACACGCATTGGCGATGTCCCCTGTTCTGAGCTCAGTTTCGAGGTTCTGGGTCTGGAACCCCTGGTCTCGGTCTCTAGTCTCTGTCTTGTTCGGTCCTAGTTATGATTTTGGTTGTGGGTCTTTGTTATATGCTGGCTTCGATTTTTCTGTTGGTTTCAAAGTGCTTGCTTCGTTGTTTGATTATTTTCTTGGAGTTTGTCGTAGGTCATAGTTACAGGGTGGCTCGGCTCTCGGTTCTCATCCGGAATTCAACCAGAGGTGAGTTTTCTTTCTATGCTTTTTGTTTCTGCCTCATTTTCTTCTATCACTAATTGTTCTTGCTCCTTGTGGGCAGTGGGCACTCTGCGGCCCGTACCTTGGTCCGCAGCTTCCTCCCTTGTTTACATGGGCTCAACTCCTTCAGTAAGTTTTCCCGTAACCCTTACCTCTGCTTTCAGTTCTTGTATTTATGGTTCTACTTTGCTAGCTCTAATGGCCTGTTTGTTGGCTGTGCAGATATGTGGTTGGGCTCTCCGTTCGCTAGTCTCGTGCCCTGACTCCTACGCTTGTATCGGGTAGGGTCACTCCTTGTTATTCCTCTGTCCGCATGTCCAAGGTGTTTGTTGTTGTTGGTGTTCTATGGGTCTATAGTTGAGGGTTTGGCTTCGGCCTTACTGTGTCTTGGCCTCATTGTGGCTTTGGCCTCACTGTGTATTTATGCTTTCGGCTATTTAACTTATGAATTGTAATTATATCAGTCCTATGGTGACCTCGCAGTTGTTTTTGGCACTATTAACTCTGTTTTCATGGCTTGCCTGTATTTGGTAACTGTATCTTGGACTGTGGTAGACAGTGATTTATTTTTGATAATTAAATAGTAAAAAGGGATTGATATGAGTTCTGTTCGTACCTGTAGCTATTTTTTTATTCCTTTGACAGTGATTTACTTGATTCTCCTGCAAGCTCGCTCCGTTGTCTTGCTGAACTTGTCCATGTGTTCTTCTTACTTCTGTGTTTACTATTCACTCTTCTGTCATCGTTATGATATGGAAAAAAAATGAATTTAGTTAAATTAGGCATAAAATACTTAAGCTGCAATATATGGATTCAGATTTCTTATTCTTCAAAATGTTTTCATGCTTCTTTGTATTCAACACTATGATGATTCTTACAGTCATTCTTTTCTCCTTTTGTGAAGATCATTGTATAGTTATTAAACTGCCAGTATTTACATTTAGTTACTCTTTGATAGCTGTTCTTTCTTGACTGTGTTCTAAAAGTAAATTTTAAACAAAAATAAAAGAACTATAAACAAAACAAATAGTGCACTGAGACAGCCTCAAACTTAACTAAAGATCCTAAATGTCGTTAACTAGAAATTTAAATGAAAACTAAAAAAACTAGACACTTCAGCCATGAACTCCCTTAGCTAGATGGTCCTACATAAGGCTCCCAGGGTAGATGAAAATTCATGGCTCCAGTCCATGAGCTCCTCGATAGAATACCCTACACGTTGTATCTGGCTGCATCAAGCCACGAACTGTCCTCAATGGGATGGTTCTTCCACTTGATTAGGTATTGTAAGTACTATTTTCTTCGAGTCCACCTGGCCACCTGTGTAACGAGGATTCCTTCGATTTCAAGTGGCTGAGCTAAAGGCATTTGTCTCATCCACGAACTACTCTCTTCTTGGGTATCCCACTTTAGCTACGCCGAACTTTCCCCTTCAGGACTGGCAGTGTATGGGACTAAATCCACCACATTAAAGATGGGCGATATTCCTATGCCTAGAGGCAATTGCAGCTCATAGGCATTTGTAGAAAACTTACGCTGAATTTTGCAAGGTCCAATTTTTTTAAATTTCAACTTATTATATTTTCCCTTAGGAAATATGTCTTTGCACAAATGCACTAGGACTTGATCCCCCACGTTAAATTGTACCTCCCGTCATTTCAGATCTGCTTTCTGTTTGTACCTTTGACTGTTGTCCTGTAATTTTGATGTCACCTGCTCATGTAGGTCGTTAATTAATCTTGCGAAATCTTCCCCGTCAGCGCTTCTTCTTTCTAACTGTCCCAAATCTTGTAACTCATGCACTCCTCAGGGATGCATTCCATACAAGATCTAGAAAGGACTACTTCCTATGCTTCGATTTGGTGAACCGTTGTAAGAAAATTCTACCTGGGCAAGTACACGATCCCACATTCGTGAATTTTATCCAACTAGACTTCGTAGCAGGTTTCCTAAGCTCTTGTTCACCACCTCTGTTTTCCCATCAGTATATGGGTGATAAGCGGAGCTGAAATTTAACATTGTATCCAGCTTTTTCCATAAGGTGTGCCAGAAATGTCCTATGAATTTCACATCCCTGTCAAAAACAATGGACTTGGTTAAGTTGTGCAGTCTGATGACTTCACTGAAAAACAAGTGTGCTACATGGGTAGCGTCACTGGTTTTCCTACAAGGGATGAAGTGTGCCATCTTGGAGAAATGGTCCACCACCACCATGATGGAATCAAAAGCCCATTGTGTTTTGGGCAGACCCAGGACAAAGTCCAGACTTACTGAGACCCATGGTCTATTTGGAATAGGCAAGGGTGTATACAACCCCGTGTTCTGACTATGCCCCTTCGCAACTGAAATATCTTACACCTGGTGACATATCGTTGCACTTCTCTTCACATCTTTAGCCAGTAATAGAAATCACTGAGCTAATCTAGACCTCCACTATGTTTTTCCTGGTTGATTTTCTCCCTCATCGAACATTTTGGAACACACAACTGTCCTCTCTTGAATAGCAGCTCCTCTTGTGAGTTATAGTCCAGCCATGGACTATTATTCCTCTGCAAGGGATTTTGGCAAGCTTCATATGCCTCCTTGAAATCTACATTTGTTTGATACAAGTCCTTCAGGTGTTCAAAACCCAACACTTGTATTGTGCTCTCCTGTAAGAGTAAAACTCTTCTGCTTAGTGCATCCACTACCTTGTTGGCTTGACCACTGATATGCTTCAATACGAATGTAAAAATCTGCAAGTACTCAACCCATTTTGCATGTTTATGATTCAGCTTATGCTGCTGCATAACATGCTATAACACAGAATTATCAGAAAACAAGACAAACTCATTACCCAACAAATAATGTCTCCAATGCTTCAATGCTTGGACGACAGCATAAAACTCCTTGTCATAAGATGTGTATTTTTGCATGCTTTCATTTAATTTTTTACTGAAAAAAGGTACTGGTTTGTCTTCCTAGTTGGGTATGGCTCCAATGGCTGTACCACTGGCATCACAACGAACTTGGAAAAGTTTGTAAAAATCAGGAAACCTCAAAATTGGCCTTTTAGTGATCTTCTTCTTCAATACCTAGAAGCTCTTCTCTGCAGCTTCAGTCCAATGGAAAGGCTGACTTGCCTTTTTGATGGTATCCAACATAGGTGTGGAGATTCCACTAAAATTCTTTATAAACTTGTGATAGAACCTTGCCAACCCATGAAAACTCCGAACTTTGAACAAACTCTTAGGGGATGGCCAGCTAAGTATAGCTGCAACTTTTTCTGGGTCCATTTTCAGCTCATTTTTTGTAATCACAAACCCAAATAGACTAACTCCTTCTGAAAGAAAGAACATTTTTTCAAATTTATCAGCAACTTATTTTGTTGTAACTTCTCCAGAGCATATCTAACGTGTCGAAAATGTTCTTCTTTGGTCTTGCTGAAAATAAGTATATCGTCAAGATACACAATTACGAATTTCCCAATGAACTCCTTCAACATCTCATTCATTAGGGGCATGAAAGTGCTAGGGTGTTACTCAACCCAAATGGCATCACCAACCATTCATACAGACCTTCATTGGTTTTGAAATTTGTTTTCGATTCGTCCCCTTCTCTTATTCTAATCTGGTGGTATCCGCTCTTCAGATCTATCTTCGAAAAATATGCTGCTCCACACAAGCAGTCCATCATGTCATTCATTTGTGGCAATGGAAACCTATACTTGATAGTAAATTTATTTATTTCTCTTGAATCCGTACACATCTGCCACTCGCCTCCTCTCTTGGGAGCTAGAATTGTCGGAACTGCACAGGGACTTAAACTTTCCTGTATCAATCCTTTGTCCAACAATTCCTGTACCTGCTTCCTAATCTCTTCGTTGTCCTTAGGACTCATCTGGTAAGTAGCTTTGTTTGGTAAACTAGCTCGAGGGATGAAATCTATATGATAACTGATACTTCGCTTTGGTGGTAACTTATCTAGTAAATCATCCACCACAATGTCATTGAATTCCTGCAACAAATCCTGGATTTCTTCAGGTAAGTCAAAAATTTCAGTATGTAACAACACGACTCTCGGTCTCCTTACGATGACATACTTTATCTCGTTATCCTCAATCTATTTTAGAAATTCTTTCCCACCCATCAACAACACTTTTGTCCCACTACTTCCTGTTGTTTCTTCTTCCTTGATGGGTACTAGTGTATGCTTAATCCCATCCTTGACAAACTTGTAGCAATTTGTTTTTCTGTCATGAACAACTTTTCGGTCATACTACCAGGGTCTACCTAGCAGAATATGACACACGTCCATGGGCATGATATCACAAATCACTTTGTACCTATACTTATGAATATGGAATTCCACCTCACACTGCTCATCAACTAGCAGTTGGTGACCTTTCTGTAACCAAGACACCTTATAGGGAGTTGGGTGCTTCAACCTTTTCAAACTAAAATTTCTCCACCATCTCTGTTGCAACCAGATTATCAGTGCTCCCACTATCTATAATCAGTTTGCAGCATTTTCCATGTGACTTGCACACATTCCGGAATAATTCCTTTCTCTAGGCTTGTTCAGCTATCTCCTTTTCCAGTTTCAGTAGTACCTTATTGAAGACTAAGGCCTCTCCAGTCTCTGATACATTCTCTACCTCTTGGGATGGTGCCTCCGCTTCCTCTATTTGAGCAACATATGCTCCTCTTCGTCTAGCCTGTTCACCTTCAGGACACTCAAAGGACCTGTGCCCCCACTTGTGGAACTTGTAACACTGGTAGGCAGCTCCTTTTCCTCTGACATTACCCCTTCCTTGCTGGTATGGCCTTCCTCCCCTAGTGCTACCTTCCTTTTCTGTTGTCCTTGAGGTTATTGAACTGCTGCCTTCTTCACTGTTGTTGGTAGTCCTTCCTCTGCCAAAGGATTTTCCTTTCCCTCTGCCAGATCCATGTCCTCTTCTGGAATTATACTTCCTTGCGATATTTTCCTCTGCCTTTAAGGAAATTTGGTATACTTCCTCTATGGTTTTTAGAGAAAGAATACTTATCTCATCTAATATCTCCAACCTTAGGCCATTCACAAACCTTGCTGTCTTTTCTGGGGTGTCTTCAATGTAATCTACTCTCAGATTCACCCGATAAAATTCTTTGGTATATTCTTTCACCGTAATTCCTCTCTGCTTCAAATTCTGCACCTGCCAATACAGAGCAATTTGGTAATCTTTGGGCAAAAACTTACCCTTTATTTTGGCGACAATTCTGGTCCACCTTTTAATGGGTAGCTTATTTCATCTTCTCCTTTCTGCTTGGACATTGTCCCACCATAAGGCTGCATGTCCTTTCAACTTCGTGGCAGCGAATTTAACTTTCCTATCTTCACTGATCTCCTCACATTCAAAGTATTTGTCTAACTCACTGATCTAGTCCAACAACACTTCTATGGACAGACTACCATCATAGCTTGAAATCTCAGGCTTTGGCTTACTGCTAGCCAATAAAACTGACCTTAATAATCTGATTTCAGGTCCTTCCTCATCTGATCCATCTGTCGTAACTGCAGCTTCTTCCTCACTGTCATCTCCCCATTCCGGATCCCTTCTCCTTCCTGCTTCTACTGCTGCCAAATGGGCATTCAGGATCCTAATCTCTTCTCTCAATCCTTCATCTACTACCCTTCAAATAGATCTTCCACTACCTCTTCTTCCAACTTCCATTTGTAAAAAAAACAAATTAACTCTAACCTGCTCTGATACCAAAATTGATGGGACCAACCCTGATCACTTACGGCTTATCATTTATGGGATGATTTCGTGGATGATTTTATCTGTTAATTGACTTTATGGTGCGTACTAGCAAATTAAAGGTGTGAGGACAATTGTCTTGTTCTCGGTCTTGTTTCTCCTGCCTCTTACTATGCCCAAGAAACCCTAATATCGGTCATTTCATCGTTTTTTCACTCTACTTCTCTACGAGGTGAGGTCTCTAGTTCTGGTTCAGGTTGCTTCACAAGGGTTTCGTTTTACCAGATTTGGGCATGAATTCCTGTGAGGGTTTCTACCTGCACGTGTTGGCGATGTCCCCTGTTATGAGCTCGGTTTCGAGGTTCTGGGTCTGGAATCCCTGGTCTCGGTCTCTGGTCTCTGTCTTGTTTGGCCTTGGTTATGATTTTGGTTGTGGGTATTTGTTATATGCTGGCTTTGATTTTGTTGTTGGTTTCAAAGTGCTTGCTTCTTTTTTTGATTATTTTCTTGGCATTTGTCATAGGTCATGGTTGCGGGGTGGCTCGGCTCTCGGCTCTCATCTAGCATTCAAATAGAGGTGAGTTTTCTTTCTATGCTTTTTGTTTCTGCCTCATTTTCTTTTGTCACTGACTGTTCTTGCTCCTTGTGGGCAGTGGGCACTCTGTGGTCGTGACCTTGGTCCTCGGCTTCCTCCCTTGTTCACACAGGCTCAGCTCCTTCGGTAAGTTTTTTCGTAACCCTTACCTCTACTTTCAGTTCTTGTATTTATGGTTCCAATTTGCTGGCTCTAATGGCCTATTTGTTGGCCATGCAGGTATGTGGTTGGGCTCTTCGTTCACTGGTCTCGTGCCCTGACTCATATGCTTGTATCGGGTAGGGTCACTCCTTGTTATTCCTTCGTCTTCCTGTCTGATGTGTTTGCTATTGGTGGTGTTCTATGGGTCTGTAGTTGAGGGTTTCGCTTCTACCTTATTGTGTCTTGGCCTCATTGTGGCTGCAGCCTCACTGTGCATTTATGCTTCCAGCTATTTAACTTATGAATTGTAATTATATCGGTCTTATGGTGACCTCGCAGTTGTTTTTTCCACTGTTAACTCTGTTTTCATGGCTTGCCTATATTTGGTAACTGTATCTTGAACTGTAGATATTCGATTATATATATATATATATATATATATATATATATATATATATATATATATACACACACACACACACACAGAGTGATTTATTTTTTATAATTAAATAGTAAAAAGGGATTGATATGAGTTCTGTTGGTACCTGTAGCTATTTGTTTATTCCTTCAAAAATGATTACTTGATTCTCCTACAAGCTTGCTCCGTTGTCTTTCTGAACTTGTCCATGTGTTATTCTTACTTCTGTGTTTACTATTCACTCTTCTGTCATCATTATGATATGGAAAAAATGAATTTAGTTAAATTAGGCAGAAAATACTTAAGATACAATATATGGATTCAAGTTTCTTGTTCTTCAGAATGTTTTCATGCTTCTTTCTATTCAACGCTATGATGATTCTTACAGTCGTTTTTTTCTCCTTTTCTAAAGATCATTAAACTGCTAGTAGTTACATTTAGTTACTCTTTGATAACTATTCTTTCTTGATTGTGTTCTAAAAGTAAATTTTAAACAAAAATAAAAGAAGCGTAAACAAAACAAATAGTGGGCTGAGATAGCCTCAAACTTAACTAAAGGTCCTAACTGTCATTAACTAGAAATTTAAATGAAAATAAAAAAAAAACTAACTAAAACTCCTCCTGTTTGCAAAGAAAAACACCTTAGCGATGAACTCCCTTAGTTGGATGCTCCTGCATCAAGAATACTTCCAAACTCTGTAAACTCCAAGGCCATAGTATGTTATGTTTATGTTCACTACCCCTAAATAGAAAGTCTTGAAAAAAGACTAGAATAAATTTGAAAAAATATAGATACTCTTCCTATTTGGCAAGTACAAGAAATAATTGAGTTAAGAGGTGAAAGAGACCCACTGTTATAGCAAGTTGCTATGCCTGCTTCCCAACAACCTGCAATTTCTAGTAACTCTCCCTACTAGGAAAATCCATCCATCTACAATCATGTTGATCTCTATTTTGGCCCCTATAATCACTATGATAGACAATAATTTAGAAGAGACAAAGGATCTCTTTTATTAGTCCAGATTGAAGAACAAAAGAAAATAGCTAAAGTAGCTTTAAAAAAGGTTAAAGAGCTTAAAATCTTATTAGAAGCCACTAGGCTAGAAGAACATGTCTCCATAGACGAAGAAACATCCAGGGCCTATGATGAAATTGACTAAGATCAAACTTATAAAGCGGGATATAGAAGAGAGGAAAAGGGAATTGAAATTAAAGAAGAAGGACCTAGAAGTGATGAAGATAGCATAATGGGCCTAGAACAAGAATATCCTACATTATTCTCTAAAGGAGTTAAGTTCTTCATAAAATTCTTGATTCACTCAGATAATAGAAAGCCACACTAGATAGATTTTCTAGTAGACACAAGATCACAACTCAGTCTAATGAGGAAGAAATTAATCCATGCATGTATGTGGAAGGAAACTAGATTCACACGAACTTCTTTAAATAAGACTGAAGTAAGTTTTTTTGGTGAAACTGATCCTTTGTTAATATAAATTTAAGGAAAAAAGTTAGAAGTTGTATTTTATGGTGTACAAGAAATTACACATGACTGCATCTTAGGATATGATCTTATTAATATGGTTAGCCCGATTACTTTTGATGTAAAAGGGCACGAGTTAATATTCCATATAGAAAATCATCAAGTTCAGACACCAATGTACAGAGATGATGTTTGTAAGAGAAAAATTGTCGCAGAAAAGGAAGAACAAAGTAATCTTTGTACTCTTTGACACCTTTAGTAGAACGAGATAAAATGGAATGCAACATCTGCTATGAATAATCACACTCAAAAAATTTTCTTAAATAAATCCTGAAAAGATAAGAGAAGATTACACTTTAGAATCCCATAAGGCTTTATGGAATAGAGAGCAATATTTTGTGAATATTCCATATGATCCTTTGGAAAAAATTATTCCCAGAAGACTTTTGTAACCTTAATGAGTCCTTTCGAGATCAAACTAATCCGAGAAGAGATAAAATATCTTTTAGAAAAAGGTCTTATTGAGCCATCCAAGAGTGCTTGGGCTTGTAGAGATTTTATGTTAGTAAGCACTCAGAGCAAAAGAGAGGGAAACCAATGTTAATGGTGAATTTGAAGACACTAAGTAAAGTTATTTAAAAAATTAGGTATACATTAGTTAATAAAGCCTCCTTGTTGAAAAATATTAAAGGAAAGGTAATCCTCAATAAGTTTGATTTAAAGTTTGGATTTTATCAAATTGGAATAACATGAGAATATCAACATAAAACATATTTTGTTGTACCCCATGGATAATACCAATGGAAAATAATGCCCTTTGGTTTGAAAAATCCCTGAGGAGAATCTAAAAGAGAATGGAAGATATTTTCAAAGACTATCCATGGATAATAGTCTATATTGACGACATTCTAATATGCTCTAAAAAAATTCAAGAACATATCAAACATCAGCAAAAATTTTATGATCTTGTATATCAACATGGCCTAGTAATTTCTGTACAAAGATGGATATAGCGAAGATAGAGATTGAATTCTTGGGATAAAAATAACAAAAGGGAAAATTCTTCTTCAAGAACATGTCCTAAAAATATTCAAGAACTATCCACATAGGATATTAGATAAAACACAGTTAGAGAGGATTTTACGAAGCTTGAATTATATCAGTCCTATTTATATACACATTTTGTAGCAAAAACTCAATAAAAATCCTCCAGCATGGTCAGATGAAATGACAACAATAGTAAAGAATATTAAGCACAAAGTCCATTTCTTGCTTCCTCTTTCTCTACCAACTGAAAAGGGTAGCTATATAATAGAGACTTATGCTTCACATGATGCATGGGGAGGGGTATTACTAGAAGAGCTTGAACGAAAAGAAGAAATTTTTGGATATGCCTATGGAACTTTAAGAGGAGAATAATTAAATTACTCTTCAAGCAACAATAATTTTTAGCTGTCAAGAAGACCATTTTACCTTTCAAGTTGTACCTAAAGCCTTAAATTTACAATCAGGACAGACTTAAAGATTTTGGTAGGCATGTTAAAAAAAAACAATTTGCTAACATACAACCATACCCATGTACAAAAGTGGGTTGTTTAATTAAAAAAATTGATTTTGATATTGTACATAAGCCAAGGTATGTGAATTGTATATCATACATGTTGTCTAGAGAAGCTCGTGATAAAACTGACATATCTTTGTTCATGTTATCCAATGCAAAGATGAAAAGGATAAAAGAAGAAGATTTTATAACGCATAAAACAATTTGTTTTCTTTGGCCCGAATCTCAAACAAAAGAATATATGGACTTTAAGATTGTTCAAGAAATCCTTTCTAGTCCCTTAAAGATAAATATTTTAGGGAAATGGGAAAGAAAGGCACTTTGGCAAATGAAGAATGCTTACAATTGATTGGTTAGAGAAAAACATGGAGTTTGGATTGATGAAGAAGATAATCAATGTTACTGTGATCTGGGTTTTGGCACAATGAATTGGACCACTTATTCTCTAATCCTGCAAATGGTAAGGGAGAAAGGAAAAGTTATAATTTGTGCAGACCCTGATAATATGGTAAGGCATCCATGGACTGGTTGGACTGAATTTTTCCTTGATTAATTTTGTCCGAGAAAAGATTGGGTGTAGAGACACAACAATTTCATCCTACACTTGCAGGCAGACATGAAGGTAGTTGCTCAAAAAGAATTATGGTTTAAATTCATCCTTAAGCACATTGGTGGAAAATCACACCATTAGAGCCTTTAAAATATATCCAATATAAAAATAATATCATAAATGCAAAAGGAAAAGTGGTCAGAATTGTAACAGAGGTAGAAGAGCTAAATCTCCAAGTGGAATCCCACTTCCAAGGGGAATTTTCATGTGACCCTTTTCCTTTCCTAAAAGGATATGATGTAGAACAATGTTTTTCAAATAATCTTTACCCAATCTGGCATAATAATATGGAATTTGCAAAAGCAGATCTTTGAGGACCAAGTACTGAGGCTAATCTTGCAAATGATTATTCTTATGGCTTTGATAGACCAGAAGGGTGCTCATATGGAGAACCCATGTGTGTTTCTTTTATTGATGACTAGCGAATATGTACCTTGTCATACTAGTCGACTCATGTGGAGCTAGTCTGTTCCCATGGGATTTCAGTTAAATCATCCACCATGTCTTGCTGTACTGACTGACTTATGTGGAGCGAGTATGCTCTCGTGGGAATTCAAAAAAAGTATCCATTGTGTCCTACTATAGGTTCCATGGGATTCCTCTATCTACACTTTGTAAGATTTTCCTAGGTGGATCTCTATATCTTGGAGGACTTCTCCAACTTTTGGTGAGGATTGACCCACATCTCACAGAATATACGGAAAAGTATGATATGTAATATCTACACTTAGGATGATTTTCACACACTTTGTTAGATTGTCATATCCCAAGGAGATGTCTTATGCTCCCTCAAGAATTTATAAATAAGTAAGGAGGATTATCTTCTCCTCATTCAGAGTAAGCGTCAGCCTTGAGTATATTCTTTCCCTACAACTGTGCCTTGTGTGATCATGTATGCATCTTGAAAGAACTCAAAGTCAGTCAAACTTCATAGACCGACAAGCCTGCGCATATAGACCTATGATTTATATGTGAACCAAAAGTGGCGGGGCTAATAGGATGTTATATGTGAACCTAAAGTGCAGGGCTCATAGGATTGTCTAAGTCTGCCTATAATGTTTGTCTTCGGTTACGAAGGTTGCAAAATTTATAAGCCAATTGAGTGTTTAACTCGTACGGGCATAATAGAAAGATCAGAGAGTTGTTATGAGTATATGAGCATATGAGTCATGCTCTAGGAGCATATGAGAATAAATCCATCTATTCATTTTGGGATGATAACGAGAATATTTCAGCACCTTTCATTTTCAATAATCAAATTGGAATATGTAATCAAAAAAAGATTAAATACACTTCCAATAGAGGTAACTCCTAAAATGGTTAGTAAAAGTTAATAAACATTGTTTATATATATTTGTTGGTAGAGTTCTTTTCATTTTTTATTTAAGAAAAATATTAATTTTTACAACATTTCATTTTTTATAGTTTATTGGATAATTTATTTATAGGTTATAATTTAAATAATAATAATAATTATTATAAATATCTTAATATTTTTATTTTGTTTGTTAGATAATGTGGGTGTTGAGATGACTAGCACACCTAACATGTGGTTGTGGCTTTATTAACAACAACCTAGGGGAATCTAAGCTATCAAAATAATTTTGGGAGCGACTGGACCATACCAACCCTTTGGATGATTAGATTTTTACTCCTAGAGTTTCAAATAGGTGACCTTTTTACTGGAGTGTCTTAATAAAGTGTTGAGAAGTGTAGCAATAAAGGCTCAATTTGACTTAGCCCTGGTCAAATTGAGCAAATTTGAAATTTCCACATCAATAGACAACTTAGAGGACTTAACTGAGGTGAAATGGCTTTTTTCACTCAATTATTTGAGTAAAATTTGAGTTAATGAGCTAGATTTCAGTTTGCATGTGTTGATTTCTAATGTATAGAAATCCAATTTAGTTAGTTTCAATTGTATTTAGTTAAACTAGTTCTAACAGTTAATAAAACTAGTAGAAGGTCAGTTGTCTATTGGGACAACAGTCTAATTCAGAGATCATCAAGTTAACTTATAAGTTAACCAAAAATACCTCATACATGCAAGGAAATCGAATATCTCAGTTGTGGTGGAAATTCCAAGGCAATGTACCATTAATTATATGCTAGGTTGAGTGTACAATTTAGAACATTGGTCAGGTGATCAATCTTCCGGAATTGTGCAAGCAAAAAGGGGGGAAATTCCTATCTTTTAGGAGCTAGTTTCCTTGGGTATTTGTGTAAGGAAATAGGAGCGAGTCTAGGAAGCACGAGTGCAGGAAACATGAGTGTATGCATAATGAGTGTGGGCAGCGCGAGTGCAGGCAACGTGAGTGTTGGCAGAGAGAACAAGTATTCACTTGCATGGTTTCTCAAGGTAAGCAAGGAAATTTTAATTAGTTTCTCTATCAATGATTAATGCAAACAAGGCTTAAGGGGTTTTTAGCAGTTGCTTTCCCATATATACATATGTTTTCTTGTGTATATGGTTGATGCACGTTTTCAAATATTTTTCTAAATTATGAATTAATTTCCACAAAGGAGTAGAGTAGAATTTTGTCTGATAATTTATATTAAATTTCTTGAGCATTTGCAATTCTACCATCAAAATTTATACATGGTATCAGAGAAGTTGGAACAGATCTAAGGATCATCACAAGTGCATATCGCATAAGGAGAAGGAGGTCTGATCTCAAGTTGGTGATTCTTCTTCCAAGTTTTATGTTCATTGAATGTTAGGTGATGAGCGTTGTTCATGGAGCATTGAAAAATAATTTTTTAGTAGCCTATGTACAATGCTTTGGATGCTTGTTAGTGGTTTTCTAGCTTCCCTAAGTGTTGTGGACGAGTGGCAGACTTGTCATGACAAGTAGGTTGTATTTTGATACCCTGAGGATTGACTTTTGGAATAGCAAAGAGCAGTCAAGTGGGTTGGTTTTCTACCCTAGTTCACTAGTTTGGTGTTTGAAAAAAAAAAGATAAGAGGGCTTGTTGCAGAAGCTGTTGATCAATCAAGATATGCTTGTATGTGGGGAGATCAAAATTCCCTAAGAAGAGTGACAATATCAATTGATATGTCACAGAGATAGGGAAAATCTAGAAGGTTGAGCATTATTCAAAAATGTAGTTGTGAACAGTGACATTTTTATGTAATATGCAACAACTTGAAGACCTCAAGTACAATACACATGAAATGGTCCATGTACTATTAGGAGGGAGATTAATGGAGCCCTAGTTTGGGGTAGATCCATAAGACCCTATGTGCAGACTTCTTAATGGAGCTAAAAGGCTACTAGTGGTCAGATTAGTGAGCCAATGTTTAGTGACACGAAAAGGAGTTGTGATCATTGATATTGGCAGATTGAGGAGGAGGGAGATTTCCCATGGGGAGACCGAGACTTAGAGGGGGCATCCCTATGGAAGCTAGTACTTCAAGATCTAGTGAGATCAAACTCATTATTGCAGTAGTTACAATAGTAGTGTGGAAGAAACAACATAGCAGTAGCAAAAGTAGTATGAGTAGATCATATTTTTCCATGCATGTAGCTATACCTCCAAGAGTGAGGTGGGGCAAGGTAGATCCTTAGTCCTAGAATTATAGAAATTTAGGTAGGGTCCATTGATGCGTTCTCCTCATGGATCATTACCTTGCTACGTGGTCAGGTTAGCCAATGTTTAGTGACACAAAAAAGGAGTTGTGATCATTGATATTGGCAGATTGAGGAGCAGGGAGATTTCCCACAGGGAGATCAAGACTTAGCGCGAGCATACCTATGCAAGCTAGTACTTCAAGATCTGGGGAGATCAGACTCATTATTGCAGTAGCTACAATAGTAGTGTGAAGGCAGCAACATAGCAGTAGCAACAATAGTATGAGTAGATCATATTTTTCCATGCATCTAGCTAGACCTCTAGGAGTTAGGCGGGGCAAGGTAGATCCTTAGTCCTATAATTATAGAAATTTGGGTAAAGTTCATTGAGGTGTTCTCCTCATGGATCATTTCCTTGCTACATGGACCCATTGTATTTAGTATTAAAAGGATCAATGTCATTCAGATACTAAGGAGTGTAGAGTAGTGTTGACAGCAGAGAAGGAGGTTGAGTAGCAGAGTCAACAACAACGTAAATTTTCCCAGTCGAAAGTTGTAAACACAATTGATTTAGTGTTTTTTGGATGCTTCTCAGTTGTAATTATTGCAGTGGCAACAACAATAGTGAGAGGTAGTGCTACAATACATTCCACAGTTTCTAGATAAGTGTGGTGTGATCATCCATTTTTTGCTAAGAGGGAGTGTTGAGAAGTGTACCAAGAAAGGCTCAATTTGACTTAGCCTTGGTCAAATTTAGCAAATTCGAAATTTCCATGTCAATAGACAACTTGGAGGACTTAACTGAGGTGACATGGATTTTTCCACTCAGTTAGCTTAGTAAAATTCAAGTTAATAAGCTCAAGTTCAGTTTGCATGTGTTGATTGCTAATTTATAGCAATCTAATTAAGTTAGCTTTAGTTATATTCAATTAAACTAGTTCTAATAGTTAATAGACCTAGGGGAAGTTCAATTGTGTGGGACAATAGTCTAACTCACAGATCTAGTTAACTGAACAATCAACCAAAAATAGTCCATGCATGCAAGGAATTCAAATTTCTTAGTTGTCGAGGAGATTCCAAGGTAGTGTACAATTAATTATATACTAGATTGAACGTACATTTTAGAGCATTAGTCAAGTGATCAATCCTTGGGAATTACACAAGTAAATAGGGGGGTATTCCTATCTTTTAGGAGCTAATTTCCCCAAGGATTTGTGTAAGGAAATAGGAGAGACTGAGGGCATCACGAGTGCAGGTAGAGCAAGGGAGGGAAACGTGAGTGTAGGCAGAGCGAGCGTGGGTAGTGTGAGTGAAGGCAACGCGAGTGCTAGTAGAGAGAACACATATTCACTTGTAGGGTTGCTTAGGGAGAGCAAGGCAATTGCAATTAGTTTCTCTATAAATGATTAATGAAAACAAGGCTTACGGGGTTTTTAACAGTTGCTTTCCCCTAAATATATATGCATTCTTGTGTATGTGATTGATGCATGTTTGCAAATATTGTTCTAAATTGTGAATTAATTTTCGCAAAGTAGTAAAGTAGAATTGTGTCTCATAATCTAAATTAAATTTCTTGAGCAATTGCAATTCTATCATCAAAATTTCTACATAAATCACCTTATCACTAAATATTATATGCTCTGTAAACTATAAATATCCTAACATATTATAATAAAATAATTAACCAGTTGTTTTATTGCATAACAATTATACTATAATGTAATTTGCAACGTGATAATCCTTAAAGTTGCAAATTTGAAAATTTGGAAGTTTTAAAATTACTTAGCACTTTCAAAGAATTTATAATTGTATAATAATTTTAAGAAGAGCATGGACTTAAGTAATTCATATTTATGTGGATAAATATTTTTAAAATTAATTAATTCACTTTAAATTTCTTTTATGTTAAAGTTAAAAATGCATATAATTTATGTACTTTTAACTTTAGATTAGTTTATAACATATTAGTCATGACTTAAAAATAATAATAATAATTATTATTATTATTATAATAGGAGGCATTATATATGGTATCAAAAATAAGTTAAAATTTTAAGACCATAAATTTATTGTGGTTTACTCACTTTGTGATATTTGATTATGAATGAGACTTGATTAATACAAAAAAGATTTTGACTTTTTTTTTGACAAATAAATTCTATCATATAGATAAAAGAGGAAGAAATAGAGGTAGTATTATTAGGGGTTAAGGCATGCTTCCTCTATCACAACCTACACTTATAAAGTCTCCACATAGGAAAGAAAAATATGTTCAAGAACAAGAATATGTGTCTATAGTAAAAGCAATGAACATGATGTGGTCATTCTATGGAATGACGAATGCATTGATGAAGAAAATAGAGAGAGGAAGGGGTATCCACTAATTCTAAAGGATTTAAAAATCCTACCAATAACTATATACATAGAGAACTAGAGAAGGTAATGTGTCCCAAGTGTTGGGGATGCATAAATGGATAGGAAACTAAGGCCCAGCTAGAGAACATGCATATGTGTTTTTCTTTGAAAGATTATGTTTCTAAACTAATACACACAATGTTGTTTTCCAATTTAAGGGAGTTTCCTTATTATGATGGAAGACATCATAACAATATTTAGGGGTGGATATAATTGAGGTTTCATATGAACTATTTGAGGAGAAATTTCAATTATGTTATTTATTTAAAGAATTCATTGCGAGACATTTGAATGAATTCATTGCATTGATACATGGAAACAAATCTATGCTTGAGTATGACACAATATATATGGAATTTTTGAGATATGCAACACACATAATATTGAAAAAATATGACTTAAAAGTTTTCTTATGGACTAAACTACAATATTAGAAAAAAGGTGAGGATTCTAATACCTCACACCTTGCAAGAGATAATATAGAGGGCCATTATATTCAAAGGGAGATTGTGAATAATGGGTAGTATAGATAGATGAGAACTATAGGCTTGGGATTTTAAAGATTAGTGTCATCACAATTAATTAGTAGACATGTGATAGTGTGCAAAGATGTGTCAAGATGACTAGCTATTAGTACACAAAGATGATCAATAGGAAACTAGAGACCACCATACCAACCATTAGTACAATAATGTTTTCTAATGCACAAGACTCAATCTATATAATAACTTACTAGACCCACTTTTATTTAGTCAAGTAGTAAGAGTCAACCTCATATGAGTGGGTCCTCAGATCCGAGTCTCTCCATCTACCATGCCACTTTCCCAACAACAAAATGACACACCCTCCATCTAGCCTAAAATATCCTATCATGTCAAACCTGTTATTTATTACCTTCCTTCTATAACGCCTCCACATGCTTAGCTTCAATGAATGCCCAGACCTCCCTCTCGACATATTTACTCCATGCACCATGGCCTCAATTTGGTGTTTCCCTCTAGCTACCCCACTTAATGTTTGGCCTCTCTCTCCTACCTTCTCAGCTCCTGTAACCATCATTGCTCATGTGCCTCCTGCACATCCCACTAACTCTAATTACTCCATCATGAGCCACGAAAGAGCAAGTGGCCATCGATATTGGCATGGTAGGGGTAGAGTTCACCCACCCACCTCTCATATCGCAGGAAAAGAATGGACATTGTATGATAGTGTCATTCCAACCCATATCCAATGCCAAATATTTGAATTAGAAGCCGAAGAGGTTTGTTGAGGTTGAAACACACTCTAGGTGCTCTGCAACCTCCTTTCCTGTCGACTCCTTGCTCAAGAATGAGACAATTCTAGGGAAACTTGTTCGATTGTTGAGCTCTCCACCAATAACTATCATAACATCACCTCCCTATAATGCTTCTCCCACAACCTGGGCATTGATTTCCCTCTTGACATTCCCACCTCCTCCTCCCCTAGCCCCTCGACCTTTGCCTCTCTTCCCCTCAGATCAATTTCTCCTTAACCATCCTGGTAATTGTTATCCACCCCTCTCTAATTAGTAGAAAATAGGAAGCGATTGCACCTCCAAAGGACACTCAACTGATAAATCCCAATCTTTCTCCCCCTCGTCCCAAATCGCATGGGTGCTACATCATTGAAGAGTCATCTGCAGAAGTAGACATTTCCAACCCTCTTAGAGATGGACACATGCAACTATAGCAGGTCAATGTCTCTCTAGGTCCTCACAGCCACAGGGACTTCAATCAATGAATCTCTGACATATCATGTGCATTTGTGGCATATTAAACAATACCCTTATTATGACTACATATTGGAAAATACCTCTAAAAATAACATTATTTAACCCCCTACCAATATAAAACCAATACACCTTCACAATTTAAAAAACCCATACTTTCACTAAATATTGTAGGTATCCATTTTTCCATTAAAATTTTTTATACCTCATTATGATTTCTCATTAACTTTGAGCTCCATTTTTTATACTTGCCAATATAAAAACCATTTATACCCTATATATTCCCCAATATATTTTTAAAATTTTTCCTCAATATATATCCCCTAATATGAATGCACGTGGTATGGTATTGCTCCCTAGTGAAGCCTTGTGCTCACGGTGTTAACTAAGTTCCCTCAAGTTCTCTCCAGTAATGTTTGTTTTGGCACTTTGTCTACTTTTAAATGTTTGTTAATCAGTGGCTTTGCTTCACCATAGAATGTTGGCCTTGAATTTTGTTTTGTTTATGTACTGCATTGGTTTTGAACTGCAATCTTCAAACAATTTTTTTGGTTTCCCCTTTGAGGGGCAGAAGACTTCGATGGGTGATGGGCGAAGACCTCCCAAGACCGTCTTCATGTATTTTATGTACATTTCATTTTTAATATAATGTGATATTTTGCCAAAAAAAAAAATAATATTAGTGGGTGTTGGATGTTTGTTACTTGTTGGCCTGCCAACAACTCCCCTACATTTTAATCAAGGGTCCTCAACTATAGATTTGGAAAATTTCCCATTTTACTACACTTGATTAGTCATTTTTTGCCTCTCTTATTCTCATTCTCTTGCTTTTTAGCCTCCTGGTTCTCCACGGTTTGATCTGTCTTAACATATCTCTTGTTTAGATCCTTAATCCTATTGCTTTCATTACTTAGTCTTGGTTGGTTTTTCACATCATCATTTTGGATTTGGGTGTTTGATGATCCTTGATCCTATTTCTTTCATCACTTGGTCTTGGTTGGTTTTTCACATCATCATTTTGGATTTGGGTATGTGATGGTTTCCCTCACATCTCTTTTGACCATATAAAGCTCCCTTGATTTTGAATAATTTCAACAATCTTATTTTATGAACTTATTTCGACAATTTTTGGAACGTTGGCATGTTGCTCTAGCGATTTCAAAGTTCGACTACTTTTCTTATTTTAACATATTGCTTTGATCACTTCCTCCTTTAGACTAATAAATATAGTTTGATTTGGTTTTCATGTTGCACCTTCATAATCTGTATCCCTTCAACTATATATGTAAAAAATAAATATTTCAAAGTATATTTAAAATCATTTACATACATATGTTTGCATATACCAATATTGTAAATATTATACTTTATAATATATGACTTGTGCGTGCACTAAAAACCTGATTGTCGTTCATGGCATAATAACTTTTTTTCGTTTGATTTTGTCTATTCATCTTGTTAGGGGAGGAAGGGGAGGAAGAGGAAGGTAGTATAAGATTTTAATCTAAGATCTCCGGTTTAGTGAGACTTCATTTCGATTGCCACCAACTTGAGTTATTAGACAAACATCTCATAACAATTTTCATGTTGTAATGAACTTATTTCTGCAGAGATAATTTCGCATTTTATCACTGTCATGTTTTTCAATGATTTCGCCACCCCTCCTTAGAGTCAACTGAGAGGGAATCTCATCTTCGTCTTTTAACCCATTTTTCACATTTTAAAATCAATAAAAGGATCCCACATTTTTGTATTAGGGCAGAAAAATAAAATACATGTTTCTTTGCCTTTGCCAATTCTTCTCATGCACCATGATTTCAGGACCAAGTTTGGAAAACCTTTACTCTAGCTATGTGTCCATAGTTTCTCAAATCCATAAGCTGATCACTTCTGCCATATACACTATAGATTCAGGAATCCAATTCGGATCATAGAAATCCCATCTAGATTTTCGAAGTTTCTCATCAAATCCAATTGGGATATTTTTCCAAGAATGGGAATTCCATTTAGTTAGGTTTGTATTATTTAATGAAGGCCTTGTAATGTTGAAAGAGGGTATTATTAGTACATAGAGATCTTTAGAATAAGAGAATATAGAGAACGTTCGCAAATGGCTAAAGCTTCCGACTGTAACATAAGGGATTTCTAGATAGAAAGGAAATATTGTAAGTTGTATGGACTGTGAGATAAATTTTGAATTACACTTCTAGTTTTAAGGCTTGATTTTATCTAGTTAATTACTTATTTTGCTTTGATTTGTCTTATAATCATTGATATTCATTGTCTTTTACATGATTTTATTCTTCATAATATAATTGATAAAAACATTGTTGTTCTTGTGGTTTAATTTCCATAAATAGTTAGAATTTCATTACATTTTTTCTACTATTTAATTTGTCTATGTTCTATCCCCGACTTTCTTGTGACTAATTATTGATCTGAACATATATGTAGTGTAAGTTTATGTTGTTTTATTATAAAGAGTTAGAACCTGTATGGTGTCATTCATATAACAAATATAACCTAAAATCTATTTACTTATAAGAAACTAAACATTACACATGTTATCATGTTATGAAGTCATTGCATACTGGGATGTGTTTATTAGAATGTGTTTATGCATTAACACCTTAACTAGGTTATGAAAGCTCCATTTATTTGATATCTAATAAGTTTTTTTTATATAAAGAATCCACCCATTTAAAATGAATACAATTGTGGTTTAATATGTAAGTATATTTCTAATTAAGAAATTTCTAAGTTACACGTTCATTTCTATTAGTTTCATTAGTTTTTTATTAGTTTTATTCCTAAACAAATAATTGGATGAATACTTTTTTATGAAATTGTTACAGTGCCTCTTAGGTATACCTTAGTCTAGAAATGATTATATAATATAGGTTTTTATAATCCTTAATCTATGGTGTTAAAATATAATATAGCTTTTTATAATTCTTAATCTATGGTGTTAAAACTAGTAGACCTTGGTTAGTTTGAGAGAAATGAAACTTATTTTTATGTAGTTTCAAGTTTTTCATTTTAATCACATTAAGGATTAGCTTCTTTTGGTTAATTCATGATTACTATCTTATTGATTTCATATTAGTTTGCATATGGTATCTTTTTATATTATACCAGAAAATACATTCACATTTCACACAACAGTTATAGCATGCTCATGTATTTCTCTCTTGTATCATAGTCATGTAGATTCCTTGTATCATTATGCTTTGCTTTTGTTCTGTAACATATATTCTACAACATATTTTCATATACTTAGCATATATTTGTAATATAATTTACTAATCATATTAACTAATAGAATAGGTGGATTAACTTAAACAATAACATAAATTAACTATATGATAAAGTAGGATAAGGTTAACTCTTGCCTTTTCCTTTTTGCGAGAGGAAGAGGAATTTAGGTCAATGGAGCCTATAAACTTGTCGATAACAATCACACCAAACAATTAGGGCTATTAAAGAGCTTTGGTTTGGGACGTTTCACCCTTGTTGGATAGGGTGCATAAAAATCGCGTACCCTATATAGCCAATTGATGCAAATAGATTTTAATAAAAATGGAATAGATGGAATGACATATACACACATTTAACATAAATAATTTTTCCCTGGAAACCTAAAACTAGAAAAAGAAGAAATATTTTTAGTAAATTATATCTTTATAATGTTATAATACATGTATATCATGTGGCATCCATGTTGGAAACAATGTTAATATTGAAAGGGGGCGTGAATTAGTATTAAGACTAATTTTAACTTTTATTCCAATTTATTATTCCTCATTCAAACTTGGCACCCATTACATGAGAGCAACCATTAACAACCATAATAGTAATCATATCAACCAAAATAAGAATACACAACATGAGCAACAAACACATGAGACACAAACGTTTTACGTGGCAACCCTTTCAAGAAAAAACCACCAAAGTTTGTTGTTCTTATTGATGTAAAATAAGAGCACCTATTATATTACATCAATCTGTTTGTGAGCCACCAATCACAGGAAGTACCAACTCCATTTAATTTTTTGCTAGCACTCGCTAGCAGGAAGAACTAACTCCCTCCTTTTGTATACACTTGTTCAACCTACCAGAAGCACCAAATTCACGAATTTTTTGCAAGCACCAACCCCCAAGTCTTCTAAAGAACCAACTTCCAATATGTAGGTGTTGGCTATGTGGGGCCTGACCCAGGTTTAGAAGTGAGTTTAGCCAAGAAAATCCCAATACTACTGTCCCTTTTGGCAACAGTCTGCGGAGCACGGACTGAGGTCTCACCCGAGGTACTATGGGAGGGTGCTGGAACCAGGTTTCCACACCCTAGGGATGTCTTGATGAAGGTTCTGATTCGATGCTGCCCGCTCGCACTCCTTGTGCAACTCTCTATCCTTCGCAGCCTGCGTTACTGCCCTCGCGCAGCTTCTGCGAATAAAATGCTACTCTGATCTCTTTACTGTGTTATTATATTAATGCTTAACTTAAATTGTGTGAGCCCAATGTTCTTATTACTCATTCAACATACAAATAAAAGTGCGTAACCATAAACAAGATAAATGCATAAAGATAAACAGAAACATAAATGCACAGTAATTCGAATCAAACTTATCTTTATTATCTTTCAAATTCCAGTTACAGACCCAACTTCACCCTACGCACACAGCTGCAAGGGTCTGCACACTCAGTTGCGGACTCTACTAGGCCTCTGCACACTCAACTGCAGAGCCTCTACCCACTACTATGACCTAATACCTTAAGATCCGCTTCTATCCTCTAACCATGCCTTCGCATCTAGCTATTACTTTTCAAAAAATGACTAAGACTCCCTTTACACTTAGAGCCTCACTCTATTTATACAGTCCCATGGTCCGTGGACCATGGGTAGGTCGATACACTTTACATTAAAATTACATTATTTTAGGGCGGATAACCCTAGACTCTCGCACAACGCGCCCGCATTCCGTGGGGTATTTACATTACATTTACCAAAACTCGGGCTTTAAGCCCCAAAAACTTGCTATGGGGGGATCTGCTGCCCAATAGGCCCCCAACACAATCACCGTGACTCGTCCCGAGTCACTCGGCTGGTGCAATGATCTTTGCATGAACCCCTTCCAATTGTTCCTGAGCAACACGAAGGTTCGCAGTGCACTGTTCTGTCGTCTGCTGGATTTGCTCTACCTGCTCGGCTGAATACTCACTGTCATGGACAAATCCTTGTCTGAGAGCATGCAATTTTGTCATCTGGGCGAGCTTTCCTTCGATGGTGGCAGTGATGAGGAAGGCCTCATCAATCCAAGGCTGGACGTGTGCTTTAAGTACTGCCTCTTTTTGGCACACTGCATCCACTTGCTCCTTCAATGCCTTCGCCTGTTGTAGCCTCGTGAGCCACTAGGTCAGGACTACTGTCTGCGCCATCCCGCGCACACTGTCATATTGCACTTGAAGCTCATGTGCCTCTATTTCCAACCGTTGTATGGTGGGGTCCTCCTGTAAGGCTGCGAGGACCCCAAAGGATTCTTCCAACAAAGAGGTACAACGTTGCACTGCCTAGTCAATTTCTCCCAACCCCATCTGGATAGCGCGGGCACGCTGCTCTCTAACTTCTGCGGTGTGGAGGGTTGTGCCTTCAATCACAGCTCGGAGATCAGAAGGTTCAGCTCCAACTGAAGCTTTGTCTTTTCCTCTCGGGCATCACAGACTCCGGTCACCAACCTATAGACCTACTCTATTGCTGGGAGCTCTGCCGGCACGGCCAACTTTCGAATGCTCCTGCATGCATCCACTACAGCCTGTTCTAGTCCGCGAGCCTACGCAACCAACTCATCTCATTGGATTCTGAGCTGGTCCATGTGAGTTTTTTGCTCATGTAGGACCTATATCACCCATCCTTCCCGAGCGTGTAGCTCTACGATGACCCCATCCTACAGCTGGTACAAAATTTCCCGCGGCAGGGCGGCCAAGTTCAAACCGACACCTTTGACACTACTCATCACAGCCCGGTCATCCACACTTGCTGTTGCTAGCACGCCTTCGGGAAATATGAAGGTGTTACCCATATGGGCGCGCAACATTTGTTCGGCCTCAGCAGTTCCTGCTGTGACATCCTGGGCCATTGTACCTGTTTAGGGCTGTTGTACCTCTGAACCTTGTAGCTGTGCACTAAGCGCCCCCAACACAATGTTCTGCTCCATCTGCAATCCTTAGAGCGTGTTCTGTGTGACCTCACGAATCGTTTTATTGATACCCAACAGATCACCTTCTGTGAGTGTGATATGGTCGACGAACGTCTTCGTGGTTTTTCCCTTCTTCCGGGAAGCTATTTTCTTAGGACCACGCAGCCGCTTGAGTGGGTTTGATGCGGAACTGGGGTCCGCGCATTCCTCTATCCTGTCCCCTTCCTTGGTCTACTGCCCAGTGGACATCTCCTGGCCCTCCTCGGGCTCTTGGGTTGGCCCAATTATGGTCTCTATCATTTGCGCTGCTGCTACTGCATCAGCCGCCTTCTGTTGTGTGGCTGCTTCATATTCCTAGCACCTCTTCTCAGCTAGCTACGTGATGCACAGTTGGGTGTCCTTTTTGCGTTGCTAAGTTGCGACCTTCTCCATTTCGGTTAAGTCCAAGGCGCACCACTCTAGAGACCATGACTCCATTACCATGAAGATCGCATCATCTGTTGCAATGAACAGAAGCTTCACCCATTTTCATGTTGGATCCTTACGTGCCCGGATATATAGGTTATGCATATCCGCCTTGAATTTTGTTGCGCCTTGCAAGATGTTATGAACTGTTAGGGATAAGCGCAGCCTGCGGTTGATCCATGTTTGGATGCTCGCCTCCACGAACACTCAGAACGCATTTATCTCACGAATCTTTGTTGCGTATTTTGTAGCCCAGAGCGAGGTGTACCTCACGGCTTTAGGCAGGTCACCCTCAACAGTGGGAAACTAGCTATCCTCTGGCAGCTCCCCTACAACCAATAGGATGGATAAGAGCAACCACACATAATGGAAGGCCTTACACTGCTCCTGGGCTTCCTTGCAATTCGTCAAAAAATCGTCACAGAGGAACTACACCCAGTTAAACTGGACCCCCTCTGCGCATTGCTCTGCTAATGCAATCACGGACGTTGGTACTTCGTCGGCACAACATTTCCTCATTAACTTTTCGGCCAGTAGCTGGGTGGCTACGCACACCCCTTGATCTTTAATGCTTGCTATCACATACCCTCGCTTTCTTTTTTTCTAGCTTATACTTGGCCTTCATAGCTTCTGCGAGGGCCAAGTCGCTGCTTTTTCCTACGATGGCCACTGGGTCGTTCCCTTTGACTGGAAATCGAGACAGTCGATGTATTAAATTGGCCATGATGGGGATCGGCTCCTCCAACCAGAGATACCCATCATGCACCAAGCATAGCAACTGCCTGATGACAAAATTGTTGATGGGCGCGCAGTGGTAGTGGGGTATCCATCGCAGATGGAGTAACCCAGCCCTCTCCACACGGCGCAACCATTTCTGCTTCATTAACCTCTCCGCGGACAACTCTGGGAACTTATCGCTATCTACAAGGTCCTAATCCTCGAACTTCATGGTTAGTACTCGTCCCAACATCGGAGCATCAAACCTTATATCATTGGGGAGGAGCAGGGTCTAGAGCGCACTCTTCGTGGCCTCTAGGTCCTTCGGTATCTTTGCTTTCCCCTTCCATGGGGGGATGTATGGAGGTAACTTTATTGCGGAAGACATTTGGGAGACATCCTCCTCATCATCATCCTGCTCCTCTATTTGAACAATTAGAGCCTGTAAGTCTTCCTCCTCCTCCTTTGATTCAATGGTAATGGCTTTTCCTTTCTCCTCCATTGACAACTTGCCGAACTGTGGATTTCTGGGGGATATGCGAACTGGTGCCATCGTCTGCTTATCTTTCTTCGTCCATGGCGTGCGTGGTGATTTTGGAACTTCTGGCGCAGCTGCTGCCTCTCTAGGCTCCTCATGGGCCATACGGGGCTCCACGGTAACTTCGGCGAATCGCACTCTTGTTCTTGCAGTCGTCATCGTGTCTACACTAGATACATTCGGTCGCATACTCAAGGGTGCCAAGAGTGCTCGACGCTCAATACTCTGTACTGGTTCAAATCTAAAACAACCAAGTGTTTCCTCGAGGCTAGCCCAAGGGATTTTATAGTATCATTTGAGTTTGAATTCAACCATTCCCTCCACTTCTGAGTCATTAATGCCTTCATGATAGCAGATTGTCCCAAATCTAGCTCTTAATTCGTGTCTTAATTTCCCACCGCCCACTCCTTTTTTCCTTAAATTGGACCTCTTGTCATGAATAGTGACACCAACAGTCACCTTCCAGCCTACCTACGCAGCAGTGCAGCCCCTTATGCGTGATCGCGACCCCTGTGACATACTGAAAATGAAAATGTGACAGAGAGGATGTTTTCAACTCATAAGTTACATTCATATCAAATTATTTTGCCTTTCAAGTGTTGGTATTTTGGGCCTTGGCATATGTTGGAACAGAGATGCAAGAAAAACAAGTTTGGAGTAATGGTAACGTAACTAAAAATAGCTAGGGTTAAGATATGTTGGAACAGAGATACAAGAAAAACGAGGAAAGTTTGGGGTAACAGTAAGATAACCAGCATTGTCTCTTTGGAATTTTTCCCCAAATTATAGCTTTCCATCCACCTAGATGATGGTAATGGTGAAGGTATCTTACAACATTTTTTCAGGAGAAGAATCCCCGCTAAAGAAGCAACATATTACATTATATACAATATCTGTATAATCCAAATTCTTACAATCTTTGCATCACTCAACGCATCCAACATGTAGGCGCGAATCGAACCCGGGTGGAGAAAGCGCCCTGGGCTTATTAGATGTCCCAGGTTTTTTTTAATGATATTGAATTAATTTTCACCGTTAAAAAAAACAATTCAAAAACATTTATTTTTTTATAAAAATAAATTTGATAAATTTTAAAATTATTAATTATTTAAATTTAAAAAAATATATATTTAAACAAAATTTTATCTCAATTTATTCCACCAAAATTAAATTATATTTTTAAAAAATAATTATTTCTAATATATATTTACCAAAAACTAAACTATATAAAAAATACTTTGAAAGGAAATAATAAAAGGATAGACATTATTCTCACTAGATCTAAGTTACACACTCTCGGCAACCTTGATTACATAACAGCCCATTGATAAGTTGTTAAAAAAATAGTGAAATAAGAATGGTAACATTTCAGAGGGTGAATGCAACCAAAATTTCATTTAATGTGCTTTTATTCTCTTAAATATGAATTTACAAAAAAGTTGTATATATGATTTTAGTTTTTGGTCTCAAGTCAGAATTTATTAATTTATTATTATTTTTTTATTAACAAAGTGAGTTTAACAGTTGAAGGCATACGTTTCTAATATGTAAATTAATATTTTAATATGTATTTTTAAAATAATTATTTCTAATGTGCAAATTAAGTAAATTTCTGAGAGAAAAAAAAGAAAGAAATTATTTTAACATCCAACGCACTAGTACCATCTTTCCATCCTTTATTAACGGCTTTCTATAATCACCTTCGGCTGTTATATTTAAATATATTTCATTTTCTCAATATTAAGAATGAAATCTATCATTCTCACCCATACAAAGGGAAGCTGCTAGCTTTCGATCTCAAAGTAAAGGATTTCCCTTAGGTGATTCCACCTTCTTATTCTACAGGATCATTGACCGGTTACATATCATGAACTGGCTTTCAAAATTGAAGGAATTCAGGGCAGCGTTATGGCTATGGAACGAAAAAGTCACCGTCATGGGCAATGGAATTGGGTCTCCAACCATATTGTTTTCACACCACCTTATTCTTCACATGCGTAAAGGCGTTGCTTTGGTGGTTAACAGGAAAAGGGCGATAACGTGGGTGAATGGGATGGCACCATTCATCAAACGTAATCACACTTGAGGTAGGGGGACAAGGGGACTATGGGGCTTAACTTAGCGGATTGATTACATTTCGTTGCTTAATCACATATTTACCAAGTATTAAAAGAGATTATTTTAAATTTTTGAAAGAGACTAATTTTAAAAGAGATTAATTGACGTGTAATTTTTTTCTTTAAATTAGATTTGATCTCTCTCTGCTTTTAGTAAATTCATAGTTAAAATGGATTTATACTAGTATTAAAAAATATAGATATATATTATAAAATGCAATGAGTAATCTCGTGAACCCTATTTCTTTCTATTATTTAATTAGTAAGTTGTTTTCTTGATTGCAGGACATGTAATTAAGTGTAAGCCTCTGAAGCTCTACAAGTGTCACATTTTCTGTAAAGAGAGAAAAAGTTCATATTTTCCTTTTATTAAGAAGTAACTATTTTATTTTACTTATAATTACTTTTTCCTTTCAAGGTAAGGTTAACCTTAATACACACACATATATATATAAACACACTTCTGTAGAGATAAAAAGTTCATACTAAAATATATTAGTTAATATGGATATTCAAACATTTTATTTAAATTTTATATTGAGATATTTATAAGAGAAATAGATTTTTTTTTAATTACTTTATCTCCATAAAGTTATATAAAATTATATTATTTGAAATAGATGTTGAAATATTTTATTTATTATTTGAAGAGTGAAAGTGAAATATCAAAGAACAAAGTATAATTAAAGTGAAATACCAACAACTGAGTTAATTGTTGTGTTAGTGGATTTTTAATTGTTTATTTATATGGTTATAATTTCTGTTTTTTTGTTTGGTTGACATGATCTAAAATTATTTTTATTATTTTTTTGAGGCCCTGACATACTTACACATGAGCCTGATAATGGATTCTAGAATGAGTCTCTCAAGTCAATCATGACAAGGGCTAATTACTTTACAACTTATCCATATTTATTGAACTATTTTATAATTGAAATATAATTTCACTTTTTTGAATTTGATAATTGTGGTCATCTTTATTTCTTTTCAAATCATTATATTTGGAAAGAATTGTAAAACTAGCACAATTGCATTTATTAATGTGGTTGATATACTTTACTTGACATCCTTTTATATGCTTATTGAAATATAAAAAATAGAAAATGTTATCCATTTGTTTATATCATAATTATTAATTTAAAGAAATTTGTTGATTTTTTTTAATATTCATCCATTTGTTTGATTCGGCCAAATTATCCCTAAAAAAAATTCGTTTCGTTTTACCATAAAAAAACGGTATAGGCAAGAGACTTCAAAGCGGAGGATGGGGAGACCAAAAACAAGTTTCTCCTTTGCATGAACCATAAATGCATTGGCGCTTATATTCTTCCTAGCCCAAAGAAACGGAGCATTCTAACAAGGTAAGCTAAAACAATAAGCATCTTTACTCATATTACAAGTAGGTTTAGTAAATTTTGAAATAAATAAATGATTTATTTTATTTTATTTATTATTAATTTTTTTCCTTAATTGTAAAATTTTAAATTAAATTATTTCTATATTTTATTTCAGTCGAATTTGGATTCAAATTCGAATTTGGTAACTATGGTCTATATCAACCATATTACCAAATGTGGTTGTGTTAGTTACAACCAATGTGTGTGCTAGATCCTGACTAGGATTAATGAGGTTAACAAAGTTGACCATGGTCAAGCTTACATTAATATTAATGTTAATATTACAAAAATGTTACAAAAATGGTTACATTAATAGTTGAGATGGTTAATGGAGTTGACCATGTTGGAAGAGGGTTGATTATTATTGATCATATTCAGCCATAGAGATCTTGATTGACTATTATGATTGACCATATTCAACCATAGAGACCTTAGTTGACCATATTTGACCATTCTAACCATGGTTGGCCATTAGGGGTCGGTAGAATATCAAATGTTCTAGGTCGACTATGGTTGACCAAAGATGACCATGGTTGATCATGGTTGACCATATTAAAGAATAAAGACCTATTAATCATGGTTGATCATGTTTAATGATATTCATCCATGCTAGACTGTGGTTGACCATATTCCACCACAGTTGACAATGTTTGACCATGGTTGACAATGGTTGATGCTGGCATATTCCCATTAACAATGGTTGATTGTATCAATGGTTCATAATGGTTGACAATGTTAGACCATGGTTTACTGTGGTTGACAATGATTTATTGTGGTTGACAATTATTGGCCATTGTTAATGGTTGGCAATGATTGACCATGGTTGACCATGGTTGTCAACTATTGCCATCCATTGTCAACCTTGTCGTTGTGAAGGTTGACTATTGTTAAATATGGTAAACATAAGATTGACCATGTTTGAACATGATTGAACATTTAAATGTTGAATATAAAGGTTAACTTTGAAAATGGTTGATGATGGTTGTGCATTGTCACTGATTAATAAGAGTTGACCATGGTTGACCATATTCAACCATTGTCAACCATGTGGTTGTAAAGGTTGACTATTGTTAAATATGGTAAACATAGGGTTCACCAAGTTTGGTCATGGTCAACTATTTAAATATTGAGGACAATTATGAGTGAACAAGATTGACTTTTTGTTACTATGTTTGACTAATGTGTTTGACTATGCTTGACTATTAATATTAATCAATAATAATAATAAGTGATTATGTTTGATTGATCTTGAAGAGTGTTGTTTTGTCAAACATAGTTAACCACATTAATAAACCAATGCGTTTTGAACCATAATAATATTAATATTATTAAACATTGACTATGGTTGAGTATGGTTTAACCATGTATGAACATGGCTATGTTTAGCATTTGTTTGACTATGCTTGATCACACCATAATAATATTAATAGTATTAAACATTTTAACTATGGGCGGGTATTTAACCATGTATGAACATATCTATGTTTAACATTTGTTTGACTATGTTTGATCACTGTTGACTATAGTTGTTCATGTTCATTATGTTTAAACATTGCTCACCATGTTTTAACTATGAGTGACTATGGTTAATGATGTTATGGCTATGGTTGAACATGGCTTGACTTGGGTTGATCACGATTGACTATAGTTAATCATTATTTAAATACATTTTGACTTCGTAACATAGTTAACCACATTAATAAACCAATGTGTTTTGAACCATAATAATATTAATATTATTAAACATTTTAATTAAACATTGACTATGGTTGAGTATGGTTTAACCATGTATGAACATGGCTATGTTTAGCATTTGTTTGACTATGCTTGATCACCGTTACTATAGTTGTTCATGTTCATCATGTTTAAACATTGCTCACCATGTTTTGACTATGAGTGACTATGGTTAATGATGTTATGGCTATGGTTGAACATGGCTTGACTTGGATTGATCACGATTGACTATGGATAATCATTATTTAAATATAGTTTGACTTCGTAACATAGTTAACCACATTAATAAACCAATGTGTTTTGAACCATAATAATATTAATATTATTAAACATTTTAATTAAACATTGACTATGGTTGAGTATGGTTTAACCATGTATGAACATGGCTATGTTTAACATTTGTTTGACTATGCTTGATCACACCATAATAATATTAATAGTATTAAATATTTTAATTAAACATTGACTATGGGCGGGTATGGTTTAACCATGTATGAACATGGCTATGTTTAACATTTGTTTGACTATGCTTGATCACTATTGACTATTGTTGTTCATGTTCATCATGTTTAAACATTGCTCCCCATGTTTTGACTATGAGTGACTATAGTTAATGATGTTATGGCTATGGTTGAACATGGCTTGACTTTGGTTGATCACGATTGACTATAGTTAATCATTATTTAAATACAGTTTGACTTCGTAACATAGTTAACCACATTAATAAATCAATGTGTTTTGAACCATAATAATATTAATATTATTAAACATTGAGTATGGTTGAGTATGGTTTAACCATGTATGAACATGGCTATGTTTAACATTTGTTTGACTATGCTTGATCACACCATAATAATATTAATAGTATTAAACATTTTAATTAAACATTGACTATGGGTGGATATGGTTTAACCATGTATGGACATGGTTATGTTTAACATTTTTTTGACTATGCTTGATCACTGTTGACTAGGTTTTCATGTTCATCATGTTTAAACATTGCTCACCATGTTTTGACTATGAGTGACTATGGTTAATGATGTTATGGCTATGGTTGAACATGGCTTGACTTGGGTTGATCACGATTGACTATAGTTAATCATTATTTAAATACTGTTTGACTATGCTTGACGATATTTTGGCTCTGGTTTGTCTATTGTTGACCATACCATGACAGTTGTTGATGGCTAACCATGGTTTGACTATGATTAACCCTAGCCATTACTATAGGCCTCCATGGTTAATACTCAGCAATAGGTGTTTAACCTAAAAAATAGTGTTGGTTAAGATAGATTAGAAACCATTAAGAACTATACTAAGAACAATGACAACTATATTGAAAACTAATTATTATCAATATGTTTTTAATATTAATGTGAATGTGTTGTTATTGTTATTATTTATTATTCATAAAAATATTTATTAATATTAATGTTATTAAATGTTATTAATAACATTATTACCTAGAATATTATTATTACATTGAAAATATATTTATGGTATAGTTAATGAAATATTGTTATTAATACAACATTATTATAGTTACTAATAATAATATTATTAATGTTACTAATATTAATCTTAGCAATATTTTTCTAAGAAAATTACTACCAATAACTAATAGTGGTATAATTGTTATTAATGTTATAAAAATAATAGTATTAATATTAGTGAAATTTAATGTTAAAATATTATTATTAATAATTAATAATAATTATATTAATCATTACTTTAGTATAAACATCAAATATATTATAAAATGAAATTACAATAAAACAAAGTTATAAATGCAATATAAATTTATTATCAAATTTACTATTATAATTAATATTAATAACTCTCGAATGAATGATTTGCATGAAGAGAAAATCATGAATATATGCAAGGAGAGGGAGAGTATTGGAATTATGTCTTTCTGTTTTCTTTATTTTCTTATTCACATTATTTACAATTTTCTTAATCCCTAAAGATTAGGTGCCAACATTCCCCCATTAATCTGAAGGGATGTTGGTGAGTTCAAGCATCATTCAGAACCTTTCAAACTTTTCTCTTCAAAGAGCTTTGATGAATATGTCTCAATCTAATAGTTTATGGAGCAATGGGTAGGTGAATAGCTTGGCCTAAATATAATGTCAAATCAGATGACACCTTGTATTGATATACTTAGTTTGATCATAAAACTTTGGGTTCTTGATCAGCTTTATTATAAAAGTATTGTCAATCAAAAAAACTAATCCATCTCAAAAAGTTTTAATATTTAATGTTAAATATTATTATAATTTTAATAATATAAATAATAATATTATTAAATATTATATTAATATAAAAGCCCCAAGAGTTAGCTCAATCGGTCAAGTCGAGGCCTCGCCAGATGGGAGGTCACAGGGTCAATTCTCGTAAGCTCTTGGGGTTAGGTCTGTTGATGGTTGAAAGATTTGATCTCACAGATCAAGCTGTGGACGTAGCGGCCACCCAGTGACCAAGGGTGATCATGAACCACACATAGAAGGAAAAAAAAATAAAAAATTATATTAATATAAAAATTAAAACTAATAATTTTTTTTACAAAAACCTAATATTATTATACGCCTAACATCTAAATTAATAAAACTTAAAATTATTATAAACCTAATTATTTTAAAATGTAAAACCTAAATTTAAACCTAATTACTTGAAAACCTCATATCTAAGTTAATAAAACTTGATATTAATATAAACCTAATTATTTAAAGAAATATTGTAAACCTAATTACTTTAAAACAACCTAAACATAAATTTAATTACTTTAAAATACAAACTATCTACACCAGATTCAGTCCAATATGAATAACGTTCATATCACTAAACATTAACCCCTTTCTCAATGTTGTATCGACCATGTGAATTTCGAGTCTGAGGTGCGTGCACTAACGCTATGGTTTGGAAGGAGTCGAGAAGGGTATCAGTTGTCAAAAAAAAAAAAGGAGAAGAGACTAAGGATTCATGTAAAGACCAATTATATAACCCAACGGCATATTACCGAAGACTATATAGACAAATTGAACATGCTACATAATTCAATACACCTCGGTTTTTATTATCAATTCAATCCATGTTAATGTATAATGTGAATATGGTTTTGATTAATCCTTATATTGGTGAACGACCAGTGGCATAGTAAATTTGTAATCATATTTGCTAAATTTTAATTTTAATTTGTTTAAATATATGATTTAAATATGGAGTGTAAATTTAAAAAAGTTTTACGAAGTGTTGCAGTTTGAACTTTATTGTATCAAGATGGAAGTATTCGTACTTATGTTTTTTTCCTCAATCTATCACGTCTTTAGCTAGCAGATATGCAGTGGTTCATTATTAGAAGTGAAAGGTTGATTTACAAAATGAACTTTAATAAAGGAATGTGAAAAGTATTCCCATCCATGGAGTTTGTAGACATTTTTGGGAAAATGGGTAGAAGTTTCGAGTATGTGGATGAATGGTGTTCTGAAATAGATAGAAGTCCTCTAGAAGTACCAGACTCACAGAAAGAAGAAGATATGTGATTTTTTATCATAGTAGTTTTTCCTTAAGCATTAATAGGAGGTTAACCATAGTAGTTTTTCCTTAAGCATTAATAGGAGGTTTTTCAGCTCCATTGCATTATGGACCATCTTTCTGTACTATTTATCCAAAATATGTAGTTACTTTAGATGATCCTTATATCTATGACCTATTTAAAGCCTTCATTCTTCCTTGAGGATTTGATATGTTTGTTTCATCCCTCACATGCCAATTAAAATGCATGGTTATAGTTAGATTCTCAAATGACACCCTTCCGTCTCTCTGACCTTCTTGAAAAAAAAATCCACTTGCATAGCATATTAGAGAGATCATTCTTCCAATGCCCAACTTATCACATTTGACTAGACACACATGAGCTATCCAACCTCTCCGGAAAATAAATACCATATTTACAAACAAGCTCTACTAGAAACTGAAAGGAGAAATTCTTTCAGAAATCCAGACAAATCAAAAAGGATCAACTCTCTTTTGGTCATATCCCTCCTACCCCCAGTTGTTCATCTCTGCAAATTACAAAACTTCAACATACCTGTAAATCCATCAAGAAAGACCCAATCTTCCATTTTAGAACATATACAAATTTAGAACATATACAAATTGCCTAGCCTGCATTAATAAAATAAAAGTCGTATATGGAGCCCTTAAGCTTGCATATATGTATATGGTTTTTTTGTCAAACTTCATAGAGAAAATATAGAAATGACAGTCAAAATACCAACATGAGAATTGTCATATGTCCCTAGAAGAAATCTTCCAGTTGCTCCTTTTCATTAATATCATTTTGATGGAAAGATTAAACAAGAATATTTTCCAGTCAAATCGTCGATCATCTTCGATTGATACAAGTGTTTCTGATGAATACAAGCTGTTGAATTATTCAAATCTTCAAGAAAATTTAACAACTAAAAATTTGGATGATGTTCATAAGGATCTTTTAAGAATAATTACTTCTAATGAATTTGAAAGAAAAGAGCTCCAAAATGTTTTAGACAAATTGGACATAGTATCCTATGTTCTAAGTGATACTGAGGCAATAAAAACAATCATAGAAAATCTCAATATTAGGATTTCTATTCTAGAAAAGATCTATTTCAGGGTTATGGAACTCTCTAAGTCGTTCCAGAAGTGATTTAGAAATCTTGGAGCCTTTGACTTCTTTCTGACAAGAAATCTCTAAAGATGACATTAAATCTGGTCATAGAAGGAAAAAATATCTTGATCCTTTTACTTGTGAAGTTGAACCTGAATGGGATTTCAGAATATTTGCCAATTTGTTTTCTATTATTTTAAAAGACATGACTAGAGTTAGTTAATGGAATCTTTTGTTTCAAAATAAACAAAAAAATATGGATCTTTTAGCTTTAGAAATTGAAGGTCCTACACGATTTAACAAAACTATGAGAGAAGCCTCTACAAACACATCAAGGCTAGCTAATATAGGGAGCCTTAGCATCAGAGTAATGAATAAACTCATAGCCACAATGCTAGAGAGTCCTATACTTAAAAAAGGTTGTCAGAGTAGAGAAGAAATTAAAGAATCATTATAACTTTTGGGAAATTAGAGTATTGCTAAGAAAGCTGAACAAAATACAATTGCATCAAGGCATATGGCTAATCTCCTCATTGTGGAATTTACTGGTATTGCATGGGAACAGTGGCACTAGTTGCCTCAAACAACTAAAGATGAATTCTTAAACTCCCCCACTCAAAGAGTGATTTACTTGAAGCTTTAGGATTGCAATTCTATGGTGCTAAAAAATTTGGGTCATATGCAAAGCATCTTCAATCTCTCTTCATGTATCAGAGATTAGAAGATTTATCTCTTAAGCATAAATATTTTGTTATATGCAGAAATTACTCATACGAGACAGTAAAGCCATTGATCCTACTTATATCAAATATTATATTTGTAGTTTTCCAAGTTCCCTTCCATATGTAGTAGAGAAATACTTTAAGGATAAGGATATAAGGTTGTAAGGCATGACTCTTTGTTGTGGGGAAAAGTATCCGACGCGGATGACCCTATCCCTACTCTAAAGGTGACAGTCTTTAGCAACAACTGAAAGTAAAGCTTTGATATTTTCCTTTATGAAAGTACAGAGAGAAGGAAGAAAAGATTAACCAACCTGGTGTCTTTCGCTTAGTCAATCCTTATCCTCTCTCTTTGTCTCTTGTTCCCAGCTCCTTGCTCTCTTGGCCGGTCCAGCTACACACAGATCCTGCACAAAACAAGAGAGGAAACTACAAGATACATGTACTCATAACTGATGCATGGATTAGAGTGAATCAAATATACAAGTAAATACAATACATCAATGCAATACAAGTATATAGGAGAACATGCAAAACTTTATTGATAGAAGTAACAGGGTTCTGAGAAGGTTACAACCATTGATGGCTCCAATCCAGCAGCACCTCCCCAGCAGCAAGAACTCTCCTCTTCACCTCTAGTAAAACAATCACCCAATAGCTCTAACTGTAATCCAACAGCACCTCCTTGCTTTACACAAAATTCCAGCCTCCTTAGACCTCATAGAAGAGCTCTATATATAGGAGAGAAGAAGAGAGGATGAGTCAGCTTGAGGCTGGCATAGAGCTGACTAGTGTCCTCTCCCTCTTCAGTTAATCTTCAGTTCTTGAGTCCACTTGGAGATCCTTGCTTACACATGGTGATCAAGTACCTCTTACTCATCACAGGGCGAATCTCATGAACCAAGTGTCAGTTTGGAAGCTTCCTGGGCAGTTGACACCTTGCAGAATGACTATGCCACTTGGCCAATCTCGCTCAGCGCAGGTAGCCTTCATTAGATTTGACTTCCAGCGCAGGTACAAGGAGGAGCAGTTGCATTCCAACGCAGATGCTCAGTGGAGCAGCTGACATGATCCAAAATTAACCTGTTTTGAAGTGTTTTCAGGTGGAGAACTGATGGGAAGTGCTGTGGTTTGCTGACCTTGTTCTTCTAGGGGTAAGAACAACATGTTTAGGGACTGAGGATCCCTGTAATTATCAACATTTCATGCTCCATGCTGCGAGGCACAAAAATGTCTATAACAGTTGCCCCCTAAAGTATGAGGCCGTTTATCGGGTGAAATACTTTATCTAGAGGGTCCGAAGTTCATTCCAGTGCTGAGGGGGTGCCCTGTAATACAATACAATACAATACATTATTTTTCATTTTGTTTTCATGATCTAGCTGAGGCGGGCATTCCCATGCTCAGCTTTATAAATACATTTTGGTACATAGAACAGACGATCGTCTGATAGTAGACTGACAATTTTCTGCTGAAATTATCATCCTTTGAATAGGATGATCATCTGCTGCAATGATGTACATGACAAATGCTTTTATATTTCCTGAATATATATCGCAGCCCGGATGGATGAAACTAGATCCGGGGTCTTCAAACTCGTTCGATCTTCACTCTAAGTACAAGTCGATCCATGTGAGAATTTCGCTGAAGTCGAACATGGAAAGACATCGCTTGATTACCGGTCAATAATGAAAACCGTTAACAAGCGCGAGAGGGATCACCAATAATGACGATGATCCTCAAGGTACTGCAGTACAATTCACGTGGCGTGAATAAAGGACTTGGCGTCGAACGCCGCGCAAAATCTTCTGGTCGAAGGTCATTGATGTATACCTGTCGCCGGAAGTGAGAAACTTGCCATTGAGGCATGCAAGCTTCAAAGTACTGATGGGGGTGTTCCTAGATCAACTTCTTGGATAATGAGCTGAAGTCGACAAGAAGCGATCCATCAAAGGAGGGCCTTAATGAATCCCACATCAATGACACGGAACGAAGCTAATGATTTTAGTGGAGGTGAAAACAAACTGTGACATATGATTCAGGGTGACGATCATGAATGGATGAAGGATAATGTATGGCAGTGGATGGGACACGGTTGACACTTTCAGAATGACCCCTCTTGAACATATAACGACACTGATGCGATGGATCGGTAGCATTACCCCAAATGTGGATGGTTTGGCGAGGACCATGGCGATGAGACCGGCGAATGAAACAACCCAACCCGATGTGGTACGGAGGAAAAGTGTCATGTTCAAGAGTGACTTGCTACCATTAAACTTTGATGTTCTCCCAATTTTTCCCCAGTCATTTCTGACCAGCACCTCTTTATTTTTGTCAAGCTTGAGGAGGATAACATATGCTTGTTCTATAACCTGCACTTCGGGCAAGCCCATCGCTATGATTTAACGAGCCTAGCGATAGGGAAACTCGTTCTCGTCTAAAGACAAGTTTGTCGCTATTTAATCATTTTAACGAGTCTAACGACAAGGAAAACTCGGTCCTTTTCATTTTTAGAGAGTCTAAAAAGGTACAGAAAGTTAACTCCATAATTCCTTTTTCGTCAGCTAATCCCTTAAGTCCGAAAAAGTATAAAACAATACAGAAGGGATGGCTGTTCGGTACTTTTAACGAGCCGAACAAGACAAGCGCTCGATCCTTTTGTGCAATAATCCCTCAGGTCCAAAAAGATTAAAATTTAGAGGAGGGATAGCATTCCGGTCATTTAACGAGCTGGAAGGCCAAAACTCGGCAAACTTTTCATATTTTACGAGTCAGTGAAAAGAGCTCAAAGAAGACTCGTCTTTTGAGGAACGAGTGATAAACAGGGATAGCAGCAGATTCCAGGTACAGGTTGGAATTTTCCAATCACGGCAGTGTCACGAGGATGGCTAGGTGAAATCACTCTTCGCAGCTGTTTCTCAAAAGAGGTAAACACACAAATGGAAGTGAATGATCGGCCAAATGAACAGTGGAGGTGATGGATGAAAACACGATCAAGGTTCTTATGGCTGATGAATTTACAATCTCCAAAGGTTATTTACCGGGATAGGTTCATTTTTTCCATGAGCTTGAACTCTGGGGGAAACTTTTGCTCACACTTTTCTATTTTTTAACGAGCATAAATTCAGTCATAAAACTGCTCGAATTTTGCGTTTATTTTTTAACGAGCATGAACTATATGCTAGAACTGCTCGATATACCAGTGATAATAAGAACGCCTCCTATGAGATAACCATTTTTTAAGGAGCTTTATCTCACAAAGCTATGCTCCAATTTCGGAAAATTTTACCTTTGCCCCACAGGCTTTCTTCATGCAAGGTCGGAAACGGCTAATCCTACGAGTTTAAAGGGTTAGACCTACAGGTTTAAAGGGAGGACCTAAAAATTTAAAAAATAAATAGTCGTCCCTTGCTTGCATTCCAAAAGTTTGCATGCCCCCAGGTATAGGATAGAATTTCGAGGCTGCCCCTTTATCAACGAGGTTTGCCTCTTTCTTATTATCCGAAGAGGGTTCTATTTGCTGCCGCAAATCAATCTCTTTCTTCGGCGGTGTCTATCATTGGGTTGTCCAAAGATGGTTACCCTCTGTCACAACAATATAGTCCCCTACTTTGTAGGCTGCCCCTGCTTATCCTTCAAAACATATGTTTTAATGGGCGAGGCTTGAATTCAAAGATGGTTACTATTCGTTGCGATAAGGGAATTCCTACTTGGGCATTGCCCACTTTTTTAGACAAAGGTGAATGACTCTTTTGCCAAACACATAACTTTAACAAAAGAACACTATTCCAGAACAACCCCACTTCCTTCCACGGACGGGGTACGGACTAGTCATATTCTTCTACGGAAATTCTTCCTTATACCCGGGTTTTCTTCTGCCCGAAGCAGACCAGGGTGCATGCCCCCTGGGTCCTAGTCTTTCTTTCCGAATCACTCGCACTCATCGGGAAGGAGGACTGGGGGTGGAGGCGAATCTTGAGTGAACAGACCATTTAGGAATGGTATTTGACTATTTGCGATGCGAGATCCCGGAAACGAAAGTTGGTCTACGAGCTTGACCACCCTTCCTTCGTGTGGAAAACACATTACTCTAAAGAGTGAGGAGACTATCGCTCCCATGCAATAAATATAGTCGCGTCCGAGGAGTAGGTTATAATCCAAGGGTCCTTGGACGACCAACACGTTCATATTAACGGTCTTCCCTTTCAATGTAACAGGTACATTGGGGAGGATTCCTAATGGTCGACTGGTTCCTTTATCAAAACCTGAGAGATTTCTCAACTCAGGTAAAAGCGCTGGGGAACCCAGTGCTTTCCAAGCAACAGAGGAAAGGATACTCACAGACGCCCCTTCATCAATGATAGTACCAGCCATAATCATTCTATAGATCTGGACAATGATTCTGAATGGTATACTGGCTGGTAACCGGGGTCTGCCTAGTTGATTCCAATCAAAGGATACAACCAGGTTGCTTGGTGGTGGGACCGAATATACGGCCGGATATGACTCTGATGATGTTCCTTCCTGCGATAAAGGAATGGGCGCATTGCCCTGACGCTCATCGGAGTCGGTGCTGATGAAAAGAACCTGGATGGTGTCATCCTTATTCTCTTCAATGAGGGAGTCGCATGAAGATGACTCTTCGGCGACGGTGTCATTTGAAGACGGGTCTTCAATGACGGAGTCATTGGACGATAGAACCTCTGAAGGAAGAACCGGGCCAACTGTCGTTTCGACCTTTAGACTTTCGTCTGGTCTGGATTCAGTAGGTCCATTCTCAATGACCGACACTTCAGCTGACCACTTGAACGGGTCAACTGGATTTTCAACTATCGAGGGATTAGGCGCGAGTTTTCGGTATCCAGGAGGAAGTTGCAACGGTGAAACCGGGCGATCTTCCAAAACTCTCTTTGCCTCATCTAAGAATGGACATTTGTGGATGGCATGATTGCCTTCACACAATAGACAGGGTGATCTTGGTCCCCTTCTTCGTCCTTCACTCTCGCTAGTTGACGGAATGCAATCAACATGACAATCAGAGGTTGATGCTACCGGATTGTGCAACCTTGGGGACCAGTCCCTTAGTATCCGGGGAATACAAGGACAATCACGATGGAAGCGGATCCCTTTGCAAATGACACATGGCGATTTAGGCCCGGTCGGTGCAGTGTGTGGGTTTTTGTCAGCTTTCTTCTGCTTGCCCCCAGTCGCCTTCGTCAGAGGCTCCTTCTGCTTCTTTTCTCTCTTCTTCTTTTCCTTCTTCTCCTTGGGAGGCTGACTTTTGCCAGCTCTACCTTGCGAAGATGAAGGATCAGAGGAAGTATCATAAGAAGTGGAAGGCTGGTGGGTAGTTCTAGATTGTTCTGACTGTTGATTCGACTGCTCAGGATTAGTGGCGATCTGGACTACATTAGTTGAAAAGAGCCATACAGGGAGGCCGATTGTCAATCCTGGAAGTGACAATGTAGCCATATGAGGCGCACCAACATCTCCCCAAGAGGAGAAGGGATTTGGACTTCCGCCAAGGTTACTTCCTTGGTTGGTGGGCTCCATACTTTTCAACTGAAAGATCAATGTGGGAATAACAGGTGATTATGTTCCGCTTAAAATAAATTTTATTAACGACGCTTTTAGACACAAACTTGCTTTTTCATGTTTTAAGAGTCGAGAAAAAGCTAAAGATGACTCTAGTCGCCTTCGATGTATTAACGAGCCCGAAGTGACAAATGCTCGGTTGGACTTTTTCAGTTATAGAGTTTGAAAAAGGCCAAAAGAAACTGCTCTGGAGATCTAGGCAGAGGGTGTGCCAAACCTTTCGCGAAACCACAGAATACGTTTTACGGTACGGGTGGTCGATCTTCGTGAATGCTGTGTTCATTGCATCGCGATCAGTAGGGCGGCCGACACGGTTTCCTAAGGATAAAGGATAAAAGCCTATAGGGGTCTCCCAATATACACGACGGTACGCGGGAGCACAAGTCCGTGTTAGTGCCACCGACTCTCAGGAGGAATCACCCTCCTTCGTAGAGATCGACAGTCACTATGTTTAACGACGCCGGAACACGTCTCTACCTAGACCTCTAGATGTTTGCGTTATGTTACAAAGCGTTGTTATGTAAATTGAGTTTATTTTAATGTTGATCTTGCTTAATAGTTTGCCTTTCAGGGTCGCCATGAGATGTATATATACAACTTCCTATATGCAATCTAAGATGAGAAGCAAATCTTTTCAATCTTTCAACTTTGAAAGCCTTAATCTACTGAGGGAAAAGAAAGACACAACTTTTTCCACAGATCATAGAACACACACTAAAATGCACATTTTCCTAAATCGTCAAGCACACAGTCAAATGCAAAATGCACAATGCATGTATTTCTTTTCGTTATCCTTAATGTTGATGTAAGACAGAAAGGAAACTGTTGTATAATTTTGAATCTAATTTCAAGCAGAAATAAACAAGCTTGTCCAATAATCAAAAAGACACCTTATGATCGACTTGTTTAAACACAGGAAATGTATAGATCCAAACCATAAAATGAAAAACAAACAAACTCAAACAGCCATGAACAGTAATAAAACTAGCTCATAAGATCACAAAGACACTTTTACAGTTCAGGATCTAAGAGGCCACAGCTATACTGGTTCGCTTTTCACAATGGGAAACTGTAACTGAAACAAGAAATACTGAAAGAACATTCACAGTTTCATCACACAACTGAGGCGGAATAATGTCAAGGAGAATGGTTTACAGCAAGTACAATGACCAGCAAGCAATCAGCAAAAAAGCAGTGAAAACAGGGCTCAGACACAAAGGGAAACCTTAGCAAGACACTGGCTAACTGGACCAGCGCAGGCTCTGGTCTGTCAGTTTGATTCTCAGCGCAGTTCCCGAAGGGAGTACCTGCGCTGGAATGCAGACTGCCTGTGGACAGCCTGCACTGAGACACGAGAGTTGCGTTTACAAGGAATTCCGGGTCATAAAAAGCTCAAAAATGCACTGTTTTTGCTGAAATAAAAAGCTATAGGTCAAGTACAGGCTAAGGGATGATCAAGAGGATGAAAAGCTATCACAAAGAGTAAAGAGTCTTTTGTAGATAAGCTCTTCAAATCTTGAATTTGCTCAGCAAATGAGCAAGAGTAGCAGTCCCTCTACTTCGCTTTTGATATAGTCAAAAGCTTTTCGATTTGATACTCTTTTCTTCAAGAAATGAATAGCAAAATACTACAAACACCAACAAGATACTAGGCTCCCCAGCGGAGTCGCCAGTTTGTTGTGGGGAAAAGTATCCGACGCGGATGACCCTATCCCTACTCTAAAGGTGACAGTCTTTAGCAACAACTGAAAGTAAAGCTTTGATATTTTCCTTTATGAAAGTACAGAGAGAAGGAAGAAAAGATTAACCAACCTGGTGTCTTTCGCTTAGTCGATCCTTATCCTCTCTCTTTGTCTCTTGTTCCCAGCTCCTTGCTCTCTTGGCCGGTCCAGCTACACACAGATCCTGCACAAAACAAGAGAGGAAACTACAAGATACATGTACTCATAACTGATGCATGGATTAGAGTGAATCAAATATACAAGTAAATACAATACATCAATGCAATACAAGTATATAGGAGAACATGCAAAACTTTATTGATAGAAGTAACAGGGTTCTGAGAAGGTTACAACCATTGATGGCTCCAATCCAGCAGCACCTCCCCAACAGCAAGAACTCTCCTCTTCACCTCTAGTAAAACAATCACCCAATAGCTCTAACTGTAATCCAACAGCACCTCCTTGCTTTACACAAAATTCCAGCCTCCTTAGACCTCATAGAAGAGCTCTATATATAGGAGAGAAGAAGAGAGGATGAGTCAGCTTGAGGCTGGCATAGAGCTGACTAGTGTCCTCTCCCTCTTCAGTTAATCTTCAGTTCTTGAGTCCACTTGGAGATCCTTGCTTACACATGGTGATCAAGTACCTCTTACTCATCACAGGGCGAATCTCATGAACCAAGTGTCAGTTTGGAAGCTTCCTGGGCAGTTGACACCTTGCAGAATGACTGTGCCACTTGGCCAATCTCGCTCAGCGCAGGTAGCCTTCATTAGATTTGACTTCCAGCGCAGGTACAAGGAGGAGCAGTTGCATTCCAGCGCAGATGCTCAGTGGAGCAGCTGACATGATCCAAAATTAGCCTGTTTTGAAGTGTTTTCAGGTGGAGAACTGATGGGAAGTGCTGTAGTTTGCTGACCTTGTTCTTCTAGGGGTAAGAACAACATGTTTAGGGACTGAGGATCCCTGTAATTATCGACATTTCATGCTCCATGCTGCGAGGCACAAAAATGTCTATAACACTCTTGTCATGGAAAATTATCATATAGATGTGGTTATCCAAGAACATTGCCTAGAGAAGAGTGAGTATCAAAATATTTTAAAAGGTTTCAAAATAAGTTTACTCCTTCTTTGTGTAAAAACGTAGGGAAAATGTCAGAGTGGGGATATGATGCTTTTAACAAAGTACATGAGTGCATCAATTTTTCATTTTTCTACTGCAAAAGGTGCAAACATAAGAAGAAAAATATAAAAAAAACTCCTTTAAGTCTTGTTGGGCTCCTGATCTTCCTGCTAAGCACTATAAAAAATCTAAAACCCACTCCCATAAACGTTCTTTTCCAAAGAAACCTTATCTCAAAAGACGATTTGCTCCAAGAAAATATGCTCATTGTTATAATGGCCACAAACCTTGACATTGCGCAAATAATTGTCCAAAGAAACCTAAAAACCCACATCTTTCTACTCTTTTCATGGAAGACCTTAATCCATAATGGTGGTATCTTTATTTTATTGATTCTACTACTCCACCTTCACAAACTGATGACATCATCCTTCTTCCCACTGATGAAGATATTGATTCTTCTTCCACTTCTTCTTCTTATTTAGATATTGAACACCTTTCCAATCAATTTTGTCTCCCGAATCAACAAAATTGGGAGGGAGATAAGATGGAGACAATTCCTTCTGAAAATTCCCAATATCCAAGCTTTGAAGAATATTGCCAAACTCTGCAAACTCCAAGGCCATAGTATGTTATGTTTATGTTCACTACCCCCAAACAAAGAAGTCTTGAAGAAAGACTTGAAGAAGTTCGAAAAAATCTAGATACTCTTCCTATTTGGCAAGTACAAGAAATAATTGAGTTAAGAGATGAAAGAGACCTACTCTTACAACAAGTGGCTATGCCTGCTTCCCAACAACTTGCAATTTCTAGTAACCCTCCCTACTAGGAAAATACATCCATCTAAAATCATGTTGATCTCTATTTTGGCCCCTATAAGCACTATGGTAGACAATAATTTAGAAGAGACAAAGAATCTGTTTTATTAGTCTAGATTGAAGAACAAAAGAAAATAGCTAAAATAGCTTTAAAAAAGGTTAAAGAGCTTAAAATCTTATTAGAAGCCACTAGGCTAGAAGAACATGTCTCTGTAGACGAAGAAATACCCAGGGCCTATGATGAAATTGACTAAGATAAAGCTTATAAAGCGGGATATAAAAGAAAGAAAAAGGGAATTGAAATTAAAGAAGAAGGACCTAGAAGTGATGAAGATAGCATAATGGGCCTAGAACAAGAATATCCTACATTATTCTCTAAAGGAGTTAAGTTCTTCATAAAATTCTTGATTCACTCAGATAATAGAAAGCCACACTAGATAGATTTTCTGGTAGACATGGGAGCACAACTCAATCTAATGAGGAAGAAAGTCATCCATGCATATATGTGGAAGGAAACTAGATTCACACGAACTTTTTTAAATAAGACTGAAGTAAATTTTTTTGGTGAAATTGATCCTTTGTCAATATAAATTTAAGGAAAAAGTTAGAAGTTGTATTTTATGGTGTAAAATAATTTATACATGACTGCATCTTAGGATATTATCTTATTAATATGGTTAGACCGATTGCTTTTGATATAAAAAGACACGAGTTAATATTCCCTATAGAAAAACATCAAGTTCAGACACCAATGTACAGAGATGATGTTTGTAAGATAAAAAAATTCGTCGAAAAGGAAGAACAAAGTAATCTTTGTACTCTTTGACACCTTTAGTAGAACGAGATAAAATGGAATGCAACATCTGCTATGAAGAATTGCACTCAGAAAATTTTCTTAAAGAAAACCTGAAAAAATAAGAAAAAACTGCATTTTAGAATCCCCTAATGCTTTATGGAATAGAGAGCAATATTTTGTAAATATTCCATATGATCCTTTGGAAAAAATTATTCCCAGAAGGCTTTTGTAGCCTTAATGAGTCCTTCCGAGATCAAACTAATCCGAGAAGAGATAAAATATCTTTTAACAAAAGGTCTTATTGAGCCATCCAAGAGTGCTTGGGATTGTAGAGGATTTTATGTTAGTAGGCACTCAGAGCAAAAGAGAGGGGAACCAACTTTAATGGTGAATTTGAAGCCACTAAATAAAGTTATCTAGAAAATTAGGTATACATTACTTAATAAAGCCTCCTTGTTGAAAAAAATTAAAGGAAAGATAATCTTAAGTAAGTTTGATTTAAAGTTTGGATTTTATCAAATTGGAATAATGCGAGAATATCAGCATAAAACATCTTTTATTGTACCCCACGAATAATACCAATGGAAAATAATGCCCTTTGGTTTGAAAAAACCTTGAGGAGAATTTAAAAGAGAATGGAAGATATTTTCAAAGACTATCCATGGATAATAGTCTATATTGACGACATTCTAATATGCTCTAAAAAAATTCAAGAACATATCAAACATCTGCAGAAATTTTATGATCTTGTATATCAACATGGCCTGGTACTTTCTATAACAAAGATGGAGATAGGGAAGATAGAGATTGGATTCTTGGGATAAAAATAACAAAAGGGAAAAAATTTCTTCAAGAACATGTCCTAAAAATATTCAAGAACTATCCACACAAGATATTAGATAAAACACATTTAGAGAGGTTTTTAGGAAGCTTGAATTATATCAGACCTTTTTATATTCACATTTTGCAGCAAAAACTCAATAAAAATCCTCCAGCATGGTCAGATGAAATGACAACAACAGTCAAGAATATTAAGCAAAAAGTCTAGTTCTTGCCTCCTCTTTCTCTACCAACTGAAAAGGGTAGATATATAATAGAGACTGATGCCTCACAAGATGCATGGGGAGGAGTATTACTAGAAGAGCTTGAAGGAAAAGAAGAAATTTTTGGATATGCCTCTGGAACTTTCAGAGGAGCAGAATTAAATTACCCTTCTAGCCACAATAATTTTTAGTTGTCAAGAAGACCATTTTACATTTCAAGTTGTACCTAAAGCCTGTTAAATTTACAATCAGGATAGATTTAAAGATTTTGGCAGGCATGTTAAAAAAAATAACTTGCTGACAGACAACCATACCCATGTACAAAAATGGGTTGTTTGGTTAGAAAATTTTGATTTTGATATTGTACATAAGCCAGGGTATTTGAATTGTATAGCATACATGTTGTCTAGAGAAGCTCATGATAAAACTGACATATCTTTGTTCATGTTATCCAATGCAGAGATGAAAAGGGTAAAAGAAGAATATTTTAAACGCATAAAACAATTTGTTTTCTTTGGCCCGAATCTACAACAAAAGAATATATGGACTTTAAGATTGTTCAAGAAATCCTTTCTAGTCCCTTAAATATAAATATTTTAGAGAAATTGGAAACAAAGGCACTTTGGAAAATGAAGAATGCTTGCAGTCGATTGGTTAGCAAAAAACATGGAGTTTGGATTGATGAAGAAGATAATCAGTGCTACTGTGATCTAGGTTTTGGCACAATGAATCGGACTACTCATTCTCTAATCCTCCAAAGGGTAAGGGAGAAAGGAAAAGTTATAATTTGTGCAGACCCTAATGATATGGTAAGGCATCCATGGACTAGTTGGACTAAATTTTTCCTTGATTAATTGTGTCCAAGAAAGATTGGGTGTAGAGACACAACAATTTCATCCTACACTTGCAGGCAAACATGAAGGCAGTTGCTTAACAGGAATTATGATTTAAATTCATCCCTAATCACATTGGTGGAAAATCACACCATTAGAGCCTTTAAAATATATCCAATATAAAAATAATATCATAAATCCAAAAGGAAAAGTGGTTGGAATTGTAACAGAGGTAGAAGAGCTAAATCTCCAAGTGGAATCCCACTTCCAAGGGGAATTTGCATGTGACCCTTTTCCTTTCCTGAAAGGATATGATGTAGAATAGTGTTTTTCAATAATCTTTACCAATCTGTCACAATAATATGGAATTCGCAAAAGCAGATCTTTGAGGACCAAGTACTCAGGCTAATCTTGCAAACGATTATTCTTATGGCTTTGATAGACCAGAAGGGTGCTCATATGGAGAACCCATGTGTGTTTCTTTTACTGATGACTAGTGAATATGTACCTTGCCGTACTGGTCGACTCATGTGGAGCTAGTCTGTTCCCATGGGATTTTAGTTAAATCATCCACCATGTCTTGTCATACTGACTGACTTATGTGGAGCTAGTATGCTCTCGTGGGAATTCAGCAAAAGTGTCCATTGTGTCCTACTATAGGTTCCATGGGATTCCTCAATCTGCACTGTGTAAGATTTTCCTAGATGAATCTCTATGTCTTGGAGGACTTCTCCAACTTTTGGTGACGATTGACCCACATCTCACAGAATATACGGAAAAGTATGATATGTAATATCTATGTTTAGGATGATTTTCACACACTTTGTTAGATTGTCATAGCCCAAGGAGATGTCTTATGCTCCCTCGAGAATTTATAAATAAGGAAGGAGGATTCTCTTCTCCTCACTCAGAGTAAGGGTTAGCCTTGAGTATATTCTTTCCCTACAACTGTTCCTTGTGCGATCATGTATGCATCTTGAAAAAACTCAAAGTGAGTCAAACTTCATAGACCAACAAGCCTGCACATATAGACCTATGATTTATATGTGAACCGAAAGTGGTGGGGCTCATAGGATGTTATATGTGAACCTAAAGTGTGGGGCTCATAGGATTTTCTAAGTCTGTCTATAATGTTTGTCTTCGGTTATGAAGGTTGTAGAATTTATAAGCCAATTGAGTGTTTAACTCGTATGAGCATAAGAGAAATATTTGAGAGTCATTATGAGTATATGAGCATATGATTCATGCTTCGGGAGTATGAGAATAACTCCATCTATTTATTTTGGGATGATAACAAGAATATGTCAGCACCTTTCATTTTCAGTCATCAAATTGGAATATGTAATCAAAAAAATATTAAATACACTTCCAATAGAGGTAACTCCTAAAATGGTTAGTAAAAGTTAATAATCATTATATATATATATATATATATATATATATATATATATATATATATATATATATATATCATTTTACTATATATTTGTTGGTAGAGTTCTTTTCATTTTTTATTTTAAGAAAAATATTAATTTTTACAACATTTGATTTTTTTATAGTTTATCGGATAATTTATTTATAGGTTATAATTTAAATAATTATTATTATTATTATAAATATATTAATATTTTTATTTTTTTTGTTAGATAATGTGGGTGTTGAGATGACTAGCACACCTAACATGTGGTTGTGGCATTAGTAGCAACAACCTAGGGGCATCTAAGCTATCAAAATCATTTGGGGAGCAACTGGACCACACTAGCTCTTTGCATGACTAGATTTTTACTCCCAGAGTTTCAAATAGGTGACCTTTTTACTGGAGTGTCTTAATAAAGTGTTGAGAAGTGTAGCAAGAAAGGCTCAATTTGACTTAGCTTGGTCAAATTGAGCAAATTCAAAATTTCCACATCAGCAGACAACTTAGAGGACTTAATTGAGGTGAAATGGATCTTGTCACTCAATTATCTGAGTAAAATTTGAGTTAATGAGCTAGAGTTCGGTTTGCATGTGGTGATTTCTAATTTATAGAAATCCAATTTAGTTAGTTTCAATTGTATTTAGTTAAACTAGTTCTAACAGTTAATAGAACTAGTGGAAGGTCAGTTGTCTATTGGGACAATAGTCTAATTCAGAGATCATTGAGTTAACTTATAAGTTAACCAAAAATACCTCATGCATGCAAGGAATTCGAATGTCTCAGTTGTGGTGGAAATTCCAAGGCAATGTACAATTAATTATATGCTAGATTGAGTGTACAATTTAGAGCATTGGTCAGGTGATCAATCCTTCGGAATTGTGTAAGCAAAAAGGGGGGAAATTCCTATCTTTTAGGAGCTAATTTCCTTAGGTATTTGTGTAACGAAATAGGAGTGAGTGTGGGAAGCACAAGTGCAGGAAACACGAGTGTAGGCACAACAAGTGTGGGTAGCGTGAGTGCAGGCAACGTGAGTGTTGGCAAAGAGAACAAGTATTCACTTGCATGGTTTCTCAAGGTAAGCAAGGAAATTTTAATTAGTTTCTCTATCAATGATTAATGCAAACAAGGCTTAAGGGGTTTTTAGCAGTTGCTTTCCCCTATATACATATGTTTTCTTGTGCATATGATTGATGCATGTTTGCAAATATTTTCTAAATTGTGAATTAATTTCCACAAAGCAATAGAGTAGAATTTTGTCTCATGATTTATATTAAATTTCTTGAGCATTTGCAATTCTACCATCAAAATTTATACATGTTGTCAGAGAAGTTGGAAAAGATCTAAGGGTCATCACAAGTGCATATCGCATAAAGAGAAGGAGGTCTGATCTCAAGTTGGTGATTCTGCTTCAGAGTTTTATGTTGATTGAATGCTAGGTGATGAGGGTTGTTCATGGAGCATTGAAAAATAGTTTTGTAGCATCCTATGTACAGTGTGTTGGATGCTTGTTAGTGGTTTTCTAGCTTCCCTAAGTGTTGTGGACAAGTGGCAGACTTGTCATGACAAGTAGGTTGTATTTTGATACCCTAAGGATTGACTTTTGGAATAGCCAATAGCAGTCAAGTGGGTTGGTTTTTCTACCCTAGTTCACCAGTTTAGTGTTTGAAAAAATAGAGATAAGAGGGCTTGTTGGAGAAGCTATAGATTAATCAAGCAGTGCTTGTATGTGGGCAGATCTGAAATCCCTAAGAAGAGTGACAATAACAATTGATATGTCACAGAGATAGGGCAGATCTAGAAGGTTGAGCACTATTCACAAACGTAGTTGTGAACAATGACTTTTTTATGCAATATGCAACAACTTGAAGACCTCAAGTACAATACACATGAAATGATCCATGTACTATTAGGAGGGAGATTAATGGAGCCCTAGTTTGGGGTAGATCCATAAGACCCTATGTGCAGACTTCTTAACGGAGCTAAAAGGCTACTAGTGGTCAGATTAGTGAGCCAATGTTTAGTGACACGAAAAGGAGTTGTGATCATTGATATTGGCAGATTGAGGAGCAGGGATATTTCCCATAGGGATATCGAGACTTAGAGGGAGCATCCCTATGGAAGCTAGTACTTCAAGATCTGGGGAGATCAAACTCATTATTGTAGTAGTTACAACTGTTAGAAAGTGCTCTGATACCAATTGTTGTAGATCTAACCCAGAAATATAAGATAATAGCAATAAACCCATAAACAATAAGAGAGAAATAGATAGAAATAATTCTTTATTGATCAAACCCTTAAGGTAGGGCAACACCATACATTCACTCCTTAAGGAAGGAGAATACTCCACAAGCCATATGCCTGTTCATACAATAATTCTTCACTATCTCCACATGGAGTCTCTAGCCTCTATATAGGCCTCATACATACAGTACCATGGGTCATTACCATGGTTCCCTCATACCATCAACTAATACCATGGGCCCATTACATTATTATTAACTACTTGTGGTCCCTTACATGACATGGGTTAACCACCTTATTTATTACTATGGCCCATCCCATTATTACATTATTACCTTGGGTACCTCCCTTGGTACCCCATATTATCCCCCCTAGGTATATAACAATTGTAACTACTAAAATAATGAGTTTGATCTCCCCAGATCTTGAAGTACTAGCTTCCATAGGGATGCTTTGTTGTAGATCTAACCCAAAAATATAAGATACTAGCAATAAACCCATAAACAATAAGAGAGAAATAGATAGAAATGATTCTTTATTGATCAAACCCTTAAGGAGGGCAACACCATACATTCACTCCTTAAGGAAGGAGAATACTCCACAAGCCATATGCCTGTTCATACAATAATTCTTCACTATCTCCACATGGAGTCTCTAGCCTCTATATAGGCCTCATACATACAATACCATGGGTCATTACCATGGTTCCCTCATACCATCAACTAATACCATGGGCCCATTACATTATTATTAACTACTTGTGGTCCCTTACATGACATGGGTTAACCACCTTATTTATTACTATGGCCCATCCCATTATTACATTATTACCTTGGGTACCTCCCTTGGTACCCCATATTATCCCCCCTAGGTATATAACATTCCACCCCCCTAAGCATGTTTCATCCCTGAAACATGGGAAGAACACAAATAATAATATCTACTCAAAAGAGTAGTCCACTGGTACCATGCACGTGCATCTAGCCATCCAAGAGAAAGGTGAACCCTCGATCTCGCTAGTGCCTCGCTCGCTTGAGATGGAAGTTGACCGTGGCAGCTCTTTTGTGTTGATGTGTAGTAGGTGGATCTTCTCTCCTCGTTATCCGTCATGTGACTACTTGGTTTCCATCTTGATGGTTGTCTTGCGGGGTGATGTGGGTGATGATATGTTGAAGTTTTAACCCACGATGTCTTTTTCTTTAATTCACCCTGCTGTGGTGCCTGTTGTGGTGTCTTCTTTTCCAATATGACTTCAACCACTGAACTCTCATCAGATGTGTCAGTACCTGTAACCTGTTCTGCTTCAGCCTCTGTTTGTGTTTGATTGTCAACCATCAACTGCTGATCATCTGATATGTCAATCCCTGGAACATCTTCTGCGTCAACCTCATTAGACTCTACCTGCTTATTAATGGAAATATCCTGTAATGTAATTTTCTTCTTTTTATACCATAGCTTCAGGAATTTCTTCTACACATTAATATTGATTGTACCCGCAGATTCCATCCAAGGATATCCCAAAACCACATCCATATTATCCATCTCTGAAGCATAAAAATCACCATGCAACACATACTTATCCATAGAAAGTTTCAAATCCTTATAAATTTGAACAACCTCATCATCAACCTGTGTACTTTCAATTTGTTTAGCTGGAACTTGCAATTTGTTTGCCAAATTAACATTGATGAAATTATGCTTGCAAGTAGGATTTATAGAAATAATGATTTTCTCTTTCTGAATCAATCCATGAACCTGCAATAAGGATATACCAGTAGGAAATAACCCCACATGTTTCCCCTTATCTTGTTTTCTAGTCTGAGACCATTTGTCCATAAGGAGTTTTTCCATTTCTTCATTCGAGATTTTGGTCAAGGCTATATAGCCCAGTGAGTTCCACCACATGGCGGCCTCTTCTGTCAAAAAAATTCGTATCATAAACTTCCAGTTCTCCTCAAATATTTTCTTTAGGTTTTGTATGAATTCTTCAATAGTAGGGCTACCATCTTTTCCAGTAAAAGTTTCCATGAAGAGGGTTTGAAAAAAAATTCACTTACTTGGCGAAAATTTGAAATGGCCACAATTCCTTCAATAATGCTCAGAATCTCTATTATAACCTATTTTTAGAAATGGAACAATCATTCTACATCTGCCCATGTGGTAGAAATCTTGATCCAGGCACTTGAAATTTCATATCTGTGTTGCTACTCTCCCGCCGTCACCAAAATTTATGCAAAAAGAGCTGATTTTAAATCAGCGATATCTCCCTCATCCAGACTCCGATTCGACTGATTTTTTTTTTTAAATTCGGTATTTTTTCCCAAAGAATCTAGATCTGCAATTAGATTTTTCAGATCTTGTACCAGGACGTCTAGATCTGCGCCGCAAAATCGCTGCCCTGAAAATTGTCTGCAACCTCACTGATTTTTAGATCAGTGATATCTCCTTCATCCGGACTCCGATTCAACTGATTCTTTTTTTGAATTCGACTATTTTTGCACAAGGAATCCAGATCTGTAATTATATTTTATAGATCTTGCACCCAAATGTATAAATCTGACCTGCAAAGTCGCCACCCCCGAAACCCTGCAAATAATAAAAAAAATCTCCACTTTTGTGCCCAAGAAAGTGCTCTGATACCAATTGTTGTAGATCTAACCCAGAAATATAAGATAATAGCAATAAACCCATAAACAATAAGAGAGAAATAGATAGAAATGATTCTTTATTGATCAAACCCTTAAGGTAGGGCAACACCATACATTCACTCCTTAAGGAAGGAGAATACTCCACAAGCCATATGGCTGTTCATACAATAATTCTTCACTATCTCCACATGGAGTCTCTAGCCTCTATATAGGCCTCATACATACAATACCATGGGTCATTACCATGGTTCCCTCATACCATCAACTAATACCATGGGCCCATTACATTATTATTAACTACTTGTGGTCCCTTACATGACATGGGTTAACCACCTTATTTATTACTATGGCCCATCCCATTATTATATTATTACCTTGGGTACCTCCCTTGGTACCCCATATTATCCCCCCTAGGTATATAACAACAACAGTAGTGTGGAAGCAACAACATAGCAGTAGCAATAGTAGTATGAGTAGATCATATTTTTCCATGCATGTAGCTATACCTCTAAGAGTGAGGTGGCGCAAGGTAGATCCATAGTCCTAGAATTATAGAAATTTGGGTAGGGTCCATTGATGTGTTCTCCTCATGGATCATTACCTTGCTATGTGGTCAGATTAGTTAGCCAATGTTTAGTGACACAAAAAGGAGTTATGATCATTGATATTGGTAGATTGAGGAGCAGGGAGATTTCCCACAGGGAGATCAAGACTTAGAGGGAGAATCCCTATGGAAGCTAGTACTTCAAGATCTGGGAAGATCAAACTCATTATTGCAGTAGTTACAGTAGTAGTGTGGAATTAACAACATAGCAGTAGCAACAATAGTATGAGTAGATCATATTTTTCCATGCATATAGCTATACCTCTAGGAGTTAGGCGGGGCAAGGTAGATCCTTAGTCCTATAATTATAGAAATTTGGATAAAGTCTATTGAGGTGTTCTCCTCATGGATCATTTCCTTGCTACATGGGCCCATTGTATTTAGTATTAAAAGGATCAATGTCATTCGGATATTAAGGAGTGCAAAGTAGTGTTGACAGCAGAGAAGGAGACTAAGTAGCAAAGTCAATAACAATGCAATTTTTCCCAGTAGAGAGTTGCAAACACAATTGATTCAGTTTTTTTGGATGCTTCTCAGTTGTATTTGTTGCAGTGGCAACAACAATAGTGAGAGGTAGTGCTACAATACATTCCACAGTTTCTAGATAAGTGTGGTGTGATCATCCATTTTTTGCTAAGAGGGAGTGTTGAGAAGCGTACCAAGAAAGGCTTAATTTGACTTAGCCTTGGTCAAATTGAGAAAATTCAAAATTTCCATGTCAATAGACAACTTGGAGGACTTAACTGAGGTGAAATGAATTTTTCCACTCAGTTAGCTTAGTAAAATTCAAATTAATGAGCTCGAGTTCAGTTTGCATGTGTTGATTTCTAATTTATAGCAATCTCATTAAGTTAGCTTCAGTTGTATTCAGTTAAACTAGTTCTAATAGTTAATAAAACTAGTGGAAGTTCAATTGTGTGGGACAATAGTCTAACTCACAGATCTAGTTAACTGAACAATCAACTAAAATAGTCCATGCATGCAAGGAATTCAAATTTCTTAGCTGTCGAGGAGATTCCAAGGCAGTGTATAATTAATTATAGACTAGATTGACCATACATTTAGAGCATTAGTCAAGTGATCAATCCTTGGGAATTACACAAGCAAGTAGGGGGGTGTTCCTATCTTTTAGGAGCTAATTTCCCCAGGGATTTGTGCAAGGAAATAGGAGAGAGTGAGGGCATCACGAATGCAAACAGAGCAAGGGAGGGAAACACGAGTGTAGGCAAAGCAAGTGTGGGTAGCGTGAGTGAAGGCAACGCGAGTGCTAGCAGAGAGAAAACATATTCACTTGCAGGGTTGCTTAGGGAGAGCAAGGCAATTGTAATCAGTTTCTCTATAAATGATTAATGAAAACAAGGCTTACAGGGTTTTTAACAGTTGATTTCCCCTAAATATATATGCATTCTTGTGTATATGATTGATGCATGTTTGCAAATATTGTTTTAAATTGTGAATTAATTTTCGCAAAACAGTAAAGTAGAATTATATCTTATAATCTAAATTAAATTCCTTGAGCAATTACAATTATATTATCAAAATTTCTACATAAAACATCTTATCACTATATATTATATGCTCTGTAAGCTATAAATATCCTAACATATTATAATAAAATAATTAACAAGTTGTTTTATTGCATAATAATTATACTATAATGTGTAACGTGATAATCCTTGAAGTTGCAAATTTGAAAATTTGGAAGTTTTAAAATTACTTAGCACTTTCAAAGAATTTATAATTGTATAAGAATTTTAAGAAGAACATGGACGTAAGTGATTCATATTTATGTGGATAAATATTTTTAAAATTAATTAATTCACTTTAAGTTTCTTTTATGTTAAAGTTAAAAATGTATATAAGTTATGTACTTTTAACTTTAGATTAGTTTATAACATATTAGTTATGACTTAAAATTTATTATTTTATAATAATAATAATAATAATAATAATAATAAGAGGAGGAGGAGGAGGCATTATATATGGTATCAAAATTAAGTTAAAATTGTAATACCATAAATTTATTGTAGTTTATTCACTTTGTAATATTTGATTATGAATGAGACTTGATTAATACAAAAAATATTTTCATTTTTATTTTTTTTTATAAATAAATTTTATCATAAATAAAAGAGGAAGAAATAGAGGTAGGATTATTAAGGGTTAAGGCATGCTTCCTCTATCACAATTTACACCCACAAAGTCTCCACATAGGAAAGAAAAATATGTTCAAGAACAAGAATATGTGTCTATAGTAAAAGAAATGAACATGATGTGGTCATTCTATGGAATGACGAATGCGTTGATGAAGAAAATAGAGAGAGGGGGAGTATCCACTAATTCTAAAGGATTTCAAAATCCTACCAATAACTATATACATAGAGAACTAGAAAAGTTAATGTGTCCCAAGTGTTGGGGATGCATAAATGGATAGGAAACTAAGGCCTAGCTAGAGAACATGCTATGTGTTTTTCTTTGAAAGATTATGTTTCTAAACTAATACACACAATGTTGTTTTCCAATTTAAGGGAGTTGCCTTATTATGGTGGAAGACATTATAACAATATTTAGGGGTGGATATAATTGAGGTTTCATACGAACTATTTGAGGAGAATTTTCAATTATGTTATTTGTTTAAAGAATTCATTGAGAGACAATTGAGTATGACACAATATATATGGAATTGTTGAGATATGCAACGCACATAATATTGAAAAAAATATGACTTAAAAAGTTTTCTTATGGACTAAACTACAATATTAGAGAAAAGGTGAGGATTCTAATACCTCACACCTTGCAAGAGATCATATAGAGGGCCATTATAGTCAAATAAAGATTGTGAATAATGGATAGTATAGATAGATGATAACTATAGGCTTGGGAGTTTAAAGATCGGTATCATCACAATTAATTAGTAGACATGTGATAGTGTGCAAAGATGTGTCAAGATGACTAGCTATTAGTACACAAAGATGATCAACAGGAAACTAGAGACCACCATACCAACCATTAGTACAACAATGTTTTCTAATGCACAAGACTCAATCTATATAATAACTTACTAGACCCACTTTTATTTAGTCAAGTAGTAGGAGTCAACCTCATATGAGTGGGTCCTCGGATCTGGGTCTCTCCATCTACCATGCCACTTGCCCAACAACAAAATGACAACACCCTCCATCTAGCATCTATCAATCCTAAAATATCCTATCATGTCAAACCTGTTATTTATTACCTTCCTTCTATAACGCCTCCACATGCTTAGCTTCAATGAACGCCCAAACCTCCCCCTCGACATATTTACTCCATGCACCATGGCCTCAATTTGGTATTTCCCTCTAGCTACCCCACTTAATGTTTGGCCTCTCTCTCGTACCTTCTCAGCTCCTATAACCATCGTCGCTCCTGTGCCTCCTGCACATCCCGCTAACTCTAATTACTCCATCATGAGCCACGAAAGAGCAAGGGGCCATCAATCTTGGCATGGTAGGGGTAGAGTTCACCCACCCACCTCCCATATCGCAAAAAAAGAATGGACATTGTATGGATAATGTCATTCCAACCCATATCCAATGCCAAATCTTTGAATTAGAAGCTGAAGAGGTTCGTTGTGGTTGAAACACACTCTAGGTGCTCTGCAACCTCCTCTCCCATCACCTCCTTGCTCAGGAATGAGACAATTCTAGGGAAAATTGTTGGATTATTGAGCTCTCCACCAATAACTATCACACCACCACCTCCCTACAATGCTTCTCCCATGACCTGGGCATTGATTTCCCTCCTGACATTCCCACCTCCTCCTCCCCTATCCCCTTGAACTTTTCCTCTCTTCCCCTCAGCTCAACTTCTCCTTAACCATCCTGGTAATTTTTCTCCACCCCTCTCTAACTCGTAGAAAATAGGAAGCGATTGCATCTCCAGAGGACAGTTAACCAATGAATCCCAATCTTTCTCCCCCTCATCCCAAATCGTATGGGTGCTACATCATTGAAGAGTCACCCATATAAGTAGTCATTTCCAACCCTCTTAGAGATGGACACATGAAACTTGTTATCACTCAGATTTTCCTTGAAGTTGTTAGAAGAAGGAAAGGGGTCCGAGGTAACCACAAACCAACTTTTAAGTACAGAATCTAGCCAATCTGTACTTAGAGAGGGCTCTCTCTTTATGATTTAGCTTTGTTTTATGAGATATTCAGCTAGTTATGAAAGCTTGGGGGTTTTTATTGTGTTTGGTGGTGGAATTTCGGAGTAGATGGATAGAACAGAGTATTTCAGGCCTTTGGGCTATGGAGTCAATTGAGAATGGCTTAACTCGATTAGGCTGATTCAACAAAGGAGGGCTTCACAGGGAAAGATAACTAAACAGGAGACAAATTGTAACTTGAAAGAATGAAATGGTTTTGAAAGGGATGAAGGGCAGTTAAGAATCCTTCAACAAATTTCAAAAGGAGGGAAAGTGGGTGCTCACTAATAAAAAACAATTAACAATTTCTTATTAAATGACCACAATGATAAACTAAAAAGCAAGGAGCAGTTAAGAATTCCCTGCCTATGATAGCTTAGAAGAAAACATTTAGAATAAAAATGATTTTAAAGACAGAATGCAATAAAGCACTTTCTAAAATATACTTTTTCGTTTATTATTCAGAGATGAAACACATGTGAAATATTAAACCAGAAAATAGTAACACATAAGATATAGAATACTTATTTGTCCAACATTTGACACATGAATCCTGTAAAAGTCCTTTGCTTTATTACTTCATCCAGTCAGCCATACAACAGTTGTTCAACTGCACTTTATTCCAAAATAGAGAGTCTACAGAAATGTCTAAGAATCCACACCAAGTACTTTGAATGAGGAAGTACTTATACAAAAATTTACAATAAAATATCTCCTAACTGAGGGAGATATATTCTAGGAAGACTAACTATATTTTACATGAAAGTAGAGACAGATGGTCTTGAAGATAGAAACTAAAGTGAACTGATGGCTTGCTGTCCCTGTTTTTGTGAATGAGCTGGAGGCAGGCCCTATGATTGAGCATCTTGTTGTCCTGCTCATAATTCTGTGCTGGCTGATTGCTTTTGGCTTTTTACTAATACTCTTTAACCTGTTCTGATACTCTTTACCTACTTTATCTTCATTCATCTTCTTTTACCAAAATTGACTATGGTAAATACTTCAATTTTACTTTTTACCAAGGTATATCACAAAATGTCAGTCATATCTGTCCACCACTCATCCCTTGGTATTCTGGTCCTTTGTAGCTTCCTGAAGATTTCATCAGCCTCAGTATATTTTACAAAATTTGGCTGAACTGGAAACAAATGTTTCAATTCATGCTCAACATAGAAGAGGTTCTCCAGACTATCATAGAGAACTCTGCCTATAGGAAGTGCCTTGGGTGCAGATGAACTAGCTTGGTTATTTGCATACTGACCTAGCTTGTCAACATAATCCTCATGTCTCATTAACTTATCATTTATCACTAAAAGACTGGGAAGTCCTTTACTCTGTAAAATGCCAAACTTTTCCATAAATTCATCAATATCCTCTTGCATATTCTGGCATTTCCTTTCCATGTTTTGCATTAAAGCCCTTTTGGTCAAGACTTTCTTGATTTCTAGGATAGTTCTAGTTCTATCCTCAATATTCAGCTGTTCCAACTGGTACTTATTTCTGTTGTTCAAAAAGTTTATTAGCCTGATAGCTTCCTCAGGCTTCCCTCCTAGCTCTTCCTTAGTTTTCTGAATCTCTTGAAGAGCCATTTTCACCAGGTCAATCTATTCAAAAATAATTTGTATGGATGACCAAACATCATTTATTGATTGAGTGATGTTGGTCCAAAGAATTTTCCTAATATCTGTTAAAGGCTTTTCAAAAGTGAGATCCTTTTCCAATGTTTTTACCTATTGAGCCAAGCCTTTATTCTTCCTCACTTCTTCAGCAAAATTAATCTTTGAGACATCATACTTCTGCTCTAAGGTGACAAATTTCTCCTTTACCTTTTGCAATTCAGAGACTTGGAGTTTCATCTCCTCCATGGACTTGATTAGTTCTTCAGTACTCTGACTTGAAGTTCCCACCTGTGATGTACCTGTGCTTGTACCTGTAACTGCACCTGTGATAGCTTCTGTTGTGGCCAAAGGGACATTTGGTGCAAGAGCTGTTGCAAAAGTAGAAGGGACTGCCATGGAGACTACTGGTACTACATTTTGAGGCTGAGAGGTTGACTCACTCTGCCTGCTTTTTAGTGATTTCTCTAATTCCTGCTCAGTCTCCTTCAATTGTTCATTTAGCTTGAGGACTAGGTCCATAAGCTCTTCTTCAGCCTTCTTTTCTATAACTTCAGCAGTCTGTGGATGCATCAGTGGTGGCAGTTTTAGCTGCTTTCTCAGGGCAGCTATATCTTCATTTTTCTTCTTTATCAGGGCTTCTGCAGCTTTTACATCTTTTGGGTTATGACCCAATCCAATAATTAACTCCTCCAATGATTTAATTCTGTTGTCTTTAGCCTATGAGGAGGCTCTTTCTAGCTATAGTTGAGCAGTGGTATTATTCAGTGAATTTTCTAATCTATGTGTCATCATGGATTTACTTGTCAACGTTGAATACACCATTTCCCTTGTCTGCTTATGCAATTCAATTTGATCTAGGGGGTGAATGTCCTTGGCCAAGACCTCAAAATCAGTTTTGAGGTAGTCTGCAAGTGATTGGGGCTATTGTACTTTGGGCTTCAAAAATCTCATCTGCATTTTGCCTTCCTTGATGTCATAAGCTGACATCAACCTAGTCTAATTGGTAGGATCCATCTTCATATATTGATTATAGACTTGGGCCCTTAATGGTTCATTTTTGGCCTTTATCTCTTTGAATTTTTCTTTGATGTCTAAGGACTTGTTAGATGAAGGCCTGAAGGATGAAACTTCAGCGCTTTGTTGTCTTTCCAGCTCCTGTCTTTGTGAACTAGAAGGTGTCCCACCTACTGGGAATGTATGCTGGCTGTCTGCACCTTCTCTCCTCAAACTCCCTGTAGTTTCTTCAAAAAATTCTTCTTCTGAGTCAGGATTTAACTTGTGCCTCTTAGCACCAGGCTGGTCTGAAAGACCACTGGCAGGGGTAGCTACTTCCCTATCTCTTTTTAGGCTCTTTTCCTCATTCAAAGGAGTCTTCAAAACAGGGGGGTCTCCCACATTAATCTGAGTTGATTGGGACTGTGGTGGGGCCTGCTCTTCTGAGATTTCAGGCTGCTTTGACATGTTTGATTGGCCTGAGGCTGGAGTGCTAGTTTCTTGTTCATTTTCCTGTGACGATCCTGCAAATGGCGCACTAGTTTCCGGTGAGTGCGTTTGAGAAGTATCAACTTTTGAGGCACCAGTCCATGATGTTGGCTTCTGAGAAGTCTCAACTAGTACCTGTTCAAAAGAATCCAGGTCAAGTGTCTTTTCTAGGTCTTTCATTACATTTTCTACATTGACCTAATCACTATCCATCTCTACAAGAGTTCCTTCTCTCCATTCATCCATATTAGCATATTGCTCAATTTCTGGGATTCTGTGATGAAAATATGGTGATAGTCTATTTTTCATTCTCCTATCACAAATGAAACTGTGTGGGTCATATTTCCAACTAAAACTTTTACTTAATTTCAGTTGTTCTAGGATTTCTTCTGCTGCTTTCCATGCTTCTCTATTGTTGCAGACAAATGGGCCTAAGTGATCCTTTATTCTCAACTATGCTTTCTTCTTGGCCTTGGTAAAGTGGATCAGATCTGAGTTTATCATTTGTCTATAATACTCCAATGCAAACAACCTCATTGGAACATATTTTGGTAGCTTGAATGGGGGAAGCTCACAACCATATATCCTGATCTCTGTGTGATTCTGGTACAAGTACCAATCACCTACCTTGTACTGTTTGGATAGCTGAAGGATCCTTTTGATTTCATCACTAATCCTAGGAGGAGGATTTCCTGTCAGCATGGTGGTCACTGGGTGGAAAAATTGGTCAATGAACTCATTATATGAATAGGGACAAGCAAAAGAATGGTGGAAGATTGAAGTCCAAAAAATAACTGACCTTGGGTTACCCTTTGTATCAAGTTTATTGACAGAAAATGGGAACTTGTCAGACTGATAGTAGAGGATGAGGTGATATATGAATGTGGAATACTTGAAAACCTTTTTCATTTTCCAGCCTCATGAACTGGTCATGGATTTTCTCAGCAATAAATGCAGCATAATTGTACTTGACAGCAGGAGGCCGACCAGTGGTAAAGATGGTCATCAAAACTAGGGTCAACTCATCTACATATTCACTGGTATTAAATCCCATGACTGCAGCTATCATATCAACTATAATTCTGCCTGTTTTTGTGAAGAAAACTGACAGATAGGGAGGGGGATTATTGGTTTGATGTTCCTTATATATGAAAGTCTGGCACAGGTGACTAAGTTCAGACTGGGACAATTTGGATGATTTCTCAAGAAAATCTCCAAGGGAAATGGGGGTGAGGGCTTGACTAGGTTGAAATTGAAGCATCTCATTGATGGAGTCTGCAGTAATGGTGAAGAGGACAGTTTGATTTGGGGACATTACTGCTCTGAGGTTGGGATCATAGTTGGCATGACATTGATGGATAATGTCAGGGAAAATGTGCACAGAGGGGAGAAAGTACATTGGGAGATTGGATTCCCAAAGTCCCATGGTGGCTTCATGGCTATTCAGGTGATTATCTCGGCATTGGAAAAAGACTTTCAAATGGCCTTTATCAGTGCTCAAGTCTTTTGTTTGAAAATCCTTATTTGCGAGGGGTAGAGAATCTAAGTCATAGTGGGGGTTTGTAATAGGTGCAATATTTAGGGCAACGGGGGTTTCCATTCTGGTTATTGTGGATTCAGATAGGAAACTGGGGTTTTTATGGGAAATTGGTGAAACAGAGGGTTTGGGGAACTTGAATTTCAAGTGCAGTAACTGAATTATGGTATAATTTGGGGTTCTTTTCAATTAAATTCAGAGAAAGCAAGTATTCATAGGGTTCTTTGATGGGAACTTGGTAAATACCTATTTTAAGTAAGGGCGACAGAATGCAGGTTCACTGGGTAAATGGCGGACTCTGATCGGTGTCGACTGCAAATTTTGGACGTGATTGGCGGTTGGGTGCACGAGCTAGTTGACCTCAACGTTCAGTTTGCATGGATGTATGTGTTCGCAGAATAGAACGACAAAATGATTTCTTTTTCTTTTATAGAAAGTCAAAATTTAGCGGGTTTCGGGATTTGGATAGGTGGTGTCAGCGAGAGAATGATGTGATGTTTTGTCGCTAGCGGGAGGCGGTAAGTGGTTTTTATCGCACTGCTAATGGAGGGCAGGCGGTATTCGGGCACGACCGCGCGATACCATACGATGAGCGACGAGAGGCGAGGATATTGTTCAGAAAACCGCTCGTGATCGCGCGCTAACGTTCAGTCACGGAGGGTTGTGCAATATGCACAACGATCATTGGATCTGGGGGGCTTGATTGGATGGCTATCAGGGAGGTGAAGGTGGCGGGAGTTTAATGAGGGCGGGCCTAACATAATTAGAGGTTTTTTAATTACATCGAGAGTAGTGTGTTTGGTCGTTGAGTTATTAATTAATCCTTGTGATTAATTAATCCTCACTTAATATGGCGAGGGTCAGGGTTCTGAATTAGTTACAGATTAACTAATTAATCCCATTTAAAAGTGTATTATGGTTATATTTAACCAAAGGGTGGGATACATAAGAATTTGGGGTTTTTACATAGTTAGAATAATACGAGAGTGGATAACTTTTTATAGGGGAATTACTTAATAATATAAATTAGTAGTTAATATGACATTGATTAGGAAAAGCGCTAAGTGTAAAACATTTTCATGTGTATATTTAAAACTTAGGCTAAATGAAAAGAGGGTTTTTATGGAAAATATTTTAATTTCCCTAAGTAAAATAAGATTTTACTTAGGAAAAAATTTATAAAGGGAATGAATGACTTATGAAGGGGTGTGATTATGGATGAAAGGGTTTTAAGTACTTAAGCATTATAAATTATTGGGCCGAGGGTCCGGTCCCTCCAATAGTCAGATAAATTCTCTGAGCCCCTCTAACTTGATAAATACCTCGACACTTAGGGGAAATTAGTGAAAATTTAGGGGAAATGAGCAGGGAAGTTAATTATTTTTTACTTTTCTTGCTTGATATGTCTTCCATGTGATACATGCCTTTGCCTTGTGATGAAAGTAAAGATTTACATATTTAAACATATTATTCACCACATATTATTTTGCAATCATCATCTACCTACCCTACCTACTTAACCTAGCATTTTTACTTCTTTATTAGGGTGCACTTAGACTGGCAAACCCTTATCAAACTTTCTTTTATTTTACATGGTAATGCCTATCTAAGTCTACACTTATTACATCCAAGGGCTCAGATTAAACTGTTGAGCTCCTTTCTCACTCTACTTATCTACTTATCTACCAAGATTACATAGTTTGGTCAGATCTTTATTCTCTATTTCTACAACATGAAATTGAAAAATGAACTAGCCAAGTTTAAACTGTTTGACTATTCATGAATTGTGGCATAAGTGACAAGTTGCACACAATTGTTTATTATGCAAAAGTAAAAAAGTAGTGACATTTAGACTTGCACACTTTCATGGTCTTTTCTTTTTGTTGGGGTTCATTTTCTTTCATTTTTTGACCATCTTTTTATTATTTTCACCCTTTGATTTTTCTTTTAGGGTATACCCTCTTTACATTTTTTAAATTTTTTGATTTTTACAAATATGGAAAACCTTTGCAACAAGTAAAGGTACGAACATATTACAAAGCTAAATCAAGTCAATCATGATATATGACACCTATTGGTATAGGGGCATAACACAACTATAGCAGGTCAACGTATCTCTAGGTCCTTACGGCCACAAGGGGCTTCAATCAATGAATCTCTGATATATCATGTGCATTCGTGGCATATTAAACAATACCCTTATTATGACTACATATTGGAAAATACCTCTAAAAATAACATTATTTAACCCCCTACCAATATAAAACCAATACACATTCAGAATTTAAAAAACCCATACTTTCACTAGATATTGTAGGTATCCATTTTTTCATTAACATTTTTTATACCTCATTATACTTTTTCATTAACATTGAGCTCCATTTTTATACTTGCCAATATAAAAACCCTTTATACCCTATATATTCCCCAATATATTTTGTCAATTTTTCCTCAATATATATCCCCTAATATGAATGCACGTGGTATGGTATTGCTCCCCCAGTGAAGCCTTGTGCTCACGGTGTCAACTAAGTTCCCTCAAGTTCTCTCCAGTAATGTTTGTTTTGGCACTTTGTCTACTTTTAAATGTTTGTTAATCAGTTGCTCTGCTTCACCATAGAATGTTGGCCTTGAATTTTGTTTTGCTTATGTACTGCATTGGTTTTCAACTGCAATCTTCGAACAATTTTTTTGGTTTCCCCTTCAAGGGGTAGAAAACTTCGATGGGTGATGGGTGAAGACCCCCCAAGACTATCTTCCGGTACTCTATGTACATTTCACTGTTAATATAATGTGATATTTTGCCAAATATATATATATATATATATATATATTAGTGGGTGTTGGATGTTTGTTACTTGTTTGCCTGCCAACAGCTCCCCTACATTTTAATCAAGGGTCCCCGACTATAGATTTGGAAAAGTTCCCATTTTACTATAGTTGATTAGTCATTTTTTGCCTCCCTTATCCTCATTATCTTGCTTTCTAGCCTCTAGGTTCTCCATTGTTTGATCATGTCTTAACATATCTCTTGTTTAGATCCTTGATCCTATTTCTTTCATCACTTGGTCTTGGTTTGTTTTTCACATCATCATTTTGGATTTGGGTGTTTCATGGTTTCCCTCACATCCCTTTTGACAATATGAAGCTCCCTTGGTTTTGAATAGTTTCAACAATCTTATTTTATGAACTTATTTCGACAATTTTTGTAATGTTGGCATGTTGCTCTAGCGATTTCAAAATTCGACTACTTTTCTTATTTTAACACATTACTTTGATCACTTCCTCCTTTAGACTAATGAATATAGTTTGATTTGATTTTCACGTTGCTCCTTCATAATCTATATCGCTTCAACTATATATGTATGTAAAAAATAAATATTTCAAAGCATATTTAAAATCATTTACTTACATATGTTTGCATATGCGAATATTGTAAATATTATACCTTTACTATTTATAAACTATAAATGGACTTATATACAAATAAAAAAACTTATTACACAATATATATTTCACATAATGTTTTGTAATATATAACAATCTACATCAACAAAACAACGCACATACATGTAATGTACAAATTATAAATATAAAGCATTAAAAACACAAAAGTATGAAGCGTAAACAAAAGAACATGAATACAATCACGTGGGGGCAAATAAAGTCACCATTATATTATTTTATTTTATGAAATCAACCGTAACAGGTGAAGTCGAACTAATTCATGAGCTTCATGGTTTGATTTGGGGTTCACTTTTAAACAAAAATTATCGATAAAAACTCCAAATTGAATGTAGAACACGTAGGTTGTATTGTTGATAGGTTTTCATGGTGACTTTTGGGCATATCAAGTTTTTAACCAAACCACCATGGTCATGGACCTCCGAGCCCACACATTCGACCAGTTATATAGTTTTGAGCGTTTTAATAGATATCATCCACGGAAGGGCCTTATATTATCACCAAATAGTGAATAAGGAGACTCGATAATATATGACTTGTGCGTGTACTAAAAACCTGATTGTCGTTCATGGCATAATAACTTTTTTGTTAACCTGAGCAGGATTTTCTGATTTTCATGTTTACATGTCTATTATTCATCTTATTACAGGGGAGTCATCTTATTACAGGGGAGGGTAGCACAAGATTCTAACTCAAGATCTCTGATTCGGTGAAACTTCATTTCCACGGCCATTGTCACTTGAACTACCCTATCGCCATTGAATAACAACTTTGAATATGATGCTCTAGAAAGATAATTTAGCATTTTATCACCTCTGTCATGTTTTTCAACGATTTTGCCACCCCTACTCAGAGTCGACCTCTGTCATGTTTTTCAACGATTTTTCCACCCCTACTCAGAGTCAACTGACAGTGAATCTCATCGTCGTCTTTTAACTCATTTTTCGAATTTTAATAATATTAGGAAATCAATAAAAGGATCCCACAATTTTGTTTTAGCGCAGAAAAATAAAATACATGTTTCTTTGCCTTATCCATGGACATACACTGCCAATTCTTCTCATGCACCATGATTTCAGGACCAAGTTTGGAAAACCTTTACTCTAGCTATGTGTCCACAGTTTCTCAAATCCATAAGCTGATCACTTCTGCCATATAAACTATAGATTGAGGAATCCAATTCAGATCACAGAAATCCCATCTTGATTTTCGAAGTTTCTTATCAAATCCATTGGGATATTTTTCCAAGAATGGGGATTCCATTTAGTTAGGTTTGTATTATTTAATGAAGGCCTTGTAATGTTGAAAGAGGGTACTATTAGTACAGAGAGATCTTTAGAATAAGAGAATATAGAGAACGTTCGCAAATGGCTGAAGCTTCCGGTTGTAACATAAGGGATTTCTAGATAGAAAGGAAATATTGTAAGTTGTATGGACTGTGAGATAATTTTTGAATTACACTCCTAGTTTTAAGGCTTGATTTTATCTAGTTAATTACTTATTTTTCTTTGATTTTTCTTATAATCATTGATATTCATTGTCTTTTATGTGATTTTATTCTTCATAATATAACTAATAAAAAATTTGTTGTTCTTGTGGTTTAATTTCCATAAATAGTTAGAATTTCATTACATTTTTTCTGCTTTATAGTAATTTAATTTCTCTATGTTCTATCCCCGACTTTCTTGAGACTAATTATTGATCTGAGCATATATGTAGTGTAGGTTTATGTTGTTTTATTATAAAGACTTAAAACCTGTATGATGTCATTCATATAACAAATATAACCTAAAATCTATTTACTTATAAGAAACTAAACATTACACATGTTATCATGTTATGAAGTCATTGCATACTGGGATGTGTTTATGCATTAACACCTTAACTAGGTTATGAAAGCTCCATTTATTTGATATCTAAAAAGTTTTTCTTATATAAAGAATCCACCCATTTAAAATGAATACAATTGTGTTTAATATGTAAGTATATTTCTAATTAAGAAATTTCTAAGTTACATGTTCATTTCTATTAGTTTTATTAGTTTTTTATTGGTTTTATTCATAAACAAATAATTGGATGAATATTTCTTTATGAAATTGTTACAGTGCCTCTTAGGTATACCTTAGTCTAGAAATGATTATATAATATAGGTTTTTATAATCCTTAATCTATGGTGTTAAAATATAATATAGCTTTTTATAATTCTTAATCTATGGTGTTAAAACTAGTAGACCTTGGTTAGTTTGAGAGAAATGAAACTTATTTCTATGTAGTTTCAAGTCTTTCATTTTAATCACATTAAGGATTAGTTTCTTTTGGTTAATTCATGATTACTATCTTATTGATTGCATATTAGTTTGCATATGGTATCTTTTTATATTCTACCAGAAAATACATTTACATTTCACACAATAGTTATAGCATGCTCATGTATTTCTCCCTTGTATCATAGTCATGTAGATTCCTTGTATCATTATGCTTTGCTTTTGTTCTATAACATATATTCTACAACATATTTTCATATACTTAGCATTCATTTGTAATATAATTTACTAATCATATATTAACTGATAGAATAGGTGGATTAACTTAAACAATAACATAAATTAACTATAGGATAAAGTAGGATAGGATTAACTCTTGTCTTTTCCTTTTTGCGAGAGGAAGAGGAATTTAGGTCAATGGAGCCTATAAACTTGTCGATAACAATCACACCAAACAATTAGGGCTATTAAGGAGCTTTGGTTTGGGTCGTTCACCCTTGTTGGATAGGGTGCATAAAAATCGTGTACCCTATATAGCCAATTGATGCAAATAGATTTTAATAAAAATGGAATAGATGGAATGACATATACACACATTTAGCATAAATAATTTTTCCCTGGAAACCTAAAACTAGGAAAAGAAGAAATATTTTTAGTAAATTGTATCTTTATAATGTTATAATACATGTATATCATGTGGCATCCATGTTGGAAACAATGTTAATATTGAGAGGGGCGTGAATCAGTATTAACGCTAATTTTAACTTTTATTCCAATTTATTTTTCCTCATTCAAACTTGGCATCCATTATATGAGAGAAACCATTAACAACCATAATAGTAATGATATCAACCAAAATAAGAATACACAACATGAGCAACAAACACATGAGACACAAACGTTTTACGTGGAAACCCTTTCAAGAAAAAACCACCAAAGTTTGTTGTTCTTATTGATGTAAAATAAGAGCACCTATTATATTACATCAGTCTGTTTGTGAGCCACCAATCATCGGAAGCACCAACTCCCTTTAATTTTTTGCTAGCACTCGCTAGCAGTGAGAACCAACTCCCTCCTTTTGTATACACTTGTTCAACCTACCAAAAGCACCAAATTCACGGCTTTGTTGCAAGCACCAACCCCCAAGTCTTCTAAAGAACCAACTTCCTGTATGTAGGTGTTGGCTACGTGGGGCCTGACCCAAGTTTAGAAGTGAGTTTAGCCAAGAAAATCTCAATACCATCGGCCCTTTCGGCAACAGTCCGCGGAGCACGGACTGAGGTCTCACCCGAGGTAGTATCGGAGGGTGCTGGAACCAAGTTTCCGCACCCAAGGGATGTCTTGATGAAGGTTCTGATCCGATCCTGCCCGCTCGTGCAACTGTTTATCCTTCACGGCCTGCGTTACTGCCCTCGCGTAGCTTCTACGAATAAAATGCTACTCCGATCTCTTTCCTGTGCTATTATATTAATGCTTAACTTAAATTGTGTGAGCCCAATGTTCTTATTACTCATTCAACATACAGATAAAAGTGTGTAACCATAAAGAGGATAAATGCTTAAAGATAAATAGAAACACATATGCACAGTAATTCGAATCAAACTTATCTTTATTATCTTTCAAATTCCAGTTACAGACCCAACTCCACCCTGCACACATAGCTATAGGGGTCCGCACACTCAGCTGCGAACTCTACTAAGCCTCTGCGCACTCAACTGCAGAGCCTCTACCCATTACTACGACCTAATACCTTCAGATCCGCTTCTATCCTCTAACCATGCCTTCACATCTAGCTATTACTTTTCAAAAAATTACTAAGACTCCCTTTACACTTAGAGCCTCACTCTATTTATACAATTCCATGGTCCACAAGCCATGGGTAGGCCGATACACTTTACATTAAATTAAATTATTTTAGGGCGGACAACCCTAGACTCTCACACTTCGCGCCCGCATTTCGTGGGGTCTTTACATTACATTTACCAAAACTCGGGCTTTAAGCCCCAAAAACTTGCTATGGGGGGATCTGTTGCCCAACAGGCCCCCAACACAATCATCATGACTAGTCCCGAGTCACTCAGCTGGTGCAACGATCTTTGCACGAAGGTTCGCAACGCACTGTTCTGTCGTCTGCGGGATTTGCTCTACCTTCTCTACTGAATACTCGCTGTCATGGGAAAATCCCTATCTGAGAGCATGCAATTCTGTCATCTGGGCGAGCTTTCCTTCGATGGCGACAGTGATGAGGAAGGCCTCATCAATCCAAGGTTGGACGTGTGCTTTAAGTACTGCCTCTTTTTGGCGCGCTGCATCCACTTGCTCCTTCAATGCCTTCGCCTATTGTAGCCTCGCGAGCCGCTGGGTCAGGACTATTGTCTGCGCCGTCTCGTGCACACTGTCATATTGCACTTGAAGCTCCCGCGCATCTGTTTCCAACCATTGTATGGTGGGGTCCTCCTGTAAGGCTGTGAGGACCCCAAAGGATTCTTCCAACAAAGAGGTACAACGTTGCATTTCATAGTCAATTTCTCCCAACCCCATCTAGATAGTGCGGGCACGCTGCTCTCTAACTTGTGGGGGTGTGGAGGGTTGCGCCTTCAATTGCAGCTCGGCGATCTGAAGGTTCAGCTCCAACAGAACCTTTGTCGTTTCCTCTTGGGCATCGCAGACTCCAACCGCCAACCTATAGACCCACTCTGGTACTGGGAGCTCTGCCAGCACGGCCAACTTTGGAACGCTCCTGCATGCATCTGCTACAGCTTGTTCCAGTCTGTGAGCCTACGCAACCAACTCATCTAGTTAGATGCTGAGCTGGTCCATGCGAGTTTTCTGCTCATGCAGGACCTGGATCACCCGGCCTTCCCGAGTGTGTAGCTCTACGATGACCCCATCCTGCAACTGGTACAAAATTTCCCACAGCAGGGCGGCCAAATTCAAACCGACACCTTTGACGCTACTCATCGCAGCACGATCATCCACGCTTGTTGTTGCTAGCGCACCTTCAAGAAATATTAAGCTGTTACCCATATGGGCGTGCAACGTCTGTTCGGCCTCGGCGGTTCCTACTGTGACATTATGGGTCATTGTGCCTGTTTGGGGCCGTTGTACCTTTAAACCTTGTAGCTACACGCTGAGCACCCCCAACACAATGTTCTACTCCATCCACAATCCCTAGAGCGTGTTCTGTGCGACCTCACGAATTGTTTTATTGATACCCAAAAAATCACCTTTTGTGAGCGTGATATGGTCGACGGATGTCTTCGTGGTTTTTCCCTTCTTCTGAGAAGCTATTTTCTAAGGACCACGCAGTCGCATGAGTTGGTTCGATGCAGAACCAGGGTCTGCGCGTTCGTCTGTCTTGTCCCCTTCCTCGGTCTGCTGCCCTGTGGACATCTCCTAGCCCTCCTCGGGCTCTCGAGTTGGCCCAATTATGGTCTTTGTCGTCTGCGTTGTTGTTGTTGCATCAGCCGCCTTCTGCTGTGTGGTTGTTTCATGTTCCTAGCGCCTCTTCTTAGCTAGCTATGTGATGCACAAATCGGTGTCCTTTTTGCGTTGCTAAGTTGTGACCTTCTCCATTTCGGTTAAGTCCAGGGTGCGCCACTCCGGAGGCCATGACTCCATTACCGCGAAGATCACATCATCTGTTGTAATGAACGGAAGCTTCACCCATTTTCGTGTTGGATCCTTGCGTGCCAGGATATACAGGTTATGCATATCCGCCTTAAATTCTGTTGCGCCTTGCAAGATGTTATGAACTGTCAAGGATAAGAATGGCCTACGGTTGATCCATGTTTGGATGCTCGCCTCCACGAACACTCAGAACACCTTTATCTCGCGAATGTTTTTTGCGTCTTTTGTAGACTAGAGTGAGGTGTACCTCGCGGCTTTGGGCAGGTCACCATCAACAGTGGGAAACTGGTTGTCCTCTGGCAGTTCCCCTGCAACAAATAGGATGGATAAGAGCAAGCACACATAATGGAAGGTCTTACCCTACTCCTGGGATTCCTTGCAATTCGTCAAAAACTCGTCGCAGAGGAACTACAGCCAGTTAAACTGGACCCCCTCTGCGCATTGCTCTGCCAATGCAATCACGGACGTTGATACTTCGTCAGCGTGACATTTCCTCATTAATTTGTCGGCCAGTAACTGGGTGGCTACGCGCACCCCTTGATCTTTAATGCTTTCTATCACATACCCCCACTTTCTTTTTTCTAGCTTATACTTGACCTTCATAGCTTCTGCGAGGGCCAAGTCGCTGCTTTTTCCTGCGATGGTCGCGGGGTCGTTCCCTTTAACTAGCAGTTAAGACAGTCGGTGTATTAGATTGGCCATGATGGGGATCGGCTCCTCCAGCCAAAGATACCCATCATGCACCCGGCACAACAGCTGCCTGATGACAAAAATGGTGATGGGTGCGCAGTGGTAGTGGGGTATCCATCACAGATGGATTAACCCAGCCCTCTCCACACCGCGCAACCATTTCTACTTCATTAACCTCTCCACAGACAACTCTGGGAACTTATCGCTATCCGTAAGGTCCCAATCCTCAAACTTCATGGTTGGTACTCATCCCAACGGCGAAGCATCAAACCTTATATCATCGGGGAGGAGCGAGGTCTGGAGCGCACTCTTCGTGGCCTCTAGGCCCTTTAGTATCTTTGCTTTCCCCTTCCACGAGGGGATGTATGGAGGTAACTTTGTTGCGGAAGGCATTTGGGAGACATCCTCCTCCTCATCATCCTACGCCTCTATTTGAGCAATTAGAGCATGTAAGTATTCCCCCTCCTCCTCTGATTCAATGGTAATGGTTTTTCCTTTCTCCTCCATTGACAACTTTCCGAACTGTGGATTTTTGGGGGATACGCAGACTGGTGCCATCGTCTGCTTATCTTTATTTGTCCATGGTGTGCGTGGTGATTTTGGAACTTTTGGTGCAGCTGCCGCCTCTCCAGGCTCCTCATGGGCCATACGGGGCTCCGCGGTAACTTCGGCGAATCACACTCTTGTTCTTGCAGCCGTCATCATGTCTACACTGGATATGTTTGGTCATGTACTCAAGGGTGCCAAGAGTGCTCGATGCTCAATACTCTGTACTGGTTCAAATCTCAAACAACCAAGTGTTTTCTTGAGGCTAGCCCAAGGGATTTTATAGTATCGTTTGAGTTTGAATTCGACCATTCCCTCCACTTCTGAGTCATTAATGCCTTCATGGCGGCAGATCGTCCCAAATATAGCTCTTAATTCGTGTCTTAATTTCCCACCGCCCACTCCTTTTTGCCTTAAATTGGACCTCTTGTCATGAACAGTGACACCAACGGTCACCTTCCAGCCTACCTGCGTAGCAGCGCAGCCCCTTATGTACGACCACGCCCCTGTGACATACTGATCCTGCATGCAACCTCCTTATTGCGCAGCTCCCCTACAGACTCGTTTATAGTCCTGTGCTCTCTTCCAACTGCTTAGATCATTGAGACTGTGCTCTCTACGGATAGTCAGGTGGTCACACCACCTGTGTGAGGCTTCAAATTACCTTTCAGCCCGATCCGCGGGTACCCCTCAATTACCCTCGCACCAGTCAGTACTTCGCGTTCTTCCTTATCCGGTGCGCTCCCCCGATTACCTTGTCTGATAATGTGCAACCTCAGCCATGGTAGCAAAGCCATAAATTCTCGGCAGAAATCTTCCACTGCATTAGTACTTCGGCCCATATCTGGGCCTGTCATTTTTAGTTTATTGACGCGATATGTTTGTGTGATTTCGGTTTCCCATTTGTTTATTTCCTCATCCAAGATCTTTCTTTTCTTCCTCAGTTGTTCTCGATCTTCTTCGAGTTCATGAAGTTTCAAGTGCCCTTGCTGAATGGCTCCCTGTAACTGCATATGTTCGACTTCGCGCGGCGGCATAATTCCTTCGTCCTAGTCCCTACGTATTGTTCTAACTATGTGAGGATTCCTTCCTCCCAAAACTATGGCCTCGACTCTGCCCGTCATCTTCGGGATCATCTCCATGCTCAGATTCTTGTACAAGGCCCTAGAGGCCCATCGGACTGTTGGTACGCGCGGGTCCCAATCAGTTCGTCTGGCCTGGTGAACCTTGTTCAGGATCCTGCATATCTTCTTGAATGCATCTAAGTGGAACGTTTGTGGTGCGAATCACTTTTCCTACTACTGTGGCTAGTTCCAATTGTCGATCCTTAGTTAAGAGTGTGCAGTTGTGGACTGTCCAACCCATGTCTGTACCCATCGACACAGGTGCGCGTGCAAGTTGCTTTGTCATGGTTGCCTGATTCTCGTTCGACGCTGGAGGCTTCCATCTTGTAAGTGCATCCACCTTCTACATTCGTGCTAGTTTACCATCGTCCCTTGAGGTGTACTCCACCCTCATGTAGGTGTTGCGCATAGTGCCCCTTCCCGCAAGCGGACCGCTGCTATTCTGGTATTGTGCTTTCAATTTTGTTTAGGAATTCATCCACCGCTGTCACTCCATCATATGTTGGCAGTTCCCTTTCCTCTGTCATCACACGACACAGTGATCTAATCATCATGTTGCAATTTAGTGTCGTCACCTCTTGTAACCGATTCTGCCAACGCTCTACTTCTTCATCTAAATCCAAAGTACAGGAGTTGTCGTGCTCCCACGAGATTCCACCATCCGCAGTTGGGTTCACCCGATCCTGGTCTTGTGCAGTTATCTGGTAAATACAATCCAGCTCATCATCGTGCACTAATTCAGTGTAGCGCGCTCCTTCGGATGGGTCTAACGGGACTACTACGCGTAGTGACTTTTTCTGGAATATCATCTTCCTCTTCTTCAGGTTGATGAATCCATTCATATCAGTTGCCCAGTCTATTCCTAACAACACAAGAGAAGGATTGCTATCATCGACAATTTCTATCCCTTCAAAGTCCGTCTGGGTGCTCGCACCTTCAATATCAACTGTTACTCCTTGCATCCTCCCCATGGGCACAATCTTCTGTTGGTTCTCCATTTGTAATTGAATAGGGGACCACTGCAATGCGGGCCTACCCATGCGTTCCCATGTCTACTTTGGTAATACATTCCCATCCAACCCCAGGTCCAGAATTACCTGATCCATTTCGTACTCACCAATTTGCGTCGTTAATCTCATCTCCCTCCCAGTGCACAGTGTATTCTTTCCTAATTTAAGGACTACGCGTGATTCCCCTTCCCCCGCACACCTAGTGATCAGCTCTTGTAGTCCCTTAACTACCTTTTTGTTGTGCAGTAATTTCATGCATGTCTCCAGAAAGGTAGTAAGCATGGACGGATCCATTCCTAACTCTAGTTCATCCTTACTACCTGAAGCGGAGGCCTCTATGAAGCTCTTCTTAGCTTCCATAACCGTCTCCTTTGCGCGTTCTAAGTCGAACTCGAGTTCCTTTGCAGGAGCCTTGCGAACCCATGTATCTTCCTCAGGCTGCTTCCCCTTATCTTCCCCTGTAGTCGCACCACTCCTGAGCATCATGTTTATGTTGGGGTCTTCTTCTCAGGGTTCAGATCTCATCATTTGGATATTCTGAGTCAGAGGAAGTTGGAGTACCCCTTTCTCGCACATCTGTGTGATTGTAGGTTTTAACCCCGTATAGAAATTACCTGCATACAAATTCTAAAACACATAAAATAAGCAACGCGAGAGCATAACACATAAAACACATATACACAGATATTTTCCCCTTGATCTCAAACCGGGACTACCAGCTTGATTTTTTATTATGTTCCTTTCAATGTTATAATACATATTTATACATGCCGAAGCATCCAATACCATGGACCGAAAACCATCGCGTCCAAAACCATGGACCGAAAACCATCGCGTCCAAAAACATGTGCAAAAATCATGCACAAAACCATAGGTGGGTTCGCAAAACCTAACATAGGTTCCAAAACCAAAAATTTTTGGGGCGCTGCCCCGGACCCCATAGAGTGGGGTTACCTGCACCCCTGTGACCCCCTGTGACCCCCCCGCTATGCAATCGGTGCAATGAAGGGGGGGCTCCGCCCCCCTCTAACCCCCCGGTTAACTATGTGGGCTAGTCATGGAAAGAAAATAACACAACCCAATGTTCTCCCACTTGTTGTTTTCTTTCCATAGGGGGCCACAAGAGAGCTTAGTCATTTATCCAGCCCTGCAATGCCCATTGTTTCTCTACACCAAGAGAACTTCTCAAAGCTCACAGATTTTGTCAATGCATCTGTAGTATTATTTAAAGTGTCCACCTTTACCAGCAACACCTTTTTGTCTTCTATCATATCCCTCACACAGTGATATTGAACATCAATGTGCTTTGTCTTTGAATGATAAACAGGGTTCTTTGCCAAGAAAATTGCACTTTGGCTATCACATTCTATCCTTATAGCTCCATGTACTAACCCAATACTTAAACACAATCTCTGCAACCAAACTGCTTCCTTGCTTGCATGAGTGGCTGCCATGTATTCTTCCTCTGTAGTTGATAGTGCCACTGCAAATTGTTTCTTACTCATCCAACTGACTACTCCTCCAAATAGGTTAAACACATACCCACTTGTAGATCTTCTCTGATCCAAATCTCCAGCCCAGTCTGCATTAACAAAGCCACAAATATCCAAAACTTTTTCCAATCTTGGTCTTCCTTGGTAGCACAAACCATAATCACTAGTGCCACGCAAATACCTGAAAACCCAATTCACTACTGTCCAATACTCCTTCCCTGGTTTTGACATAAACCTACTCAATACTCCCACTGCATGTGCAATGTTTGGTCTAGTACAGACTATTGCATACATCAGGCTACCGACTGCACTTGCATACGGAACACGGGACATGTCCTCTTCCTCTTCTTTTGTCTTGGGACATTGTTCAACAAATAACTTTACACCTACGGGAATAGGAACCTTCATTAGTTTACTATCCTGCATATTAAATCAATGCAATATTGTCTCGACATGCTTCCTCTGGTTTAACCAGAGCTTCCTCTTTGCCCGATCTCTTTTAATTTCCATGCCCAAAATATAGTTTGTGTTAGCCTCCTATTCCAATAGGTGTCATTTTTCATGATTGACTTTGGAAGTGCCAAATATGTTCATCCTTTCCATGCTGCAAAGGTTCCATATTTCCAAGCAATCGCTACTTTTGTTACAGTTAAGGGAAGGCCAAACAGCTTAATATTGGCTTCCCTAGGTTTAAGTTTCCTGTTTTAGAGATAGAGAATGAATATCTGTCCAAACTGTTTAATCTTGGCAGATTATTAGATAGGTGGAGAAGCTAGGCTGCTCAACAGCCTAATCTGAGCCCCTGGAAGGTATAAGGATAGATTTAGATAGGAGGATAGCTAAAAGAAAAGAAGAAAAGCTGGGTTTGCTAATCTATGTGCACCCATCCAAAAGAAGACAAAATGTTAGGCAAGTAGGTAGGGTAGGTAGTTTTGAGGTTGCAGAATGAAGACTTGTGATAAATTTTGTGTCTCAAAGTGTTGAATCTACTGCCATCACAAGTGCAAAGCAGTTTTCCCTTGAAACAGCTCAAGCGAGGCATGTATAACTCCCCTTCATCCTTTCCCCAAATCATTGACGAATTCCCCCCCAGAGATATTAAGATCTGCTTAAAATCACTACATCCTTCATCTCATTCCATAACATTTGATAGTTCTTGTATAAATCATTTTTCCTTCAAAAGACTAAGTTTCTTATACTTAGCGCCTTCTTCTCAAAATTCATATTAATCTCTAACTTTATTATATAAATCCCATGATTTTCCCCTCCCCATATTACAAATTGTTGGCCTCCTTCTATGGTCTCCCTGATTAACATTCCTCCAATCACGATTTCGCAATCGCAAATCGTGAAGTGTTTGTGCTCATATTTGTTCCTCTGATCCACTTCTGCCAATGCGATATCGCTATCGCACCCAAAGCGATATCGCTATCGCGAGGCCTTTCTACCACATTTCTCCATTTTCCGCAAAATCCAAGTTTTTATCTCAAATCATGCATTTATCGTTATATCGCAATATCACTGTCGCGCATATATTAAAGTCTCCGCCCCTTGTTCCCCGCCGACGCGATATAGCGATCGTGCGTCCGCCGTCTGATTTTCCCCCACATCCAACGCTCCATATTATATCGCATCGCCCCATTACATATCATATCGCATCGCTGTTCGCTATTGATTAAAGGCCCTCCTCCATTCCTCTCCCAATGCGATTTTGCATCGCTTCCCTCGATATCGCTATCGCTCATCGCTCCATCACATTTCCCATATATGTGTGACCCCTTGCTCCATTTCCGATGCGATATTGAGATCTAATCGCAGCCGTTGGATCTGCCCTCGCTAGATCCAACGGCCTTGATATATTCTCCTTTACAGTGATCGCTCCCGCCCTGTAAATTCATATTTCTCCCGCTTAAGTCGTTTTTGCCTATTAAAAGGGGAAAAATGCTTTTTTCTTATATTTTTCATTCGGCGCCCGCTGGCACTTCAGGTACAAAGGTACCAGTTCACTTCTTCATCCATTTCAATCGCCTCCATGCAGAAATGCTCCGGACAACGAGCTAGCAGTCCTCTATTGTGCAGTCAGTCTTCCTCCTTTTTTGACAATATTCGGGCCAGCGCCGAAAAGCTTCCCGGCCCATAGAAAGCAGTAAAATGGATACGATAGCAGTTCTTTTTGCCTAATAGTAAAGCAAGGGTGGTTTTCAGCATTAAAGAGTATCAGTGGAGATTAAAAGCCAAAGCAGAGGAGCATTAATGAGGATTCATGCAAGTCAAAGAGTATCAGTGAGAATTAAAAGCCACATTAGATCACAGTTAATGAAATCAGAGCCGACTTAGAGGAGCAGATCAGAAGTAAAGGAGCAGTTATTGCAGACACACAGCACATAGCTACAAAGGACACCTATTAACTCATTTTTTGAAGGATCTGCCTCCAGCACACCATATACTAGATATTTTACTTTACTTGCAGTAGAAGTTAGGTTAATCTTAGATATTTTTTTAGATCTGTTATCAGATCTTGTTTGTAAATATTTTGCTTATAAATACCTCCCCAAACTATGTTTTAAGGGTTGGTTGGTTGTTGTTGTTATTTCATTTCTGAACTGCACTGTAACTCTGTGAATATTCTGAATAAAAGGCCACTGGAATGCATTGTTGTTGAACTCTGGATGTGGGATTGATGACAGGGAGCTATGTTACAGAATTCTTGAATCGTTCTGTGGATCAATAAGTCTTTCTCTTACTTGTGTTTTCAATCTCTGTCTTTCTATATCATGCATCTTTCATAATCTAAATATCAGGGAAAAGGAATAGCCCAGAATTTGCTTAACTGTAATCTGTGTTCAATCTCTGTTATTTTCTATGTTTTCTTCATAATTAGCACAAACAGTGAATCCTTAACTGCTCCTGTTTCCCTAGTTATCACATCTTGATTACAAGCTAAGAAATCCTCAATTTCTTCTTGGTCTAAATCATTCACTTTCCCTCTGTCAGATGAAGGATTCTTAGTTTCCCTTCACCTCTGACCCCATTCCATCTGATTTCAGCTTGCAGATTGTTCCATGGTTGATTCCCTGCTCTGTAGTACCTCTTTCTGTCAAAGAAACCATATCCAGCTCATCCTCATGGACTCCATTTCCCAATGGACTAAACTTCTTGGATTTGCACCCTTTTCCTTTGAATGACACCATCCATCCAACCAAACTTAAAACAAATCTCTGCACTTCATAACTAGCCTAAAATCATACCAAAACAAAGCTAAATCATAAAGAGAGAGCCCTCTCTGGTTGCAGGTAGGCTACAACCTGCAACTAAAAGATTGGTTTGTGGTTACCTCGGCCGTATTCCCGTAGGAGTCAAAGGGAACAACCTGAGTGATAACAGTTTGCAGCACCAAGATCTTTCATGTTGAATTTGGAGGACAATTGGGTCTTCAAATCCTGGATAATTTCCTTGTCGTTTCCAACCAGCAACATATCATCCACTTACAAGACCAAATAAATAAAATACACACAATGACCTACTTTGCTTCTAGTGAAGCCAAGTCCCCGTATAAATGTATCAAATTTTTTATACCACTTCCTTGGTGACTATTTTAACCCATATAGAGACTTCTTTAACTTGCATACCAGTTCTTTCTTACCCTTCACTGTAAAGCCTTCAGGTTGCTTCATGTAGATTTCCCCTTCCAGATCCCTGTGAAGAAATGTTGTCTTCACATCCATATATTCTACCTCAAAATCAAAACCAACAGCAACAGATAAAAGTAATCTAATAGAAGTTACCTTGGCAATAGGAGAAAAAATATCACCAAAATCAATTCCCGACACCTGGGAATAACCTTTTGCTACCAACCGAGCTTTGTATTTCTCCACATTTCCTTCTGCATTTGTCTTCTTCTTGAACGCCCATTTGCTGCCAACGGGTTTCCTTCCATTCGGCGACTCCACCAAATCCCAAGCCTCATTTTTGTGCAAAGATGCCATTTCATCAACCATGGCCTCTTTCCAGAGTTTTCCATCCTATGAATCTACTGCTTCCTTCGGATCATCATCAGTAATAGATAAAGAAAAATTTGAACATAAAGCAGATGGACTATACCTTTTTGGCTGCCTTCTTTCTTGAACTGATCTTCTCACACCTGAAGTTTGTGGCTCTTCATCTTCTGATTCCTCCTCTATTGTAGAGTCTGATTCTTCCTCCCTTAGCTCAAACTCTATCTTCTTAGGTTCCTTTGGTTGGACTTCATGTTTAATAACATCTTTCACCTCTCTGAACACCACATCTCGGCTATACACAACCTTCCTTGTTACTAGGTATTACACAATAATTTGTCACTGCCTTCACCCCAGTCCTTCTACTGTGTCATGTGTCCAAGTAAAACATGCTCGTACTGAACAAATTCTCTTTTATGTTGCCAATTGACCCACTTTTCCTAGGTTTTCTACCTCATCGCGAGAATGGTCTTAATATACGTGACAGACAGCTGCCGTAAACAGTCCAGCCGCGCTTCCAGCGTAGGAGTACATCTGTTTCCCCCGACGGTCAGATTTCATGCTCCAGCGCGAGGCTATTTGCTATCTTTAGCGATGTTCTGACTGGCTACGTTACCTACTAGCGATGTCAATGCTAAAGCTTAGTTATGAACCCGCGATGATCCAGATTGGACAAATTCGTTCCAACAGTCGGCCTTCTAGATGTCTCCAGACCTGGTTGTTGGCATAGTTTGTGTCGCCTTTCCCCTCCTGGTATGCAACTCTGTCATTTGTGCTACCTTCCTTAAGGATGGGCTCTATCTTCCACATTTCATGGAGACTCCTTCTCCTATAAAAGCACTCACCTTTGATATGACCAGCTAGTTGGAATTCTTTTGGTTGTACAGTGCTGCTGCTGCTTTTGAGTTTGATAGATAGTTGGTGTGAGTGTGACAAGTGTGGGATTGCTTTCTAGTTTGCAAGAAGGTGTGGAGTGCCCTTAATCTTGTGGAAAGCTTGTGAATGAGAGAGAGAAATATATTGCTATTTGGGAGACCCATCTTTGAGAGTGAGTGCTTGAAGAAACACACTGGCTGGACCCTCTGAGAAGGCTTGCGACGTTAAGACTTGGTTGTAAGCTTGCTCTTATTTCATTATTAATACAATCAATGATGTTTTCCTATGTCTTGTATGTAATTTAGTTGATAGGTCATGACTTCTTGACTTTGTGAGTAAATAGATTATCGTTGTATTCTAGTTACGTGCTTTGTTGTATTTTTTTGCATTGTTTCAGGTTGATCACTCATTGAGGAGAAGGAAACGGAAGCTAGAGCAGCACAACGGAACTTCATCGACCACCAGTTGAGGTAGGCCTCCAACGATGACTATTTAAGGAAATCTATTGTTGATCTGTCTTTGCTGTGACTAGATCCACTCTAGGGCTAAAGGGGTTGCCTCTGTCCGCAGAGGGAACACTTTCCTGCATCACAAGTTGGCGACTCCACTGGGGAGTCTGTCCTATGTTCTTCTCTTGTTTGCTCTTGTTTTGATTTTGATTTGGTCTCTCTTGAATTTTAGGGATTAACTATCAGTCTTTTGGGTTACCTGGGTTGATCTGGGAAATACCTCTATTGATTGAAGGATTGACTGGTTTTTGTTTGGGAGTTTTTTGTTCATTTGTCATTGTTTTTAACACCATCGTGGAAAATAGTTTAACAGTCACGCCAACGTCACGCTCACTCTTTTGTAAAGTCCTGTGCATCGCTGAATACTGTCTCACAGTCACGACGACTCCTGAAATCGGTACGTCGCGAAAAAGACGTGTACTGCCGCAACGACGTCGCTCTGTTGCTACAACTAGTTGCTTGTGTAGTTCTTGCGATGATTCCTGTAGAATTGTTTTTTTTCAATTTTGCCTCCTGGATTCACCAATCCTGTTGATTCCTTGCTTTTTCTCTTGCTCAATAGTTTGTTTTTGACTGTTTATGGTTAAGGCACTCTTTCTTTGGCTTTGTTGAATGAATCTTGCATTTTTGCCTGTGTGACCTAGTTCGTTCTTTCAAATTCTTGAATCAATTGGCTTGGTTGCTGGTTTGCCCAAGTTTCGTTTGCCACTTTCTTGTTGGTTTGTTTGAGCCTTCTCCATTGTTTGTTTCTGGTTGATTTTTAGTGACAATTATTGAACCAATCTTTGGTATTGATTCGATTTATTTTCACTACTGAACATAGATCACAATTGTTTGGATCGACCGGTTTTTGTCACGCTTGCTTGTTTGTTTCTTTTAAATTTAAAACATCAAAATCAAAAGACTGCATTCATTTAGTATACGAAAGTGAAAGTAAATTTGCATTTCAAGTTTGCATATTGGAAAGCAAATGATAAAAATCTCTCATTTGTAGTATCCATGCACTATAGGTATTGATGCCTCTATGCATTGGATGACTACATTTGTTTATATTGGTTTTTTTGGTTTCGGAATGATCTCTCTACCCTCCTGTAGGTAGGTGTTCATTGAAGTAAAATGATATTTCACTCATTCTAGCTGCATGCTAGGTTTTGTTGTATACATACGGTAGGGCCTGGAAATTGAAACATAATTCAAGATCAACTTTAAAATGAACTGAATAAACTTAACAACGCATTGGAACATAACGCACACTATTTAGAGGTCTAGGCTAGAGACGTGCTCCGGCGTCATTAAACCTAGTCAGTATTGCTTTCACTCAAGGTTGGGTGATTCCTCCTTCTGTGACTCAATAGCGGTCTAATACGAAATTGTGCTCCCATGTACCGTCAAGTAGATGTTGGGAGACCCCACTAGGTTATCATCCTATATCCCTAGGAAGCTGTGTCTGCCGCCTTGCAAACCATAACGCACCGAACACAGCATTCTGGAAGATTGACTGTCATACGGAAAGTCCTTGGTTTTCATATGATCGTGAAGGTGTATATGCAGTTTTACGGGTTGTTTGGTAAACCTTTTGGCTAGTTCTCCAGAGTAGTCACTTTTGTTCCTTTTCGGACTCCCTAAAAGAAAAGGTCCATCTGAGCACTTGTCACTTTAGGCTCATTAAATATTCGAAGGCGACTAGAGTCATATTTTTGTCCTTTTATCGACTCTTTAAAGATGAAAAGGTCAAGTTTTGTTCCTGTGTCATAAAATTTACTGCCCACAAAATATTCCTGGTAACAGTTAGAGTTCTTCATTACAGTTCGATTTTTTTTCAGGCTCGTTCCCGATGGCAACATCCCCTGAGTCTACTGGCCAAGGTCTTCCCCCAAATGGAAATTCTAGTCCATTTCCGCCTTTTGGAAATGTCGGTGCTCCGTATATGGAAACATTGTCTTTGCCTGGGTTAACCATCGGTTTGCCCGTGTGGTTGTTTTCAACCTTGGTGGTCCTGAGCGTCATGACTCTTGTTCCACCGTCTCCTTCGTCTGAACCACAACATGTTGATTCCAAGGCTGAGCCTGCACCTTCTTCCCCTGTTTCTTCACCTTCATATCCTCCTTCGCCTAGTGAAAGTTTCACATCTAGTAACCAGGGGACTAAGAAGAAGAAGATGATGATGATGAAGAAGAAGAACTCTGATAAGTGCGATGCCACCGTTGCAACTATTGCTCCGAGTACATCTCAAGTTGGAACACCTTTTGCTCCTCCGTCGAAGGTTAAGTTTCCTTGTAAATTGTGCAAGGGTGACCATCTTCTTCGTGATTGTCCTGGAATTCCTAGGATCTTAGAAGTATGGTCCCACAATCTGGCTCGTCCCTCATCGTCCTCTGAAGCTCATGGCGATGCTACCCTATCAACTGGCAACGGTAAGAAGAAAGGGAAGATTCGATTCCCCTGTAGGCTATGTGAAGGCAACCATCCCCTTCACCTTTGTTCGCTCATGGATAAAGCTTCCGCCATTTTGGAAATTCTTACAGCTTCTTCACCCCAACTTCCCATTGGTTATCAGAGCCTCTCCCCGTTGACCACGAGATTGACTTAGATTCTTCTCTTGTCCGTCCTCCTCTTTCCGAACCTAGCTGTGCCAAGCCTGTTCCAGACCAACCATTGGTCAGGGAGAGTGTCAACTTGGGTTCACCACCTGTTGATCGCTCTGTTCCGGAAGAGCGTCATGATTCTACTACTCATGTTCTTCTCGTCTCATCAGATTCTCCAGAGTCCAAGAATGACCCTCCTATCCCAGCTGATTTAGAGAGTCCTTCTTTGGTTCCTATAGAGCACGGGGGCAATCATACGATTCCCCCACCAAGTAGTTTGGTTGTTTGCTTCGACTGGGGTCATTTGACTGCATTCCACCTTCCATCCTATGTGCCTTTCCATATTACAGTATATGCCTATGATAAGGCAGTACCTGGCACTGTTTTGGATGATGGTGCGTCTGTCAGTCTTATGCCTTCCACTACTTGGGAAGCTTTGGGCTCCCCACAGCTTGTGCCAGTCACACAGAATCTATTGGCATTCGACGGAGGAACCTGTCAACCTTTAGGGATCCTTCCAAAGTTCCCTATTACTTTGGGAGGCAAAACCGTCTATATAGACGTGATGGTTGTCCAAGGTACTTTAGATTTCAGTCTTCTCCTTGGCCGTGACTATGTTTATGCCATGGGGGCCCTTGTCTCTTCACTTTTCCGTGTGGTTTGTTTTCCACATGATGGAAGAATGGTGACTATTGATCAATTATCGTTCTTTCGTCCCCCAGTGCCTCCTATGCAACTGTCATCCCCTCTCGGTTCTTGCTCACAAGCAGTACCTTCTTTGCCACATGTCAATTATGTGGCTACCCGTTCCATCTCCGCCTCTGCTGATGATCATGTAGATGGTCTAGTACATCATGTACTGGGGGCATTGGAACCCGATCTGTCATTAGTGCCTCATGACGTGTATTCCTCCCAGAGTGTGTCCCTTCCATCCCGCGAAGACCTCTTGGGAGCCATGTTCTCATATGGACAATGAACCAAAGAGTCCCGAGGATAGTTCTAATCTTGTGTCGACCTTGTTAAAAAACGAAACAAGGAGTCTCGAGGATAGTTCGTTCCTATGTCAACCTCGTTAAAAAATGAAACAAGGTGTCTGAGCATAGTTCCTTGTCTTGTGTCAAGCTCATTAAAAAATGAAACAAGGAGTCCTAAGGAAAGTTCTTATCTTGTGCCAACCTCATTAAAAAATGCAACAAGGTGTCCGAGGATGGTTATTATCTTGTGCAACCTCGTTAAAAAAATGAAACAAGGATTATGAGGATAGTTCTTTCACTGTGTCAACCTCATTCAAAAAATGAAACAACTCCCTTTCCAAATCGATTCTTTGCTTAAGATCTTGTAAAATCCAAGTCGAGTCTTTCCAAGATCTCGAAAGTGAACCTTCATTCCATCCACCTCGTTGAATGCAATGAAGCTTGGGAGGCATGTACCTCGATTTGCGTCGTTATGCCTGGGGGCATGCGAACTCATAACAAGCATAGTTTTTCGTTTCAAGCTTGTGTAAACATGAAACCGAATCCAAGCAGAGTTCTCCATGGTTCAAGCTTGTGTAAAAATGAACCCGTACCTGATTTACATCTCGTGATTTCCATTTATCCGCTAAATTCTGCTAGATGAGCCTTGGTTTTTTCATTCCATTGCCACCATCTCTTTGGCCGATCATATGCTTTCACTTGGTTGTTTTTCCTTTCCTGAGGAACCGGATGAGTGGTTTTATTAGCCAGCCTCTTGACCAGTACATGTTTTGAGTAGTTCCTCCTTTTCCGGAACCAGTCGCTACCCTTTATACCACTCGTTCCTCTAGGACGAGTCACCTTTAAGCTCTTTTCTGACTCATAAAATATGAAAAGATTGCCGAGTTTTTCCTTTTGACTCGTTAAACAAAATAAGAGGTGGTCTGCTTTAAGCTCTTTTCTGACCGTATAAACGTGAAAAGATTGGTGGACTTTTGTTGTTTCGAGTTTGATATTGGTTACAAAACGACGTGTCTTCGATCGCTTTTCTACTCTTTCGGGTCGAGGTCACTGATTACGAAAAGTACTCCTTGATCATAATGATCAAGTGGTTCTCTCGAGTATTATTTTATACTTTTTCAGGCTCGAGGGACACAAATCTACGAAAAAGGACCCCCCTGGAGTTTTCTTTTCCGTGTCTTTTTCAAACTCCCTAAACATGAAAAAGACTCCGAGTTTTACCTATGTCGGACTTGTTAAACCCTGACGACATCGGACTCGTCACCATGACGAGACTTGAGCTTCTCCTCCCTAGGGCTCGTTAAACTATTACTAGGTTGGATTCGGCCGAAGGTTGAACTTATATTACAAGCATATGCTATCCCCTTCAAGCTTGTTTTAAAAAATAATTGGGGTACTCGCCAGCAATGGTGGGGGAAAATTTGGAAATTGTCATTGGTTACCTGCGGCAGCTAGTCACTCTTGAACATCGACACTTTTGCTTCTTGTCGGGTTGGGATATCCATACATCGTCATTTGGCCTTCCGGGGTTTTGGGTTGCCATTTAGCCTCATTCCATCTGATCCATGTTGTCTCCATCAAGCCTCTGATCCCTTGGTATTTGAATGCTACCACCCTCTGGAGTCGTGTCGTCGATATGTTCAAGAGTATGATCCTTCTGCAGTTCACATCCTTATCTCCTCCTCTGATACTCTATTTCACCATCTACTACTTGTTCCCTATTTCGTGTCGTTGATGGGGGAAACATTATGGCCCTCCTGTGACGGATCGTCTCTTGTCAACATCAGCTCATTGTCGAGGAGAATGATCTAGAGATCCCCTTTGGTACCTTGGAGCTTTCATGCCTCAATGGCAAGTTCTTCGCGCCTAACGATCGCCTTTCATCATTGGTTGTCGATTGGGTGATTCCACGAGTGTTTGACTCCAACTCATTCTTCACACTTCGTGGATTGTACTGGACAGTACCTTGAGAGCCATTGGCATTATTGGTGGTCCCTCTCGTGCTTGTTAATGGTTTTCATCATTGACCGGTAATCAATTGACTTTCTATCATGCTCGACTTCAACACATCTATTCGCATGCTAGAATTTGTACTATGATCGGTTGGGTTCCAAGACCCCAAACTCAGATTACACATGTTCGGGCTGCGTGGATTAGTTCGTGATTACATGACATGTTGATGGATGGCTGCGACCATACCTTTATCATTATCATGGTCTTATTAGCTGGATGGTTGCATCCATACCACAGACCTAGTTCGTATGTCTTTTGGATGGCTGCGCCCATGCCTAGACTACATGTATTTCACTATCAGAGATATCAGTTGTACTTGCACCTGTAGGTTCTTCTAGATGGTGTTCCAGCTCAGACAGTTTCGTAAAGCATTTCACCCCTCCCACTCTCTTGGGCTTCATACTTTAGGGGGCATCTGTTACACAGTAATTTGTCACTGCCTTCACCCCAGTCCTTCTACTGTGTCATGTGTCCAAGTGAAACATGCTCATACTGAACAAATGCTCTCTTATGTTGCCAATTGACCTACTTTTCCTAAGTTTTCTGCCTCATTGTGAGAATGGTCTTAATATACGCGACAGACAGCGGTCGTAAACAGTCCAGCCGCGTTTCCAGCGCGAGAGTACATCTGTTTCCCGCGACGGTCAAATTTCATGCTCCGGCGAGAGGCTATTTTCTATCTTTAGCGATGTTCTGACTGGCTACATTACCTACTAGCGATGTCAGCGCTAAAGCTTAGTTATGAACCTGCAATGATCGAAATTGCGCGAATTTGTTCCAACAGTCGGCCTTCTGGATGTCTCCAGACCTGGTTGTTGGCATAGTTTGTGTTGCCTTTCCCCTCCTGGTATGGCAACTCCGTCATTTGTGCTACCTTCCTTGAGGATGGGCTCTATCTTCCACATTTCATGGAGACTCCTTCTACTATAAAAGCACTCACCTTTGATATGACCGGCTAGTTGGGAGTTCTTTTGGTTGTACAGTACTGCTGCTGCTTTTGAGTTTGATAGATAGTTGGTGTGAGTGTGACAAGTGTGGGATTGCTTTCTAGTTTGAAAGAAGGTGTAGAGTGACCTTAATCTTGTGGAAATCTTGTGAATGAGAGAGAGAAATATATTGTTATTTGGGAGACCCATCTTTGAGAGTGAGTGCTTGAAGAAACACACTGACTGGACCCTCTGAGAAGGCTTGCGACGTCAAGACTCGGTTGTAAGCTTGCTCTTATTTCATTATTAATACAATCAATGATGTTTTCCTATGTCTTGTATGTAATTTACTTGATAGCTCATGACTTCTTGACTTTGTGAGTAAATAGATTATCGTTGTATTCTAGTTACGTGCTTTATTGTATTTATTTGCATTCTTTCAGGTTGATCACTCATTGAGGAGAAGGAAACGGAAGCTGGAGCAGCGCAATGGAACTTCATCGACCACCGGTTGAGGTAGGCCTCCAATGATGACTGTTTATGGAAATCTATTGTTGATCTGTCTTTGCTATGACTAGACCCACTCTAGGGCTAGAGGGGTTGCCTCTGTCTGCAGAGGGAACACTTTCCTGCATCACACTGGGTTCCAAAGCTTATAACCCTTTAAACCTTCCTTATACCCAATAAAGATGCACTTTTTAGATTTACTATCCAACTTGGTTCATTTCTCCTTTGGAACATGTACATATGCATCACATCTAAATACCCTCAGATGTGAAAGAGAGGGTTTCTTACCAGTCCATACCTCTTGTGGATTTTTATCCTCCAACGCTGATGAAGGTGGTTTGTTGACCAGGTAACATGTTGTCTCCACCACCTCTGCCCAAAATTCCTGTCCTAACCCGGCACCACTAAGTATGCTTCTTGCCCTTTCCATCAACGTCTTGTTCATTCTTTCTACAAATCCATTTTGATGAGGTGTATATGGAGTAGTCTTCTGTCGTGCTATACCACACTTATTACATAATTCTTCAAATTCCTTACTGCAAAACTCTCCACCATTATCTGTCCTCAGCACCTTTATCTTCTTATTTGTCTGGTTTTCCACCAGAGCCTTGAATTCTTTAAACCTGTCAAAGACTTCAGTTTTCTTCTTAAGGAAATATATCCATGTATTCCTTGAGAAGTCATCTATAAATGATACATAGTAAACAGACTTACCCAGTGATGGAACCTTCACAGGTCCAAACACATCACTATGCACAAGCTCTAATATATGTTTCGTCCTCTTACCACCAGAGGGGAAACTCACCTGATTCTGCTTCCCATATACACAATTTTCACAGAAATCAAAAATCTAGAGAGCTATTACTCATACCTTCTACCATACCTTTACCATGAAGTATTTGAAGGCCCTTCTCTCCAATATGTCCAAGCCTTTGATGCCACAGCATGGTCTTCTCTCTAGAGACCACTAGATTTTCTGCTCCACTTTCAGGAACCACAGAACTGTTGCACCCATCAACAACCGTGCTACCTTGCAGCTTGTACAGAGTTCCAATCCGAACTCCCCACATCAATACCAGTTCTCCCCAAACCATCTTCCAGGTATCCTTATCAAACACTGTTTTTACACCTACATCATCCAACTTGCTTACAGAAATTAGATTTCTGGCCAATGTAGGAATATGTAGAACACCCGGAAGTGTTATAACCCTTCCACCTTGCAACTTCAACTTTACTTTTCTGCGACCAACGATTCTAGCCTTCCTATCATCCCCTAAGAAGACATCACCACCATCGTATTTCTCGTACTCGCAGAACCACTCTCTATGGGGAGTGAAGTGAAAGGATGCACCCGAGTCAATCAACCATGCCTCATGATCTACATGTGTACTTGAAGAAGCCAAGTACACATCCCCACCTTCATCTGAGGTGGTTTTTGCCTCTGCAAAAGGAGCATCATTAGATCCCTTTCCTTTATCAGGAGCTTTAGATTTACAATCCCTTTTGTAGTGCCCTTTCTTTCCGCATTTCTAGCACACCACCTTTACAGGTTTTCCTGGAGATTTAGATCTCCCTCTAGATTTAGATCTTCCACTCGATGACTTATTTTTGTTTCTATTCTGGGACTGTCCTCGTATAGACAAGGCATCACCATTATGGATATCCATATTTTTCCGTCTCATCTCCTCCGTCAGCAAGGATGAGACTATTTCATCAAACTACAAGGCAGTTTCATTGCTACCTATTGCAATAACCAGACTAACCCACGAATCTGGTAGAGAACACAACAAACTAATGCACTTATCTTCATCTAAAATTTTGATATCAACAGATGATAACTGACTTACCACAGTATTAAACACATTCAGATGCTCTGTCACCGAGTCTCCATCTTTCATCCTCAGGTTATAAAGCTTTTCCCACAGGAACTGTTTATTCACCAGAGACTTAAATTGGTACAAAGTCCCTAACTTGTCCCACAAAGCCTTCATCATAGCTTCCCCTGATAAATTCAGCAATACTGAATCCGAGACACACAATTGTATTGTTCTCTTTGCCTTCTGATCCAACTTCTTCCATTCTTCATCAGACACTCCCGTTGGTTTAGTACCCAAATCTACCGCGATCCACTAATCTTTATCCACCAACAGATCCTCCATCTTGATTTTCCACAACTCAAAACTCTGACCATTAAATTTCTTGATCTCTATCTTTCCACTACTCGCCATCTTCTTTCACCACCAGAATCGATCTCGGAGAACTCCCATTGAACAGGGTCTACCACAGGCCCGAGCGAAACCCCTCAGCAACAAAGGCATCCCCTTAAAGCCAAAACAGCTCTGATACCAAATGTAGGTTTTAATCCCGTACATAAATTAGTTGCATACGAATTCTAAAACACATAAAATAAACAATACGAGAGCATAACACATAAAACACATATACACAGAGATTTTCCCCTAGATCCCAAAACCGGGACTACCAGCTTGATTTTTTATTATGTTCCTTTCAATGTTATAATACATATTTATACATGTCGAAGCATCCAATACCATGGACCGAAAACCATCGCGTCCTAAACCATGGACTGAAAACCATCGTGTCCAAAAAAATGTGTGAAAATCATGCACAAAATCATAGGTGGGTTCACCCAACCTAACTTAGGTTCCAAAACCAAACTTTTCCAGTGCACTGCCCTAGACCCCATAGAGTGGGGTTACCTACACCCGTCAAACCCCCTGTGACCCCCTCTCTATGCAATCGGCGTAACGAAGGGGGGGCTCCGCCCCCGCTCTAACCCCCCGGTTAACTACGTGGGCTAGTCATGGAAAGAATATAACACAACCCAACAGTGATCAACGTAGGACAATCCACTGGTTCATGCTCAAACTGAGCACAATACGAACAAGATATTCTCATCGGGTTAGTACAATCACAGGCGTAGTGCCCATGTCCTCCACAATTGTAACAAATCAACTATTCGCAGCCCCTTCCTAGTCCCATTCCTCCTCATCCTCGACCTTGGCCTTGAAATCCCGCATGCACCATGCCCGCAGCTGGGTCGAGGGCTCGCGTTTCTGTCTGCATCCCATATGCTAGGGTTTGATCCATCATTAGCTCGTAATTGTGACAAGTGCGCTCATCGTTGCATACCGACCTACAGAAATTACAAAATAGTTGTTGTGGAGTCTGTGTATATTTCTGCAGCAAGTGACAATTATATGTTGTGTGTTTTCCCCCTATCTGATAGATCACACACCATAACGCGGGTGTCGCACTCGACCCTGCCTGTGCTTCTGGTCTCAACAGCATTGGTCCCCCTCCTACCAAGTAGTTCATGAATACTAGACAATGATCCTTGTCGTGGCCCTGGCCTTTGCATCTTATGCACCATATTTCCTCGCGTGGCTTTGGCCATGGTGCCCTATCCTACTTCAAACTTTGCATCTCCAGACATAGATTTTATAGTTGTGCTTGGATTTGTTGAACTCCCAACCCAGGATCTTGTATCGGGATCTCATGCAATCTCATTGCCATTTCCAATGCTTTGGCCTGGGTTGAAAGCTTCTGTTGTGATAGCATCGTCCTCAGGTGCAGTGTGCGCATTCGTGAGCATCATATTAGCCTCGTGGATTGTACTCTTCGACCGTTGATCCAGATCCCAGGGGGTCTCGCCCGGGAGCATCATGATCTCTTTGAACTCGATGATTGACTATGTCTCAGACTTCGACCGGCTAAATTCTCTGTTCAATGCATTCTGGATCTTTGCTATCCCTGCGTTTGGGTGGTCGTTAGAGTGCTTAATATACCATGTCAATGAGCAATCTTCCAGTGCGCTCACCAATGTAGCCTTCTTAATGTTGTCATTCGTGGCCCCTTGCGCTTCCCACACTGCTCTTACCACGAACCAGAACTGGTCTGGATCCTTGTTCCCTACTCCTCTGAATACTAGTAGCTTGATCGCACTTTCCATGCTGAAATAAGGGGTTAGTGGAGTTGGAGTAGGTGAAGATGGAGGGGAGGGAGGTGAAGCGGGTGGTGGCATAGGTGGAGGTGGTAACTGTGGAATACACTACTTTACCACACTTCTTGGAGAAAACCGAGCGAGCTCTTCCTCGCTCTCTCACGAAGATGAAATTAATGGAATATTTTCTAATTCCCTGCAATCTTTGTAGATCTTTCTACTCCGCATCATCCCAAACATTAATGTATTCGCATAACCTACTTTTCACATAACATCATCTTAATCCAGGTATTTAGAGATCTAATGTACTTACCTCGCGGTCCCTTGAAAAAATGTTGTTCTGCTTTGCTGTAGCTCATGGTTGTGTCCACCGCGAACTCACTGATGAATCCCCCTATTATCTGGTCGAGCGAGTGGTCCACAGCTCTCGCGATCTTGTCTTCTGATGCCTCTAGTCTGCGCACTAATTCTGGAGTCCACACTATGGGTTGGTCGATCTTACACCTTCCCTGGCGGTCGGCTAATCTTGCGATCCACTCATACAGTTCAAAAGGGAAGGAGGCAAAGAAAATTTCATGTAATTCAGTGTACACGTAGTGATCCAACCACCTTTTCTCAGATAGCTGCGGAGTTCTTTTTTCCTGTGTCGCAAACTTGTGAATCTTTTTTCCAACCAATCTTCAATTTCCTTATTTGTTGGATTCCAGCGTTCCGACATCAGACATCCCTTAGGCAGATCCCGATCCTGGCAACGGAACCGTTTGTTGGCTACATGGGTCCTGACCCAGGTTCAGAAGTGAGTTTAGCCAAGAAAATCCCGGTACTACCAACCCTTTCGGCAACAGTCTGCGAAGCGCGGACTGAGGTCTCAACCAAGGTAGTATGGGAGGGTGCTGGAACTAGGTTTTCTCACCCTAGGGACATCTTGATGAAGGTTCTGATTCGATCCTACCCGCTCGCACTGCTTGTGCAGTTGTCTATCCTTCGCAGCCTACGCTACTGCCCTTGCGCAACTTCTGCGAATAAAATGCTACTCTGATCTCTTTATTGTGCTATTATATTAATGCTTAACTTAAATTGTGTGAGCTCAATGTTCTTATTACTCATTCAACATACAGATAAAAGTGCATAACCATAAATAGGATAAATGCATAAAGATAAATAGAAACACAAATGCACGATAATTCGAATCAAACTTATCTTTATTATCTTTCAAATTCCAATTACAGACCCAACTCCGCCCTGCGCACACAGCTGCATGGATCCGCGCACTCAGCTGTGGACTCTACTAGGCTTTTGTGCACTCATCTGTAGAGCCTCTACCCACTACTACGACCCAATACCTTCATATCTGCTTCTATCCTCTAATCATGCCTTCGCATCTAGCTATTAATTTTCAAAAAATGACTAAGACACCCTTTACACTTAGAGCCTCGCTCTATTTATACAATGACTCTCACGCTCTGCGACCGCATTCCGCGGGGTCTTTACATTACATTTACCAAAACTTGGGCTTTAAGCCCCAAAAACGTGCTATGGGGGGATTTGCTTCCCAACAGTAGGTTCCAAGCCTGCCTGATATAATTAGCAACAACACTGCCTGATATAATCTTTGTTCATCACATCCCTTAGCCCACGCAACACTCTGTCCTCTACACACTTTTTAATGTTCAACAACAGTTACACATCACAACTCTCACAACACTCTCTCCTTTGCTCCTCAATCATCATACACTTAAGCTCTAGGGCCTCTTCAGTTCCACAGACTCTCTTGACCTCACAGAGTAGCACAGACTCTCTCTCATCCTTTTGCACAACATAGGCTTGCTCGGCCTTTCATATAGCACAGGTTCACTCAACCTTTCACAGAGCATAGGCTCACTCGGCATTCCACACAACACATGCACTTTCTGCCTCTTCTCACACAACAACACTCTCTCTCGGGGTATCTTACCTCTGCATAGGAACTCTTAGCCTTTCTCTACAGTACAGGCTCACTTGGCCTCGCACAACAACACGCACACTCACACATAGCTCTCCACACAACTTAATGAAACAATGTTTCTTTCCCCCACATTGCTCAACTGCACTCCTCTGTTTTGTTCCTTTGTTGCAATAAGATCAATATTGTCTCTATCAGCCACCACTCTGCCCGAGAGTGTACTCCTGGCATGGATCTTCATTCTGTTGTTGCATCTAACTTGAATTATGTCATTGCAACCTCAATAAACATTGGGAATGGGAACCTGAGTGATCTCCATACTGAGAATTAATTATCAATCCACCTGCACAATCCAATGAGGCTCTCCATGCTTATTCATGTCCCACAAAGCTTGACTTTACTTCAGGATGGATTTTATGCACTTCATTTAATTCAATGAGATGTGCACATAAGATCAGGGATGGATTTATTTCAACTTTTGGGCAAGCCTCAACGCTCTTCTCTATTTTGTTATTTTTCCTCCAACGGTCATTATTGACTTCATTAAAACATTTGTGCAATTGTGGTCCTCTATATTCTTCAAGTTTGAAGTCTCTATTGTTTCCATAATTCCAGTGAACCAACCACACTTTAACTCTCTTAGTTGCCAACTTAACCATCCTTCAATACCTTTGTATTGCATTATTGGATCCCTTTCATTTCGTAACTTTTATTAAAGGAAATGTTACGAAAACATGAGATCATGAGGTTCCTAACCCTATTTTCTTTTCCCCATTCTTATTTTTCCTCCATGGGACCAGTGCCTCTAACCACTGGTATAGTACTTAAGTGTTGCAATATCAAAGCCTTCATCTATCATAGATTTTATTAAAAAATTGTTACGAAACTACGAGGCTGCAAGATTCCAAGCCCCTTCATGCTTAGTGTTGAGCTCTGAAACTACATCTCTTCTACACACTTTTCTAGACTTTTTCCCCTCACCAGTGCCTCACAAGCTATCAAAAATCATTACATATTGATTCTGAGAGTGCATTTAAGTGGTTTTCTAACTATGTTTTTGTGTTTGGTATTTGACTTAGATTTTTCTCATCGGCTGCAGAATGTAGCCACTTTCCGCAGATGACTTGAGATTATGCAACTATTTTTGTTGATATCTAGGTTGCAGGTGTCAGCAAGCAAAACCAGGCACGTGGGCAGGTCAGGAATGATCTGGACATGGACCAGGTCCTATTGGTTTAGCCAGATTCATAGAGGAAAGCCGTGGTCAAATGGTGGTCAAACGAGGAGTCCTACGGCAAACAGGTCTCTATTTCAACACGTAAAAGGGTCCGAGACCGTTCCTAGATCCGTGGATTCATTTTGACAGCTGTAAACAGCCTCCACGACACAAATCCAACAACCACCTTTTGGTAGATTGAATGATCATGGCAACCAACACGCTAAGCTCACGGATTCTGTCTTTCTACGTGTCTTCTGCTGAAGGAATTCCATAGGAAAAAGGGTTATGAAATTTCCCTTATAAATAACGCGTTTGCAAACACATGTAGCTAGTTTTTGTTGAAGTAATACTTCTATTATGTTTATGTATTGTGTCATGACACTAGTCTTGTTGTGGTAACGAGAGGATCCTTCCTCTGTTTTGAAATATAAGAATACTCTGTTTTATATGACTGCGTGAGCATAATCTCGATTTGACAGTGTGTTAACCAAGGTCGTGCAGAGGGCCCCTACTGGCTAGGGTTTTGTTCTTTTATTTCTGTAAATTTTTCATGTGTTGTTGTTTTATTTCCATTGTAGATATTACGTAGTTTGTGCACTTGTGTATATTTCACATTTCAGTTATAGTGTTAATGTTTCATTCCTGTACATGATTTTCCAATCGTTGTATATTTTTGCTAACATTGATCAGTGTGTTTCAGGTTAGGATAGGCCCGGGCATTTTCATACAATTTTTGCAGTAATAGTTACATGAAATTGTCCTCTCTGCTGACTTTGTTTTTCTTAGCTTTCAATTTTAGTTATGCTTTGATTTCAGTCTTATTTATTTGCTGTTGATAGTTAGTTTAGACATCAAATTCTTCATGTCATTTAACGTTTTCTCCAGAGCCATGGCTTAACCCCGAAAAGCTACTTTGCGAGCTATCAGATTTTGAGTGAAGTGATTTGATTCTTCATGTTATTGACGTTATATCCAGAGCCATGGCTTAACCCGGAAAAGCTACTTGGCGAGCTATCGGAATATAAGTGAAGAGACTTGATTTTGTTTTCATTTGCAAGTAGATAATTTAGATATCAATTCCTCATGTTATTGACGTTATCTCCAGAGCCATGGCTTAACCCCGAAAAACTACTTGGCGAGCTATCGGACTATAAATGAAGTGAATTGGTTTTACTTTTATTAGTTTGCAGTTTTTGATATGTTTGAGTGCAATAGCTTAACTTTTATTTCTGTATTTAGATGAGCAGCAGAGATAGAGATTTCATGATCAGTAGTTCATCATTTGTTTGATTCAAATAGATGCACATTTACATTCTTGTTTAGCTACACATTTGAATTCTTGTTCAAGTATTAATTTCATCACTAGCATGTTTTGAGATCCTCTGAAGTGTTAAGTTCTGGAAGTCATCATAAAGGAAATAATTGCCTTAAAATCTATACCCATACTTGCCTTCTAAATTATTCTTAAAATTTAGGAATAGGATTTCCATTTGCATTAGGAGACAAACCAAGATAAAACCCCCAAAAACAAGATAAAATTGAAAACAATAGAAAGTAAGAAAAAGGTTGTCTTGCACATATAGTGCACCACACTTCATCAGTTTATGACTCCCGGATTGATAATTAATGTAGCAATTTAGGACATATTAAATTGACTAAACATTTTGGCACCGTTGCCGGGGAAGTGTAACTAGGTAGCGGATCTCTTACAAAAAAAAAAGAGAGGGAAAAATTGATAACTTCTTGAAGTATGCTCTTCTCTTGCACCTAGTGTGATCTAGAGGATCAGAAAAGAGAGTTATTAGTTCAATAATTTCTTGATTATGCTCTCTTCTTGCACCTAGTGTGACCTGGAAGATCAGAAAGAGAATTATTAGCCCGAATTAAAAATAAATAAATAAATAAATAAAATGACATGCATAGAGCAAGAGATTCTAGGGGAAGGTTTATAGCTAGGGCCAAAAGTTCGATTTTCACAACTCCAGCTACTTCAAGGCATAGACAAGATACACCTCCATCATCTCCAACTCATACTCCCAACCTTAGGATTCCTGGAATTCAAGGGGCAGCAGCCGAATTAGGAGATTCTCCCACACTATTTACTAAATATGATCTAAGAGAAGAACCTTTCTTCACTTCTACAGGGGAACATATTGTAATCAAAGAAGTAGAATCACCTAAAGAAGAGGAGGGAGAAACTCTTCCTCGTTCACCATTAATAGAAGAACCAGAAGACTCTGAGGAAACTATCATGACAGAGGAAGTAGTAGATGGATTTGGAGGAGGGGGTAGAGGTAGAGGAAGAGGAAATAATGGAGGAGGTAGAGGTAACAATGGGGGAAATAGGGATGGAGATAACTCATTTGGATTCCCTATAGCTGATGAGGAAACTCATACAAAAATGAAAAACATTTCACCATCTGTCCTCCAAAACTTTTATGGGTTGCGAAGTGAGGATCCTGAAACATTTCTATTTGAGTTTGAAGTCTTGTGCCGAACCTATGACTATATGGAAGACTCTCAAAAACGCAAATTGTTTCCTTCAACATTAAAAGGAGCTTCTTTGAAATGGTTCATGGGATTAGTCACTCAATCTATTAGGACTTGGAATGATATGAAACAAACATTTTTGGATAGATACCTAGATTATTGTATGCCCACCAATCATATGGATGAGGTATTCAAGATGATGCAAAAAGAAGATGAAAACTTGGAGGATTTACTTGAAAGATTTCAATACAACTTAAAGAGAGAAAAAATGGGTAATTTAGATGAGGAAACCTTGAAATCCCTTCTATTGAAAGCCATTAGAGATGAATGGATAGATATTTTAAACATGATGGGGAAGGGAGATATTTCTCAACTTCCACTTCATGATATAACAGAAGTATGTGTCCATCTCTCAAGGGGAAATCTAAAAGTGGAAAAGGGCCGAGCGATCCTTCTCTTATTAGAGAAAACAAATCTGCAACTGGATCAGTAAGTAGGGCAGAGATTGGAAATATGCTTGATGAGTTCAAAACTGATATTCTAGGGAGCCTTAGTGAAAAACTAGACACCCTTAAAATAAAAAACAAGCAGAAAGCAGAAGCTGATGCCTTGGCCACCTTTTGTCCAAAATGTAGAAAGAAACACGCTCTAAGGTAATGCTTCTTGGATGCAAAAGTTGTAGAAACATGCATGATTTGCTCAGAAAGCCATGAGACCAAGGATTGTCCTTCAATTCCTGGGCTCAAAGCTGTCTTTCAGGAAGATCCAAATTCAGTAGAGTCCCTTTGTTTTGTTTCAAGAAGACCGTGGCAGGGGCAACAAAATCAAGGATTTAACAATCCTATGAACTTTCAGCTCCCGCCAAATTGGAATTCTTGGCAACAACCTTGGCCCCAACCTCAAAATCCATACCAATCATGGGCACAAGAGATGCGGAATCCTTATGGGAGATTTGCTCAATTCTATCAATATCCTCCATCTTTTCCAAATCAACAAAATCCACCAATTCCAAATCAAAACCCACAACTTTCATTACTATTCCCACAACAGCAACCTTCTCAACAAAATCCAAATTCTCAACTCTTGCTTCCATTTCAACAAAATAAAAATCAACTACCAGCCCAGCCATTGCCAAATCCCAACAACAAAAATCCTCATAATTCTTACATGGTAGAACGACAACAATTTCCTACCTATATGATTGTTCCTCTTAATGATGTTCAACTCAAATCTGGTAGAGTTTTAGAAAAACCTTCTATAGATGTTCAAGAACAAGGTACCTCTGAGGAGGATTCTCTTAAATTCAATAAAGGTTCTGAGGAAGCATCTCTTCAAAACCCAATCATTCAAAAAGAAAAAGAAAAAGAGTCAACCCCCACAACTCCTATAGTTGAGCAACCCGAATCTTCATCCACGCCTCCTTTCCCTGAAAGATTACAAATTGACAAAGGGGTGGAAACACAAATCTTGTTGCCTGACTATGATTTTCTAGATGAATTAAAGAATGTCTGTATCAAGATTCCCTTGCTACAAGCCATTAGAGAGATTCCTATTCTAGCAAAAACAATAAAGGAGTTGAGTCTTAAAAGACCAGGAAGGAAACCAAGAGATACAAGAAGAATCCACCTGGTAGGAAAAATTGCAGATATCATGATGGGAAAATTACCATGTAGAAGTACATGGATCTAGGTAGTCCAATTGTCAAGACACATATAAATGGGATAGAACTTCCGAACACTTTGATTGACTTAGGGGCTGCTATCAACATTATGAGTAGACAGACTATGGAACAGCTTAAACTTCCTAATCTTCTTTTTACACCCACCTTACTACAACTTGCAGATAGATCAATAATCAAACCAGATGGTGTACTAGAAGATATTTCAGTCTCCTTAGATTCTTGGGAATATCCAGTAGATTTCATGATTTTGACTCCCAAGAGTAATTTAGGAGGGCATCCACTCATCTTAGGAAGACCTTGGCTAGCCACAGCTGATGCTTTCATTAGTTGTAGATCTGGAGATATGTACATTTCTGATGGTAGTTCGACAAAGAAATTCAATCTGTATCCTCCAGCAAAGGAAATTACAGAAGTAGGAGACAATGAATGGGTCGACGATGAAGATATTATACAACTTGGCTTTACTGTCTTTGAAATTAGTGAAGATAGTCAAATTTTGAACACATTAGATAATTTTTAAACATCTTCAGAATATGACCACACAAAATTTCAGTTAGATTCTGATATTGAATATCTATCATCAAGAAAAATGTCTCTTTACTCTATGGAAGAGTTTGGTAGCTCTACCATTGAGATTTTTCCAGGAAAAACACTGAATATCAACAAAAATTTGGAAAAGTCACAACAGGAAGAGCTAACCAAAATCTTGCAAAAACATTCTACTGCATTTGCATGGGAGTATACTAATATGAAAGGTATTGACCCTAAGACTTGCATCCATCATATCTATATCGAGGAAAACAGTGGACCAATAAAACAACCTCAGAGAAGGATGAATCCAAATCTTAGGGAGATAGTGAAAGAAGAGCTCCAAAAACTACTCAATGTAAATTTCATTTACCCAATTTCAGATAGCCGATGGGTTTCTCCTTTGGTTATAGTACCCAAAAAGAATGGTAAATGGAGGGTATGCATTGATTACAAGGAATTGAATAAAGCAACTTTGAAAGATCATTTTCCCTTGCCCTTTATCGATCAAGTATTAGATACATTAGCAGGCAAAAAGTATTTTTCATTTCTGGATGGTTTTAGTGGTTATAATCAAATTCAGGTAGCACCTGAAGATCAGGATAAGACCACATTTACCTGTCCATGGGGAACTTTTGCTTATCGAGTGCTTCCTTTTAGATTATGTAATGCACCCGCAACATTCCAAAGAGCAGTACTAGGAATTTTTTATGATCTAATCGATGATTGTGTAGAGGTTTATATGGATGATTTTACAGTTTATGGTGATTCATTTGAAGAGGCATTAGAAAATTTGGAAAAAGTCCTTATCATATGTAAAGAAACAAACCTTTCACTAAGCCATGAAAAATACTTTATGATGTTTACTAAAGGTATTGTTTTGGGACATCATATTTCAGGGGATGGGATTAAAGTTGATAGATCAAAAGTTGAAGTCATCTCCAAGTTACCTATTCCAAATTGTCAAAAAGATGTTAGAATTTTTCTGGGATTTACTGGATATTATAGAAGATTTATAGAAAACTTCACTAAAATAGCATCTCCACTCTTCAAACTGCTTACAAAAGACTGTGAATTCAAATGGGGTCCTGATTGCCAATCAACATTTGAAACTTTGAAAACAAGAATATTTGAAGCGCCTATCTTGAGAGGACCAAATTGGAAACTTCCTTTCCATATTTCTACAGATGCTTCAGATACAACTCTAGGGGCTGTATTGGGACAGAAAGATTTAGTTCCTTATGCCATTTACTATACCAGTAAAAATTTAACTCCTACTGAGTTGAACTATACTGTGACTGAAAAAGAGTTCTTAGCTATTGTTCATGCAATCAATAAGTTTAGACATTATATAACAGGCTATGAAACTTTTATTCATACTGATCATTCTGCAATTAGATATCTAATGAACAAACCCATTACTAATGGCAGAGTTACAAGGTGGCTCTTACTTTTACAGGAATTCAATATTACTGTGTTAGATAGACCAGGGAAACAAAACACAGTAGCTGATTTCTTGTCTAGGATTCAGAATACTAAAGAAGATTCTCCTGTAGAGGAAAAGTTTCCTGATGAATATTTGTTTTCAGTAACTACTAAGATTCCTTGGTATGCAGATATAGCTAACTATTTGGTTACAGGGAAACTACCTCCACATTTATTTCCTGGTAAAAGAAGAAAGATTATTCAGGAGAGTTCAAAATATTCATGGATTTCTAACGAATTGTTTAAAACAGGGCCAGATCTTGTGATCAGAAGATGTGTTAGGGAAGATGAGATGCTTGATATTCTCAAAGCATGTCATGATGAACCATGTGGCGGACACTTTGCTGACAAAAGGACAGCCTATAAAATCCTCTCTTTAGGATATTATTGGCCATCCCTCTTCAAAGATGCAAAACAATATGTCAGAAGATGTGACAGCTACCAAAGAGTAGGGAAACCTACCCTCTCAAATGAAATTCCATTACAACCACAGGTACTCATTGAACCCTTTGAAAAATGGGCTTTAGATTTCATTGGACCTATTAATCTACCATCTAAACAAAGAAAGTATGTATTGCTATGTACTGGTTATGTCACTAAATGGGTAGAAACCAAAGCATTATTTTCTGCTACTGAGCATTCAGTTGTTATTTTTCTTTATGAGGATATTTTTACTCGCTTTGGTGTTCCAAGAGAAATTGTGATAGATCAGGGAGGCCAATTCACATCCAAACTGGTGGAGAAGCTAATGGAAGAGTACAAGGTCAAGCACAGAAAATCTACTCCTTACCATCCACAAGAAAATGGTCAAGTGGAGTCTACAAACAAAGTTCTTGAAGGCATCATTACCAAGACTGTTCATCTACACAGAAGAGATTGGGCAGAAAGGCTTCCTGAAGCCTTATGGGCCTACAGAACTACATGGAGGAATACAACAGGACATTCTCCCTATGAACTTGTTTATGGGAAAGAAGTTATGCTCCCCATTGAGTTCCAAGTTAGAACCTTCAAGATGGCAGTTCAATTGGGAATGGATCTATCAGAAGCCCAAAAGCATAGAATGGAGCAGTTGAATGAACTAGATGAGATCAGACAAGAAGCAATCCTAAGAATTGATCTAGTTCAATATCAAAGAGCTAAGTGGCATGACAAATACATCAAGGAGAAAAAGTTTCAAGAAGGAGATTGGGCATTGCTATTTGATTCCAAGTTTAAAGATTTCAAAGGTAAATTTCAAACTCATTGGCTTGGGCCATATGAGATTGACAAAGTCTTTAGCAATGGAGCGGTAAGAATCAAAACCATTGATGAACATCAAACTCCTCTTATTGTGAATGGCCACAGATTAAAGATCTATCATAAGCCACTCTCAAAGGAGGAATTTGTCAAAATCTTTCAAGAGAGTTCTGCAATAAGGCTGGTGAAGAAGAATCCTTCTTCTCCACCAGCCTAGTCTTTGTTCTTTTCTATTTTATAAAATAAAACTAAAAAATAAAAAAATAAAAATAAAATAAAATAAAATAAAAAATAAAAAATGCATAAGCCTGAAAACAAATCACTGATTGGTAGTCTTATACAGAAAATACAGGGCGAAAATCAGAAACTTCTGATGGCCTATATTTTCCAAAAAAAAATCTTTACTCATTTTATTCATAGTTTCATGTCATTTCACTTCATTCCACTTCATTTCATTTCATCATCTCATTCCGCCAATAAAATTCTTTTTATGATCAGTTTCATATAGCATTCACTCAGTCATCATTCATTTCCATCCATCTCCATTCAGTCATATGTTCACTGTGTCAGTTTCCGCAGTTGAATTTAGTTTCCGCAGCTAATAAATGATTCCACAGCTAGTTGTTGATTCCATAGCTAACACTCTGTTATTCAGCACAGACAGTCAGATGTTAGCCAAATAATAATGGGAACCAAATGCAGGTATGACAAAGGAAAATATGTTGAAGATATAAAACACCTAAAGCACCAACAGGAAGTAGCCAATCAAAAGTTAGTGAGCGGAAGTGGTAAGATTCTAAGGTATTCAAAATTCATTTCAAATAGCATTTTAAAGCACATTCTGTATACTTATGAAACCACGGCTCCATTATGTGTAATTGTTAGGTAAACTTGACTCGGGATAAAGTCAAAGTTGACCAGGCTAAACAGTGATGGTTTTGGGGCACATGGTATTATGCACCCATAGTATTATGCCCGTGGTATTATATGTAATGGAGCTTATAAAAGGCTGGAAGGACTTCATTGTAATGTAAAGCCTGGAGGTGAGCGGTGAAGGCTCATTTGGTCGGATTGGCCAAGGTTTTTTTGGCCAATGCTAATGAGATATCTTATTGGGTTGGGTTTTTCCCCGGATTTGGGGTTTTCCCAGATAAACATGTGTGTTTATGTGATTATGGTTGTTGCTGGTTATTTTTTATATTTGTTCCTCTCAGTAATTCTCCGTAATTAATTTATGTTCTCTGAATAATTTCTTAACAATTGGTATCGGAGCCAGATATTGGCTTCAAAGGGATTCTTTGATGCCAAGGGTTTATAGGACCTGATGAGATCAATGCAGCCTTTTACAGATCTGGGTCTAGAAAATAATGGTACAAGATTTGTATCTGAAGAAGACTGAAGGCAAGGCCATCGAAATCGATCTGGGCACCACATACAGCTGCGTGGGAGTGTGGCCGCAGGATCGGGTGGAGATAATTGCTAACGACTGAGGGATCGAGTATGGTTGTGGCCGCGAGGACTTCCCAGGGCGAGAGTGGAAGCGTAGTGGATCCCAATAAAAAACCACAGGCGAAGCGGTCATCCACCAAAGATCAACACACTAAGGTTGATGGTCGAGGGAGGCGGATTTGTATGCCTGCGACCTGTGCGGCGAGGGTTTTTCAGCTCACGCAGGAACTGGGGCATAAGTTGGATGGAGAAATGATTGAATGGATGTTGCAACAGGAACACCCAAACACAACGAAACCTCAATATAGGGTTTGAAGGCACATCGTTGAAACCCTGGTATTGTTCGGCCCCCATGGTAGTTCCTCGAGCTTGAGAGACAAGGCACGACCCATTTCATTTTTCAACAGTGACAGGCAAACCATTTGCTTAGTTTCATCTATTCATGGCATACGAAAGCTATGGGCGCGACTACGAGGAGACTTACGATGACGGTGTGGAGCAGCAGGAATCCACCTACGATCCTCTATTCGTTCCAGACGCTGTGAGGACCTTCGTGGTATTTCTCTACAGACATATCAGAGAGAAAAAAAATGTCTACGAAATCCACCAGATGTACGAGGGCAACTTCCAGAAGCTGAGCGAACGAATGTTCAAAGGAATCTCCGTGGCCCTCGGTGGAGGCCCTTGCTCCATTCGTTGACAACGATCATGTATTCTGTTTGCTTTACAGAGAAATGTGGTTCAGCCATCTTTATGCGAGGTTGTCCCCAAATCTGAAGCAGCGGGTCGAATCCTGGGACAATTATTGTAGTCTGTTTCAAGTCATTGTTCACGGCGTGGTTAACATGCAGTTGCCGAATCAATGGCTCTGGGATATGATCGATGAGTTTATTTATCAGTTCCAGTCGTTTTGTCAGTATCGTGCTAAGCCCAGGAACAAGACTGATCAAGAAGCCTTTGCAAAGCCGCTGAGGGGCATTGTGCAAAGACAGTCTGAGATGATGTCGAGCCCATCGGGTATAGGAATAGGAATGTCTATGTCAATGCCGGCGGCGGCCATGTGGGCGGTAGCACCTGTGCCGCCCGGGATATCGAACCAGGGGGATGAGACGAATAATGTCGAGGTGAAGCAAGAGGCCGAGGCGATGAAGTAGACAAATGTATACAGGCCTGGAATTGATGTTACCAATGTTGAGCTTGTTCCTCAGCTAAATTGGAGAGAGGCGGTGATGCCCTGATGAAAGATGCTTCTATCAAGCAGTTTGATAGAAGTTTTTTGAGCAAATCAAATTGAGAGAGGATGGGTCAGAATAGCAACAACAATAATAATTGAAAAAAAAAAAATTAATGAAGTCAAAATTATTGCATGTAAATGGGGATACTATTGTAAGACCTGGTAAGGCATGTGTACCCCTGAGTAATCACCTGTAAAGTTTTGGTTAGACCTAGGTGATAGGGGGGATGTCGGGTTAACAATACCCCAGGTAAAAACTCTGAGGGGGGTAAGGGCTAGAGTGAGCGGGATTGTCTCACTTAGCAGGTTTGGTTGGAGTTAGTCAAGGAACCCCAAGTCAAGTTTAAGGGGGGAATTGTTAGGTAAACTTGACTCGGGATAAAATCAAAGTTGACCAGGCTAAACAGTGATGGTTTTGGGGCACATGGTATTATGCACCCATAGTATTATGCCCGTGGTATTATATGTAATGGAGCTTATAAAAGGCTGGAAGGACTTCATTGTAATGTAAGGCCTGGAGGTGAGTGGTGAAGGCTCACTTGGTCGGATTGGCCAAGGTTTTTTTGGCCAATGCTAATGAGATATCTTATTGGGTTGGGTTTTTCCCCAGATTTGGGGTTTTCCCAGATAAACATGTGTGTTTATGTGATTATGGTTGTTGCTGGTTATTTTTTATATTTGTTCCTCTCAGTAATTCTCCGTAATTAATTTATGTTCTCTGAATAATTTCTTAACAGTAATGATTATCATTGATAGCTTTCATAACCGCTCCATGACCTTTACATGATTCCTCCACGAACCCTACATTAATTTTTAACGGCCTCATGATTCGCCTCCGAATTTAACTCGTGTTTATTTGTACGTTGGCATTCCACCTGCTGAACCGGGTAATTATGAGGACGTAATCTATTTGATCACGGCTCTGTCCCGCCGCACAAATCCGCAGCCATTTTGAGAACATGCTCACGCCTATTCCGCAGCCTTCTATCTCAAAAGTCGAGCTCACTCTATTCCCATACTATCCTGTTTGTTATTTCTAGCCTGTTTACATCCCCGTGAACTCATTCTCATTACCTATCTTTACTCTTTCGTTTACAACTGCTGGTTTTTCTCCACAAACCTTCTCCATTCCCCGCTAACACAACCGTTTCACCTCCGTCAATCGATTACTCACTCAGACGTATTTGAAGGCGGGAGGAAGGAATGGGTCTTTTGCTAAGAGCAGAACCGGAAGGGCCTAAATTCATGGAGGGGTATCCACAATTGAAAAGCATACTAAGGAAGGCACGGTGGCTACAGTTCATCCAAAATTTCAGAGGCTACACTAAAGAAGTTACGAAGACATTTGCGAGGTATTTTAATGGCGTGGAAGTTGAGATTGGAGATCTTAAATTCTCAGTCACAAAGTCATCTATCGCAGCAGCAACGGAACTCCCACAAGAGGGGGAACGGTGGTTCAAAAACAAAATATTTGATGAGAGGGCCTAGAGGATTATCCTACGCAATCCAGGTATGGATATAACCATTTTCAAACGTGGAATCCCTGTCTCTGCTTTAGAGGAAAAGTGGACTAGTCTATTATTGATAATCCAGAAGTTTATTACATGTGAAGGATGGTTTGGGTCCATGTATATGTACCACACCCGGTTGCTAATGAATTTTCTAGAAAATCAAACCATCAATTTGCCTTACTTTTTATTGAATAGCCTGAAAAATATGTCCATAACTGTACAAAAGAATCTGGAGGACATAGAACCCCACCTGTACCATCACGGCCTTGTAAAAATTTTGATTGAAAAATAGTTGAAGGAAAAGAAGGACACCTGGGAACAGTTTTTGGTTAGAAACTTCTTTCAGGATCCACCTGAAACACCCGAGAGCAGCTCAACAAGGAAAAGTAGGAGAAGGAAAACAAGTGTGAAAATTTAGGACACTCCTACTAACATAGCCAAAGAAACTAATAGGGAAGAGAAGCTGTCTGAAAGTAGGAAGGAAAGAACAGAGGTTAGGAAGCAAAGAAAATTAAAGGGGAAAAGCAATATTGAAGTTGTCTATCAAACCCCAAAACCTTCCTCAGAAGAGGACCACCAAATACTTTTTGAAAGACTACTTTACCTTCAGGAACAATCAGCTGCAGCAAAGAGGAAAGGGAAAGAAAAACGGAGTGTGGAGAAAGAAGACACTAGCTCACAAAATCTAAGGAGGAGCTCCAAACTTAAAGGAAAACTAAGGAAAATACAAACTAAAGGGCCCCACTTCATTGATTTAGGAGGGGAAACACCAGAACAGCCTCCAGCAATCCCTCCTGGCTGTAGCCCACACCATACTCCTATTCCTCAACCAAATTTTGAGATTAGTCCTTCTCAACCAGATTTTGAGATCAGTCCTTCTCAGCCAGATTTTGGGGACAGCCCAAGAAAGACTACACCTGAGATAGATCCAATCCAGCAAGAAATGTATGATTATATTAAGTCGTTGGAGAAGACTACCACTGATCAAGGCACTTCATCTGCCCAGCCTAATACAACCCAGGAAGCTCTAATCCAATCACTAAAACAGGAAGTTTTTGAGCTGGAAGTCCTAAATAGACACATCAAAAGAGAAAATGAAACATTGAAAGAACAGAACAGGTTGGATAAGATTATTCACGACAACACCATGTTGCATCTTGGGCTGTGGCAGAAGAAAAATATAAAATTGAATAAAAAGAGCAGGAGGTTGAGCAGAGCTCTCATCAAACTCAAATTCAAATGCCTAATGAGGAAGCCTAGGATGACAGTCGTACCAAAAAAGAAGAAAAGAAGGATGGATGTGTTAGTAGAGGTCTCAGAACACATGAACTGAAGGGAGGATGATCACAGTTTTGTTTGCATGAGGACATGCAACACCTTCACAGTGGGGGTATGTTGAGCTCTGAAACTACATGTCTTCTACACACTTTTCTAGACTTTTTCCCCTCACCAGTGCCTCACAAGCTATCAAAAATCATTACATGTTGATTTTGAGAGTGCATTTAAGTGGTTTTCTAACTATGTTTTTGTGTTTACTATTTGACTTAGATTTTCCTCATCAGCTACGGAATGCAGCCACTTTCCACAGTTGACTTGAGATTTCGTAGCTATTTTTGTTGATCTCTAGGTTGCAGGTGTCAGCAAGCAAAACAAGGCACGTGGGCAGGTCAGGAATGATCTGGACATGGACGAGGTCCTATTTGTTTAGCCAAATTCGTAGAGGAAAGTTGTGGTCAAACGATGGTCAAACGAGGAGTCCTACGGAAAACAGGTCTCTGTTTCAACACGTAAAAGGGTCCAAGACCGTTCCTAGATCCGTGGATTCATTTCGACAGCTGTAGACTGCCTCCACGACGTAAATCCAACAACCACCTTTTGGTAGATTGAATGATCATGGCAACCAACACGCTAAGCTCACAGATTCTGTCTTTTTACGTGTCTTCTGCTGAAGGAATTCCATAGGAAAAAGGGTTATGAAATTTCCCTTATAAATAACGCGTTTGCAAACACATGTAGCTAGTTTTTGTTGAAGTAATACTGCTATTATGTTTATGTATTGTGTCATGACACTAGTCTTGTTGTGGTAACGAGAGGATCCTTCCTCTGTTTTGAAATATAAGAATACTCTGTTTTATATGACTGCGTGAGCATAATCTCGATTTGACAGTGTGTTAACCAAGGTCGTGCAGAGGGCCCCTACTGGCTAGGGTTTTGTTCTTTTATTTCTGTAAATTTTTCATGTGTTGTTGTTTTATTTCCATTGTAGATATTACGTAGTTTGTGCACTTGTGTATATTTCACATTTCAGTTATAGTGTTAATGTTTCATTCCTGTACATGATTTTCCAATCGTTGTATATTTTTGCTAACATTGATCAGTGTGTTTCAGGTTAGGATAGGCCCGGGCATTTTCATACAATTTTTGTAGTAATAGTTACATGAAATTGTCCTCTCTGCTGACTTTGTTTTTCTTAGCTTTCAATTTCAGTTATGCTTTGATTTCAGTCTTATTTATTTGCTGTTGATAGTTAGTTTAGATATCAAATTCTTCATGTCATTTAACGTTATCTCCAGAGCCATGGCTTAACCCCGAAAAGCTACTTGGCGACCTATCGTATTTTGAGTGAAGTGATTTGATTCTTCATGTTATTGACGTTATCTCCAGAGCCATGGCTTAACCCGAAAAAGCTACTTGGCGAGCTATCGGAATATAAGTGAAGAGACTTCATTTTATTTTCATTTTCAAGTAGATAATTTAGATATCAATTCCTCATGTTATTGATGTTATCTCCAGAGCCATGGCTTAACCCCGAAAAGCTACTTGGCGAGCTATCGGACTATAAATGAAGTGAATTGGTTTTACTTTTATTAGTTTGCAGTTTTTGATTTGTTTGAGTGCAATAGCTTAACTTTTATTTTTGTATTTAGATGAGCAGCAGAGATAGAGATTTCATGATCAGTAGTTCATCATTTGTTTGATTCAAATAGCTGCACATTTACATTCTTGTTCAGCTGCACATTTGAATTCTTGTTCAAGTATTAATTTCATCACTAGCATGTTTTGAGATCCTCTGAAGTGTTAAGTTCTGGAAGTCATCATAAAGGACATAATTGCCTTAAAATCTATACCCATACTTTCCTTCTAAAGTATTCTTAAAACTTAGGAATAGGATTTCCATTTGCATTAGGAGACAAACCAAGATAAAACCCCCAAAAACAAGATAAAATTGAAAACAATAAAAAGTAAGAAAGAGGTTGTCTTGCACATATAGTGCGCCACACTTCATCAGTTTACGACTCCCAGATTGATAATTAATGTAGCAATTTCAGACATACTAAATTGACTAAACATTTAGCCCATTTTTCTTTTACACCATAAGACCATGTGTTATGACCAGCAGCTTAAAACTTAGGTGTTAAGGCCTTCAGGCTCCTACTATGGGACTATCTCCCTCTATATTTTCTCTCTACCCTTGGTTCTTTTAGCTTCCTCAACCAAGCGCCAACACATCGGAAGCTCCACATTTCGTAACTTTTCTCAATTTTCAATGATAACTGAGTTACAAGAACTTCAATCTCTGATATGCTCTATATCACTTTGGTTCTAGCCTCGCTCTACACCCTTGGTTCTATTACTATCTAACTACCACGTTTCCTTTGTACTGCCATGTCATGCTTAGTTCATCTGCCTTGTTAGCATCTCAAGGCCAATCACCTGCTACCATATGTCCTATTAGAGGAGAGAGAAAGGGTCCCTCGGTCCTTCATTTTTCAAAGAATTCCTTTGTAAATCCTTCTCCTCACTACCCTCAGCAATTTTAAAAGAAGGAAATACTTAAGAACTTACGAGATTCTAATCTCGAAAATTTTGAAATTCTCCTACTCCAAGGTTCTCATATGCTTCTTGCTCCGAGGTTTTTATATACTACCTGCTTAGTCCTTCCCGGTATCACGACCTCAGGTATTCCGAAATTGTGACCTCTAATATTTTCATGCTCCGATATTGCGACCTCCGATATTGGGTTCCTTTCAAATAAATCACCGATGTCATGATATGTTGAGGTTCTAATATGCCGCCTTCTAATATACTAAGACTCTGACCTCTGATATTGCAACCTGATCTGATATTCGACGTGGTTTCGAGGTCTCAAAATTCGGCCCTCCTACCCTGGTATCGGATCAGAACTTTCTTAAAAAATAAATTACATGGAGGTTATGAAGTTCTGAGGTCCCGAGGTTCTGATCCTTTCGAAGTTTCGAGGTCTTCAAGACCCTAACTTCGGAAATCAATACATTTTGATCCAAGAGGCCATATACAAACTTCCACATACCGTTGGAAATCTCTTTCAGATAACTTTCCAATGGAGAAGGTTTTATGTAGGATTTGATCCAATTTTCTACCTAAAAAATGGCTCCAAACACTCTGCCATTCTTTGCACCTTGACTCTTGTTCTTGTGCCTATAACTTGGACTCCCAACCACCATAGTCATCATTTTATGTCTCATCCAATAATCTTTCTTCTGTGGTGAGTAGCATACTAAATAAAACATAAACTTATCTGCATTTTAATTACAATAAAATCATTAAGATACGAGATATCACATTTGTCCCTCTCGTGTCATAATGAGGTTCATCTCATGTATTGGTCTTCATAGCTTCCAATAAGATAATATTATTCCTTAACAACATCCTTGAAAGATTCCTAGGTGCGAACTACTGAAAATATTTGGATTCCTGCCTCGCACTTTTCTCATAGTAAGTTTCACACCAATCCCTAACATGGGAAGTGGCCATAAAGAGTGAAAAATTAATATTTTCTCTATCGAAAAAATTATGGATCAAAAAATATCCTTCTAACAAAATTAACCATTTGTTTAGAGCATCTACATCTATCTAACCTTTAAATATAGTAATATCAAAATTAATTTGTACCTTAAAACAGGTAGTGCTTCCAAAGTGGTCATTGGATGAAAATGCCTCACCTATTGGTATTTGCCAAAGAATCTAAGAAATGTTATCCATCGTTTTGTTCCTTTGTCACTCGAGGGCTTCTTCGAGCAATATTTTGATAGGATCTCCTAGTCACTCATCTCTTTCTTTCTTCCATGGGAGGCCATAGGGGTTGGTGAGGATGGTCTTACAAGGGCTCAACCAGTTCAATCCCAACTCCATATACCTCGACCTCATTGGGGACATGCATAGAAAAGAAAAGAAAGATAAGACTACCTTAATTCCACTAATCTAAATTTATGAAAGGAACAAAATGAAATACAAATTTATAACCAAAACAAAAAGATACAGTGAAACCGGAATTCAATAAATAAATGAAAAATGTTAAAATTGTATAAATGCATAATGAAAACAAACTAGCTCAAATGGTGATAGCTTATTTCTAAGAAGAGATGTGACAACGATGTGATTTCTTGAACTGTGTTACAACAAGTCTCATGGGCCCTTTTACCATGAAGAAACAATGAGAAATCCTAAACATCCAAAACCCAAACCCTAGGAGATGAAGCACCAAAAGCTTATGGGCCCCAATGGGGTAAGTTGGACGTCAACTTCCCGAGGCCATAATTTTAGCATATGATCTCCATTTGGTGCATATGATAGCCCATCAAAAAGGTCTATTGCAATTGAATATCATTTGACTATCAACAAAGTTGGTTGTCATCAACTCATTTCCATAAAAATCATCATTTAGGGCCTTAAAATGGATCCAGACGTTCAGGACCTGAAAACTTCCAAAATTAGAAAACTACCAAAATAGGAAAATTTTGTTGTGAACAATGTTCTATAAAGCAGGCTAACAAAATTGTTTAATGTTCTTAATAAATGTTTATAAAATATGATGGTAAATTAAATATAACTGCAATTAAATCATAGTATTATTTTTTTGTAAATTTTTATTTTTAGTGATGTCACTTGAATTTATGAAAAGAAAAAATTACAAAATAATTAAAACAAGAAAAACTATATATTCACCTAATGTTGATAACATGATTTTTATTGAGAGAATAATCAAAATATTCCATACTAAAATAACTCTAGGAGAGGCGAGATTATTCATTTTCAATAATCTATTTCAATAGTTATATGAAAGAATGAAAAAAAACATATAAAGTTTTCCAATACTTTTTGGGATCTATTACTCTCTCTCGTTTTGGTACTTTGCTTCTCCTACCAAAGCTTTGCAAATAACAATCATACAAGAATTAGAAGTACATGGAAAAAAATGGGAATGGTGAGAATGAGTGACCTACCAATGCATGCTAATGATATGTCCTCAATAGACCATTTCTATTAGCAAATGCCAATAAATGCCAATAAAGAGATTGCAAAAAGGTTAAATTTATCTTTACATTTTTAAATTATACATTACCTACATTCTCGGTTGAATATCCATGACTGACCAAACTCACTTATGACCTAAATTTTGGTTGTGAAAGTTGGCTATCAAAATGCTCAAGACTTGGATTCAAAACAATATCCACTTTGTTTGTTTTCCTCAGTGAATAAAGACGTGTTTATGGAAATTAATCCAATCATTAATTTTACTTTATGAGTGTTGAGGTTTGAGCTATGTCAAAGTCTTAAAGTATTTGATTTTATCTCTAATATATGATTTTGGAATTGTGGGTATGTTTAACTCTATCATATCAATATTGGGTAATTAGAACTTGCTATAGGAAATTCTTCATTTCTGTGAAAATTGATATTGGACCAAGGAGTGAGGGATCATGATCAACATTGTAGAAATGTTGTTTCTTATATGAAATTGGCCTAAGACTATAGCATAATTATTGTTTTAGAAAGCAGTAATTAGTTTTTTTTACTTGTGAATGATTATAGTTAAGCTTGAGAATGCTTTTTTTATCCTTTTATTATTATTGTTATAAACTGGATGTTATTTAGTACAAGTAACTAATAGTTGTAATTACAACAATATCCATTTAAGTTATAATTAGTGAATTTTGTGTTTTGAAAGAAACATATCTTACACTCAAGGCCCATTTAAATCTTGCTTGTTTTAACTAAAGGATGAGAGTATCAATCTATTTTTAATGAGAGTATTATTTTTTATAATTTCTTAGGTCTAGATTATAAGATCCTTGTTATATGTTATATTGATATGTTGACATTACACTTAAGATTTTATGAGTTTATTGTCACATTTTCCACACTTTTATTTGCCTCTTATTTTTAAATGGGGAAGGTTTTATGGTATATGTGTTATAAAATTTTTGTTACACTTTGGTTACATATTCAATGTATGAATCACCATCCTTGAGGCGATAATATTTCCAACATTTTGATTATGATATAATTCCTTATATATATTGGGCCGATATTTTGTTTGTAAAAGAGAGATGAGTCTACGGGTTTTGACCTTTAAAGTGTTGGAGGGCAACCACTATCCATAAAAGAATAAATCAAATTTTCAAAACAAGCAAATTGGAAGTGCCAAATAACTAATGTTATGTATAAATCATGAATTGTATTATTAAAGGATTTGTTCCCCTAATTATTAGTTTCCCAAATTGAAATTATGATTAATGGTGATTCCAAACTTGTAAACTTCATTGTAACACATTTTGGTTCAAAACCATTGGGTTAAACACTCATGTTAATGTTTTTATATCAATCATATGAACTAAGGAAAAATGTAGACATTAAGGTTTAGTTATTGATGATCTAGGAGAATTCCCATAACCGATCCAAATCGATGGTCTCAAATGTTGAAAAAAAGGCTTCTATGTTGAATAGCTCATCAAGAAATTTCAAATGCAATTTGAACGGGCTCAAACGGACATCGTATGAAAAAGTTATGGACTTCAAAATTTGAAGGAAAAATAGGGGTGGCACACTCGATGGATGACACATGGCACACCCAAGGACAACACATGGCACACCTAAAGGATGACACATGTCACAACCCAAGGATGACATGTGGCACACCAAAGGTTGACATGGAATAATAACATGGCATGATAAACAAATTGTATGAAGTGGATAATTATTCTCAATTTTCAATTATAACAGAGTTACAAGAACTTCAATCTCTGATATGCTCTATATCACTTTGGTTCTAGCCTTGCTCTACACCCTTGGTTCTATTACTATCTAACTACCACGTGTCCTTTGTACTGCCATGTCATGCTTAGTTCATCTGCCTTGTTAGCATCTCAAGGCCAATCACCTGCTACCATATGTCCTATTGGAGGAGAGAGAAAGGGTCCCTCGGTCCTTGGTTTTTCAAAGAATTCCTTTGTAAATCCTTCTCCTCGCTACCCTCAGCAATTTTAAAAGAAGGAAATACTTAAGAACTTACGAGATTCTAATCTCGAAAATTTTGAAATTCTCCTACTCCAAGGTTCTCACATGCTTCTTGCTCTGAGGTTTCGATATACCACCTACTTAGTCCTTCCCGGTATCACGACCTCAGGTATTCTGAAATTGTGACCTCTAATATTTGCCTGCTCCGATATTGCGACCTCCGATATTGGGTTCCTTTCAAATAAATCACCGAGGTCATGATATGTTGAGGTTCTAATATGCCACCTTCTAATATACTAAGACTTTGACCTCTGATATTGAAACCTGATCTGATATTCGACGTGGTTTTGAGGTCTCGAAATTCGGCCCTCCTACCCTGGTATCGGATCAGAACTTTCTTAAAAAATAAATTACATGGAGGTTATGAAGTTCTGAGGTCCCAAGGTTCTGATCCTTTCGAAGTTTCGAGGTCTTCAATATCCTAACTTCGGAAATCAATACATTTTGATCCAAGAGGCCATTTACAAACTTCCACATACCGTTGGAAATCTCTTTCAGATAACTTTCCAATGGAGAAGGTTTTATGTAGGATTTGATCCAATTTTCTACCTAAAAAATGGCTCCAAACACTCTGCCATTATTTGCACCTTGACTCTTGTTCTTGTGCCTATAACTTGGACTCCCAACCACCATAGTCATCATTTTATGTCTCATCCAATAATCTTTCTTCTGTGATGAGTAGCATACTAAATAAAACATAAACTTATCTGCATTTTAATTACAATGAAATCATTAAGATACGAGATATCACATTTGTCCCTCTCGTGTCATAATGAGGTTCATCTCATGTATTGGTCTTCATAGCTTGCAATAAGATAATATTATTCCTTAACAACATCCTTAAAAGATTCCTAGGTGCGAACTACTGAAAATATTGGGATTCCTGCATGGCACTTTTCTCATAGTAAGTTTCACACCAATCCCTAACATGGGAAGTGGCCATAAAGAGTGAAAAATTAATATTTTCTCTATCGAAAAAATTATGGATCAAAAAATATCCTTCTAACAAAATTAACCATTTGTTTAGAGCATCTATGTCTATCTGACCTTTAAATATAGTAATATCAAAATTAATTTGTACCTTAAAACAGGTAGTGCTTCCAAAGTGGTCATTGGATGAAAATGCCTCACCTATTGGTATTTGCCAAAGAATCTAGGAAATGTTATCCATCGTTTTGTTCCTTTGTCGCTCGAGGGCTTCTTTGAGCAATATTTTGATAGGATATCCTAGTCACTCATCTCTTTCTTTTCTTCCATGGGAGGCCATAGGGGTTGGTGAGGATGGTCTTACAAGGGCTCAACCAGTTCAATCCCAACTCCATATACCTCAACCTCGTTGGGGACATGCATAGAAAAGAAAAGAAAGATAAGACTACCTTAATTCCACTAATCTAAATTTATGAAAGGAACAAAATGAAATACAAATTTATAACCAAAACAAAAATATACAGTGAAACCGGAATTCAATAAATAAATGAAAAATGTTAAAATTGTATAAATGCATAATGAAAACAAACTAGCTCAAATGGTGATAGCTTATTTCTAAGAAGAGATGTGACAACGATGTGATTTCTTGAACTGTGTTACAACAAGTCTCATGGGCCCTTTTACCATGAAGAACAATGAGAAATCCTAAACATCAAAAACCCAAACCCTAGGAGATGAAGCACCAAAAGCTTATGGGCCCCAGTGGGGTAAGTTGGACGTCAACTTCCCGAGGCCATAATTTTAGCATATGATCTCCATTTGGTGCATATGATAGCCCATCAAAAAGGTCTATTGCAATTGAATATCATTTGAATATCAACAAAGTTGGCTGTCATCAACTCATTTCCATAAAAATCATCATTTAGGGCCTTAAAATGGACCCAGACCTGAAAACTTCCAAAATTAGAAAACTACCAAAATAGGAAAATTTCGTTGTGAGCTAGTGGAATAGGTGGGTAAGCTCCAACATCCACCTAGATTATTTATGTATGTAAAATCATATTGTATTCCCAAGTTATGTGGGAATACTTATCCACTTCATACAATTTGTTTATCATGCCATGTTATTATTCCATGTCAACCTCTGGTGTGCCACATGTTATCCTTGGTTGTGACATGTGTCATCCTTTAGGTGTGCCATGTGTTTTCCTTGGGTGTGCCATGTGTCATCCATTGGGTGTGCCACCCCTATTTTTCCTTCAACTTTTGAAGTCCATAACTTTTTCATACAATGTTCGTTTGAGCCCGTTCAAATTGCATTCGAAATTTCTTGATGAGCTCTTCAACATAGAAGTCTTTTTTTCAACATTTGAGACCATCGATTTGTATCGGTTATGGGAATTCTCCTAGATCATCAATAGCTAAACCTTAATGTCTACATTTTTCCTTAGTTCATATGATTGATATAAAAACATTAACATGAGTGTTTAACCCAATGGTTTTGAACCAAAATGTGTTACAATGAAGTTTACAAGTTTGGAATCACCATTAATCATAATTTCAATTTGGGAAACTAATAATTAGGGGAAAAAATCCTTTAATAATACAATTCATGGTTTATACATAACATTAGTTATTTGGGACTTCCAATTTGCTTGTTTTGAAAAATTGATTTATTCTTTTATGGATAGTGGTTGCCCTCCAACACTTTAAAGGTCAAAACCCGTAGACTCATCTCTCTTTTACAAACAAAATATAGGCCCAATATATATAAGGAATTATATCATAATCAAAATGTTGGAAATATTATCACCTCAAGGATGGTTATTCATACATTGAATATGTAACCAAAGTGTAACAAAAAATTTATAACACATATACCATAAAACCTTCCCCATTTAAAAATAAGAGGCAAATAAAAGTGTGGAAAATGTGACAATAAACTCATAAAATCTTAAGTGTAATGTCAACATATCAATATAACATATAACAAGGATCTTATAATCTAGACCTAAGAAATTATAAAAAATAATACTCTCATTAAAAATAGATTGATATTCTCATCCTTTAGTTAAAACAAGCAAGATTTAAATGGGCCTTGAGTGTAAGATATGTGTTGAAAAGTGTGCAACAAGAAATGCTTGTTGAGAATACAACAAGATGATGGAGCTTAGTGAAAAGAGTCGCCTTCACTAAGTGGGCCCGCTGGCTATTTTTGGCGCAAGTCTATTTTTAGACTATGTCTATTTTTAGACATATGGATCATGTCTATGGATTGCAGGTTGCTGTTTATGGATGATTGGTCAAGTTGGGAAAAATAGATGGACTTCTATTTTTGATCAAAATGTGAATGATCACAGTGTGAGTGATCAAAGTCTATTTTTAGACTGGCTGTCAAAAATAGAAAAGTCAAATATTATTATCTCACAATAATATTTGGACTATAAACTTAATCTTATTCTCTTGGAGCACTTCAGTATGAGCTACGGATGTGGTACATGGAGATCCCAAAAGGAAATACGTGGTTACCTATGGGATGACTAATATTTGCATGCCGGACTTCAGTTAGAACTCAAGTGAGTTGAGTTTAGTGGACTGGAGGTGCAGTTGATGGAGTTGTGTTCATTTTAGCTTTGTTAAACTGGTTGTATTTAGTCTAACTGATCAATAGACTAAAGATGAGTTGGGTGAATTAGTTATTAATTAATTCACAAGTTATTAACTCATAATGAAACTATAGAATACATCAGTTAACTCAGTTGCATGTCAGTGCATGTTCAGTTCAGCAGGGACAGGTGTTAGAGGATCAGATTGCTATCAGTTGTGACTATAGCTGTGCATGATGATTTGCACAATCAAAGGATTGAGTATGCCAATGAGTTTGCTCACGTATCTTCATGATATTATAGTTGTTGCTCACGTCCAACATAGTGTGGGTGACTATTTTGCAGTGTAAAATCGAGTTTGGGAAGCTATTCTCATCAGTTCTCGAGCAGGTTTGAGCAGTGGAGGCAGGCAAGCAGCGGGAGAGATTTGGAGATCAAATCTGAGCTGTATTGTGTGTAACAGGTGGAGATACTTGTGAGAAGTATTATGCTTTGTATTGTTACATGATTCAATCAATATAATATACAGATAGTGTGGGGTTTTTAGCGAGATGCTTTCCCCGGGATACATATTGTGTTTATGAGTTTGATTGATGCTTCTATGTGTGCCTGTGGATGTTTCTGCTTCTGTAATTTGATGATCAACGTAGAGGAGATTATGTATTATACATGTTCCACTTAAATTGTATGATCAGGATAATCTCTGTTGAATATGTGTCATATTATTCAAAATTTCTACATGGTATCGGAGCGAGCTAGATAATTGTAGAAAAAATTTCTACATGGTATCGGAGCAGCTTGATTTGTAGAAGAGATTTTTACAGGATATCAATCGAGGATTGATTATCAGATCTACTATTCAGGAAGTGTTTACATTCTATTTCTTCAGGCAGAGTCTGTAATCGGGCCAGGTAGCCTCTGGATTCATCCTTCCTTTGGAAGGTGAAATATCCGGTGAAAGCCCATACAGTCAATCTCTGTACAAGAAATAATTTGTTCTCACGAATTCTAGATCGGAAGCAGTTGAGTTTTGTGCTAGTGGAATTCGAATTTAATTCCAAAGCAAGAGATAAAACTCAGAAACATTCAGTTCGAGAATGGAGATAGTATGCCCCAGTATCTCACGAGGTTCACTCAGTGTCGAGATGAGCTGGGAAGTGTGGGGGTTACTGTTGATGATGAGGATGGTGAGTCTAGGACTCCTTGACCTTCCTAAGAGTTGGCATAGCTACCAGGACTCGGTGAATGGAAGGGAGAAACTGCCAAATTGGGAACGACTATGGTCGGATTTGATGCAGGAGGAGATTAGACGGCGCACCAGAGATGGTTCTTCATCCATGCAGGATGAGGAGAACTGTGCCTTAGCGAGTAAGGCGAAGAAGGGGAAGGGGAAGGTTTCTCTTTCCGAATCCAGTTCTTCCAATGATGGGAAGAAGGTTGACAAGTCGAAGGTGAGATGCTTTCGTTGTCATGAGATTGGTTCATGGGTCAGGAACCTGTATGCTCTTGAGGTTCAAGATGCATGCAAAGCCTTGAGCAGCGAGGCAACTGATGGAGACTTGGTGGTTGAGAGGGAGCGTATATTACCTCTCAACATGCAGAGCCAGAAGAAGTCTCAGACGATTGTGGAGGAGCCACGATTGGTGCAGCAGCTTCAGGAGATTGTGGAGGAGCCACGATTGGTGCAGCAGCTTCAGGAGGTTGTGGAGCAGCCACAACAAGGGAAGCTGAGAGGAGATCGAGTAGAGACATCTACTCATCCAGAGACCTCCAGTAGGGGGAAACTTCAAGCCAGGTGGGCTGAGGGATCGCATGCATCCATACCTCCAGGTAGGAGGTGGGGTGATGTGGATTGATTGTCCCAAGGAGGAGGGGCAAGATCCTTGAGGTACCCAACCTCTTGGATGAGACCTTGCTACGGGAGCCCCGATGTGTAGTAGCAGGAACTGACTGATTGGGTAGAGACAGATGCGGATGGAGCGGCAGAGAGAGCGACAGTGTAGGGAATCCCAGGACAGCGCATAGCTAGCAGGCTGTAGCAATGCGAGAGGCACAAGTGTTTTGCACAGTGTTAGGTGGCACAGAGAGGTGTGCAATGGTGCAAGATGCATGGAGATGTTGCAGTAGCGCAGATGTCAGAGAGGGAGCACTTGTCAGCAGCAGGTAGAGCTTCAGCATCAGAGGATGTTTCTATCCCAACAGGGAGGTCAGTTGGGAGGTGCAGTGCGGATGCAATGCTGGGAGATAGAACCAGCAGCAGCACGGATGCAGTCAGAGATCAAAGTGACAGAGGCTAGAGCAGTCAGATACTGAAGAGCACAGAGGTGTAGAGTTTCAGTTGACAGAGGCAATAGCAGTCAGAGACTTTGATGACAGAGCAAGTGGACCGGCCAAATGTGTTGCATGGAGAACATTCCAGAGTTATAGGATCGGGTTTGAGAGGAAGCCTTTCTTGTTGAGAGGGAGTGTTGAAAAGTGTGCAACAAGAAATGCTTGTTGAGAATACAACAAGATGATGGAGCTTAGTGAAAAGAGTCGCCTTCACTAAGTGGGCCCGCAGGCTATTTTTGGCGCAAGTCTATTTTTAGACATATGGATCATGTCTATGGATTGCAGGTTGCTGTTTATGGATGATTGGTCAAGTTGGGAAAAATAGATGGACTTCTATTTTTGATCAAAATGTGAATGATCACAGTGTGAGTGATCAAAGTCTATTTTTAGACTGGCTGTCAAAAATAGAAAAGTCAAATATTATTATCTCACAATAATATTTGGACTATAAACTTAATCTTATTCTCTTGGAGCACTTCAGTATGAGCTATGGATGTGGTACATGCAGATCCCAAAAGGAAATACGTGGTTACCTATGGGATGACTAATATTTGCATGCCGGACTTCAGTTAGAACTCAAGTGAGTTGAGTTTAGTGGACTGGAGGTGCAGTTGATGGAGTTGTGTTCAGTTTAGCTTTGTTAAACTGGTTGTATTTAGTCTAACTGATCAATAGACTAAAGATGAGTTGGGTGAATTAGTTATTAATTAATTCACAAGTTATTAACTCATAATGCAACTATAGAATACATCAGTTAACTCAGTTGCATGTCAGTGCATGTTCAGTTCAGCAGGGACAGGTGTTAGAGGATCAGATTGCTATCAGTTGTGACTATAGCTGTGCATGATGATTTGCACAATCAAATGATTGAGTATGCCAATGAGTTTGCTCACGTATCTTCATGATATTATAGCTGTTGCTCACGTCCAACATAGTGTGGGTGACTATTTTGCAGTGTAAAATCGAGTTTGGGAAGCTATTCTCATCAGTTCTCGAGCAGGTTTGAGCAGTGGAGGCAGGCAAGCAGCGGGAGAGATTTGGAGATCAAATCTGAGCTGTATTGTGTGTAACAGGTGGAGATACTTGTGAGAAGTATTATGCTTTGTATTGTTACATGATTCAATCAATATAATATACAGATAGTGTGGGGTTTTTAGCGAGATGCTTTCCCCGGGATACATACTGTGTTTATGAGTTTGATTGATGCTTCTATGTGTGCCTGTGGATGTTTCTGCTTCTGTAATTTGATGATCAACGTAGAGGAGATTATGTATTATACATGTTCCGCTTAAATTGTATGATCAGGATAATCTCTGTTGAATATGTGTCATATTGTTCAAAATTTCTACAATATGTTTCTTTCAAAACACAAAATTCACTAATTATAACTTAAATGGATATTGTTGTAATTACAACTATTAGTTCCTTGTACTAAATAACATCCACTTTATAACAATAATAATAAAAGGATAAAAAAAGGCATTCTCAAAATTAACTATAATCATTCACAAGTAAAAAAAACTAATTACTGCTTTCTAAAACAATAATTATGCTATAGTCTTAGGCCAATTTCATATAAGAAACAACGTTTCTACAATGTTGATCATGATCCCTCACTCCTTGGTCCAATATCAATTGTCACAGAAATGAAGAATTTCCTATAGCAATTCCTAATTACCCAATATTGATATGATAGAGTTAAACATACCCACAATTCCAAAATCATATACTAGAAATGAAATCAAATACTTTAAGACTTTGACATAGCTCAAACCTCAACACTCATAAAGTAAAATTAATGATTGGATTAATGTCCATAAACCCGTCTTTATTCACTGAGGAAAACAAACAAAGTGGATATTGTTTTGAATCCAAGTCTTGAGCATTTTGATAGCCAACTTTCACAACCAAAATTTAGGTCATAAGTGAGTTTGGTCAGTCATGGATATTCAACCGAGAATGTAGGTACTGTATAATTTAAAAATGTAAAGATAAATTTAACCTTTTTGCAATCTCTTTATTGGCATTTATTGGAATTTTCTAATAGAAATGGTCTATTGAGGACATATCATTAGCATGCATTGGTAGGTCACTCATTCTCACCATTCCCATTTTTTTCCATGTAATTCTAATTCATGTATGATTGCTATTTGCAAAGCTTTGGGAAGAGAAGAAAGTAACAAAACGAGAGAGAGCAATAGATCCCAAAAAGTATTGGAAATCTTTGTATGTTTTTTTTCATTCTTTCCTATAACTATTGAAATAGATGATTGAAAATGAATAATCCCATCTCTCCTAGGGTTATTTTAGTATGGAATATTTTGATTATTCTCTCGATAAAAATCATGTTATCAACATTATGTGAATATATAGTTTTTCTTGTTTTAATTATTTTGTAATTTTTTCTTTTCATTGAAAATTCAAGTGACATCACTAAAAAGAAAAATTTACAAAAAAAATAATACTATGATTTATTTTAATTACAGTTATATTTAATTTACCATCATATTTTACAAACATTTATTAAGAACATTAAACAATTTTGTTAGCCTGATTTATTTTGTTAGCCTGCTTTATTTAACACTGTGTTTTATCTATAATCTTTGACAATAATAAGACATATTTTCTAAAGATGAGCAAATTAATTTCACATAAATTATACAAAATTAATAAATAAACACGCCATTATATATTAAAAAAAAATATTACATCGTAAGGCATTTCCCTTTGAGAGCAACTCCCTCACCTGCCACTGTGTACTGGTCTGTGCCATCTGACATAATGTTAGACAATTTAAGTATCTGAGGCCATCAGATCAATAATTAATACAAAACTAACAATTAGAGCAATGTCTTCTTAGTTGTTTTTGGAACCGATAATGACCCTGATAGGAACTGATAACGACCTTGGAGATATCATCCATAGTTACTGCAATTGGTGCACAAACCCCATTTTAACTAAATCTAGTTGAATCGAGACGCTACATGTGCAACCTATTCAAATTTTGTGGAGAAAGCTTTGTGGAATTTGTTTGGATTTACAGTGATTCTGTAGCACTAACCCACTTTTGTCACACTCCTTCAGAACAAGGTCAATGTCACTTATGATCCCTCAAAAGTCAAGGAAAGTGCTTGTTGATTATGGTTTTTATGTTTTGGCTCCTCTATTTTTCTTTGTATTTATGCTCTTTTTGCATGGGCAAAGGGGATTCTATATGAGAGTGCAGTTTCTTTGGGATTCTTGAAAAAAAGTTGTATTCTGCAACGGGTCAAGGGTTGTGGGGTTTATGCATTTGTCATGTAATTATGCATAGAGGGAGCGTCATTTGTGTAGATCCTCGTACTCCTATTTAGTGTGGCTAAAGGGTTGTTGACATTTGTGATATCCAAAAGCGTTCACTTTATCGTTGTTGCAGGTAATGGAAAATTGTGAGGTCGTCTCCTTTGATCTAAATATGAACATTGGCACCTTCTTTTCATCTTTATCAATTGATTAGACCTTAGGACTTGATTGCACACATTCTCAGGGACTAAATCAATTTTTCTTCTTCTTGGTTTGGGAGATCTTCCTCTCTGCATTATCTCAAAAGGTGGTTTTGTTGAGGAAAAAACAATTGTTATGACATAATCATTATTTTGAATCATTTTTCCTTGAAGACACATATGAAGGTCAAGTTGGTTTCCCAGAAGTGTCTGTTGGAAAAGCTTGCGCATGAAGTCATCCTTTTGAAGTTAGACGATGTGCTCGAGACTAAGAGCCACAAGGGAGTTTGTGAGTTGTTTCTCCTTCATCAATAGGCTCTGCTTGACATGCTCAGACTCATCATGCAAATCTTGGATGGTCCTCCTAAGCTCCAAAATGGTTTCTTCGACTATAAGCAACCCATGATCATTTGTAAGCAACTCATGTCTAGGAGGTGGTTCATGTCTACGAGGTGGTTCAATGGTATAACATTGTAGCTTCATTGATTGATGCCTATCTGACATATGGGTAATATTAGATAGGAATAAAGTGAAGGGGGAATGGGATATGGGAAAGATGGAGATGGACCACAAGTTATTTGTTGGATTTGAATAGCATGTAGCTTTTATTATAAACAAGCAAGTTGCATTCTTAATTGTTGGTTCTCCTTTTGCACTTCAAGGACTTCAAACTCTTCATTTGCAACACAAACCTACACATTGGAAAATCGTAAAGACTCCCCATCATTACTAATCCTTATTTTCTCACAAGAGAAACTAATACACAGCTTGAACAAAAGCTAGCTATCTCCCATCTTTTTGTGCATTTTCTTTGCTCGATATGCCCAATGTAGAGTATCTTGTGTCTCTGAGTATCGAAGATTACTAGGGCTGATATTCACAATCATTGTTGCCTGAAAATCCCCTCCTAATAGAACCTTCAATTCACCAAGGTATAGTATTAGTGATGATAAGCATCCATGCCTTCTCAATATAAAGTAGGCTAACAAAATAAAGCAACATTGTACTGAACAATGTTCTCATATCCCCTTATCACTTAAGCATTGTTCATTGACTATACTTATGAATCTCTCTAAATGAGTAGTTAAACAACAAGTGGTTTATGTTGGCCCCTTATAGAGATTTGACTATTCTTTGGTTTGTGGAAAGAGCTCTCTCCAAACCAGCCAAATCTACAAGAGACAATTTCCCCACACGAGTCGTTGTACTCTGATTTCCTTGATGAAGCAAGGTCATCACCTTCAACCACCAATTATTGGAAAATAGACATGAATCAACTTCTTTAGCATAACAATAAATATACATGAATCAACTTCTTTAGCATGTATCTGTCTAAAATTTAAACAAGTTAGATTCTCAAGAGAAACTATACCTCTTCAGCAGAATATGTCTGATAATGTGTAAACCCTATAGCCACAATACCCCTGAAACATACTAGAGAAAGTTTATATCATCCAGGTCAAGAAAAGATTTCAACTATTCCAAAAGAGATGCAACTAGTCACAAAAGGCTTCATAGAGCCTACCTATTTATCCTCTCTCGAAAAAAAAGGTCTACCTAGTGATATGAGGTCCTTGACAGAGTCATTGTAAACCTCTAGATAAGATAGTTGCATAACATGCTTTCCATTGTGACTTTGTTGCCTAATATTTCCAAGCATACCCTTTATAGCCAAAACCATAACAATCTGGATTGTTAACAATACCTAACATTGTGTGTGTTTTCCCTGCCCCCGTTTCCCTGTAGATAATACAGAACCAGTTCTCCCTTACAGAACACCTTCTATAAGCTCTATCATGTTGTATATTCTCATCCCAAAGATATAAAATGTCCAAAAATTTATGCTACATTTTAAAATTCAAATATGTCAAGCATGAGAAACAAAGAAAAATGTGAACCAACATACCTAGTTATGTAGACATCCTCTTGCTCTGCAGTGTCAGGGAAGGCTGCTTCAAATGCATAATGTCGACCATGAAGCCTCTTTAGTCTTAGAATCAAATTTAGTCAGGGAAAGGTCTGTGTTGTGGATCCCTACTTCAATTTATTTTTGGGAAAGAGGTCGCACTCTAACATGAACCATAATTCTTTCTACCTTCCCTTCCATATATAAAAAAATACTTCAGTTCAGGTCTTGGCCTCCAAGGTGGGTGATTATGAAATCTTTGTATTTATATTTGATATCAATGGTTCCGTTGAGCTAGTGTCATTGTCTTTCTTTCCAATTCAGGATATGCTACTTGTTTCTCTGAGCCAGTGATATTGTCTGTATGATTTAATGGTTTTCACTCGATTGAATTTTCATTTAAATTATTGCAATCCCTCAAGGAATAGGTGGGTAGAGCAATGTTGTTCTACAAAACTATTAGGAAAATGCAAAGTTTTTCATGTGTGTGTGCTTGCAGAAAGGAAATAGGAGCGTACAGAAAAATCTAGGTTGCCTCTTGTTGTTTCTCGCAAGAACCTTCAATAATTGGGTGGATTTGTGCAACCCTCAGAGTTTTTATCCTTTTCTCAATATCAGGTATGTATTCGATGTCTCTTAAAGCATGCTTGCCAATCCTAGCAGCTAATACATCAAATGATTATATGTTTTTTCTTCGACAAGTCTTCTATCTTTTTGGTTTCTAATTCCCAGTCAAATATTCAGATTTTGGGACAATTCAAGCATCAAACTAACATTTAGATAAGGACTAAATCAAAATACACTTTGGATAATAAAACTAAAAAAGAAAACATTATTTGGTTTTATATCATGCAACTAACAATTATTTTGACTTGGGAAGTTGTTTTGACTTGGGAAGTTGATGTTCCTTCTCTTGTAAGCAAACCCAAACTTTCTCTTGCTCTAGTACAGTCCTCTCCTCCATTGGCACCAAGTAAGACCACTAATTCTAGATTTTTTCAGTGAACAAGGCCAGTCTTTGGAAATTGTCAACAACTTTTTGTTCACATGCTTACTATCTAAATGCACTATTTTCATAATATTACGCTCAAATTGTTGTATCACAATCAATGACCTCATCCTTGAGTGCTCGGGGTTGAACTTACTACATATATTTGGCATTGGTAATAAACAAGTCCAAACAAATAGTCAAGAACATCAAGCTCTTAATTCAAAGATTGTATGGACCTATTTAGGGTCTGTCTAAATTTTGGAGTTCTTCTTACAGTTTATGGCAATATCTTACTCCTGGTCAAAGCTTTGATTTTGTTTACATCCATGTAGCTCCTCAAGCCACCATCTATGTTCAAAGCTATGATATGACTTGATCAAATCTATAATCTTGGTTAGGCAAAAAATTAGTATTTATTTCGCTGAGTAGAGGTCTCTTACAATGACTTGTAGCGAAAAAATATATGATTAAAGATGTGTTTTGTTTTGTTTTATGTAACCAGCTCACAAATAGATAGATCAACAACTTAAAAAGTATCCTCTTCAAGGGGGATACCTCCTTTACATTACATAAATGAACAATTCTTGGATGATACAAATGACAAGACCTCCATTGTATATATAAGAGTCTAAGGGGTCACAATATAATCAGAGTCTACATAAAAAAATATAATGTAAGGGCACAACAATAACAATAGTGGGCTTCTATGGGGCACAAAAATAACAATATGGGGGCTACATGGGTACAACAATAACAATAAGGGGGATACACTAGTATTATAGGGACCTAACATGCCCCTCTCCTTCAAAAAAATGTTGTCCTCAATGCTTGAGTAGTTTTGGATTCTTCTGTATAAAATTATCATCCTCCCATGTGGAATCTTCAGTGGGTAAGTTCTTCCACTTAATGAGATACTCTGAAATTGATCAATTATGTAGTTGTCGGGTTCTTGTTTCCGTGACTGCTTCAGGCTCAAATATGATTTTTCCTTCTTTGTCAAGTTCTGGAAATACTGTTTGAACTGGAAGCTTGTCACCTATAACCTTCTTTAAGCATGAAACATGGAAAACTAGGTGTACTCGGAAAGATGCAGGAAACTCCAATTTGTATGTCATAGTACCAAAATTTTGCAACACCTTGTAAGGACCATAGTACTTGGGCGATAATTTATTATCCTTCTTAGCTTGCTCGAGAGACATCTGCTTGTATGGTTGTAGCCATAAAAATACCCAGTCACCCACATCAAAACTTCTTTCACCGTGATGTTGATATGCCTGTTGTTTCATTCGATTCCGTGTCAGAGTGAGGTTATCATTTAAGAGTTGGAGAACTTGTTGTTGATGATCGATTTGATCTTTCAATGCTTGAACCTTAGAAATTTCTCTTAAAATAAGATGTGATGTATGGTGAATGATATCCATAAAGTTCTATAAATAGGGTCATTTTTGTTATAGTGTGGAAGGAAGTGTTATACCACCTTTTAGCTAGAGGTAACCACTTTACCCATTGTGTTTGTTTGTTAGATACAAATAAACGAAGATATATTTCTGAACATTTGTTCACTATCTCAGTTTTCCCATCAGATTGAGGATGATAAGATGAGCAATGAGCACATTGAGCACAAACACAAGAAAATAATTCCATCCAAGAATTTCCAGTGAAAATGGGATCTCTGTCACTTACTATAGTCTTTGTATTTCCATGAAGTTTTTGAATTGTTTCCATAAATGCAGTAGCAATTATGTTGGCTTTAAAAGGATGAGATAATGCACAAAAGTGGGCATACTTGGTAAGTCTATCAACTACCACCATGATGAAACTCTTTCCTTTAGACTTGGGTAAACCTGTGATAAAATCCATTGATGCCTCTTCCCAACGCTGACTTGGAATGGATAAAGTTTGTTGCAGACACATGGTCTTAACTGTCTCAACTTTGTTTTGTTGGCAAACCAAAAAAAATTCCACAAATTTCTGAATATCATATTTAAGGCCATCCCAAAAAAATCCTTCTTGACCCTATGGTAAATTTTTAAAATTGAGTGCCCTCCTAAGGGAGAGGTGTGCAATTCCAAAAGAATATTTTGTTTGAGTTGGGAATTATTACAAAGATATCAGTGATATTTGTACCATAATGAATCATTTTTCCAACTAAATGTATCATATATACTTGGATCTTGCTACAACTTTTGAATGAGTGACAACACCTCTTCATCATTCTTCCATTTATCCCTTGCTTCAGTTATCCACTCAGGTTGGATAATAAAAATGGCACAAAGAAATGCCTCCACATCCTCATCCTTTCTTGAGAGTGTATCTTGTTAGCACTCTGTAATTGTCTGAGGTTGTGGAAGAAACAAAGAGGTCACCACAAAACCACTTTGGGAGTTGGGAATCTAGCCCTTCCAACTCCAAAGAGGAATCTCTCTGTTTGATTTAGCTATGTTCTTCTGAATAATATTAGGCTAGCTATTAGGTTCAGCTTTTGATTTTCAAATTGGTTTGGTTGATTAAATTCCTGAAACTTCCATTAGGCTATGGAGTCTACTAATTCAACATGGATCTGTCTCAGATTTTCAAAGGAGTTTCACACGACAAGGTAGCTGAACTAATTGGATCCTTTATATTTAAATGAAGTGTGATAGAAGAAAAGATATAAGTTCAATTGAAGCTAAAGAGTAGTTAAGAATTCTTTAGCATGATATCAGAAGAAAACATTTAATTATTCACAGCCAAAATCAGAGTGTATTTTTCAACAAATTATGTTCATCAACTTTCTGTAAAATAATTCATATTTAAGAACACGTAAGTGTGGAAACAAAGAAATAAACACATGGACAGTGAGAGAAGAAATTCACCAAATAGTCCAACACATGAATCTTGTGAAGAATTTCCTTTTTATTACTCATTGGACATCAAGTGAAAATAGTACAATAGCTTTCTGGAATACAAAAGTCAACCCTTGATACTTCAAAAACAAAAGTATTTATACAAATCCTAAACTAAAATGTCTTGAAAAATATCAAGATTTATTACAAATATCTATACAAATATCTTGAAATAGAATTCAAGATTTTATTTCAAAAATTATAAAAACAGACTAAACTGCTAATAATATTAGTCGGCTGAGTTCTGGCACTGTTTCTGGGCCTTTAAATGAGCAATGTTGTTTGTCCTGCTAGCAGATGTGTTGTGTTGTCCCACTTTTCACTGCATTCTGTTTTGATGACTGTTGTGATGAATGTGCAATGTTGTCCTCTGTCCTTTTGTTGCTTGCTGCTTAAAACATGCTGGAAAGGTCCTCGTTGTCTTCTTTTCCTTTGTTGCTTCTACTATTATTTTAGCTTAATCATTTTTCGATCTCTTTACATTAATTTAATTCCATTGATAGAATATTGGGAAATTTGGGGAAATAACTTTTAATCATAATATATTCGGAGAAAAGGGGGCGATTCTTTTGGAAATCTCATTGTGATCCATTTTAACGATGAAATCCAGGGGGGTTGATTCTTCCAAATTATGAATGGATGTGCGTGGAGCGGCCAAGTGGAAACTGGGGACTGGAAGAAATGAACATAATCAGGGTAGTGAGTTATAACAGTTGCGTGAATGGAGGTCGGGAGAATGGAACAGTAAGCGGGAGCGGGATCAGGTGGGAGGAGGTATGTGGTAGTAGGGGAGTGGAGGTGGAACGGAAGCACGGGACCATTGGCGAGAAAGAAGTGAGGGCTAAGCGGTTTTTGGAGTGGGGTGTCAGTGGTTTGTGGTAAGTGAGGGGGGTCACAAAATAATATGAGAGGGACACGTAGTGGCGGGGCCCGGTAGGGAAACTTGTTTATCGGACCCCCCCTGCAACTGCTAAAGGGAAACATAGCGAGGAGGGGGGGGAACGAAAAGGCTTGGAGCCATCGATCTGGGTGGAGTCAATCTCGGTCATTCAAAGATGAGGGGTATTTAATTAATACATGGCCTTTGAAAAGAGACGGACCTGAAAGCCCTTTAAATCCATTATATAAAATATCGCATTCGTCGGGGCTTTCTCGTAGCACAATTGGAGAGGGGCTGGAAGAGGAGGGACTTAAGACTCGTGTGATCCCCAATTGCAATATCGCAATTGACAGGAAAGGACTTATCGCAATCGATGAGGTGACGAAACTTACAATATCACAATCTCCGTGTGGGATTTTATCACAATCGGCAAGGAGTGTTAACCATAGACCCGGACCTGAAATGTATTAAAAAATAGTATATAGTATTTTGGATCTGAGAGGGCTCCATGCATATCGCAATCACAATGGTCGGGGGAATGGGCCTTGGTTATTGTGAGTTGTGATTGCGATTGTGTAATGACAATTAGAAAGGAGATATGGGAGCCAATTTCTATATACGTGGCACTATGGGGCCCATATCTCTTACAGTCGAGGAAGAAGTAGAAGTGTAAAGGATTTCGGGAAATGTAACAACATATTAACAAAAGGAACATAGGTATGGCCCAGGAATGAGAGTTAACAAAAATAGCGCAAGGCTAGATTTAAAATGGATTAAGGCTAGAGTTTATGGAAACAGACGTAAAATGGGCATGATTGGGTTAATGGAAATTTGGAAATGAGGCGGTGGTTATATGGGTCTCGGCTAGAGTTAAAAATCATACTGCATATTCAAATGGGGGAATATTTTTCACAAAGGATAGATGCAAATATAATTTAAAACTGTAGTAGAAATAGTTCTCGAGCCTTTATTTACTTTTGAAGTTCAATTTCGTCTTGGCCTATCTTTTAATCCAAGAATTGAATTTATGTGCAGGATATACCATTGGAAAGTTGCTTCTGAGAACTTTTGTTGGGTGTGGAGCCTAATTATCTTCTTTATTTAGAGGTATCGCCACATTGGACCCCAGTTCGTAATGTGGCGGCAACACTTCCCGTAAAATATACGCTGCAGGGGGGGTCTCATAAAATTGCCTTGTAAAATGTTGTAATTTCGTTTTCAATCTGGGTCGTTCATTAGGCAAAGATCTAACGGTATAAGTTGTGTTTAATTTATATTTTGTTTTTCCTAGAAGGCAACCCCTCGCTATATATGGGGGAATTGTATTGCGTCTATGTAGATTTGTATTCTGGGCGAGAAAGAGAGAGGAGATTGGGCGAGAGAGAAGAGGGAATTAGAGTGGATATATTGTAGGTTGTATCTCTTCAGTTTGATGGATAATACAAAAGGAAGGACTGGCTGTTTCTCCATGGATGTAGCCCAAATTGGGTGAACCACTTATATCTGTGTCTCTCTTGTTTTATGTGTTTTCTGTGTTTGTGTTTCTGCAATATATTTTATGTGTTTCGTTGCTCTGTAATATATAATTTTCTAACAACTTTCTGATGGGAACACCTATAGTCAAATCTGATCCAAAATTTTTTATGAAAAAATATCCTTAAATCCTAATACTTGGTGTCTCTTTAGAAATAATTTGCAGAATGAAATATTATTTACAGCATCTCAAACACAATAATGATCAGCTATAATCAAGCGATCCTTTTTGGTAGATGATTTCAAATTCATAACCCAACATCTTTGTCACCCATTTTTTCTTCTCTTCTGAAGATAATATTTCTTCAAAAACGTATTTAACACTATCATGTTCTGCGTTTACCTTGAAGTGTCTTCCCATTAGGTAAGGTCTCCATTTCTTTAGTGCATGTAGTATTTCCAACATTTTCTTCTCATAAATAGGTTTCTGTAAATAATTTCCTTTGATTGGACGACTTTCAAAAGAAATGGGTCTACCTTCTTACATTAAAATGGCACCAATTCCATTTCTTGAAGCATCACATTCAACAATAAAAGTTTTTGTGAAATTTGGCATAGCTAAGTCTGGGGCTTGGCATGTTGCCTCTTTAAGATGTTCAAAGGCCTTCGTTTCTTCTGGAGTCCAAGAAAATGCATCTTTCTTCTAGACTTCAACATGATCAAATCTCTTTCGGAGAAAAAATGGGGAACCAGAGCTCTAAGTAAAGACTCTATAGCGTTTCAAACCTTTACAGACAATATGAATCTTGTTGACATTAATATGAACACTAGCCTCTTTACTTGGAATAATAAAAGAGGAGGAGAGTCTCATGTAGCCTCAAAGTTAGACAGATTCATTATCATATAGGATCTTATGCAAATAGATAAGGAAGTAACAAAAAGAGTTCTCCCCTTCAGAGGCTCAGATCACTGGCTGGTTCAACTGGAGATCAAAGGCATAGGTACTCCCAGGAACAGACCTTTCAGATTTGAAAATATCTGGCTTTCCCACCCAGAATTCATCAACAATATTAAAAAATGGTGGTCAGAAGATTTACAGATTCAGGGAACAAGAATGTTTCTTCTACATAAAAGACTAAAGCACATCAAACTCAGGCTAAAAGATTGGAACATGAATGATTTTGGCAATATTTTTGTGGAAAAAAAATCTGTTGAAAACAAAATGAAGGTTCTTAACCAAGCTCTGATCATAGAAGGATTTGATAAAGTTAAAAGTAATCAAGTTGATAAACATCATCAAGAATGGGATAATCTGTGTAAACAAGAGGAAATTTTTTGGAGACAAAAGTCTCGAGTTCAATGGCTAAAAGAAGGAGAGTGTAACACTAAATTTTTTCATAGATCCACCATGGCTAATAGAGCTCACAACAGAATCTCTTCAATTAAGAACGAGGATGGGGAACTTCACACCTCCCATGAGGACATTGAAGCTGTGTTAGTTCAGCACTTCCGAGGCATAACTTAGGAAAACAATTCAGACAGAGAACAGTTCATCAGAGATGTAACTAGAAACATACCAAAGCTGGTGTCTAGAGAGGACAATTTCAACCTTAACAGGCCAGTAACTGAAGAGGAGGTAAGTGAAGTCCTCAAAGACATGCAGAATGGCAAAGCACCAGGCCCGGATGGTTTCAATGTGGATTTTTTTAAAGCATGCTGGAATATTGTTAAACTGGATATTTTGAATGTAGTGGAGGATTCCAGGTTGAACAGAACTATTCTAAAAGTGCTCAATACCTCCTTCATCTCCCTAATCCCTAAGCAGGACATTGCTCAAACTCTGGATAAGTATAGACCCATAGCTTTATGCAATGTGGTTTACAAGATAATATCCAAGGTAGTGGCTAATAGACTTAAACCTTTGCTTCCTACTCTAGTTTCAGGGGAACAATCCGGTTATGTGGAAGGCAGACAAATTTTAGATAACATCATTCAAGCTCAAGAGGTGGTTCACTCGTTAAGTAGCAAAAGGCAGGTTGGAATGATCATGCAATTAGATATAGCCAAAGCTTATGATAAGGTAAACTAGACCTATATCAAGAAAGTTCTTATTGCTTTTGGATTTGATCATAACTGGGTCAGATGGGTTATGGCCCTAGTGACTTCCTCCAGCTTTTCAATTTTGGTGAATGGCTCTCCCTCTGAGATTTTTAGTCCTTCTAGAGGCCTCAGATAGGGAGACCCGCTCTCTCCCTTTCTTTTCATCCTCATGATGGAAGGACTTGGTAGGTCTATCAAGCATGCTAAAGTAACAGGTAAGATTAAGGGCCTACAACTAACTGAGAATGGTCAGGCACTGACTCATCAACAATTTGTAGATGACACAATGTTACAGGGAATCCCCACAGTCAAAGAAGCTACAGCCTACAAACAAATCTTGAACGACTTTGCCATGGCCACAAGTATGGAAGTTAATCTCTCCAAATCAAAAATCTTTTTCTTTAATACCAATATTGCTATTCAGAGAAATATCTCTAGAATTCTAGGCTTTCAAAGGGATTCCCTCCCCTCAAAATATTTGGGAATTCCTCTAACTGCTAAACCAATGCATAAAAGCATCTGGGAACCATTGATCAATAAGTTGCAGGACAAAGTCAGAAAATGGACCATCAGATCTTTAAACCTAGCTGGTAGGTTGGTTCTCACAAAGGCAGTACTGCAATCTATCCTAGTTTTCATGTTATCAGCTCTCCCAGCTCCAAAAGGGGTCTTACAACAATTCAAAAACATCCAAAGAGACTTTCTTTGGGGTAAGGAGGAGACAAGGAAAAAATGGGCCTTAGTTTCTTGGGATAAAATCTGTAGACCCAAGAACCATGGAGGCCTAGGCTTGGATGATCAGGAAATTCTTAGCAATGTTTTAGGGGCCAAACTTTGGTGGCGTTGGGTAAAAATCCAAAGGCCCAATGGGCAAATATCTGGAAGGAAAAATATGCTAGCTCCTAGAAAACTAGTGATCTCATAAGAATGTCTGGAAATATAAAGGGCTCATACATCTGGAACAAAGCCTGGGAGAACAGAAGCCTAGTACAAGAAAATAGTTTCTGGGAAATCAGAGAGGGAAATCTTGCTCTATTCTGGGAGGATAAGTGGCAACAAGAACCAATACTGTTGAAAGAGGACTTTTTAGACCTTAAGCACGAGACAGACATGCAAGGATTAAATAAGGTAAGGGACTTCTGGGATCATGCTCAACATATAGGAAAGTGGAGAATCTGGAGAAACATTGATTGCAGAGAGGAGAGCCCCTTGAAAACAAAAGCAGAGACACTCATGAGAATGTTGGAACAAAGGAATATCTTAGTAATAGGGGGGCAAGACCAACTAAGATGGGGCAACAATAAAGAGGGCACCTTTAATCTTAAGGAAGCAAAAGGAATTCTACTTGAGCTGGATTCCCATATACCGGATAAGATCTGGTAGAACCTATGGAGGCACCAAGGGTGGATGAAGATTAAACTCTTCATGTGGTTGGTACATCACAAGAAAATCTTGACTTGGGATAATATTAGGAAGAGGGGTGTTCTGGGGCCTTCTAGATGCCAGCTCTGTGAAGCTCAAGAGGAGACTATGGAGCATTTACTCAATAGCTGCATTTTCACCTCCTGGCTATGGGATACTTTTGCTACCATTTTTCATCAAACCGACAGGGACAAAGGGAGTATCATTAATACCCTCAATAATTGGAGAAGAAACTTTTTGGATTATGAATTGCTTAGCTCGGCCTGGGCCCTAACACCAAGCTTCATTATATGGAATGTTTGGAAAGAGAGGAACAAGAGAATATTCAAGGAAGAAAAGAATCCCCCTCATCTCCTGTTTGAGCTGATTTTGAAACAGCTTAAGGAGACAGTGGGAACCACAGTTAGTAATTACCCTAAAAATCCTCCCTCAGAGGCTGATTTGAGAATTCTCAGGCAGTTGGGTATGCAGGGGCTCATTCCTCAAGGCCTGGATAGGCAAGGAATCTCAATGGATACAGAGAAGGATTTCTGGCATCCCCCCCGGAAGGGTATTTGAAATACAACATTGATGGGGCTTCAAAAGGCAACCCAGGAACTGCTGGTTATGGAGGGGTTTTAAGGGATGAAAGAGGACGCATTATCTCCATCTTCCATTTTCATTTACGAAAAGCTATCAATAACATGGCTGAACTAATGGCTATGGAGAAATGCTCAGAGTTTCTGAAGTAGGACAACTGCTCGAAGGTGATTATAGGAGTGAACTGTGAGTTAATAATTAACTCGGTGAAAAGAATTAGCTGTGGAACAGTGCCAGAGAAATTCTCAAAACACTGGAGGCTAATCCAAGTTTTCCAAAGAATTCAGGGTCACCTCCAAGAACTACGTACAGTAAGTTTCAACCATGTTCGCAGAAAGGCCAATAAGATGGTGGATCTTCTTTCCAACCAAGGTGTGCGCTGTTCTAAAATCATGGTTATGATGGAGTGGCAGGAGTGGCCTCAGAGAAAATTAAAAACTCTATGGTATGAGCAAGCAGAAGAGGACAGGGCCATGGAGGTAAGGTCCTGTTGACTTAGTTTCTTTATGGGTAGCTATTTTCTTCATTTTCAGGTCTGTGGTGGGTTGCAGACATTTCTCGGCCTCCGCAACTCTGGTAAGAATTTGCCCAGAGGTCCCAGGGGAAAGCAAATTGGGAGATTCAGTTTTTTAGTTGAACGATTGGTGGGCGGGTGTCGTATCGTATACTGGTTCAGGCACAGGCGTAGAGGGGAAGAGGCGATTGGCCGGTTTCCGGGATCTTTCGATGGCCGCAAAACCCCCGGTTTCCCATCGGTGATCGCCTTACCACGTCGGGGGCGGTTTTCCAGTGATCGCACACATCGCAAGCGGGAAGCGGTTTTGCCGATTTGGGTGCGATTCCATACATCGGGCAACACGTGGCAGTGGGGTCAGTTGGAATACCGCCCTCATCGCGCGCTATTGTTCGGCAATGTTGCCTTGTGCGATATGATCCTCAGTCGTCGGATCAGGAATGGCAGATCAACGGTCAAGATTGATCGTGCATGTTTGTGGGACCTTCTAGGTAAGGGTCGGGCTTCTTCGCAGAGCGAAATCCTCCACAACCGTTGGATCGGGCAGGATGATCTGACGGCTGAGATTAAAGATGCAAGTCCAACGGACCACGGTAATAGGTTCTTGGCGACTATAAGGGTTAGTGAGTCTTTCGGACCCGAAATCTGTCTAGCTGGGTACTTTTTCTTAGCTTCGGGTGCGACTCTTCTGCCTGGGGAGTCAGCTTTTAGTGGTTTGACCGTCTGGTGGCTTTGTATTCCTATTAAGGGTTAGAAGTTTTGTGTGTAAGGGGCGGGGCTTTGGCCTTGGCCTGGTAACATTTAGTTTTGGGCTTTTCACTAAGATTACAGTTCGTTGTGAACTAGTGTACATTATGTAATGCATATTATGTTTTAATGAATTAGAAGGTACGACTCTTTCTTCAACAAAAAACAAAAAATATTTTAGAGGTTCCACTATTCTCCCATAATTATTAACAAACTTGTTATAATACCCTGTCAACACAATAAATCCTTGAAGATGCTTTATGTTTGTGGGGATTTTCCATTCCTTAGTGGTTGTAATTTTGTTAGGGTCTACCTTAACACCTTCATGATATACAATATCACCCAAATATTCCACCTCTTGTACTCCAAAGAAAATTTTGGAGGTTTTTCATATAATTTTTTCTCTAGCAATAGTTTGAGCACCTTGTCAACATGTTGAACATGATCCTTCCAAGACTTGTTGTAGATTAGTATATCATCAAAAAATACTAACACAAGTTTTCTAAGGAAGGGTTTGATAATGGAATTCATCAAACCTTGAAATGTGGAAGGTGCATTAGTAAGGCCAAAAGGCATGACCAAAAATTCATGATGACCTTTATGAGTTCCGAATGTTGTTTTCAAAATGACTTCAGTCTTCATTCTAATTTGATAATATCCTGAACGAAGATCCAAATTGGTGAAGTAAATTTCTCCATGCAATTCATCCAACAATTCATCAAATACAAGAATGGGAAATTTATCTTTAATAGTGAGCTTTTTGAGCTCCCTATAATCTGGAAACATACGCCATGATCCATCCTTCTTCTGCACCAATACTACTGGAGCAGAGAAAGAACTTTGACTAGGCTGAATTATATAAGCCTCTAGCATTTCTGCAACCAAACGTTCAATTTCACTCTTTTGGGCATAAGGATATTTGTAAGGTCTAATTCTTGGAGGAACACTTCCTGGAATCAAGTGAATCGCATGATCATGATGACGAATAGGTGGGAGGATTTTGGGAGTCTCAAACACCTTGGAATGATTGTCCAAGACTTTTTGGAGATATGGAGAAATAGATGATTTCGATGTTTTAACCCCTAGTGGGCATACTTGTGCAATTATTCCCCATTGTTATTTCTTTAGAAGCTATGTCATGCCATTAGAGCTTATTATATTTCTTGGTTTCCCTGCGATACCCCTTAATTCAACTTCCTTTCCTTCCCAAAATAAATTCAAGAAAAGTTCTTAAAAATGAAATCTATCATCCCCAAAGATTGTAACCATTGGAATCCTAGTACAACATCAACACCACCCATTGGAATGGAAAGAATTGGACTATTCATTACATATTTCCCTGTGGTTAGCTTTATATTATGGCACTTTCCAGACCAATTAATAGTTCCTCTGTTTGCAAGCATCACTTGACACTCTGGTGTTGGATATAGGAAACATTTCAATTCCTTAGCTAGTTTACAATGAATAAAATTATCGTTACTACCCGAATTAATCAACCCTATTACCTTTTTCTTCTTGATATATCCTTCTATCTTGAGGGTTTGAGGAATGGTACTTCCTGCCAATTCATTACAAGATATGGTCGGATCATTTGTTCTTTCTATGGGGTTGGTTCCTGGTGTATATCCTCTTCTTTTGATGTTTCTTATTCCTTTTCTTCCTCCTCTTCACAATCTATGTAAAATAATTTCTTCTCAACACACTTATGACTAAAAAGTGTAACAAAGCCCTTTTGCTCTTTTTTCCTACAATTGTTGTGGTGTCAACGTTGTACTTTGTGGAAGACTAGGAGCAGAAACACTTCCATCTTTATAGTTGTGAGTGATATACTTCCTTTTTTCCATAACGCTTCTTTCAACTTTTCATGAATGCCTTCTCCAATGAAACAGTTTCCCAAAGGTGAACCTCATGTTGGATGTTATATTTTAAAGTCCCTATGAAGACATCAATCCTATGCTCCTCTAGAATATAAATTACCCTAATATTGAATTTTTTGAAGTCTTCAATGTGCTCTGCCATTGAACCCTTTTTTTTAGATTTATCAATTGGCTAAAGAAGGTGTTGCTCTTTGTATCTTCATAATATGCTATCATTTCCAACGTAAAAATTGACCAGGTGACAAGTGGTTTACGAGAAAAAAATTCATCTATACCATACAAACTGATTGGGTTCTAAATATAAAGATGTAATGCATACCTTTTATCAGGGTTTCACATCCTGTAGATCAAAATATTTCTCTATCTATAGTATCCAAGTTACCAGATCCTTGCCATCAAACTTCCTCATATCTATCTTTGGAATGTGGTGGTTCTTAAGCCTCACATTGGAGTCTCTAAAATCATAATTCATATTATTTTTGTCTTCATCATGATTTTCATGGATTTCCTTCTCACCATTGGGAATCCTTTCTTCTAGTAATTTTTCCAAACTTTCCTTCAACCCTTCTAACTTGACATTCATCATTGCTTCCATGTCTGCTTTTAACCCATCATTCAAAACTCCCAAATACATTTTCATGCCATCTACCTTAACTCCCATGTCCATTTTTATACCATCTATCTTAGCATTCATCATGGCTTCCAATTCATTTTTTGTTACTTTTTGCAAGAGCGAAATTTGTTTCACTTGGTCTCATAAATTTACTATATCATGTTGTGTTTCTTCCTCTTCTTCATGCATCAGACAAGAGATTTATTTTTTCTTAATAGGTATGTCCATTTTTTTGTTTCGAGGAATTTTAGAATCGAACAACGATATATATGCTTCAATATTCCCCTTGAATCACTTCAAACTTATTTTTCAAACAAAAGTTATGCAAAAAATATACACATTTTTCTTGCATTTTAGGAGCTCGATATTGCAGTTGTCGTATATCTGTAATTGTGAATCTCCAAGATGTAAAATTTCTTGTTGCAGTAGCTCTCTAAGTCCTCTTTCGAACCCCACAAGTCTAATTGATATTGGATTCTTCAAGGAAGAGTTATGCCAAATATCTCACAATGGCCTGATTATGGACTGGTTCGGTAGAGTGACGTTGTATGGTATGCCACATGTCACTGTTTCAACCTTCAACCCTGAAATTTATACACAAAAACTAAAGTCTATGCACTTTTAGCCACTTCTTACAAAATTCAAATTTGATGCCTGAAACGAAAGTTATGAAGATTTTCCCTATGTCACATGTTTGAGACAGAATTCTGGAGCTTGCAAAAACCCTAACTTCCTCAAAATTAGTGAACCAAGACCTGGAATTTTTACACAAAATTCTCTGATATTTCGGCTCCACATGGTAAAAATTTCAGCTTTTGAAGGCTCGTATAAAAAAAGTTATAGTGAAAATGCTAAGTTGACCAGTTTGAAGAAGCGAAACCCTAGAATCCAAAGCTTTGATACAAAATTTTATGCAACCAACTCACAAATAGATAGATCAATGACTTAAAAATTATCCTCTTTGAGGGGGAGACCTCCTTTACATTACATAAATGAACAATTCTTGGATGATACTGATCCAAGTGCATATTCGTGACCACCCACCTATTCTACCTAGACCTCTAGTTAGTTTCAATTGTTTCCTTGTTTATTTCGGCATTTACTATTTTTAGCAGTTTTTTGGGTCCTAAACTTCCAGAGTAGTTTTGACCCACTAAATGACATTTTTTTGAGGTCCTCTACAATCCTATGGCGATGGGCAGGAGTTTGCGACAAAAAATTTAGTACTCGAAGAGACCTTTCCAACAAGGTTTCCCCTAAATTTCCCGAATCCTTCTCGTTTGAGCCTTATCTTTTCATTCCTCCTAGGGTTTCTCCTTTGACTCAGTGTTTTACTAATGGTCCTGTTCTTGACCTTCTTGTTTTTTAAAGTGTGTCGCTCATTCTTTTTATTTTTTCCTGGAAGATTTAAATAAATAAAAATTGAACCAATATTCCTTAATAGTTTATTATTTCCATTAAACCAATATTATCAAAAACCCCCCTTTACTTATCCCCGGTGATTTAAATAATTAATTAAATAAGTTAATTTAAATAAAAATAAATAAATAAATATAAATAAAAATATTTATATTTACAAATAAATAAAAATTCAACCATTATTCATTAATAGTTTCCACTAAATCAATCTTATTAAAAAAACCCCCTTTACCTATCCCTAGTGATTTAAATAATTAAATAAGTTAATTTAACAACCATAGAATAATATATAATAAAAATAAAATAGAATAGCATTCTTGTCCCTAGGGAATTAAATAAATTAATTTAATAACCAAAGAAAAACTTTCTAAAAACCCCCCTTTACTTATCCCTGGTGATTTAAATTGAATAAATTAAAAAAGGAATTAAATATATTAATAACCAAAGAATAATAAATGAATAAAATAAAATGGAATTATATTCGAATTTATAATATCTTTAATTATTTATTAGGAAGAAAATTTAATTACTATAATTATAATATTATTAACTATTTATTATATTTATGTGTCCCTTTATAATTATAATAATTTTTCTAACCCTTGAATTCTCTAATATTTAAAAACTTTTTTAACTAGTAATTTAAAATTGATTTATTTTATAATTAATTTATGTTAATATATATTTATAAATATATGTCCCTTTTACCTTATTATTTGATCAAAATATATTTAACTATTTATAGATTATCTAATTTTACTTTTATAACTAACTAATATTTATATATAATAACTTTATAACTAACAATTTTAGATTAATTTATTTAAAAATATTTTATTTTTATTAATTTATTTTAATATATATTAATTTAAAATTAATTTATTTCAATATACATTTATATATATATGTCCTTTTAACTTATATTTTGATTAAAAAATAATTTAACTATTTTTAGATTACTCTATAACTAACTAATATTTATAATAACTTTGATAACTAACAATTTTAGATTAATTTATTTTATGATTTACTTATTCAAATTTACTTATTCTAATATATATTTATAATTATAAAATGATCCATTTCGTATTTTAATAAGAATATTAACTTATTTAATAAAGTTTTTAACCCTTATCTAAGTCAACTAGCCATTTCCCGGTCAAATCTAGCCGTTGTCATTATAGCCGTTACCTGGTCTAGAATGTTCTGCTATCTATTTAATATGCAAAGCGAGATCTGTTCATTCAACTTGTCCTGACGATGAACCACACTAGTTGGTTTGAAACGCGTCGACAAAGGTTTTCTACATGTGATTTACACCAAAATTCTTCTTATAATTGAAGATAATATGACCAAGTTACGACCCCGGGAAGTTGGCTGCCTAACTAACCCCAACGGGGCCCACAAACTCTTTTCATTACATCTCCTAGGGTTAGGGTTTTGGGTGTTTAGGGTTTTCACATATTTTTTAATAATAAATAAGCCCTTGATCCTCAATGTAACATAGTTCAGAGGCATGTAGCCGCCACATCTCTACTCCGAGATAAGATACTATCGCCCGAGCTAGTATTATTTCCATTCTATTTGTAAGCATATTTCAATATTTGATATTAATGAAATGAAGTGTTATTTCTGCTGCATCTTTGTATTTATGGTTATACCTGTAATTTGTTGTTTTCCTGTTTAAGTTCGAATCAGTGGTATCAAAGCGATCTTCTCTTTCTCTATTTTTCTTGGTGTGTCCCCAACGAGGTCGGGATATAAGGAGTTAGGGATCAAACTGGTCGAACCTTTGCAAGAACAGCCTCGCAAATCCTGACGACTTCCCATGGTGGAAGAAAAGAAAGACGAGGGGTAGGGGAGACTTTCAAAATATTGCTCGAAGAAGCCCTTGAGCAACAAAGGAACATGATGATGGACAACTTTGCTCATATCTTTCAGTGGCTACCCAAAGGCGATGAATCTACTTCTGGCAGACACTTTGGAAGCACCACGCCCTTTAAGGTTCAAGGTAAAATAGATTTTGACATCATAGGTAAATGGTTAGATATGCTAGAAGGATACCTTTTTGTTCATGATTTTTCTAGTCGGGAAAATATTACTTTTGCACTTCTCAAAGCCACCCCCAATGTTAAGGACTAGTGGGAAACCTGTTGTGAGAAGAAAGGTGAAAGTACCCTCACTATTTTCATCCACACCCACTTAGAATTTGTTATGGGATGTCAAAACGGAGTAGTACTACCCTATCGGGAGATATGAGGATAAATATGGACCACGCCATGGCAAGGAAGAGACGAAGATGTGCTGGAGTTTACCAATGTTTTCCATACCCTTCGTAAGAATTTGGGAATCAAGGATTCTGAGAAACATTTGGTACTCAAGTACCACGGCTCCCTACACAAATACATCCAAGATGATATGGAGTTCCTGGACATCTCCTTGCTCGGTACAACGTACCGATACACTTTCAAGATTGAGAAAAAGTTTAAACAAGAAAGTTGAGACTTTGGATCTACGAACCCGAAGCAAGGGAAAGGCGCCCCCAAACTGCAGAACAAAGGGAAAAGCCAAGTCAGGATGACCTAGGATAACTCGTCGAAGCCATAAGAAAATAAAAACACCACGAAGACAAATAAGGACATAGGAAAGTGGTGTGAGTTCCATAAGAGATACACTCACAACACAAGTAAGAGTTAGGTCAAGAAGTCACTGGTGGCCGAGTTGAAGGCTTCCGAGTCAAACACATGTTTCGACCCTGAGTCAGAACTCGACAAGGGGAATGAGTAAGGGAAGTAGATTATTCACGTGGATCCCAAGGCCACTATGGCCACAACCAAGGTCTAAAATATCAAGCATGAAGATCTAGAAGAGGGGGAACACATATTGCACTCATAGATGTGGGTGAAGGGTTCTCCGTTGCAGTTCATTGTTGGCAACGGGAGCCAAAAGAACCTAATTTTAGCAAAGGTCGTGAAGCGGCTCGACCTACTGATTATAGCACATCCACAGTTGTACACCATCGAGTGGCTTCACCAAGGATGAGATCATTGCGTCAGCTAGCAGTGTCGCATTCCCTACAACATCAAGCCCTTCATGGATGAGGTATTGTGTGATGTTGCTCCTCTTGAAGTTTGTGATGTATTATTAGGACAACAATACTTATGGAAGCGGTATGTTATATAGGAGTCTAGACCTCACTCTGTTATTATTTCTTTGGGTAGTAAGTTATACAGGATACCAGAGGTAGCCCCAACTACCGCCATCTCTTTTATCTCTACTAAGCAATGTAGGAAGGTCATCTCCCAAACTGGGAAAATTGTTTTCTTTCTTATTCTCTCTCAAAGTAAGGGCAAGGTCGTAGACACATCCATGGCCCCTGAGAAGTGTTCCTCCAAGAAGCAGAAGCAGGTGGATATGTTCGTGGAAGAATACAGGGGCATCTTCTCCTCACCCACAATGGTACCCTTGCATTGGCAAGTCAAGCATTCAATCGATCTGACTCCCAGAGCACCTCTACCCAACATGCCGATATATCATCGATCCATTCAGGAAAATAAAGAGATCAAGCGGAAAATCTAGGAGTTGCTGCAAAAAGGGAACATCCAACCAAGGTCCTCGCCTTGTGGGAGCCTGATTGTACTTGTATAGAAGAAGGATGGGACCCGGAGGCTCTTCATTGATTATCGGGCATTAAACAAAATCATTGTCAGGAACAAGTATGCAACCCAATGGATTGATTAACTGCTGGACCAACTCAAGGGGACTAAGTATTTCAGCAAGATTGACCTGAGGTGTGGTTATCACCAGGTTCCCATAGAGCCCATAGATGTATGGAAGACCACCTTTAAATCCAAGGAAGGCCTTTTCAAATGGTTGGTTATGCCCTTCGGGTTGACAAATGCCCCTGCTACTTTTATGAGGCTAATGGATGACATCTTGCGACCCTTCACCAACTCGTTCATGGTGGTTTATCTGGACAACATCCTCATCTTCAACAAGAGTTGGGAAGAACACTTGCAACACATTCGATAGGTCCTTCAAACCCTTCGGCAACACAAACTATGTGCCAACTTGGAGAAATGAACCTTTGGCATGAGCCAAGTCTAATACTTGGGTTACATCATAGATGAGTGTGGGGTGCATGTGGACCTGAATAAGATCCAAATAATTCAAGATTGGCTAGCCCTGACCACTCTAATGGAGTTCCACAGAATTTTGGGCCTCGTAAATGTTTATACGAGGTTCGTGTTGGGATTCTCCCATTTCACTTTGCCTTTGAGTTAGATTACTAAGGGTAGGGCGAAAGAAAATTTTTCTTGGTTCGAGTCCCAACATAAGGCATTCATTGAGTTGAAGCACTGCCTCTGCTCTGCACTGATACTCACACTGCCAAACCTGCAGCAGCCATTTGAAATCGAGACAGACAACTCAGACTATGCTATTGGTGCAGTGCTTACCCAGCACGAGCATCCAATGGCCTATCATAGTGAGGCACTTTCTGATACAATTCTGAAGTACCTCACCTATGATAAAGAGATGTATTCCATTGTGTAGGCTTGTCAATATTGGAAGAACTACATTCTGGGGAAGGAGACAGTCATCCACACCGATCACCGACCTCTTCCATTTATACAAACATAGGGCAATTTGCAGAACAATCACCATTAGAAGTAGTCTACATATCCGCAACAATTATGCTTGAACATTAAATACAAAAAGGGCAACACCAATCATGTTGCAGACTGCCTCAGCCAACCCTAGTTGCAGCACTAATTGTATAAAATCTTGTAGATTCACAAGCTAATGCAATTTTCTAAAGCAAGAGACAAGAATCTACTTCTACTGTTTATAGTGGAAGCACATAAATATCGAGCAAAACAATAATTGATAGAGGAAGAGAATCAAGGGCACATAACACAATAAATATCTAGGAAAAGCCACGGCTCAAAACCCCACTATCTATATTGTATTAATCCAAAAAATCAAGATGAAATTACAATGCTTGTTCTCTCAAGAACAATCCCATCACTAAACAAATTCAATCTCCAACTCATAAGCAAGAAATATGCCAACACTTAGCCAATTCACCAGCTCTCCAAGTCCCTATTTCCTTATGCAATTCCTAAGGATGATTAACCCAATTTAAAGAGAAATCTATGCTTCCAAAACTTCGCAATCCCTTCAAGGGTCAATTCCTGAATGCATGCACTGTCAATGCAACTCAGAAAAACCTAAAACAAATAGTACACTCTTCTTGCACTCTAGTCTCAACTGGGTCTTTCTCTGATTCGACATGCATGAGTTTCTGATGTGTGAACCTTCAGTTAACTAGAGTAGCACTAGTGGAGTTCATTAGTGACACCACTAACTGTTAACTCACTATTAGTTCCTCAATTAGTTTGGAACTAATTTAACTGAACTGAACTCACTAAACTGAGTTGTCTAATTATAACTCAAAATTAACTCATAGTGGACTCCTACAAAATAGGGAGAACATACATATGACGATAGAAACACTTCCAACTCGAAATTCATAAGCTAGTCAAGTTTAATAAACTTAATTAACTATTTACAAGTTGCTATGAGAATAGAATTCGAATTTAATTCACAGTTTAATTCAAGGACAAATTAAACTGGAATCTCTTGTTTCCATTTCTCAACACTGACTACTATTCTCAACTCTTGTGGTCATGAGACCTCTGGATGGCCACAAATATACAAAAATGATCCATAGTTTGCATCCACATACCAGATGCTAGTAGATGGAAAGAAAGTTCCTAATTTCCACCTCTAGGACACATTATTATGCTCCCTGGGAAACCTTTGTGTTCCTTCAAGCAAGCGTGCCAAGGTGATTTGAGAGGTGCACTAAAGTCAAGTCGTAGGACACTTTTGTGTGGAGAAAATTGTGGTTGTACTACAAAAGTACTTTTACTGGCCTACACTCCAACTGGATGTTGGGAAATATATCAAATCTTACACTCCCTGCACTAACGGCAGGCCAACCATCAAGAAGCAAGGCTTGTACACTCCTCTGCCTACTCCTAGCCAGTCATGGGAATCCATATCCATGGACTATCTGTCTGGTTTGGGCTATGTTGAAAAGGAAGAATGGTCTTCCAGCAATAGCTCTAGGGTATCTTTTTCTTTTTGTCATAAAAGAGGACATGAGGAGGCAAATTGTTGGGATTTTCATCCGGAATTTGTACCATCTTGGTTTCTAAAGAAAAAGGAGGACATGAAATGCAAGACTTCTCTCAAGAGATATGAGCAAGTTTAAGAAGAGACTAAGACAAGTTATTCTCACCATTCAAGTTCTCCTCGCCAGGCTTATAAGATAAAGGACAACCATAAGAGGTATAAGCGTCCCAATTATTCAAACGATTTTATTATTTCAAACAACATGATGGTTTGAATAACATGTTGTGGAATGTTTTTCCTTTCACTTTTTTTCATGCACCTAAAAATTGTGTAGCTAAGTTCCACAAAAGGAAAGAATTAGTCAAGAAGATGAATATGTCAATTTGAATTGAGACCAAGAAGGGAAATTCTCATCCAAGTTTAAAGACATTTGTGCCAAGAAAATCTCACAAAAATTTTTGCACTCATTACAACATAAGTGGGCATTGGATTGAAAAGTGTTGGAAGTTTCATCCACATCTTCATCCAAAGAAGGAAAAACAGGTAATGGAACCACCTGCAAGGCATGCCATAACCATTCCAGAAGGAAGTGAAGTGAAGAAAGAAAATTCCCTAGCATGGTTAGGTAGGAAATGGTTGGACTATTTGTCTAATTAAAGATTGCATTAATATTTGTATTTCACTTGTTGCATGTCCCCACAGTTTGGAAATTTGTAAAAGTGATGTTTGTGAATAAATCACTTATATGCAACAATAATTTATTTGGCATTGTGATGTTATTTTGGCTTGATGATGAGTCAATTTTTATGGGAATTTGGGAGTCAAATTTATTCCATATTGTAAGATGCATTTCCATTTGTGGAGATTTTAGTAAGCATCCTAAACGTTGGTATGAGTAGTTGAAGAAAATTCAATATGTTACAAATGTGTCAAGCACTCATTTATACAAGTATTTCCATGAGAAGCTTGTTTGGTTTATTTTCCAAAGTCTTTTTTGATTTGATCCTTGGTAAAGATTTTGCAGAAGATCAGCATTGGATTTCGTTTTTGGGAAGGATGTTGCTATTCATGACCATAGTGACATAGACAAAGCCAAGAAGTCCATTGAGGATTTCTCTCCTGAGTACCTTGAAGAACTACAACAAGACACCATTCTTGATAGTAGAACAAGGACTTCAAAATGAGGGAGTGTGGACTACCTTCATGTGGGGCTCAAAGGAACCAATGCGAGCAAGGCCAAATGGATTGAGATTGGAAAGGTGAGCGAACTATACCCTCAACTACTAAACAAATGAAAGTGATCTTTTGGGGTCCAAAAGCTCCCAGTGGAGAGGAGTGATTCGGAGCTCAAAACTTTGCTCAAAATTCAAATTTGTCACATCAGTGTGGAAATTGAATGATCGTGTAGTGCTCATCATCCTGAATCCGATGCAAATCATTTTGCGTGATACGAACATCGTATGCTCCAGAAACACGTTTTGTCGGTTTTCTCAAACAGGCGAATTTGGCGAAAAATGAGTAGCACTACACAGTCAGCAGTCCATACTGCTGACATGGCAGGCTGACTGGGATGCTGACGTGGTATGGTGACTATGCATATGACTAGGCTCCTTCATCGAATCACGTGGTGACAAGTGGCATCCGTTTATTGGTGTGATATGGCACATTTTGATCGGGTTTTGGGTGGCCAATCATAGGTTGCCACATGGAAGCCCGAGGGCCACCAAAATTATGTTAAGGGTTCGAACAATAGCCGTCGGGTTCGACCACTAAACCTTTCATAAAACAAACTTCACTCTCACTGTTATGCCATGTGTATTACTTGAATTATGTTGGAAGAAATTGTGTTTATATGTTTAATATGGCGCACATAATGTTGTGGGGTTGGGGGGGTGCGCGGGGGGGAGTGGGGGGCTAAGGCCTAGCCCCTGGCCACGGGACCGCAGGCATGGGGTCCAGGGGCTAGGACCTAGCCCACCCCCATAAGCGGTTACAATAACCATTGACAACTCCAGCATGTGAATACGCCGAAACCCTCGCGGTGACTTAACATTATTCGCCAGCCTTAATCGCCTCCATCACAACTGTTAACATGTAACCACATCTGTTGCTACCCACTAGATAGACCACCCATGCCCTAACTACCGCCTAAATAGCACATGTGAATGGATTTGATGGTCTGCTAACCTTAACTGCCGAGTGGACGAGTTAAGGGGCCAGCCCCAAGACGTGTGGCAGCAATGTGGCTATGATATTTGGAAATAAGGCGTTATTGGGCATTTAAACGGTCGGACAATTTTGCCTAGATTTGGTGGGATCAGTGCCCCATTAGCAGATTTTGGGTTAAAATTGTAGGACATGTGCTGGATTTTGGGGAAATTGTAGAGCGACTAGCAAAAAGGCTAGGGAAGCTCATATCTTCTTCAGGTTTTGGTATTTTCAGTAGAAGAAAGAGGCTAAATAGGCATTTTTGGGTCTTTTGGAGCCAATGAAACAGGGTTCAGAGCCATTGGAGTATTTCTAAAGATAATTTTTGCAGGTTTAAGTCTATGGGTGCTAGGATCAACCACGGGGAAGGGTTTTGAGAATGGAGAGGACCTTGTAGGGGTTTTCTAGCCTTCATATATTTTCTGCAGTAGCAGAAACATCTATGGTGTAGCTCATGTTTCTCTTTTCTCATTATGTCTTTGAGGAAAGTTCTCTTTTAGTAATTCAAGTGAATCGATGTACTTGCTATGCTCATTATAAGATGGAGTATGGAGTCTTGATTTGAGAACATTTTTTCTTGTTGATTGTTTCATGACTAACTATACGTTGTCATGTTTTTAGAGTGAGATTTCTTTGTAAGAGAATGTTTCTTTGAAGGGGAAACTAGCCACTCTTTTGGTTAGCACACTTTATGCACTCTTTATCATTGAAGTATTTTGAGCATAATGAGATTGGGTTAAGTCATTGGAAGCTGGACCAAGGAGACGTATCCCAAGAGGGCTGAACTCCTTTATCAATTGTTGAGTGTATTACTGTTATGCTGACGTTCATTTTTTTTTTTAATCCATGTTTTAAGCTCATGAATTACATATAAAGACATAAAAACTCATGTAAAACTTTCAATTTACCTCATAATCCTCAAGCACTTTGTTTAATATTATGAATTGGAATTTAGCATAGAAAACACTAACTTTCCCATTCATATGAACAAGCTTCTATGTGGACACATTTCATCTTTCAACAGAAACCACAACCCTCAATATGTTATCGATATGATACACATTTATTTGCATATTAACTCGAATGTTCATATCATATTGCAATTGTGACTGGGATGTGACTAGCATGACAAAGTTGTTTCTTGTCAATACTATCAAGATCCATTAATCAGTTCATTTCTTCATGGCTTATTGTTTGAGGGTAAGATAGGGCACTTGTTACTATTCCAAGGCAAGATGGGCACTTATGTAGGAAATATGGTGAAAGATGGGAACTTGTGTAAAAGTCTTGAATTGTTTAATAAAAATTATAAAAGTTTGAACCATTGTATAATAACACCATTGAGTAACCCTTTTTTAACATAAATTATATACATTTTATTTATATAAAAGACAACAAATGTACAAGATGGATTTACACAAGTAGTTAATCTTTGTACTGTCTTGCTAGGGAGTTGCAGTAATTTGCTATTCATGATCTACCAGATTCAAAAACACGCAATTCAAAATTCAACAAATATTGGGATTGACCTTATAACTTGAATTTATGCTTGGAACAAGATTAAAATTTGAGGCACCATATTAACAATAATAGGATATAAACCATTATTATAATAATACCATTGAGTAACATAATTTTTTTTAAACAAAAACTGGTAATTTTTATTTATATAAAAAGAAAAATGCATAATATGGGTTACATAAGTAGATAATCTCTGTGTCCTTTTCCGGGAACTGTAGGGACTTGTTATTTAGGATTTACTAAATACAAAAGGATTGGGAACCTATGAACTAGGGAATCAACTGGTTGATAATTTTTCCAATTAAAAAGAAATCCTTTTTTCCCTAATTGGGTAGTTCAATTGGCTTGGGAGTAAAACCAATTTGTTGTTATGTTGTTGCATGTGGAATCTCAGTCTTTTTTTTCATTCAAAGTTTTATCCTGCAATGTATTTTTGCGACCAAAGTTATAATTTTGGTAAAATTAGCTTATAATTTGAGATTTTTGGTCTTTGCTTCAAATTGTATGTGTTTGAGGATGATAAATGAGTCCCAAAAAAGTATATTTCCTTTTCCAAATTGTTGGATGAATTCAAATTTATTTACACAATTGTTATACTCCTAAATCTGTGTGGCACTAATTTTAGTTAGCCATATTTTCATTTGGTTGATCTATCAAACCAGGATTGTAGGTATCATCACACATATGTCCCCTATGCTAACCACTAAATATGTCAATCATGAAATCTGGACTGTACTGCTGTTCTTGAGAAGATCCTGTCTCTTTTGTATAGTGAGGTTGTTCAACGAATTTTCCAAATTCATATTCATTAGTGCTCTTGGTTTGTCATACGATATTTCTCCTCCAAAAATTATCATAATCAATGTAGAATAGCTTTAGGGTTTTCTTTGGATGCTATGGATAAGAGTATACATTATTATTTTAGCTTTGAGCTTGGAAGTCTGATATTTGGGTCTGTGTTGATCAAGATTCCATCTGGAACCCTCCAAAATGCAGAGTTTTTCATGTGTGTGTGCTTGCAGAAAGGAAATAGGATTGTACAGAAAAATCCAGGTGGTCTCCTATTTTGGTAGAAATGGAACAACATCTAGTTTGTGACAAGTGCATCATTTCTCCTCACAGTTTACTCTGATTACCTCACTGCTGCTCACAAGAACCTTCAGTACTCAGGTGGAGTTGTGCAGCCCTCAGAGCTTCTATCCTTTGCTCAATCTCAGGTATGCATTCAAGGTCTCTTAAAGCATGATTTCCAATCCCAGCAGCTACCAACATCAAATGATTATATGTTTTTTCTTCAATAAGTCTTCCTTGTTTTTGGTTTCCAATTCCAAGTCAAATATTCAGATTTTGGGACAATTCAAGCATCAATCTAACATTTAGATAAGGACTTAATCAAAAATACACTTTGGCCAATACAACTAAAAAAACAAGCATTATTTGGTTTTATAATTTCTAAGCTCTGATAAACATATTTGCCTTACCAGATGCAATAGATGCAATACATGTCACAACATGTTCTGAAGCACATACGTAACCATTTGAGTTATATCCATTGTTGCATTAGATTTAGAACCTTTAGGAGCATGTAAAAACAACTTTACCACCTCTTCATACTTTTCAATTATCAAATTTTAGCCTTGTATATTTATAGTAGTTAACATATTAAATAGACTCTATGTTTGAAAATAATTGCGGCAATAGTGTTTACTATTCAGTTTAATCCCCTATATTCATTTTATTTCACTTTCTCCACCTGGCCATAGATACAGCTTGCTCTGCAATATGAATTTTGTAGACATTTAACAAGTAATGGATATTTGTTTAAATATTGATTAAACAAATCATTCCTTGATATGAGGATTATACGAGTTGTAAACTACTTTCCATTCCTATGCAAAATCCATCTTGTGCACAAATTGGGATGCATATCACAACTTTTCAAGGCCACATACTAAGTGGGCTATTGTAGGCATTGCATGAGCAACATAATAGATTCAACAACACACTCTACTACATCTTTGGAAGTTGAAAGCCCTGTATAAGCTAGAATGTTGCCACAACCATGTTGGGCATGTCCTGCAATCAGAGCATTCCAACCAACTAAGTTTTTCTCTAGCATTTTAGGTAGAGAGATTGGGAGTCCTACCATAAGGTCAAGTATCTCTGGTTAAAGTTTTGAGCCAGCATATGTAATCTGATGAAGGTATTTTGATAAGAATATGTAATAAAATATGGTGAAATTTTGCATCCATTGGTACCCCTCACTATTGTAATTTTTTTGTTACATTGAAATTTCAGACATACTTCAATTGTTCTATGAGTACCCATATTGGGTGGATGTGTTGTTGTATACAAGTTGATATATAAATTGTTTCCTGGGTTGAAATTTTTGTGACAATTCCAATCCAATTTCATCAATGAAATGTGAAGGATGAGGGATAAGGTTTGGTGCCATTCACATTGCATTGTTGAAATATCTTATCTATATCTCTTGGGGCATGACCCTATATATCTATATCTTTGATCATATTTCATCTAACATAAACCACAGCCTTCTAAGTGGACACATTTCGTCTTTCAACAAGAACCACAACCTTCAATTTGTTGTCGGTATGATACACATTTATTTGTATATTAACTCCAATGTTCATATCAGACTACAATTGTGACTATGATGTGACTAGCATGACAAAGTTGTTTTTTGTTGATACTATCAAGATCCATTAATTAGTTCATTTATCTATGGCTTACTGCTTCAGGTTAAGATAGGGAATTTGTTACTATTCCAAGGCAAGATGAGCACTTATAGGAAATATGTGTTGGAATATGTAATTCCTACTTGTCTCAGTTGTGACTATTTCTATTTGGAGGAGTCTATTCCTAACTATGTTCCTAGATTTGTGTGTGGTTGAGATATTCTCTCAACCAATAGATTGTGTGTCCAAGATAGTTTTCATATATTGAGACAAGACTCATTTATATATGTTGGCTTGAGGAGGCCTAACCCAGGTTCATCGTTAGGTAGCCAAACAAATCCCTACACTACTAGCCCTTTTGGCATCATCCCGCGGAGCGCGGACTGAAGTCTCACCCAAAGCAATATGGGGGGATATTAGAACCGAGTTTCCACACCCTTGAGATGGTTGTGATGTCAGCTTATTCCAACTATACCTGTCTTAGTGCAGGTTGCTTCACGCTCCGTTCTACCCTTCAATACCTTTGTGATCTGTTACAATCAAAATTCGCGCAGCCCTAACCAGGGGCTGAAGTCCTTTCGTGCTAATATGGCAGTGAACTGCGCTATTTCCAAAATTAGACTAAGCATCGTACTTATATTATTGACAAATCTTGATTATCTTCACATAAACAAATGTTCTTACTTGCGTTCACTTAACCAATACAGTTATACACATTCACGCATCATATAAGCATTAGAAGTGAAATTCATACCCAATATAATAGATGCATAAACAGGAAATAAAGATGCGAAAATGATAGAAACTTCTCTTTATTAGTACTTCGAGATGATTACACACTCGGCTCAACCCGCGCACTCAGCTGCAGGGGTCCGCACACTCAGCTACGGACCACTAGGCCTCTGCGCACTCAGCTGCAGAGCCTCTACCTACGTTATGACCCAAAACTTAGACTTACACTTCAGAGCTATCTTGCATACATCATATCTTCATTATTCGATCTATCTTATCTCTCTATCTACTTAGAGCTTCACTCTATTTAGATCTTCTACAACCAACATTACATTGTCAAAATAAGGGTGGACAAACCTATGACTCTTTTAACAACTACGCACTCCGCACCCAAAAAATGCAGAGTCTTTACATTGGAATTAAAAAATTGGACCAAAATATGGGCTCTAAGCCCCAAAACTGCCCTTGGGAGATCCTGTGCCCAAAAGGCCCCCAACATAAACATTGTGACTCACCCTTGAGTCACTCTGTAGGTGCAGAGATCTTAGCGTGAAGACCTCCCAACCTTGTTTGGATCCCTACAACTTTGGCAGCGCACTGAGCGACTGCCTGTTGGACTTCTTCTACGCGTTGTTCAGTGATTGCTATTGTTGAACTGCTGCCCTAAATCCTCTCGTGAGTTGCTTGTAGTTGCATGAGCTTTACTTCAATGGAAGCTGTAATTGTATAAGCCTCGTCAATCCATGGTTGTAGGCGCACTTTTAAGACTGCTTCCTTATGCCGAGCGGCATCCACTTGTTCCTTAAGCGCCTTTGCCTACTACATCCTTGCAAGCCTCTGTGTAAGGAAACCATTTATGTGGTCCCTTTTACTTCATCGTATTTATGTTGCAGCTCGTGCACCTTTGTCTCTAGGCGCTCTACGTTTGAGTCCTCCTGCAGGGTGGTTAGGACCTCAAATGATTTTTCGAACAGCTTCATGCAGTCTGTCACTGCATTGTCAACTTCCACCATTGTTGTTATGACCATGGTGTTACGTTGTTCTCTGACCTTCGGCGGAGTTGAAGGTTGAGCCTTCAACTGCAGTTCTGTGATTTGCAGGTTCAGCTCCAGCTGAACTCTAGACATATATGCTTTTGTGTTGCACACCCCTATGGCTAACTTACGGACACGCACCTCCACGGGTTCCTCTGCTTGAATGGCTAGCTCCAGGACCATTTGGCAGGCTTCCTCTACCACCTGCATAATCTTCCTATTCTGCTCCACTGCCTCGTTGCGCTGCAGGCTCAACTGCTCAATGTTGATGCGCTGCTTGCTCATTACCTGTAAAGCGATACTCTCCCTAGCCCATAGTTCCGCAATGACTCCATCCTACAAAAGATAGAGTGTCTCCTTAGGGAGCGCAACCATATTTAATGCGACCCGTTTCAAACTATTGACCATGGCCTTATAGACCTCTGTTTTTGTAGTGAGTGCTCCATCTGGTAGCACTATCATGTTGGTCACCCTGGCATGCAACATTTCCTCGGCAGCTGAAGTGCCGACTGCAAGGCTGGTAGACACTATGCTAGCCTGTGGAGTGCAAACCTGCAACTCGTGTATTTCTGTCCAGAGAGTCCCCAATACCAACTCTTGTTGTTCCTCAAACTGTTGGAGGGCCTCTGCGGTGACACCCCTCACCGTTTCGCCAATATCATGTAAATCCCCCTTAGTGAGGGTGATTGGGTCGAATGACATCTTTGATGCCTTTGACTTCTTTCACGGCACTATCTGCTCACATGGTCGCGAACGCTTGGACGTTGTCTACGGATCCCAATCTTCAAATTTCAACACAGGAACCCACCCCAAGTGCGGTCCCTCAAAAATAATATCATCAGGGAATAGCGGGGCTTGTAGAGAGCTTTTTCTCTCATCTATATCCTTTGGAACCTTGGCTTTACCCTTTCGTGGAGGAACATATTCCGGCAGCCTAATGATAGGGTCCACACCATGGGTTTCGAATTCCATCTCTACATCCTCCTCCTCCACTAGTATTTCTTCAAACTCTTCCTCCTCATCGACCTCCAAATTAATGGCCTTCCCCTTTTCCTACAATGTGAGCTTGGTCCTCAGTGGATTTTGAGGCAGGACGCACACCGGTATCATGGCCTGCTTATCCTTCTTAGGTCTCGGTGTTCGCAGCGATTTAAGGACCTCAACAATTATTCTGGCGCTCTCTGGGGCTTTCATTTCCGCAATTTCCTACGTGGCTTCCTCGGTTGTCACTACTCCTATGTCCATGACTTCTTCAGGTGCTGACAAAGTGCTACTCCACAGTTCTTTCAGTGTCTCTGGTAGTTGCTCAAACAACGAATTCGATTTCAGAGTTTTGAATAAGTCTCGGTTCATGAATACTTGAGTGCACAACAACTCATTTCTCAAATTGCCAAGTGTTGTTTATGGGATAGCCACTTGTAATTTATAGCGCCTTTTGAATTTGAATTCGACCGTTTCCCCCACATTCAGTCCATTAATGCTAGATTGGCGGCAGATTTTCAAGAATCTAGCCCATAAAGTTTGCCTTAAATTCCTGTCGCCCACTCCATTTGGCCTAAAACCAACCATCAAGTCGTGAATAGTGACTTTAATGGTCACTTTCTGGCAGACCTGCGTGCCAGCACAACTATCCTCGTGCTGTCGTAGACCCTGTGACACTTCGCTACTACGTGCAATCCTGACATCGCGTAGCTCCCGGGCAGTGTAGTTTATAGTCCTGCGCCTCCTTTCAGCTGCCTGGAGCACTAAGACTGTGCCACTTTCATATAGTCACATCGTTGGATCGCCGGTGTATGGCTTCAAGCGACTGCCATTCACCTTTCCTGGGAAGGGTTCTCCATTTAACTTGACCAACTGTATCGTGCCTCCGTCGGTAATCTCCTTAATAATATACAGCCCTAACCAGTGCATCCTGAACTTCCCAGGGAATTTATCAAACTTACTATCATAAAACAACACCAAATCATTCACCTTAAAGGCATGCAGCTTAATATGTCGATCGTGCCATGCCTTTTCACACTGCTTTTGGACCTGCTGGTGAAATCCAGCCAAAAATCGTTCTTCTTCAAGCTCATCCAACAGCGTGAGCCTCTCTTCCAGGGCTTCACAATTTGTCATACCTATGAGTGCTACTATGCGCAGACTAGACACGATGTATTCCATAGGCATTATGGATTCCACTCCATAAACAAGCCTAAAAGGTGTTTGTCCCGTTAGTTTCTTGCATCTTGTTCGATAAGCCCATAACACTGCAGGTATGCGTAGGTCCCAATCACTTCACTGAGCATTCCATACCTTGGTTAGCGTGTTTTCAAGCACTTTGTTGAATGCCTCCACTGTCCCGTTAGCCTGTTAGTGATAAGGTGTGCTCTTTTAATGATACACTTGAAATTCCTCCGTTAGTGCGCTGATCGTTTCATTCAGGAAGTGTGTACTGCAATCGCTCATCAAGATATTTAGACATCCAAATCGCATCAATACATGTTCAAATAGAAACTTCATGGCAGTCGCGCCCATGCAATCCTTCACCGGCTGCGCTTCTACCTAACGAGTCAAATACTTTGTCGCAGTGATAATATACCTCGTGCCTGTCTTTCCTTGAGGTTTGATGGGTCCTAAAAAATATATTGCCCACTTTTCAAAAGGTTGCAACGTCATTTGTGGATTGAAAGGAATTTCATCCCTTCGTGATGGCTTGCCTGTTCTTTCACATACATCACATGCCCTGCAATATGCTTTTGAATCCTCATGAAGGGTTGGCCACCACAACCCTGCGCGTATAATCTTCTACGCGGTTTCTCTTCCTACATAATGTCCTCCCGTGGTGCCACCATGATCGTCTGCGAGGATGCTGCTTCATTCAAATTCAGGTACATACCTTCGTAGTATTTCATCATTCCTCACGTTATATAGATGTCCAACAATGATAGAGAAATCTGTCACGCGCACCACTAATTCCTTCTTTTGTTGGATAGAGTATCCCTCCAGCGCAATTCCAGTTGTCAGAAAGTGTATTATATCTTCAAAATGTCCATCCGCGATGCACACAGCAAAGAGTTGCACATCAGGTAATCCTTCCTCCAAACTAATAGGTTCCTCCCCTCTCTCGATGCGCGATAGGTGGTCTAGTCCCGTGCTCAATCATTCAGGCTTCACAACAACTTAAAAATTGTATTCCTGGAACAATAAAATCCATTTGTAGATGCGCCGCCCCAACACAGGCTTATCGACTCGGTATTTTAGCGCGGAGTAAATGTGCATCTGCTCAGGTTGGGGCTTTTATCCATAGGCCTACGTCCACTTGGCCAAATGCACACATGGATCATCCTATCCATCATACTTGTCTGTCAATTGTACCTTAGGCTTCCCAAATCATGTTCGCATCATTCTCCTACATTCGCGCCAATCATCAAAGCTTCCTTTGTGCGTACCCCACCATCTTGCAGGCATAGCACGCAGTACCCAGTCCAAGGCCTGGAAGCATTGCTTTTCTGACACCTCCCTTTCAAATGCATCCAAGAAGGTATCTACCTCATTTAGACCATCATAAGTAGGCAGATCTCTTACTTCTATCGACATGCAACGCAACGACCGGGTCATCATATTGCAATTCAGCGTAGTTACCTCATGTAACCAATTCTCCCAACGTTCTACTTCTTCGTCAAAATTCAAAGTGCAGGAACTCTCACGCTCCCAAGTAATCCATCCATCCGCGGTGGGATTCACCTAGTCTTGGTCTCGAGCGGTTATCTTGTAGATGCAGTCCAAATCATCATCACTCTCATAATCGTGGACCGGCTTCGTATAGCGTGCTCCTTCAGCAGGGTCCAGGGGTATTATTACACGCAATGATTTCTTTTAAAAGATCATCTATTGCTTCTTCAAATTGATTACCCCATTCATATCAGTGGCCCAGTCAATTCCCAGGAGCGCGGGGTAGGGATTGATGTCATCAACAATCTCTATTACTTCAAAGTCTTCTAGTGCGCTCGCTCCCTCAATATCCACGGTTACTCCCTGCAATCTCCCCATGGGTATTATGTTCTACTGGTTTGCCATTCTTAGCTGAATCAGAGACCATTGCAGTGCGGGTCTCCCCATTCACTCCCATGTCTGTTTCGGCAAAAAATTCATGTCTAATCCCAAATCCAGAATCACTTGGTCCATCTCGTATTCTTTGATCTGCGTGGTTAGTCTCATTTCGTGCCCCGTCCTTGTATTATGCTTTCCGATCTTGCGGAATATGCGCGGTTCACCTGGCGCGGTCCCAACACATCTATTGATGAGTTCCTATAACCCTTTTACAGCCTTAATGTTGCGCAATAGCTTCATACAGGTTTCCAGGAATGTTGTGAGCATAGAGGGGTCCATCTCCAGCTCAGGCTTATCTTTGCTTCCTGAAGTGGAGGCCTCAGCAAAGCTCTTCTTAGCTTCCATGAAGGTTTCCCGAGCGTGCTCCAAATCAAACTCAGCTTCTTTTGTTAGGGCTTTGCGAACCTAGGTATTGTCTTCCAGTTGTTTTCCCTTGTCATCTCCTGTTGCGATTCCACTTCGGAGCACAATGTTTACGTTCGGATCTTCCTCACGCAGCTCAGACCTCATCATCTGCAGGTTTTGAGTCGGGGGAGGTGGTAGCGCTCCTTTGTCACATATCCTAGCTATCAGTGTAGGACAATCTTCTGTCTCATGATCAAACAACGTGCAATAATTTCACGACGGGTGCGTTGGATTAGTGAAATCATGGGCATAGTGCCCTAGCCCTTCACAATTATAGCAAACCAGCTGTCCTTGACCTCTACCAGGTCCTCCTCTACCTCGGCCTCATCCATGCCCCTGAAATCTTGTCCACGCCATCCCTACATTCTGATCAAGGGGTCGCGTTTCGGCCTGAACCCTGTAAGCGGGAGTTCTATCCATCATCAATTCATAGCTCCTACAAGTACGTTCGTCATGTCCCACCGACCTGCAAAAGTTGCATAACAACTATTGCAGAGTTTTCGTATACTTCTATAACAAGTGGCAGTTATCCGTGGCATGCTTTCCGGCTACTTGACAGATAGCACACCACAAAGTAGGCGCCGCGCTAGGTCCTGCTTGAGCTTCTGGCCTTAAAGGCATCGGTCCTCCTCCTACAAGGTAATTTTTAAAGACCGGGCAGTGGTCTTTATCATGACCCTGACTCTTGCATTTCAGGCACCATACTTCCTCACGCACTTCTAGTCGAACCGTCCTATCCTACTTCAAGCTTTGCATCTCAAGGCACATATTCTTTAGCTGCACATGGATCTACTAAACTCCTAGATTAGGATCTTGCATCGGGGTCTCATGCAGTCTCATGGAAATCTCCAAGGCTTCTGCCTAAGTTGTTATCTTCTGCTGCGACAACACACTCCTTAAGTGTGGTAGTAGCGAAGCTACAAACCACTTGCGATGTTGTCCATCTGTCAGATTCATGTTTGCTTCACGAATTGTACATTTCAACCTCTGATCTAGTTCCCAAGGTGTCTCGCCTGGTAGCATCGTGATTTATTTGAATCCAATAATCGACTGCGCTTCATATTTAGGCCTGCTAAATTCCCTATTTAGTGTTGCTTCAATGTCTGCTACTCTCGCATTTGGGTTATCGTTAGAGTACTTAATATACCAAGTCAGCGCACGATCCTACAGGGTGATAACCAATGTTTCTTTCTTTATATGGTCATCTGTAACACCTTGAGCTTCCCATGCAACCTTCACTATGAACCAGAATTGGTCTGGGTCCACATTTCCCAAGCTTTTGAACAAAGGAAACTTCATTGTATTCGCCATACTGAATCGTGGTGGTTGTGGGGGTGGTACGGGTGAAGATGGAGGTGATAGTGGTGAAGCCGATGGTGGTGTGGGCGAAGGTGGGATTCGCAGAATTCTTTGTCTTATCAGATGAATAACACTTCGTGGAGAGACCTTCGCGAGCTCTTCCTCATCCCCTCGCGGAGGTGAAATCAAGGGGCTATTTTCTAGACCCTTATTTCCTTCGTTCCTGTCAACCTTTCCACTTCGTTTAGCCCCTAACATCAAGGTATCTGCATAACCTGCTTTTCGCACAACAGCATTTTAATCCAAGTATTCAAAGACTTCACGTACTTACCTTGCAGTCCTTTGATAAAGCGTCACTCTGCCTCGTTGTAGCTGACTGAGGTGTCAACCGCGAACTCAGTAACAAATCCTCCTATAATACAATCGAGCCAATGATTGACGACACATGCGATCTTATCCTCCGATGCTTCCAACCTTCGCACTAGCTTTGGGGTCCACGCAATAGGACCGTCAAGTTTCCACCTTCCTTGGCTATCTGCTAGCTTCGTGATCCACTCGTATAGCTCAGTAGGGAAGGACGCGAAAAATATTTCATGGATCTACGTATACAAGTAGATATATAACCACTGTTCTTTTGACAGTCGAGGGTTTCTGTTTTCCTGTGCCGCGAATTCATGAATTCTTCTATCCAACCATCCTTCTATTTCTTTCTTAGTTAGATTCCAATGATACGACATCACACATATCTTATGCAGATTTCGGTCCCGGCAACGGAACCATTTGTTTGCTTGAGGGGGCCTGACCGAGGTTCAGCGTTAGGTAGCCAAACAAATCCCTACACTACTAGCCCTTTCGGTATCAGCCCATAGAGCACGAACTGAAGTCTCACCCGAAGCAGTATGGGGGGATGGTGGAACAAAGTTTCCACACCCTTGAGATGGTTGTGATGTCGGTTTATTCCAACTATACATGTCTTCATGCAGGTTGCTTCGCGCTCTGTTCTACCCTTCAGTACCTCCGCGATCTGTTATAATCGAATTTCGCGTAGCCCTAACCAGGGGTTGAAGTCCTTTCGCACTGATATGGCAGTGAACTGTGCTATTTCCCAAATTAGACTAAGTATCTTACTTATTTTATTGACATATCTTGATTATCTTCACGTAAACAAATGTTCTTACTTCCATTCACTCAACCAATACAACTATACACATTCATGCATCATATAAGCATTAGAAGTGAAATTCATACCCAATATAAAAGATGCATAATCAGGAAATAAAGATCCAAAAATGATAGAAACTTCTCCTTATTAGTACTTCTAGATGATTACAGACTTGACTCGCCCTGCGTACTTAGCTACAAGGGTCCACGCACTCAGCTGCGGACTACTAGGCCTCTATGCACTCAGCTGCAGAGCCTCTACCTATGCTACAACCCAAAACTTAGACTTACACTTCAGAGCTATCTTGCATACATCATATCTTCATTATTCAATCTATATTATCTCTCTATCTACTTAGAGCTTTGCTCTATTTATACAATCCCATGTTCCGTGGACCATGGGTAGATCTTCTACAGCCGACATTACATTGTCAAAATAAGGGTGGATAACCCTATGACTCTTTTAACTGTTGGACACCTAATCCTCAATGGGTTAGTGTCGAAGCTGAATAGACAAAAGGAAGTCCAAGAGACATTGGGATGTGAAACCCAATGGTTAAACCATGTACTATAAATGTATATCAATTGTTAATAAAAATGTACTCTCATGTTTTATCTTTCCTATTTGTCTTTGCCATGTGTGTGTTTAACATGGTATCAGAGCTGCAGGTGAATTTCTGCCCTGCTCAAATTTGAGCCACTAGTTGTGGCCTCTCTGTGCATGTCAGTTCTACATTCCTGTGGATAGAACTGTCATTATTGTGTGCATGCTGCAAACGGTCTCGCTGTCCTCTCTGAGCTAAATTTGTGCTGGGTTCTGAACAACGGTAATTCTCTGTGCATGAATGAATGGCTCCCTAATACTGAAGGATGATGACGTTGTGCAATGACTTCCCGGGTGAGCGTAGACTGTGCGTTGGCTTCTTGCATATGTTGGTATGTAATTTGTCGACTGTACATTAAAGGTTTTGGATGGTCGATGAAGTTTTCATTTCATTGAAATTCTTTGATGACTGTGCATTGTCCTGGTTGAAAAGGCTGATAATGTTGTGTTTTTAAATGACGAGTGTTGAGTGAAGATCGATACATGATTTGATTTTCAGTTTCTTTCAATGGACATATGTAATGGCATGATGGTGGTATCATTCAACTTTTCCTTACTGCGGCCTTGAAATACCTGCTTTAAGTTATTTAGAAGACAAAGCATTAGTGTGCAGTTATTATTTGAAAACCTAGCATACAAGGCTTCTAGGCTTTCCATTTTGCATATTCGACTCAGAACGTTGTGGTTGATTTCTGTACAGTCGACTCGTATACAACGTTGTCTCCGTCTTGTGGCCCATATACAACGCTTTCCGTATATAATGCTTTCTGTCTCCATACATGCTTTAAGTGTATTCATTGGTATTCATTGCCTCCACCCATGGCTCTTTTAACATTGTATGTTGTAACGCCATAATGCCATACCACAAGTCATAACGCCATACCAGTATTCATTTAACGTTGTCTCCATATACAACGTGGCTTCCAATGTATAACACTGTTTGCAATAACTATACCACTAAACCGTTGCTGTCTTCTAGTGTTATGTTTGGAAAGTTGTGGTCTCGGCCTCCATACGCACAGTGCTCAACTGGCATAAAAGAATCCTCCACAAAGGTCTATAGCCATTCCAGGTCCGCAAGGGTGTCCATAGGAGCACAAAGCTTGACAGCAGGAAGCTCCTCTATAACTTGGGTTACCGAAGAATAATTCACTTCAATAGAACCAGCCGAGGCCTCCAATATCATCATTTGAAAAGTTGAGGAGGACATCTATGTGAAATGCCTTTCTTTCATTATGACAATTTACAACCATTATGATGCTGGTGGAGTAAAGTGTTTGTTTGAATATTTATCTCCTTTTTGTGTTCTTTAGGAGGTAATCACAAAGGTGCATGTTAAGACAAAAAAAAGTTATTCGAGATTCGAATGTTTTGATTCACTCAAGATCAGTCTCATAGAAGTTATGGGAATGAGTTTCTATACACCAGTGGCACGATTTTTACCCTCTTAGGGAGCTGAGTTATTTCAATTTTATTATTGGGCAGCGGACATAGAAAGCAAAAGTTTTCTGAAGAGAAAGGGGACGAGTTACCTAATATATTGTTGTTGGTTGGTCATTTGATTTTCTAGGTCAATTTATGCCATACCAGAATGAGTTCGTCTCAGTTTGGATGCCATTTAGAGGTTGTGTGTGTGGTTGTATATTCTTTTCACTAGGTAGAGTATCTAAGTCTATTTGTTGATTGTGGGAAGTGTGACTTACTGCTGGTGTGATATCAGTCAAGGGGATTATTGATAAAGGGACGTGGACTTGTCCTATAGCGAATCATGAACTAGTTGAAGCGTGGCACCTCTGGTAGCAGCGTACATCACTACAAATATATTCATGCAATTATCCCAGGTTGAAAGATCTCATGATAGTCTGAGCACATAAATCCAAATCTAGGCCTGTGAGGACGAATTCCATTGTTAAACAGAGTTAGTGCGAAGTCCTTGTGAAAAGGGACAATTTCCCTCGAGTTAAAATGTTGAAAGTGTGGCTTCTCTATGGGCTGAGAATTGGCATCATTCTTGTGGCTGAATTATGTTAAATAAGGGCCAAGTTTCCCTCTGTTCACAGCTAGTTAAAGTTTAAACACACTCCACAAGGTACCACATTTGGAGAGTCTTTTGCACTGATTTGGATGTTGTTCTAGAAGAAAGAAGGAACAAGTTTACTGCCTACTGGTTGATTTACCCCTTGTGAGCTGAGTTTAGCAGAGTCAAGGGACGTGTTTATTAACTTGTTGTAGCTGATACTGAGGTGTTGATATACATTGAAGAGGTAGCCAAAAATATGCCAGTAACCTACTCAAATATTGTATCTCAAATGTTGAAGTGGACTGTGAGTTAATGCCATCATAGACAGTGCATATATATATCAGATTTTGTTTATCTTTAAAAAAATAAAAAAAAAATTAAAGATATTTCATTCTGGCATATGCGTTGTTAGCTCTCCATAAATTCTGTGTGATATATGAGGGCATATTGTTTTCTTTGAAGAAAGTGGCAAGATCAGAGAATATTGATTCATACCCTATTCAAAGTATTTATATATGAGCATTCAAGTCCTGTCCATGACATGGTGCTATGGTTGTTGAAGTTTTGATAGCCATCATTTCTGCTTTGAAAGTGAAGGAGTATTTGAAGGATCCAAGCAAGTTTGCAGTTGCTGCTACCCCAGTTGTGGCATTGTATTTAAAACTTATTATAGTTTTGTCTACATATATATGCATTGATTCCTTATTACTTCGATTGCTGCATAAGAGTTTGGTGGGCTGTATAAAGGCAATGATTGTTTTGACAAAGAAAAGTAATCTTTTTTGGAGAAAAGTTTAGTCGGTTGTATTGTCAGAACATAGTGTTGGTCATGAGTAAACTCTTATTTTAATGTAATGGATTGTAATTGGTGCTTGCTGGTTGAACACTGATCATTTGTTGCACATTTATAAAGGATATTGCTAGTGGGTATTACTTTTTTGCATTGAGTAGCAATTGTGATCAGTTTTTAAGGTGTAATTCTGACATTAAAGAAAAAAATGGCCAGAATCAGTGAAGTATTAAAGTTCCTCAAAACTCTGATATTGTCTACTACTCATGATACATTAAAAATCAGCAAAGTTTCTCTCACAGACATTCAGGTCTGTCTACAAAATGCACAAGAGAAAATTGATTTTTTGCAGCTCGAATCTCAGCTATAGCAAGAAGAATTAAAACAGAGGAGTCATTCTAAACCTGTTTCTATTCAGAAGATTGAAACGGACTCCCATAAAGTAGCAAGGTTACATGTAGATGCCGAAGTTTAGCTTGCACTTCCCAAGCCCATCATCAGACCTTGGGAAGAGCTTGTCCACAAAAAACATAGAACTGGTCTCGGATATGAGAAGGACTTGTCCTTTCATATTCCAGACTACTCAAAGCCCATTCAGTTTCAGAGTGCTGGATTCATTCATTACAGTTCACCCCCAGCTATTCCAGATTTTGCCACTCTTCCACAGCAACAGCAACAACAACAAATTGTGAAATGCCAACATTGTGACCGAGTTGGCCATCTGAAAGATCACTGTTTTGATCTTCATCCATGTAAGCACTGTCATAAAACCAATCATTCTTCAAACAAATGCTTCAGAAAAAAACCTCCTACAAGAACAAAGATTCATTTTGGATGGATCACTTCTTGGAAATGGGCATCAACACCCAAGAAGATATTCCAGTCACATGTTAGCACTTGTTCTGGAGTATTGAACAGTCTTGCAGTTGATTTTTCTCCATCATCTCACCTTGTATCTGACAGGGGGGGAAATGATGGTCATCTACAAGCTTCAAAGTCACATCAAGTGAGCCTGAGCCACAACCTGCCACACCAGTTTCAGAGTTGTAGCTAGAGACAAAGATGCCCCTAAGCATGCCTTCAGTTGGTAATCTGGGACACTTCCTCTAGCAGAAGACTTCAACTTCTTGCCAGTTTCAAAAGAATTCCAGGAATAGAGTTGGGGACACTTCCTCTAGCAGAAGACTTCATCTTCTTGCTAGTTTTGGAAGAGTTCCAGGAATTGCATTAAGCATTTCAGAGTTGTTGGCCATCCTTAAAACATCACAGGTTGAGACTTCCCTTTTCAGGTTGAAGTTCTCCCTTTTATGCGGGGTGAGACCTCCCTTTATTGGTTGAAGGTTTTCCTCTTCAAAACATAAAGAGCACTTCCTCTAGCAGAAGACTTGAGCTTCATGCCAGACTTGGAAGAGTTCTGGGAACTACACTAAGCGTCCCAGTGTTGGTGGTCATCCTTAAACCACCGCCCTTTATACCAACATTTCAGAGAGCACATTCAGCTTAGTGTTTCCATGCAGTTTTTGCACGTTTTGTATTACAACTCTCTTCTTGGACTCATACATAACCCTTCGGATTAAGGGGGGGAATGTTGGACACCTAATCCTCAATGGGTTAGTGTGGAAGCCGAATAGACAAAAGGAAGTCCAAGAGACCTTGGGATATGAAACCCAACAGTCAAACCATGTACTACAAATGTATATCAGTTGTTAATAAAAATGTACTCTCATGTTTTATTTTTCCTATTTGTCTTTGCCATGTGTGTGTTTAACATTAACAACTACGTGCTCCGCGCCCACAAAATGCAGAGTCTTTACATTGGAATTACAGAATTGGACCAAAATCTGGGCTCTAACCCCAAAACTGCCCTTGGGGGATCCCGTGCCCAACAATATATGTAATATCATATTTGATTAAGAGATAGTAAGATAGTTTGCACTATCGGTTTCTTATCATGGTATCAGAGCCCTGAGAGCTTGGCCCGTCCTGGGCTGAGGAAGCTTGGCCCATCATGGGCGGAGCAAATAACAGAGTATATTTGTATTGTTTTTAAATCTTTTTTGTCCATCCTTTGTTGTTGCTATGTGACTGCAGATACCAGAGTGGTTGTGAGGCTCGTTAATGAGAGTTGGTTGATCTGCGCAGGCATTTGTGGACCTAAGAGCAGTCAACTATGGCAGCTTGTGGATAGCTCAATTGAAGAGTTGATCGGAGGTGGTCCAATTCATGTGCATACTCCGATCAGTACTTTTCCGCATCTAGGTGGTGTGAAGTCGTGCATACTGCAGAAGATAGTGAAGCACAACAGTGGTGGATAGGTGAAGTGTGGCTTGTGCAAATTTATTTTCATTGGGAGCAACGAAATCAAGAAAATTCAGCTCTGTAGCGGAATCTGTAGAGAACCTGTATGGCTTCAAACCTGTGTGGCCAAAACTTGCAACTCTGTTGATATCTGCGAAATGGGGCTCCAACTTTTCTTTTCATTACTAAAACTTTTAGAATCATTCAATTTGGCGATCTATCTTTTTCTTACAAATCTCATCGATGGCCAAATGGAGAGGATTCATTATCTGTTTATTATTTACATCTCTGCACATGTTTATGCAGCATACCTACTACATTGGGAGCATATCTGAATGCCATCCAGTATTTAACGGTAATGGGAAGAAAGCTTCCATGGAATTGAAGGGTAGTTCAATCTAAAATCTGAAGGGTATTGTTGCAATCTCTAACAAAGTTCTGGTGTTGACTATGGCCATGGTGAAAGGTCAAGGTGATTTCAATATCGTCCAGGAAGCGATCAATGCAGTTCCAGTGAATAACACGAGGCCTGTCATGATTGATGTCAAACCAGGCATTTATAGGGAGAAAGTGACTATTCCTAAATGGAAGCCATTCATAAATCTGAGTGGGTTGGACACAAGATGAGAGAGTTCCATGGTCATATCAAATCAGATATCCGAAGTGTTATAGCCTAAATCTACCTCAAGTTGAAGAAACGCAGGTCTAGGGTAACATCAAACCATGCTTAACCTGGTAGCTAGCCCTACCAGGTCGGGAGAGGGCTCTCTCCTTGTCAATCTCAAAAAGAATATGGCAACTAAGGCTTTAGATGACTGAAATGAATACTAATTTTAGGCTAGGTATGTTTTCTCATAGGATTTTATTGACTTTAATGGTTGGTTGCTGGATCATATGAGGAAGGCAGCTTTGGGTCCGGGAGATCAACTCAGATTTGCGGAGGTTTCTGTGGGGCGAGGTAGGTAAGTGTTTTAGCACTTTGAAATGAATGTGATGGTGAGTCTAAAGACTGGTAAGGAGTTGGAGAGGGCATGCAAGGTTCATGAGTCCTCTTCAAACAACAGAAAACATTTAAAGCTAAATGAAACCCCAAGGCAGAGCACTGAACATCAATGGATTCCACCTATATATCTTGATTCATTTAGTTACGCAAAAAAAGATAGATGATGCCACATATACACATAAAAGAAAACTAAATAATAGAGGAGAAAACAATGCTAATTCACATTACCACAAGAATCCCATAAAATGTTGCAAAACCCTAGTTCATTTCCTTGCCAAACTGCAGAAGTGATTTACAATAGTGCTCAATGCATCCACAAGAGTCCAACCTTGACAAATGACTAAGAAAGTACAAGATATAGGCATCAAACCACCTATGCTAGCCATCAAGGGTCAAATAGTCAAGGAGCTGTTTCAACAACATCTAAACTAAGAACTGAAAAATAGGCAGTGGAACAGCTTGCCTCTAAAACTATGGAAACTGATTCATTCATCTTCAAACCAACTCTAACTGATGTATCTACCCCCTCAAGTCATTTTTCATCATTTTTACATCATAGTACATCATATTACATCATATTACATCATCAATTTACCAAAGAGAGAAGAAAAAGTCAAACTAACAGCAAACTAGGCGAAATTCCAAGTTTTCAGGCAAAATTGGCAAAATTTTGCCTCATGCACAACACCCTGAGCTTGATGTGCAATGCCACTTCAAGGCTGAGTTTGTAGGCCTTCCACATCACCAAATCAGGCCCAAGATAGCTTTTTGGAAAGCTCTTCCTATCTACTTTCTAGGACAACTAGAATTTTTGGATTTGGAGTCCATTTGCCCCTTCAAAAATCATTTCTCCCAAGACTGGTTCTTGTGGGTCCAAAAAGTGGCAGAGAGGGCATTTTTTAGGTGTTTTTTTCCCTTTAGGTGACCCAGATCTCCTCCAAAACTTATGAAACTTTCTGGGTTTCATTATTTTTCCATTATGAATCCAAAAATGTAAGCCTTTTTAAAAATTCCTAGCCAACTCAATGCGCAGCGCCATCAGCTGAAAATTCCTGTGTTTTGCATTTAAAAATTGTGAAATGACAAAATTTTCCCAAAATTTCTCCAAATTTGGCACAAGGGTCCCTCATTGATTGCTTTGTTGGGCTAGTGAAGCCTCAGCCAAGATCTTTAGCTTATCATGCTCCTTTTTTCTCCTTAAGTCTCTTTGTGGAACTGTCACTAAGTGTTTCTTCTTCATAACTTATTTCACTACTTCATGTCATGGTGCTTGTCTTAGGGAGGTGATGTGATGATAACATGGTGGAAAATGATAATGGGGGAGGACAAGGGAGATGAGTATGAAGAGATTTTACAAACGTGAAATGGAGTTGGGGAATGAAGAGAGAGGTTTTGGGAAATTAGGGTTTTGTGAAGGGCCTTAGGGTTTGATGAAGGGAATGAGTTTTCTTTTGGGGGTGGGATATGGAAAATGAAATTATTGGATTAATTTAGGGCAATGAAATATAGAGAAGGGGAAAATGATGTTGGTTTTGGTTATGGAGTGAAAGTTTTACAATGAAATGGAAATTTATGAAGACAAGCTAGGGTTTGATTTTGAAGATGCAAAACTTATGAAGAAAACATGTAGAAGATCAAATTCAGCTCAAAATCAATGAGGACTTACTTGTAGGAGAGAAATGCAGTGTTTTTGAGGGTTTTTGGGTGATTTGGAATGTTTTGGCAGCTTCTTGACTGATGCACAGTGCATTGGGCCCAATGCACAATGCCCTCCTGATGCGCAACGCCCTTGTAAATTTACACTGGTTGAAACCCACTGATGCGCAGCGCACTGCCTCTGATGCACAACGCCAAGCAGATTTGCTAGGAAAACAGGGTTTTCATCTTCTTTTGCTCAATTTGCCGCCAAATCGCAATTTTAACTCTTCAAGGATGTCTTGCACAATGAAATAGATAACTAACATGTTTTCACTTTATATATGGATGCCTTTTGATTTTTCCTTATTTCAAACCCACTTTTATAATGTCATAGTCACTTTTGCTCCAAAAACTTTGTTTTTCATTTGAAGTGTGACTTTTCTTGATCAATTGATGAACTGATGCATTGATGTTTTTGTTTTTTGCAGTGGCTGGAGTTGGCAAGGTGACCAAGGGCAGCAGCTGGAACTTATTACATATAGAAAACACTTTAAATTACATAAAAATTTGTACATAAAATAAAAACTATGTTTTCACCTCAAAACAGAGTTTTGAGGTAAAAACCATTTATTGAGCATATCATCAGTGAATTTATGATTCTATGAACTTATAAAACCTCCTCATGTGCCTGCTGACCTTTTATTGAGTTTTGGATGACCATGATGGCAAACCCTAGACCTAGTGAGACTAAAACCCTAAAAGTGATTTTGGTAAATGAAATGAAACAAAATGATAGTAAATGACCTAAACATGTGAAAATAGGGCAGTAGGTAAATGCCATGAGGGAAATTGACAATGAACCACTACCATCAGTTGATCCATGACCTAATGGAATGCAATTGATCAGATGGGACACCTAATATGCATGCAAAAAGGAAATTTGATCATTGATGGAGGGATGAAGATACCGACACTAACACGAAGCAGATTGGAAAGTATCTGAATGTCAACTAAATTAAAATTTGTTGCAAGAGAGCCCATTGTAAGGAGCAGAAAAATGGCGTGGCTAAAGAATTGTGGTGAGGTGCGTTCAACTAAAGAGTAATGTGGTGTGCTTGTTGGGATTCAAGCTATGATTGCAAAACCGAGGTGTAAGACTAGTGTGCATGCTTACAGAGCCCGCATCCACCGGGTAGATTGATTTTTTTTCCATCAATGTTTGTTTTGTGTGAAGCTATTTGAGTAGGCACCTCATAAATCACACAACCAAAAGTATTTTTGTTTACATTCACACGTTCTATGGAAACATATTATCCATGGAAAGTGATTACCATAAATTTGGTGTATTTAATTACACAAATGCAGCAGAAGCAATGTAAGGAGTTGAGGATCATGACCGGCATGATGTCATGTAAAAGAGAATTATTTTGCCATTGTTTAAAGTTTTTAGAAAACATTATGTCATTGATGTAAATCTGGTTAAAAATTGGAAGTTGACAATTAGTTTGGCCAACTATTGTCATGAGTTTGAGTCTCTCTGTTGGAATTGGTCATTCCAATAATAGACAAATTTATTTGAAGGAATGATTAACAACCAAATATAATGAAGACATAACACTAAAGATGGCAGCATCAAAGTGCTGAAAATAGCAACAAGAAATGCTAAAATAGCACTGCTATAAATAGCATTTTGAGATACCTTCCTATTTTAGTCAGTCCCTAAACTAAAATAAAGAAGTAAAATTCGAATTTGATCTTAGCAGCTGTTTGTAAAATAATTAATTAATTCATCATGATTTAATTAGTTGTAGGAAATCAAACATGAAGTCTATGTGAAGACATGCAACAATTTCTCCATTAATTGAGGAAGTTATCCCTTGATTAAAGGAGATCAAGATGAGTTGTACTTTGAGTTGTAATTAGTTAGCTTAGTTATCTGAGTTAAGTCCAATTAGATTAGTTCAAATAGTTTGTTGAACTAATTGTGAGTTCAATTAGTTAATGCATGCATGCATGTAACTGTTGCACTTCAGATAACTAAATATTCTCTCATAAATAACTCATGCATGTCAATTCAGTCAGAGACCCAATTGAGATCAGGTGATGGGATAGTGTACTATCAGTTGCAGGAATATTCCTTGGAGGATATCTCTTGCATGCAGAAGGAATTCATTCCTTAGAGATTGCGCAGTTACTTCTTCAGTTTAGTGAGCGTGTGATGAGGCCAATACACATAGGTGGCATCACTGGACCCCAAGAAAAACTACGCAAGGAAATAGGAGGCTTGGAGGGCTAGGGGAAGACATATGTTGTGTCTATTCAGTCTGTGAGCTATATTGTTCGATTGCAGAGAGAGCAGGATAGCTTGTGAGTTGATTGTTTGTGTAATCTGAACATATTTCCACTTGTATGACATTACAGAGATTGGGGTTTTAGGCTGAGGCTTTCCCCAGAGTATTCTTCTGTGTTCATGTGTGATTGCTTTCTCATTCTCAGTTATATGTGTTCTATTTGATCTTGCTCATATTCGATTAAGCTTCCGCAAAGTTTGTTGTAGAAGTAGATCTTGTATTTTTCTTTAGTATATTGCATAATTTGTTGATCTATAGTGGGAAATTCTACATGATATCACAACAAAGGTGATCAAAGGAGAGGACAATACACAAGAAGGGAGAAGTTCGAAGTTTGAGGAACCTGAATATAGAAATTGAGTTCTTATCACATCTCAATTTCACCAATGGCGTTCAACGGTTTAAGACTCGAATATTCTCTTGATGGTAGTTCGAATTATATAGCCTAGAAGGATCGCATGGAAGTAGTATTAGAGGATAAAGGTCTAAAGGACTTCATTGATCAAGAAGTCCCCAATCCAGCAGCGGCTAATGCTACAGAATTGGCGGAATGGAAGAAATGTGTGGCTAGAGCAAGGAGAATCCTTCTGGAGGGAGTTCGAGACCACATAGTCTCGAGTCTCCATGGGAAGGAGACACCGTTTTTGATGTGGAAAACATTGAAAGATCTATATCAGAATAGCAGCAATCAGAGGAAGCTGGCGCTGAAAGACAAGCTTCGGAAAATCAAGTGTGAAAAGGGCGACATGATCTCTACATATCTGAACAAGCTCACCACCTATAGGGATGAGCTTGGAAGTGTAGGGATCATGACAGCCGATGATGACATGGTGAGACTTGCGCTCCTTGGTCTTCCTAAGAGCTGGCATAGCTACCAAGACTCGGTTAATGGAAGAGAAAAACTACCAGATTGGGAATGAATTTGGTCAAATCTGATGCAGGAGGAGATGAGAAGAAGCACCATAGATGGATCCTCATCAAAGCAAGATGATGAAGAAAATCAAGCCTTAGCGAGTAAGGCAAGGAAGGGGAAAGGGAAGGCATCCCAATCTAAATATAGTTCTTCCTATGGTGGGAAGAAGTTGGACAAATCGAAAGTGCGATGCTTTCATTGTCATGAAGTGGGACATCATGCTATGAATTGTCCACAGAAGAAATCCAAGAAGGGATCCTCTAAGGGATCTGATGGTGAGGCACTGGCCTCATAGTTTGAGTTGGATTTCTCTCTTATCGCATGCATGGTTTCATCCATGGTGGTATGTGTTTGGTACCTGGACAGTGGAGCTTCATTCCACTTGTCAGGTGACAAGAATCTTTTCAGTACCTGGGAGGAGAAGGACCTCCAGATGCGGATCGATATGGGCAATGATGGAAAGTACTGTGTTTCAGGTGAAGGTACAATTGTGTTTCAGAGGGAGAATGGAGCTCTCCTCACCCTGACTGATGTAAAGTATGTACCAGGTCTGAAGAAGAATCATGTGTCTGTTGCTATGCGAGAAGAGAAAGGTTATGATGAAGTCTTTAGTAAAGGAAAGGTATTCCTAAGGAATATCGGCACTGGACAGACCAAGCGAATCGAGATTCGAGTAAAGAATCTCTACAAGCTGGAGGTAGATGACTGTGCTGCATTGAGTTCCAAAGCTGAGATGGTGTAGAGCGAAGATGTTGGCGAACTATGGCATAGAAGATTGGGCCACTTGCACCATGGAGCCCTGAAGATCATGCAGCAGATTTCTACTGGACTTCCCAAGGGAAAACTGGAGCAGACGGATACATGCAAAGGTTGTACCTTGGGTAAGTATACAAAATCTTCCTTGTCGGATCGAGACAATAGAGCTGGAGTAATCCTGGAGCGAGTTCATTCAGATGTTTGTGGACCATTCTCTACAGCCTCCACCGCTAAACAAAGGTACTATGTTATTTTTATTGATGATTTTTCTCTTAGATGTTAGATCTACTTTATGCAAAAGAAGGATCAGACCTTCTTGAGGTTTTGTGATTTTAAAGCCTTGGCAGAGAAAGAATCTAGAAAGAAAATAAAAGCCTTGCATAGTGAAATGGTGGAGATTATGTCTCCCAGCAGTTTAAGGACTTTTGTGTTGTAGAAGGAATTAAACGGGAGTTGACAGAACCCCATAACCCACAGTAGAATGGGGTGGATGAAAGGAAGAACAAATCGATTATGGGAGAAGCTCGAGCGATGTTGCATGACCAAAGCCTACCACTGCATTTGTGGGCTGAGGCATGCAATACAACAATATACTTGCATAACAGAAGCCCACACCGTCTATTGGGAATGAAGACACCTATGGAGGCTTTTTCAGGGAAGCGACCAGATGTGAGTCACTTCCGTATCTTTGGATCATCAGTTTATTTCCATGTGACCAAAGATGCCTGGAAGAAGTTAGATCCAACAACTGAGTTGGGAATACTTGTGGGGTACACGGATACACCCCACAACTATCGGGTGTTCCTGCCTACCAGTCAAAAGACAGTGGTATGCAGGGATCTGAATTTCGAAGAGCAGAAATCCATGTGAGTATCACTTGAGAGGGAGCTCAAGTTGCATGCAGATGAGGAACTTTCGATTCCTAAGGAGGAGGAGCCTGAGATTGATGCGAAGTAGCTGCATGTAGAGGATCCGGGAGTGGAGACATCCACTCATGCTGAGACTTCCAAATATTGGTGGAAACACTCAAGGGAAGCTGACAGGTTGATGCTAGATGCGCGGGAGAATGTGGGACAACCATCTTCTCAGCACAAACAGAGGAGGTCGCTGATCCAGGTGGATCTTCAGACACAGTGGCATGGAAAAGCTCAAAATTCAAAGTGGCAGAAAGGCAAGTATCTTGACATAAGATCGAAGTGCTCGTCACCCTAATTCCAAAGGTGTGAACGACACTCCAATTCGAGTTCGGATGATGAAGTTATGGAAGAAATAAGATTACTTTGATCCTTTGGAAAATAGGGCTTTTTCCCTAAAAAATGGGTTTTTAGCTTTAAAAGGGAAATCGCATTGAAAAACGTGCAAGGGGTGGACTTAACGACCCCCAATCAGTGATCGCTGATCTATCGGGTTGGAGGAAGACATGCAGTCGGTGATATCAGAGGCTTCAGATCGACGATATAGCGATTGCCGATATCAGTGTCGGCGGATCAGGTCGACGAAACATAGGGCACAAGACCAGGACCTCTAGGTTGTTGCAATTGCGATCTGCCGATCAACGACGTGCAATCTCAGCCGTCAGATTTGGGAAACAGATCGACGGCTAGGACTAAATCAGTGGTCGGGAAATCGGTGATCTCCGATACCAAGGAGCGATGCGATGCAATCTGGACCGTCCAATCAAGGGATAGATCAACGATCCAGATCTAATCGGTGTAATGGCGATCAGCGATATCGGTGATCAACGATTGGCGATGGACTTCAATGATAGCGATTTGTGATGGGGATCGGACCCGATGGACTTATAGGTCCGATTTGATATATTTGAAGTCCAGCTTTTGCAGTTTTGGTCGGATTTTCAGTGTTTTACGGGGTTTTTATGTATTATCGTTTTAAATGATAAAAAGCCTTTTTTGGGGTTTTGTTGTGCTCGCCAACCCTTCTACCTAACCGGCCTCTATTATAAACAAAACAACCCAAATTAAGAGGCCTTGAGACATTATAAAAGCTTGATGATTGGAAAAGTATGGAGGAGAGGATTTTTTGCATGCAGTTCGAGGCAGCAGCTTGTAGGAGGGCCAATTGATCATTTTGTCTGAATGGGGAAAATTTTATATGGTTTCTGCCTTTCTTGATGCCACGAACACAGTGGTGCTATCCATTTCTTCATCTGAGCTCTCCTTTTCTCATCCATCTTTCAGAATGGAGGTATAATACTCCTTTTATGTAACTGGTGATTGTATTCTCTTCTTTTCATGCCATTTAATGAATGAAGGCCTCCCCATTGATCGAGCAGGGCCCGGAGACGTAGTCCAAGTTGGACGAACTCCATTATCAAGTCTTGGTGTCTTATTTTTGTGCCTTTATGTGTCTCTTCTTGTTTCTTGTGTGCACATTAAATTTCTACGTTAAGCTGCAATTTTCACATGTGATTCTTTTCATACATCTATAAGAAAAAGATCCCTGGATCAAGTGGTATCAGAGCAGGGCTTTTTAGGTGTGAATTGCATGTTTGTATTCTAACAAGAAATAGGCTCCAAAGAGGAGAAGGGGAACTATAACCTTTCGATCCAGAAGCGGGGCATGCACCTCGAAGGAGAAACATGGTAGAAGATGAAGCTCGTCTTGAAGAGGAGCGTAATTTCAAAAAGACCTTCTATTCAATGGCAGAGAATGTCGGTCAGTTGGTTTTAAGGCTAGAGAGAGCAGAAGGGAGAATTGCAGAAGAACAAGGTTCAACACATGGAAATGGTGGAGAATACCCCCCTCCTTCTCCTTCCACGAGTGAAAGTTCTTCTTCCTCTCACCACCATAATCCTAGAAATCCCAGGGATGCATCTAAGAATCCTTTCTTTAAATTAAATGTTAAATTTGATCTTCCTATGTTTAATGGTGAAAGTAATGTAGAGAATCTTAACAATTGGATTAGGTAGATTGAGGTCTAATGCAAGATCCAATAGATCGTGGAGGATGAGGCAAAGATTCAACTAGCCTCTCTACGGCTGAGCAGCACCGCTCTCGTTTGGTGGGAGAGCAAATTGTAGAGCAGTAAGAATGTGGGTAACCTTCTTTCCTCATGGCCTGATTTCATTTCTGTGTTAAAGGAACAGTTTTATCCCTTGGGATACAAGCAAAAAGCTTTAATGAATTGGCAGTATTTAAGGCAAATCAAGGGCCAGGATGTTCAGAGTTTTATAGAGGAGTTTAAAAAGCAAGCACTGAATTTTGGTATTGCACTTGATACACCTGAAGTAGTAACTAAGTATATTGGCTCATTACATGGTTACATTAGGCATTCATTATTGTTGTTTGAACCAACTACTATTGACTCAGCCAGCGTGAAGGCAATTCATATTGAGAACAGCGGCAAAAATGAAAGAGATGATCATTCTAGAAAACCACCGTTCAAACCTCCCAATGGAAAATCTAAAGTGAAATGGAAAGCAAAGGAGAAGAAGGCGACAACAGCCAAAGAAGGAGAGCAGTCGTATTGCAATCACTGCAAAAAGGAAGGCCACGATGACGATCATTGTTGGAAACAACACCCAAAAAAGCGTCCAAAGAAGTATGGAGGAAAAGGGAAGCATAAGACAGTGGCAACCGCGCAAGACCTTGGATCGGATTCGGGAGATGAAGCATTAATCACAACCATAGGAACAAAAGGTACTCTTACACCTCATGTTAATTCTAAATCGCATGAAGGCACTAGTTCTGTAAATGAGTCCCTTCCTAATGATCAAAAGAGAATTGAACTGTTTCATATCAGAGTTGTTGTAAATCATACTAAAGTTGAAACTCTGTTTGATACTGGATCCCAAGCAAACTTAATCATAGAATCCTTGGTAAAGAAACTCGGCTTAGAAACAAAACCACATCTGAAACCTTACCCGCTTGGATGGATACATGATAAAGAAAAATTGAATGTATCCAAGCAGTGTAAAGTAAAATTTGTAATTGCTTCTAAGCTAGTGGATGAAGTAGAACTGGATGTGATCCCATTGGATATATGTGACATGGTGTTAGGGAGTCTGTATCTATATGAAAGAAAGGTAGTCTTTTTCCGTCATGAAAACAAATACCAAATCACAAAAGATGGGGTAGAATATATAGTAAGGGCTCATCAGACTAAAATCAAAGCCAGCCTTATAAGTGCAAGACAAATGAAAAGGTTAGTGAATTCCAGTAAGGGTTGCATGTTGATGGTTGTAAGGGAAAAAAATGTACAATTAGCTAATGCTTTCCAGGGTTGTGATCAGAAACATAAACATGAATTATCTAAATTAATTTCTAATTATGATGAGCTATTTTAGGAACCGAAGGGATTACCTCCGAAGAGGGAAATCCAACATGAGATCCATTTGTAGCATGGCATTCCTTTACCGAATACTGGCATGTACAGGATGTCGACCATTGAAATGGAGGAAATCAAGAAACAAGTGCAGGCATTGCTGGACCAAGGGGTCATCAGGCCGAGCACTTCTCCGTCTAGCTCACCGATTGTCTTAGTCCCAAAGAAAGACGGCACATGGAGGATGTGTGTGGATTACTGCGCACTAGACAAAATTACGGTGAAAAATCATTACCCTCTTCCATGCATAGATGATTTATTAGATCAATTAAAGAATGTTGTTTATTTCACCAAATTAGATTTGTGCAGCAGTTATCACCAGGTCCGAATTGCAGAGCAGGACGTGTAGAAAACCGCCTTCAAGACCAAACAGGGGTTGTTCGAATGGATGGTGATGACACTCGGACTTTGCAACACTCCAACCACTTTTATGAGGGTCATGAATGATCTCTTTCAGCCTTTCATTGATGAATTTGTTCTTGTATATTGAGAAGATATACTTGTCTTTAGTAAAAGTTGGGTTGAACATGTGTGTCATGTAAACAAAGTGCTTGAAGTACTGAAAAAAGAAAAACTCTTTGTAAAATTGTCAAAGTGTGAGTTCGGGAAAACCTCTTTGGGTTACCTAGGTCATATTGTTGGTCAAGGTCAGTTAAAGATTGATCCTTCTAAAGTTGAAGCAATTCTAAATTGGCCTAAGCCTACTAGTGTAACCGAGGTCCGCAGCTTTTTAGGTGCAGTCCAGTATTGGAGGATATTTATTGCTAATTTCTCTGTTATTGCAGCACCTTTGCACACATTGATGAGTGTGAAACAGGACTTCCAATGGGGAGGAATACAATAGAAGTCCTTCGAAACATTGAAGGAAAAGATCAGCACCGTGCCAGTCTTAGCCTTACTCGATCTCCAACAGCCATTCGAGATCGAAACCGATGCCAACGGTTATGCCATGGGAGTTGTACTGATGCAGCAAAACAAGCCGATTTGTTATCATTTTGAGAAGTTTTCTCAACCTGTGATAAACTATCCCACTTATGACAAGGATCTTTATGCTTTGGTCCAGAGTATGAAAAAGTGGAAACACTACCTGATCGGCAAGGAGACCATCATCCATACAGATCATCAGCCCTTGCAGTACCTTTAGTCATAGACCAGTTGCAGCAATCGCGTCATTTTAGGTGGATGGGCTTTCTTCAGAAGTTTCATCTAGTAATAAAGTATAAGAAAGGCACTAGCAATAAAGTAGCCGATATGCTATCTCGCCCTCCTATTTCTGCTTCTGTTATTTTGCATAATGCTCTGTTATCTTTTGAGAGTTATGCTAAACAATATGCTAACAATGATGACTTTAAGGAGATTTATGAAAAACTAACCCATGGTTCTCAGGTGGAAAAATATCACTTGCAGGGGAAACTGTTGTATCACCTTGGCAAATTGTGTATTCCCACAGGGGAAAGAGTACATGTAATTCGAGAGGCACACACCTCTCGTGTCTGGACACTTTGGTGTCGAAAAGACTTCATGTCATGTACAAATATTTTGTTTTTGGCCTCACATGAAGAACATTGTGACTCGCATGTAAATGGTTGTGTGATGTATTCTGTTTCAAAGCCCTCTAATAGAAAACTCGGGCTCTACACACCACTCCCTATTCTGATTCGTCCATGGGAAAGTGTGTCAATGGACTTTGTAGGAGGTTTATCTTTTTATAGAAAGAGTCATGACTATTTGTATGTCATCATTGACCATCTTAGTAAGATGTGTATTCTAATGCCTTGTAAAAAGCAGATCACTGTAGAGTAGACTACTTATCTTTTCTTTCAGCATGTTTGGGTCCATTTTGGGCTGCCCACATCGATTGTGTCAGATCGAGACTCTCACTTTCTCGGAGAGTTTTGGACCAGCTTGTGGAAGATGATGGACACCAAGCTGAAAAGAAGCACGACATTTCATCCACAGACTGACGGACAGACAGAGGTTGTCAACCACACCGTGGTACACTTGTTACGAGGCTATTGTGGGAAACATCCTAAGTTGTGGGATGAGCATCTCCCATATGTACAACATTCCTACAACCGAGCAGTGCATTCATCTACACAATGTTCACCATTTGAGACATGTTTTGGTTACCTGCCAAAGGACCCTTTTGATATGGTCTTTGGAAGGGAAGATGAATCCAATGGACGTAATGACAGGGACAAAGCTCAGCAGTTCATTCAGCGAATCCAATTGATTCACCAAGCAGTACAAGAGTAGTTGGAGAAAAGTCAAGCCCGTTACAAGGCTCGACATGATAAACACCGAGTCGACCATCAATTTCAAGTGGGCGACCAAGTGTGGTTCCATATCAACAAAGACAGGATGAAGAGAGAAGGGAAGAAGTTGCGACCAATCCAGTATGGACCATTCACCATTTTGGAGAAGATTGGAAATAATGCCTTTCATCTCGATTTGCCGATATATATGCAGATGTACTCAGTAGTGAATGTGGAGAACTTAAAGCTGTATGAACCACCTTTGATTATGGATACTGAGGAGGTGGGCACAGTTCCTACAGTTGATGATTTTGCACCAGAATATCTCGATGAGTTACCTGAAGACATCATCCTTGACAGAAGAACCAGGACTTCACGACGAGGAGATGTGGAATACCTTCGAGTTGGTTTCAAGGGGATGCACCCCAGCAAGGAAAAATGGCTAGAGAAAGAAAGAGTGAGGGAACAATTACCTCACTTGCCAATTGACTAATAAAAGCTTTTGGCGGTCCAAAAGCTCCTCAATGGGGAGGATTGATCTAGGTGGATCTTCAGACACAGTGGCATGGAAAAGATCAAAATTCAAAGTGGCAGAAAGGCAAGTATCTTGACATCAGATCGAAGTGCTCATCACCCTGATTCCAACGGTGTGAACGACACTCCGATTCGAGTCCGGATGATGAAGTTATGGCATAAAGAAGATTACTTTGATCCTTTGGAAAATAGTGCTTTTTCCCTAAAAATGGGTTTTTAGCTTTAAAAGGGAAATCACATCAAAAAATGTGCAAGGGACGGACTTAACAACCCCTGATCAGGGATCATCGATCTATCGGGTCGGAGGAAGACAGGAAATCAACGATATCGGGGGCTTCAAACCGACGATATAGCAATTGCCGATATCGATGTCAGCGGATCAGGTCGGCGAAACATAGGGCACAAGACCAGGACCTCTGGGCCATTGCGATTGCGATCTGTCCATCAGTGACGTGCAATATCAGCCATCAGATCGGGAAACAGATCGATGGCCAGGATTAAATCGGCGATTTCCGATACCAAGGAGCGATGCAATGCAATCTGGACCGTCTGATCAAGGGACAGATCAACAATCCAAATCTAATCGTCGTATAGGCAATCGGCGATCGGCGATCGACGATGGACTTCAGCGATAGCAATTTGTGATGAGGACTGGACCCGATGGACTTATAGGTCCGATTTGATATATTTGAAGTCTGGCTTTTGCGGTTTTGGTTAGATTTTCAGTGTTTTACGGGGGTTTTATGTATTATCGTTTTAAACGATAAAAAAACCTTTTTTTGGGGTTTTGTTGTGCTCGCCAACCCTTCTACCTAACCGGCCTCTATTATAAATAAAACAACTCCATTTAAGTGGCCTTGAGACATTATAAAAGCCCGATGATTGGAAAAGTATGGAGGAGAGGATTTTTTTGCACGCAGTTCGACGCAGCAGCTTGTAGGAGGGCCGATTGATCATTTTGTCTGAATTGAGCAAATTTCTAATGGTTTTTGCCTTTCTCGATGCCACGAACGCAGTGGTGCTATCCATTTCTTCATCTGAGCCCTCCTTTTCTTAGCCATATTTCAGAATGGAGGTAGAGACTCCTTTTATGTAATTGGTGATTATATTCTCTTCTTTTCATGCCATTTAATGAATGAAGGCCTTCCCATTGATCGAGCAGGGCCTGAAGACGTAGTCCAAGTTGGACAAACTCCATTATCAAGTCTTGGTGTCTTCTTTTTGTGCCTTTATGTGTCTCTTCTTCTTTCTTGTGTGCACATTAAATTTCTATGTTAAGTTGCAATTTTCACATGTGATTCTTTTCATACATCTATAAGCAAAAGATCCCTGGATCAGTCGCTCGAGCGGTACACTGGTTACATGGCCTTGGTTGGGGAGTGTGCAGATTCTGAGCCTTCGTCATTCGAGGAGGCAGTGTAACAACCAGTCTAGGTTGATGCAATGGTGCATGAGTACGACTCCATCATGCGGAACTGTTTTTGGGATGTTGTCCCAAGACCTCAGGACAAGTCAGTGGTGAGTTCCAGATGGCTTTACAAGGTAAAGCAGGCAGCTGATGGCAGTGTTGAGAAACACAAGGCAAGGTTTGTTGCCCGTGGTTTCTCACAGGTTGAGGGGGTCGACTATGATGAGACCTTTGCTCCTGTAGCAAGGTACTCATCTATCAAATCGATGTTGGCACTATCAGCTCAGATGGGTTGGAGGATCCATCATATGGACGTGAAGACAACATTCCTCAATGGGAAGATTGAGGAGGAGGTGTACATTGAGCAGCCAAAAGGTTTCAAGACCTTCGATTGTGAGTCGCATGTGTGCAGACTCAAGAGGCCTCTGTATGGGCTGAAGCAAGCACCCCGTGCTTGGTACACCAGGATCGACAGCTATTTCACCAGGTTGGGCTTCACCAAAAGTGAAGTAGATGCAAACCTTTACCACATCATGGTAGAAGGTAAGTCATTGATCATTGTTATTTATGTCGATGATCTGGTTTTGACAGGTGATGATTAGCTGATCCAGTCTTGCAAGGAGGACCTTGCGAGAGAGTTCGAAATGAAAGACATGAGTCTTATGCACTAATTTCTAGGCATGGAAGTGTGGTAGAGAGATGGAGAAGTTTTTGTGTATCAAGGCAAGTATGCCAATGAGATCCTCAGGCGGTTGTATGGAGAACTGCAAACCCATGCAGACTCCTCTAGCTGGGAACTGGAGGAAGGAGGATGCTACTTTAGGTGACGTAGTAGCTACTACTGTTTATCGGCAGCTGGTGGGTTCACTTATGTATCTGGTGAACACACGACCCGACTTATGCTTTGCGGTGAACCAGCTGATTCATGCTATGGTTCAGCCTACCAAGTTATTTTGGAAGGCAGCAAAGCATGTGCTGAGATACCTCGGAGGCACATCTCAATATGGTTTGTGGTATAGACAGGCAGAGGGAGTGAAGCTTCAAGGTTTCACAGATGCAGATTGGGTAGGGAGTTCATCAGACCAGAAGAGCACTTCTGGAGGAATCTTCAACCTTGGTTCAGCCGCAGTTTCCTGGTATAGCAGGAAACAGAGATCAGTTGCACTTAGCTCAGCAAAGGCTGAATACATGCCTGCTAGTCAGGCTGCATGTGAGGCCATTTGGATGCAGAAGATTCCAGTGGGATTGTTTGGTCAGAGGATGGATCCTACAATGATCTACTACGATAATCAGAGTTGTATCAAACTCTCTGAGAATCCAGTTTTTCATGACAAGTCCAAGCACATAGATATCCGGTATCACCATCTTCGAGACTGTGTGGTCAAAAGGATCATGTTGTTGCTGTATGTTTCAACCGAGGAACAGGATGCAGATATTTTGACGAAGGCATTGTCAAAATGCAAGTTTGAGTTCCCCAGAGACAGGATTGGGGTTACTGATACTCCCTTTCTTATTGAGAGGGAGTGTTGAAAATAGCAACAATAAATTCTAAAAATAGAAGTGCTAAAAATAGCACTACTATAAATAGCATTTCAAGCTACCTTCCTATTTTAGTCAATCCCTAAACTAAAATAGAGAAGTAAAATTCAAATTTGATCTTAGCAGTTGTTTGTAAAATAATTAATTAATTCATCATGAGTTAATTAGTTGTAGGAAATCAAACATGAAGTCTATGTGAAGACATGCAACAGTTTCTCCATTGATTGAGGAAGTTATCCCTTGATTAAAGGAGATGAGGATGAGTTGTACTTTGAGTTGTAATTAGTTAGCTCAGTTATCTGAGTTAAGTCCAGTTAGATTAGTTCAAATAGTTTGTTGAACTAATTGTGAGTTCAGTTAGTTAATGCATGCATGCATGTAACTGCTGCACTTCAGATAACTGAATATTCTCTTAAAAATAACGCATGCATGTCAGTTCAGTCAGAGACCCAGTTGAGATTAGGTGATGGGACAGTGTACTGTCAGTTGCAGGAATATTCCTTGGAGGATATCTCTTGCATGCAGAAGGAATTCATTCCTTAGAGATTGCGCAGTTACTTCTTCAGTTTAGTGAGTGTGTGATGAGGCCAATACACACAGGTGGCATCATTGGACCCCAAGAAAAACTGAGCAAGGAAATAGGAGGCTTGGAGGGCTAGAGGAAGACATATGTTGTGTCTATTCAGTCTGTGAGTTGTATTGTTTGATTGTGGAGAGAGTAGGATAGCTTGTGGGTTGATTCTTTGTGCAATCTGAACACATTTCCACTTGTATGATATTACAGAGATTAGGGTTTTAGGCTGAGGCTTTCCCCAGAGTATTCTTCTGTGTTCATGTGTGATTGCTTTCTCATTCTCAGTTATATGTTTTCTATTTGATCTTGCTCATATTTGATTAAGCTTCCGCAAAGTTTGTTGTAGAAGTAGATCTTGTATTTTTCTTTAGTATATTGCATAATCTGTTGATCTACAATGGGAAATTCTACACAAATATTGGAGGATGATGGACAATCGAGTTTGTGTGAATTAGTGTGAGTTTGTGGAATAGACTCATGATGTAGTGTGTGTCACATACAATTATTAGTAAGCAAATCTAGCATGTTTTATAATGGTCTTTGTAAAGTATGTACCTGGTAACTCCAAGAGCTCGAGTGTGAAATGTAAGCCTGATAAGGCATGTGTAACCCCATACAGTTCGTGGTAATCTAAAAACCACTTTGTATTTGCAGTGTCGGTTTGTGGTAAGCCAAAAACCACATGTAAGAGTGAGGTGGGACATAGATTCATGTTGGCATGGTTTAGGGTTAACCGAGAAAACCCTCGGCCTGGTTGAGTCATGTCTTTGGTGAGCCTTAGTGGTTGGAGTGCCCTAGTGGCGGGTTTGTAGCCTAGAGTTGTTGGAGTGCCCTAGTGGCAAGGTTGTGGCCGAGAGTAGCTGGAGTGCCTTCGTGGCTGAGTTGAGCTGTGGTGGCTGAGAGCCCTTGGTGGCATGGTTGAGGGTGATCCGATAAAACCTAAAACATGGTTATGGGTAATCCAATAAAACCCATGGTGATATTGGAGGGGGATTTACAGGTATAGGTACATTTATGCAGTTATAATGGTTGATAGAATCATGTGTGCGAAGGACATCCTACAAGACTGGCGATTGCAATGGTCAGCACCCATGCATTCTAGTGGATGGTTGCTCCTTTATATGGACATCAACATATTTTTTTGTTATGTTTGACCACAACTAGACTTTGCAGATTGATATTGAGACAAGTACTCATTAAGGGTGTGTGTTGGAATATGTAATTCCTACTTGTCTTAATTGTGACTATTTCTATTTGGAGGAGTCTGTTCCTAACTATGTTCCTATCTTTGTGTGTGGTTGAGATATTCTCTCAACCAACAGATTGTGTGTCCAAGATAGTTTTCCTATCTTGAGACAATACTCATGTATCTATGTAATATCATATTTGATTAATAGATAGTAAGATAGTTTGCACTATCGGTTTCTTATCAATATGGTGAAAGATGGGAACTTGTATAAAAGTCTTGAATTATTTTATAGAAGTTATAATATTTTGAACCATTGTATAATAACACCATTGAGTAAACTTTTTTTAACATAAATTCTATAAATTTTATTTATATAAAAAACAACAAATGTACAAGATGGATTTACACAAGTAGCTAATCTTTGTATTATCTTGCTAGGGAGTTGCAATAATTTGCTATTCATGATTTACCAGATTCAAAACCACACAAGTCAAAATTCAACAAATATTAGGATTGACTTTATAACTTTAATTTATGCTTGGAACAAGATTAAAATTTGAGGGGCGATATTAACAATAATATGATAGAAATCATTATTATAATAATACCATTGAGTAATATAAAAAAATTTAAACAAAAACTAGGAATTTTTATTTATATAAAAAGACAAATGCACAAGATGGATTACATTAGTAGATAATCCGTGTGTCCTTTGCCAAGAGCTACAGGGACTTGTTATTTAGGATTTACTAGATACAAAAGGATTGGGAACCTATGAACTAGGGAATTAGTGGGTTGAAAATGTGTCCAATTAAAAAGCAATCCTTTTTTCCTGATTGGTTAGTCAAATTGGCTTGGGAGTAAAACCAATTTGTTGTTATGTTGTTGCATGTGGAATCTCAGTCTTTTTTTTTCATTCAAAGTTCTATCTTGCAGTGTATTTTTGCGACCAAAGTTCTAATTTTGGTAAAATTAGCTTATAATTTGAGATTTTTGGTCTTTGTTTCAAATTGTATGTGTTTGAGGATGATAAATGAGTTCCCTAAAACAAAAACAAAACAAAAGAGTCTTGGACTTGTACAAGGTAGGATAATTCCCTACAAAAAAATATATTTCCTTTTCCAAATTGTTGGAGAAATTCAAAATTTATTTACAAAATTGTTATAGTCCTTTGTAGACACATGTTTCAAACTATAAAAAAATTACTTTGTACTGATTAAGGTTGTTTATAGCAGGAGGAAGTGATCAAGAATAAATATCGAGGAATTGTACCAAAATTTCAAAGGTAGAAAATCACAATCAATTTCTTCAACATAAGACTCATGATTTGTAAGGCTCAAAGAAGCAGTATTGCAGTAAGATTTAATTGTAGCATGTTCCTTGCCTTTTCTTCATATTTTTCTATATTTTAACAATTGTCAAAGAAACATTAATTTGTACTATATGCTATTGCCTTACAACATTTCATTTGCAACCTCACGTGAAATTGGTAGTTTACACATTTATAATAGCTAGTATACACATTCCTAAAGTAACTAATACTTGTCTGAAATGAATAACTTTTTCCAATCTCTATAACCTCTAAAGGTATCCATATTGCATTACAAATTAATAAAAATTGAAATCAGCAAACTCTTAAATCAACTTAATTTAAGAATATTATAAATATCTTTTTATAATATTTAAATTTAATAATAATAATATATATCCATTTAAATTTAATTTATTAATAATAAAAAAAATATTTTTATTATTTATATTTAAAAAAAAAAATGAATTACTCAAACTTTAAGATCTTTGAATTATACGAAACTATAATAATGCATATAAAAATAATGGAAATAAATATAAAAATAATGGAAATAATATTATTATTATTTATAAAGATAAATCATACATTAATAATGATAAATTGTGCATGAGAATGGTGTAAATGAAATCCACTCTATATACTTTATCTTCTTCACCTTATAGACGGCAAAAATATTTAAGCCCGCCAAAATTTGAAGGAAAATGTCGATCTAACAGGTAGTGATGACAGAATACATAAGGTTATTGACGGAGCTGCAATTATGAATTGTTTTTCATATCAAAAACCTCCTGCACCCGTTGGCGCGGCAGCTCCACCTCATCCTCATTCCGTGGCAGCTCCACCACATCCCCAGTCCACCGCAAATTGGAGCAGGTTTTCAAATCGAAATCCATATATGCTAGATTCTTCCAGTTCCCGACTGAATCCGGGAGCCCCTGCAAACCCGAGCACTACAGTCTTAAAAGCCTCTCTCCTATTGTGAGGTTCTTCCGTTTCCTAGTTGGATCTCGGACCGCCTCTCCAAAGCGGGGCACTCTCTCCCTATGACTTTTTTGAGGTTCGTCAATTTCCTAGTTGAATCTGGGAGCCGGTGCAGGGCGGAGCAGTGGCTCAAGTCTCGATTGCTGTGAGGTTCGTCCAGTTCCCAGCTGAATCTGGGACCCCCAGCAGGAAGCGGCAGAAGCTCAAGTCGATTTCTGTGAGGTTCGTCCAGTTCCCAGCTGAATCTGGGAGCCCCTGCAGGGCGGAGCAGGAGCTCAAGTCGATTTCTGTGAGGTTCGTCCAGTTCCCAGCTGAATCTGGGAGCCCCTGCAGGGCGGAGCAGTGGCTCAAATCGATTTCTGTGAGGTTAGTCCAGTTCCCAGCTGAATCTGGGAGCCCCTGCAAAGCGGAGCACTTTCTCAAGTAGATCTCTCTGAGGTTCGTCCAGTTCCCAGCTGAATCTGGGAGCCCCTGCAAAGCGGAGCACCCTCTCAAGTCGATTATTTTGAGGTTCGTCCAGTTCCCAGCTGAATCTGGGAGCCCCTGCAGGGCGGAGCAGCTGCTCAAGTCGATAATACGTCTGATGATGGATTCAATCGAAAATATATAGCATCATGCACTGTGGAATCGAATTGCTCACGGGATTTTAAGGTTTCACGGAATTGTTCGTGTAGCATCTGTTAGCAAGAGAGAACACACCAACGCATTAGAAATTCATCTAACACTTTTTTTTCCCATTTGCCAAGTTAGTATTGCTTTGCTTTTTGTTTCGTGAGATCAGTTGCCATGGTTAATAGAGAGAACGAAAGCAATGGATCCCAAGTATCCTCTCGAGTAAGCGAGGAAATAGTAGAATTAGCAGTAGAACTGCTCTTGACGGTGACTAATTTAAAGCCTAAGGATCAGAAACAATTACTCTAGAATGCTGCCCATTGAGATGGAAGGTGTGGAAAAAGAAGCACAAATTGACCGACCAAAGATAAATGGGGAAGAAGGGATTACAGGTGGGCTTTCTAGTAAGAAAAGGACTAGTGATGCAGAGAAAACCCCGAACACAAAGAAGAAGAAAGGCTCCTCTTTAGAGGGTGAAACGGGATCTTTAAGTGGTCAAGATGTCGGTGATGGAGTTCCAATGGATGATTCTCCTACAACTCCAGCACTCGAAAAGATTATTGAGTCTGTAGATTTGCAATGTGGGGTCGCGGCCAACAGCATCGATGCTTCAAAAAAGAAGAAAAAGTCGAGGAAATCGAATAAAACCCCTGTTAGGGCTGTTTGAGTCTGCAGTTTCAAGTTACGTTTTTATTTGTCAACTTCGTACTAACAGATACTTCTGTCCAGGAAATTGTCGATGCTTGACTCTACAGGTTGTGTATTTGCTACGGCAATTTGATGTCTGGTAATAGTTGACACTGGTTAACTCCTGTGGATATAAGACAGGTTTTGAATTTGATGTTTGGCATCTGAATGTCTGTTTTTCGGGGCTCGATCTCTGTATAAGTCGATTCAGATTTTTGAGCAATTCATATTATTTAACAAAAACTATTATGGGAATGTTCCCAACTAATTTTTCTGTATGCTTTTTGTTTCGTGAGGAGGTTTAATTTCTGGCTTTAAGCTCAGTGGTTCGATACTTTCTTGATTTGTATTATTTCCCGTTCCGTTACCGTGGTTGATATGATTTATTTCTTTCATAAATTCAGCGTTTAACGACAGAAAGATATTTCAGGTCCAATTCAATTTTTGTTTTGAGGATTTTATTTTTGAAATATAGCTAGTACTATTGAAGAGTTTATGAACAAAATAGATTTGAAATGTGGTTGGATATTTCTAAAGTTTTCTCTTTGACGCATCACATAAATATTGTATGTAATCGAACATGCTATTTTTTTTTTGCTATTTCTAGTATTGTTGTTTTTACCTTGGTACTTTTGAAAAATATCTCCCTAAGTGTAGCCAGTTGTAATCATGAATTGCTCTGATTCCTTACATATATGTAACATTTTGAGTGTGGTTTCTATTGTTCATGGAATGCTAGATGTTATGCTACTCACGTTAAGTTATCTTTGTTTTTTTTTTCAAAAAAGTTATATAGGAATATGTTTACCTTACATGGGCTTCTGCAATGACATTTATAGAGTGGTTAGTTGTTTGTTTTTAAAATAAAATACATTTACATGAAATTTTCTAATTCTCTTCTTTTTTGTTTTAGTCATGTCAGCATTTTTAAATACATGTGAATGAATAGAAAGTCTTGTGGTTTTCTTTAAGTATTTCTGCTTTGACATGCTGCTTTGTTCTCTTTTTCACTTCCAGTATAAAAATCTTACATTCCCAGTCTGTTCTGTCTCCTATATCTTTTACTCTATTTCATATTTAATAAACTGTACAATATCAATAGCAGCCAAAAAAGTGACCCGACCTTTTATAAAAATTCAACAATTCCAAGTTCATAAATCTATCGGCCTCTCTTTATACCTTTAGATACAATTGCTAGTTATTATTTATAAAGATAAATAACAAATTAATAATGATAAATTGTGCATGAGAATGGAGTAAATGAAATCCATTCAATATACTTTATCTTCTTCACCTTATAGACGGCAAAAATATTTAAGCCCGCCAAAGTTTGAAGGAAAATGTCGAGCTAACAGGTAGTGATGACAGAATACATACATGTTGGCTATTCCTTAGAAGGTTAACGACGGAGCTGCAATTATGAATTGTTTTTCATATCGAAAATCTCCTGCACCCTTAGCCACGCAGCTCCACCTCATCCTCATTCCGCGGCAGCTCCACCACATCCCCAGTCCACCGCAAATTGGAGCACCTTTTCATATCGAAATCCATATATGCTAGATTCATCCAGTTCCCAACTGAAGCCGGGAGCCCCTGCAAACCCGAGCACTCGCTCCTATTGTGAGGTTCGTCCAGTTCCCCGCTGAATCTGGGAGCCCCTGCAAAGCGGAGCACTCTCTCAAGTCGATTTCTGTGAGGTTCGTCCAGTTCCCAGCTGAATCTGGGAGCCCCTGCAGGGCGAAGCAGCGCCTCAAGTCGATTTCTGTGAGGTTCGTCCAGTTCCCAACTGAATCTGGGAGCCCCTGCAGGGCGGGGCAGAAGCTCAAGTCGATTTCTGTGAGGTTCGTCCAGTTCCCAACTGAATCTGGGAGCCCCTGCAGGGCGGGGCAGGAGCTCAAGTCGATTTCTCTGAGGTTCGTCCAGTTCCCAACTGAATCTGGGAGCCCCTGCAGGGCGGGGCAGGAGCTCAAGTCGATTTCTGTGAGGTTCGTCCAGTTCCCAACTGAATCTGGGAGCGCCTGCAGGCGGTAGCAGCCCCTCAAGCGGCGGATTTCTGTGAGGTTCGTCCAGTTCCCAACTGGATCTGGGAGCGCCTGCAGGCCGTAGCAGCCCCTCAAGCCGATTTCTGTGAGGTTCGTCCAGTTCCCAACTGAATCTGGGAGTCCCTGCAGAGCGTAGCACTCGCACAAGTTGATTTTTGTGAGGTTCGTCCAGTTCCCAGATGAATCTGGGAGTTCCTGTAGGGCGTGGCACGAAACCAAGTCGATACGTTGGATGTTCTTCCAATTCCCCGCTGAATCTGGGAGAAACCTCATATTTGTGCATCCCTCCAACTTCAAGAGTTTCAAGGAATGCATACCACAGACTTCGTCTGGCAAAGTTTCAAGATGAACACCCGCCCACCATTCACCATGCGTCCATTGCAGGACAAATTTTTCAAGGTGCTTGAGCGTTCCAATGGATTTTGGAACATTCCAAAGGTTAGCATCAATATTCAATTCCCTCAACTGGAGAGGTGCCTGCAATGTTCACATGTTCGAAAGTGGGTTTTATCCTCTCCATTTCAACACTCTGGTAATGTATGCGAAGACAAGACAAAACTGAAGAGCAAAGCAATTTTTACAATTTGAAGAAAAAACAAAACAAACAGTTTTGTGAATGTGAAGAAACAACATGACTACCTGAGATTGATTTTGCCAGAGTGTTTCCATTTCTTCCCCTTTTATATGCAAAACTCGCAAATTCTTTAGAGAAACCCAGGAAGGTAGGGAGGAATACGGACAGGAATCCCAGTGGAGCCACACTGGATGGGGTGGCTGTGGAACGTTTAATATTCTTTCCACGCTATTACCTTGAGCCCTAAGCAGCTGATATTCACGTATATTAGTTGGTATTTCCAAAGATTCTGCAGGGTCAGTCCCGTCGACCATGCTGATTCCCCGCACCTGAATTGTCCATTCGGAGCTGTTAGAGTCAAGATTGACAATGTGGCAAAGTTTTTAAAATAAAAAGCGGGAGAAACACAAGTTTGATAAAGTTGGACGAAAGCTTCAGAATACATACAGGTGAATGGTCGAACACAATGTCATCTGACCGCCAAAGCCGATGCGGAATTTCTGTTTTTGCGATATCTCTGCCCAGGTCCCGAAGGTGGTCGTGCATTTTTATACGGTTTTCACTGTCCACCTCCAACAGGCATTTGTTTTCAAGGTTCCGAAGACCCAGCCATCCTTGCCAGCGGGATCCTTCCCATATTCTTATGGCGGTATCCCTCTCTTCTCCTATCAAGAAACAAGCAGCATCTAAGAATATCTGTTTCTCCTCATCATCCAAACTGTCGTAGCTAATCTTAAGTCTGCTCAGTATATCTATGGGAGGTATTGTGGAGATTTTGTTGAATTGCGCTTCCCAATAGTGCAAATCTTCATGACAAAGAAGCGCTCCGATCACTTGAAGAGACAATGGCAATCCACCGCAGACATCCAAAAATTGTTCAACCAATTGCTCAAATCCAGTACGAGGATAAGGGTGGTTAAAGGCATGCATGCAAAATAGCTCACGGGAGTGTTGTTGATTTAAGCCTGTCTGCTTGTAAATAAATGACTCTAGTATCCCAGATCTCTTGAGAAGGCCCATGTCCCGAGATGTCACTAAAATGAAGCTAGATGAATGAATGGCATCTTTAATTGGTAAAAATAATGCATCTAATTGACTCATATGATCAACGTCATCAATAACCACGAGAACCCGGAGAGAATGTGAGAGATATCTTTTGAGCGTCTCTATGCCTTCATGGGTGCTGCTTATGTACTGTACATCTGGTTGACCCAAGTCTTTAAGAAGCCTGCTCTGCAAGACGTTTAGAAGGCCCTTGGCTGCATTTTCTCTCACATCAGAGAGAAAACAAGATTGATCATACTTTGATCTGTATCGATTGAAGAGTTCCTTTGCGAGGGTCGATTTTCCGACCCCGCCAAGACCCACAATTCCAACAGCTGTAGATTGCTCGCTTTGGTGCTGTGATAACACTGTGCTCTCAAAATCCTCCACTTTGTCGTTGAGGCCAGTTGGATATTTAGCGACATGCAGCGGTGTTTTCCCAACCTTTTTGAAAACTTGTTCAACGACCTTCTGGACGAGCAGCCCCTCATCACTGAATATTGTTCACAATTTAATCATAAGTACAGAAATAAAGTACGACATACCAAATAATCAATCCAGTAAATAACTAAGAATAACAGAGAGACTTGAATTCCCTTACCCGTCACACGCGTTCAGCTCAAAACCGCTTATTTCTGCGACAACAGAAAGAGCGTTCATCCATTTTTCAGTAGTATGGGAGTTGTGTCTTGATTCAGAATCGATTGCTCTCTTCTTTGCGAGAATGCCCAGATCTTGAGCATACACTCCATTTCCACTCCGCACCCATCGAAGTTCTGAAGGATTGACCTTATAGAAGACCGGAATTATTGTTTTCCCGGTCTCCAGCATCTGGACGAGTTCATTGAGACACCAGGATGATTCCGCGTATTTTGGAGAGAAAATTGCAATATGGAGGGAGGCTGTATTAATAGCCCCTTCGATTTGAGGCTTTAAATTGTCACCGGCTTGCAATTCCTCGATGTCCAGAAAGACTCTTAATCCTTGTCTAGTAAGGATATGGTAGAGATGGCTGGCGAGGCCTTTCTTGACATCGGGACCCCGATGGTTAATAAAAACGTCAAATGGAGAGTAGTTGTTGCCGATTTCATATGAAGTAGAAGGAGATGCAGATGCAGATGCAGAGGCCATGGGATACAGTAGAGAGTAATGATACAAAAATGAAAGGTGAAGAAATACGCGAGAGAGATTGCGCGCTTGAACTCACCCTCAAAATCTTGGTCGTCCTGGATCTCACAAGTGCAAAGTGCGTACCAGCTGCAACTTCTGTGTGTCTGTAAAGGTCAATACTGGGCCAATCCCTCGATCCCACAAGTGCAAAGTGAGTACCAGCTCCAACTCTAAGACGCTCTGCGTCTCTGTATCGCAATATTTTGCCAATCGGTTGAAAATATTTATTTGAGTTGCATATATTTCCCTTCTCGTTTTTATTAAAATATTATTTTACGATTCATTGAATGGAAATATTCCGTTGATTTGAACGGGAAAGCGAGAAGTTTCGTGGTTGGGTCCTCACATAAAGCAAATCTGTTTACCACAATCACAATATATGTGGGGCCCTGACAATTTATTATGCAAAATAGGTGGCATCCACAGACCATATTTGTCGGTGGGTACAATAATTGCTTTCTCTCGGCAGGCGAATCTTACCACCGACAACGCATGATGAATGGTTCGTATCAAATGTTCACTTAAAGTAATTACGTCGGTAGGCAGGTTACCTTTAATTCCAGCGTTGGACTATTGTTTATGTAATAGGTTTATCTTTTGAACAATATAATAATCAACTATCATCTTTTTTATTTGATCAATACTTTGTTATATTATTTAATTATTGCCACATTATAATTTACACATTCTATTTTGAAGATGACTTGCTTTAAGTATTTAACATAATTTTAAAATAATTTTTTATTAAAATTAGAAAATTTCTATTACAATGACTTCTAACAACAAATACATTTCATTAAATTCGGAATTATACAATGGATCTAGAATTTAAAACTTTAACTAGATTAAGTTTGAAAATTAGTTACTTCACTACTTTCAATGTATCTATTCACTATTATTTGTCATAAAATTATCATGATAAAGTATATAAAAGGAATTTATATAAACTTACATCAACAAATATTTCACTGTCTTAATATTGGACTCCTTATGATATTTCTTTTAATATTATTTATGGCTTGTAGTAAAAAGTTGATTAATATTATTTGATGACAAGGATAATTTGTAGGTTAGTATTGTTAACCAATTTAATTATAATTTGATATAGGAAATACTAGATTGTCTGTGTTGGGTTACTATTCTAGTATATGTGTTAGGTTACTATTCTAGTATATGTGTTGGGTTACTATTCTAGTATATGTGTTGAGTTACTATTCTAGTATATTGTTGGGGCAATTTTGAAGGATCTATAAAATTGATTTAATGATAGATTTATAACAATATGTTTCTTATAGTAACAACTTTAATTTTAGGTATTATTAGTATTTTTTTTAAATTTATTTTTTTAAACATCAAAACCAATTATAAAATATAAATTACAGCAACATATTATTTATTGTTTTTTATTAAATTAAATTTAAGTTGATAAATGATTACATAACAAATAATAAATTATGCAAGAAATTTTTCTGAGATAAAATTATATAATGAAATTAATAAATAATAAATGGTTGATATTATTATTAACCTAAATTTTAGTTATATTTTCATGGTATGGCAAATGTTTTGTCTAGATTGATTGAGTTATTATAGTAAGTCTAAGAGGTGGCACCATTTTAGAGTGTTAGATCTCTACAACTATTAAAATGACATAATACCTTTTTTTTTAATTATTATTACAACAATTTTAATAATTTTCATAGTTACTTATTTTGTTTATGTTGAGAATTAAGGAAATACACCCTAATGTCATATCCTCTTCATCAAAGCATGTCTTTCCCCATTTAAAGCATGGAAACAATATCATATGTACAAGAAGAGGTTAAATAACATCAAACACAAGAGGTTTCCTAAAATTGTTTGTAACTCTAACCAAAAACATCTTCAACTCAAATGGGATGGCATAGTTAAAATAAACATTGTTAAAATAATAATAAATTTTCATGATCTTCATAGTTAAACTAGGGATTCGTCAATTCCAAAAACACCATGTGAGGAAAGTGTTTGTCACCTATATAACACTAAAAGGGCTGAATATGAAAATCTCTAAGTTCTCTTACATTGTCTAGTGCATATGTATCTAAATTTCAATATTTTTGACAACAACCTTCTTGACCTTTAAACTCAAAAAAACTATGTTGATATTAAAATGTTTCTCTTAATGTTTTTCAAGCATGTAAATAAAATTCCAAATAATTTTGAGTAATCTCTTTATGCCTTATAAAGGTCTAATAGACCATATTCACTCTTAATGGATGTTAATCACCATCATCATCTGTAATGCCCTCCTCCCACATCTACCCAAGTAACCGTCCAACTGGGGTAAACATGTGATGAGAAGTTACTATGATATGATTTGACCTCCTAATTCACCTTAAGGAAGTGGAATTGATGGAAATACACCATACAAACTTCCGACATCAGCAACATGACTCCCAGGAGCCATCCCAACCTCTTAGGTAACTAGCCCCTGAGTCTCATCGAGTGTTTAGACCGATTAACCCTTGGGCGCTCCCATGATATGGGCATGCATGCGTCTAGAAGGCTCTGAACGCTCCCACAACATGGTATGCTAGCGTCCAGGGACTTTTCTGCTTAATTTTGTGCCTACATCCCCGGGTTTTGAGCCACTCTTTTAGGCCCAAAGCCCATATCATTGCCCAGAACTAAATGACACCTTCAGAAAAAAAAAATATAACACTGGAACGATGATACAAATGTAATTACTTGAACAAGGGTTTGATTGGACCCCTACTAGCCATGACAGGCATTTCGTCAAACATATCACGAATGTGTAATCTACATGTGTAAACAACATATCTAAGAATAGAGGTCTCATACTCATCTAAGAATCACTAAGAAGCATTGATGCTTCAACACATTAGCTGCCAATTCATCCATTGGGCCATAGATACATTGTCCATTAATTTACAAGTGAAAATATGATGAGAGCGATATGTAACCACTACCATAATACATGTTCATAACCAGCATAATAACAATAGAAATACCAAGGAAACAACAACCATATGGTCCACATATAAACCAATATAATACTCATGAAATAATAAGGAGAAATAACCTCATATTAATGATGCAAAGGCTAACTAGTTAAGAGACTTCCACGAACCACCCGACCGCAGACATAGTTGAGAAAAATATATCTTCAGCCAATCACCCTCGTGCCATATTCCAAGCATGAATGTGGGATCTCACAAAACACATCAATCAAAAACCATTCAGGGCTTCCATAGACAAACCACCTCAACCCATCAAATAGTGATTCCACCTCACGGTCTAACATCACAAAACCATCATCATATTGGTCTCTACCTAAGCCTTCCAGGGCTCCATAATGTTTGTTCCAACCAAGGTTTCTAGGACTAGTAATTCAATCCACATCTTATACAGGGCTCCAGATCGTTTGTCCAGCCAAGGCTCCAGGACTAGTAACTCAACCCACCAAGGGCTCCAAAGTGTTTGTCCAACTAAGGCTATAGGACTAGTAACTCAACCCAAGTTGTTACAAGGCTCCAGAGTGTTTGTCCAACCAAGACTCCAGGAACTAGTAACTCAACCCAAGCTAAAGGAAACATGAGAACCAACAAAAAAACATGGAAATAAACCCACAACACCATGACAATCCAAGAAGTGGTAAGGCTAGGAAAATCCATTGTCAATCCAGGAAATGCTTCATGCCAATGATAGATCATGACCAATAAGCCACATTCATATGCCATGCATGCCAAAACTAATGAGGAAAACACACATGCAACTCAATATCTACAAGCAAAACCCGTTGTAGTTGTTGATCCCGATGTCCTCTTGCACTTTCCTACTCTTCCTTTGCCTTCTTTCTCCAAAACTCCAAGTATGCCACACCCTCTAAGAGTGCTCCAAGAAAACTCTAAGTGTCCAAGAGTATGAGAGAGAGAGAATAGGGGGAGAGCTCCAATATTGAACTGACAAAAGTCTGTGAATTGATCCTCATAAGACTTTTTATTAATGAGGCCTCTATTTTCTTCATTTTCCATTATTTTCCTTCAATTTCCTCCTCACATGCAACCTGTGACTTTTCACCTCCCTTTTCTCCTAATTTCCATTATTTTCATAAATAAATGTGTCATAATGTCATTTTTCCTTTCCAAAGCCTTAGTTAATTTCCTTAGCCATTCATTAACCATAAGTGATCCCCAACACTGTTTTTTTGCCCAACATTCAGCTTGGAATAAGTGTCCCATCAACTGTGGTTATTTTAAGGCATGCCATCTCCTTTAGAAAGCTTGCAGACTTTTTATTCCCAACATCCTGAATGTGTCTTCAAAGTGTAGAATGGCTTTCTCGTAGGTAGCAATGTATTTGGGTGCTAAAGTAGCATCACTGGAGATGAGGCGATGCTTGCTAATGAAAACCTTTGGGCTCACTATCTCTACACTAATATACAATGGTTCCTTTTCCTCCTTTGCCATTACCCTTTTCACCTCCTCATCTCTTGTCTCCTCATGAGTCATCCAGGATGCTAAATCCATCAGCTACATATCTCCCAATCTTGAATTGGGATCCCAAAAATTAATATTTGTCAAAATGAGGTTGTGCATGTAAAACTTAGCCTATTTTGCTATGTCTTCCATGTTAGTTTGGTTGCAAAATTTAATGAAATGCTTGTAGCCTTGAAATGGAAAATATCCATATTGTGCCAAAGTTTTGATTTGGAACTACAACCACTTTTATTTAAGAAAAATGGCATAAGACTTTAATGGTTGTCTGTATTGTAGTGCTTCCATGGAGTGACTTGACGTGGTGGCAAGTTGTGTTTTCTTCTCCTACAGCCTCTCTCTCAACCTCATGTTTTATGCCTGTAGTTTATCCTTCATCATAGACTCTGTCATTCTCAAATCTCTTAACTTTTTGCCCATTTCAATGACCTTTTATTCCACGAGGCCTATATCCTCTACCTTCTTAGATTTAACATTTTTCATCCACCAGTGGGTTCTATTTCTCTCTATCTCCAACTCATAAAGGAGTGGGATTGAAATTTTTTCAGGGATAATCCTTCCTCCTTCAATGAATTTGGAGTAGGAGCTCAAGCTAGGTTGTGGGATAGGTTCTTGGAGCTCTTGTAGGTATTTTTCAATGGTCTTTGAGGTGGTGGCTTCCACTTGTGAATGTTTCTTGTGCTCCTGTAGCTTCCCATGTCCCACATGTAGCAGACTCTGCCCCTCCTGTAGCAAACCATGTCTCTCTTGTAGCAAACCCATATCCTCCTATAGCTTTTCTTTTTCCTCTTCCTCAAAAGGATATTATGTCCTTGGCTTATTAAAGGTGACATACCTAGTGGTAGGGCTACCCACAGATGTTATGGATGACTCATAAATAATTATAGGAACCCTTGTAGGAGTTTGTGGCTTCCCTTGTCTAATTCTAGTGCTCGTTCCGATTCTGAAATACATTTGACTTGGTCTTGATTGCTACCTCTTGGGCTTAACAGGAGTGCCCAGTGTAGCTAAGGTTGAAACTACTTCCTATTCAGTGTCTTCTGCTCCTTGGAGTGGAGAAGTCTCCTCGGGGCTTATTCCTTCATCTCATTTCTTCTCCTCCTCTTCTCCTTTCATCTCTACTTCTCCTTCCTCAGTCTTTACTGCCTCTTTTTCCTCTGTTTTTCTTTCTTCTTCTTTTGTTCTTGTTGTCTCTTCCCCCTCTGTCTTTTATCCTTCTTATTCATTTTCTTTTCCTTCTCTTCCTCTAACACTAGAGGTTGGAGTCTCTCATGGTGTGAGGACTTGTGTTTCTATGAAAATCTCCCTATCCATGTCCACAAATTTGTTCCATATGATAGGGATTCTCAAGTGGTCCAGATCATCTACCACTATCAATTTCATGAGGCCATGGTGAAATAAATGCAGGTGTTTTCCTTCCCTTTCCTTCTCACTCATATCCATGATTGACTGCAGAGGGAAATGAGGGACACTAAGTCTTTGAGAAAGGGTTAATTCTGCCTTGAATATCACCTCCTAGAGTAGCCTGAAGTGGTAGGTATAAACCACACTTAATTTCCCTTCACAAGATATATATTTAAGTATATGGTAAGCTACCTCATCCCAAGGGTAAGGCAAAATTTCTCTTCTCACTCCATTCGTGTCTTTTACAGGCTTCTCTTTTGAAATGAAGAAGTTTTTCCTAAATGTGACACTCACTTGCTTCTCTTCTTTGCATCATCTAACTCTTAGAGGCAACGTGGTCACTTGGTTGATGGTTTCAGGACTAAGAAAGATGGCTAACCCTTTGAAAATAGTTGTGGCACTTTCTTCCTCTTTAGAGTGTAATTCCATGGAAAATTCATGGGAAAGATCATCATCGTACCCCTTTAGCAGCTCAAAGAAACCCAACCACTGGTGGTTTCTGAAGATGTCAACTATAAGAGGGTGTTTGTGGATTCTCCTGGTGTCTGAGGGTTCCCTTCTATTATATCCTCCCCCCATCTCTTATCTATTACTCCTTGATGCTATATAGGTGTGGAATTCAAAAAAAAATCAATAGTCTCAATGGTGAAACAATGGCACAAAAAGTGGTGATATAGTGGCATAGTGCTTATTAATAGTGAGGAAGAAGGGTGATAGAATTGATATCAACCAAACTATTTTGAGATATGGGGTAAGGCATCGCAACACTCTCATTCCTAGCATAGCCCTCATAATACCAGTCTGGTATTTGGCCCCCAGGGCCACGCCAACTAGAAAAGGTTACATTGCAATAGGGGTAGTCCCTATTCCTCTTGAGGATAATATGAAACCCCATACATCACATACCTAGGTAGCACCTATGCCACAAGCAGTGTCGATACCAATACTAGCTAAGGTAAAACCAAAGGATTATAAAAAAAGGTAAAAAGGCAGAAGCCCCAAACGCTCCCTCCTCTAGGGTCCCTCAACCCTACGCCTTGTGTGAAACCATAAGGCACCCCACCAATGAGTGTCGTGAATTAAAAGAGCTTAAAGCTCTGCTACATGCCCCAAAAGATCCTGTAAACCCTCCTCCCCTTATGAGGAAGAAGAACACACCCACACATCTTAAAGCATTATGCACCAATCACACATGTGCCATCTGTGCAGAGTACGATAATTATACCCATCGTTTCCCCGAAGTTCCTTGATACCAGGATGCGTTAGTTGCACTCACCCAATCCAATTCCCCATTACTCTCGATAGAGGATGGTTCCAAAAATATCTTTTACGTCATAAGAGAAGAATCTTCTTTCTCCTCTCCTTCGACAGGTCCATCAACCTCCAACCATGATCAGAGGTGATCTCAACAAACATATGCCACACCATTACCTACTTGTGCTCTATGCAACACACCAAAACATTTAATTAACTAATTCCCTGAGCTATGGGAATTCAATCGATTATATCATGTTCCCAATGTCACCCAACCAATTAAATCAAGGTACAAACATCACACTTTCCAAATTTGTGCAAGAAACCATCACGTTCGACGTTGTCCCCATATTTCTCAATTCTGTCCATTGTTAGGATTCATGTGGCGATTTATCGCATAGAATTATGATTTGGCCAAAGTAGAGACCGAACCATCAAATCAATTTCCACCCACCGAGAATGAAGCATCAGGGTCCGTTCTGTGTGTGTTTGAGGAGAAACGAAAACCAAAAACAAAGCAATATCCATGTCATCTTATCCCCCCTACCACCACCAATACAAATCTTATTTTCCATAAGGTAGCGAGGCATCAAAAACCTGTACTATGAGGTAGGTATGTAGAATCTGTACTAATACGACTCATAGAAATAAGGCATTCCCTATGTTACATACATTTCGACATCTTAGCATTCAAAAACAAAATCTTATGGAAGAAGCCATTCTTTCCCCTTGTACACCAACAAGAATGCAAGAGCTTCCTCCCAGATAGTCACAGACTCCCATAACTGAGATTCTGCCACCACCCAATGCTGATGACACACAACACCATATACGATTTATTTCCTCATCTGCAGGAACCACGATTCATGTTGTCTAGTCATCATTTTTTGGTGTCAAGACCGCAAAATCCACCTCAACAGTGGTACCAACTTCGAAGGTACAATCTGCACTTTATCAACCTCTCTGGGTACTACGACCTCAACCAATGAATCATATTCTTGCTTATCCACCAACACAACCAAGATCACATCTCAGATTCAAGACCTGGAACGCCCCAAGTCAAATTTGGATAATATTTTTCATTAAGACGAAGATATTCTCGAAGCCATGATAGAACTTGAATATCCTTGGGATGCCATGCACCATCAGTCGGTTTTTTTACCCGAAAAAAATAAAAATAAAAATTGTTCCCAACAGTGTACAAACCCACAACATTTGCACCATTGAATCAAAAGACTTTCTCCCACCAGGGAAAGTAGATTGGTTCAAAAATCCCATCCCAGCACTTGATGCATTCGAGGAAGGGAACATGTCCAAAATTTCACCTACCATAAAGGTGAATATTTCAAACAAACCTAAAAAATCCGAAGAGATCTCCCTAGGGCAGCATGCTTCCATAAACAACAAGGATTTGTCTAACACCAAGGGGAATAGTCCACATTGGATGCAGCAGTCATGAAAACCAAAGTTCAAGGGAAAAAATATACACTCTCCAATGGAGTGGTCCACACGGGGGTGACGGTAGTTAAAATCAAGAAAACACAAGGATTGTTTGTCTAGTGTCTGATGGAGTAGCCCACACAGACGAGACAACAGTGATAAATAATACAACACATCATCAACAATGTAAGTACTAAAATAACCAAAGTAGCTCAACTATCTTAGTACAGGTTAAGCAAACATGCATTACAAACATTTAAGAATAGTCTTACAAATGGATATAAAAAATTTGTGAAAACATGATCGCGTGAGATAGGATTCTGAATTAAGAAAAAGTTCCAAGACATATACGTACACCATACATCACTGGCCCCAGTAGTGGGACATTGGAGCCACTCCTCACTCCTCAAAGAACAAACTACAGACTCTCAAGGCTATGTGGGAGGAGCCAAGGTGAAATTTCCTTTGCTCATACGATGAGGGGGTATATATAGCCAAGGGGGATAACTGACCCTTGTGACCCTTCGACTTCCCTCATGATTGTTTGGCTTCCTATGTCTTTTCAACTAACATGACTCTTCAACGTAATATGTGCGTCTCTTGGACTTTTACATTACATTACATTTTATTACAGCGAGTATGGCCCATAATAGTGATGTGGCCGAGACAACTCATGACACAACTCGACATGACGTTGTTGACATGTACTGGCTGACTGTGGTGTTTGTGTTGAGCTACTATGCTATTGAGTGATGGGTGTGCTCTCAATGTAACATGTCTTCACATCTGCATAGCAAAGTGTGCAGGGTCTTTGATGGTCTTGGTCTTGCTTGATGGTGCTCGTGTATGTGTCTCTTTCGCTTATTGTTCGATGTACTTCGTGCATTCGTTCAACTGCGAGCAAGTCTTCTAGCATGCGCTCCTTCTTCATCCCATTTGTTGTCCTACCATGTTTAATCAATGTACCTTTTCCTGCAATTGCTCATGATGAGCCGACATCAATCTAGAAATCTCCTAGTCTAACATCATGCATTGTTTTCCATTTCAGTGCAGGTGTCAAGGAGAGGGACAAGGCACTAAAACTGCACAGAACACAACTTAGGCCAAGGTGTGAGGCTTCAAAGCATTGTCAGGAAAAACTACGCAGATGTCACTGGGAGGAAGATTTGTGCAATCTGGGATAGCAATGATAGTTGCGAGGTAGAACCTAGTTGGGAAGCAGAATTATGTTGTTCCTGGGAGGAAGACAAGGTAGGGTGTCAGGAGGAACTGCAAGGAAATTCTGTGCAGTTTTCAAGATGAGGACTGGGAAAATCATCCGAGAGTCTAGGTGGGAATCTGTGCAGGTTCTTCGAGGCAGACAAAGCAGGTAGAAGGAGGCACTAGCAGACATTTCTGCGCAGTTTATCAAAGCATGGTTGGATCGGGTTACAGGGAGTTGTTGGTCATCACTACGCATTTCTGAGGGATAGTGTTTGACAAGTAGTTTATGGGATGAGTGCAGAGTGGGGTAGCAGGGAGGTTTCCAGTCAAAAGTACACAATTTTCAAAGGGAGAGCAAGACAAGCCAACATGGGGCATGCCAGTCATATCTACGCAATTCTCAGAGGGAGAGCAGGGAAAGTCAACAAGAGGGCATGCCAGCCAAATCTATGCAATTCCTTGGAACAATGCAGTTACAGGCAGCAAGGGCTCAACTCACATGATTGCACAATTTCTACAGACAGTGTAGTGCAGTCAGCTGGGCAATTTCTGCATATTTTTGGTGAGCAATGCAGCCTCAGGTCATAGTGCAGTTCAGGTTTTCCAGTATTCCACCAAACATGGTAATATCTTAAGGTCCACTCGTCATGTTACACTCCCACTTGTGATATTTTCCCCCTCTTGTAATTTCCTAAGAATTACAAAAAAATCAAGGAACAAAAGACTAATAATTCAGGATTTAAACAAACATTGGAATTTGCGAGGGATGCTTAAATTTAAGTACCAGGTAGGAAGAGTCCTTTAGAGGAATTTAAACCTACTAGTGAGATTGTGAAGTGATTCTGCACAGATGTTATTTGTTATGGTTCATTTTCACTGGAGGCTCATACAACTTTGGCTATTGAAATCAATAAAATTGGAGGAAAATCTAATACAGGTTTGCATCTTCATCTATCTTTTGGAACAATATTAGGATAAGCAAAAATTTTCCAACAACTAATAAGAATAAGAAATCCTACATGTGTTTTTACTTATGAAAAAAAGACATTGAAAGATACCATAGACCAATTTCTTAATTCATGCACCATCAATATTAATATTTATTTATGCTTTGGTTTATGTGCCTCATGTGAAGGAGGAGAGAATCCATCATGGTTAGGACCACTCCCAGATGACTCAATGAATGGTAAATGAAGTGAAATCAAACAAGTTGCAAGTGGGAGGTTTGGCGTTTCTAATGTATATCTTACTATTTCAGATGAAATTAAGATTAAGATGGCTCAGCTATGGAATTTTATTTTCAAGGAGTCTAAAAAGGTTAAGTTATTGATGATACTGGCGACAGTTTGGGAGAGCACATCTTCTGAGATAACATCATAATTTTCACTTATTTCCAAGACTTTTTGTTAGGCTTATTATTTTTTTTGCATGGTGTTATTCAAGATTTATGACTACAGACAGAAATATCTCCCTTAGGTGTGGTGGTTAACCTAGAACAACAGAATGACAAAGGACCCAATGTTTTCCTTAAATTAATTAAATGAGGGGATGAAACCTACTTGGAATATGTCATATGTTTTGATCCTTCTTTGGCTTGAAGGCTCTAATCCTAGCTCCAGCTACCAAAATTACAACCTACATTGCTAGACAACACAAGCCAAGAAACCACAAGATCTATGTAGCATCATCTATCTACTTTATTCAACAGATCAACATGGTATTGAAATATATGAAATAATGACATCATAGATAGGAAAACAAAGAACTCTTGTATTGATATAAATGGAGTGACTTACAACCATAAATAGGTGTTGATCTTGTAGAAAATCTCCTCCAAGTTTTTGACTTGTCCTTCCTTTGTCACAAAGTGCACCTCCAATCACCCAAAATGCATGAAAGGATAACTCTCACAACAACAACATAAAGGTAGAATCACTCTCCAAATGCCAACCCTTGCATATAGAATGATGCAAATATATAAAGGAGTGAGGTAAGTTGAGAGTGCTTATCATTTTACCAATATTGGGGTTAAGATCCATTCTTGTTGGGAGGATGATATCTAAGGATAAGGGATGGAAACTCCAAGGTAGGATAGGATAGGATTCGAAATTTTTATCTGAGGTAAATGGTTACAATAGATCCTGGAAGCTTATGGAAATGGAAGCTTTGAGATTCTCTCTCTTTTTCCCGAATTTCTAGAATCAACACAGGTGCAAAGGAAAACAACATGTAGGTGATCAACGCAAGCCACAGTGGAGAAGCCTGTAGGTGAATTTTGTCCAGCAAGAGGCCAGGGTGTGTTGGTCCTAAAATTGGCTCATATGACGTAGTTTAGGGCAGAAACTCTGGGGAATGATAGAGTCATGCAGAGGGCTTTGTGAAATGATGATGTAAAGGGGGAAAAGGATGTGAGTGATTCATTTTAGATGATGATTGATCAGATGAGATGAAATAGCCTATACACAGTTCCCCCTAAAGTGAAAAGTAAGAGATGGTGTCTAATAACTGAAGTGATTTACCTTGTGACAAGTCAGGATCAAGAACAACTGACGAGATCGTATTTTGTTACAATACATTTACATCATGACATCCTTTTTCTGAGGGAGGCATACCCATACTCATCACATAAGCTAACATTACATGTATAATGATCAAAATACATGTCCACTGATGACTGATGGTGGACCCATGACTAGATGACTATTAATATGATCATAGCCATCATACATAGTGATCTTGTATAATCTTGAAATCGCAACTCGGATGGCAGAAACTAGATTTGGGGTCTTCTACCTCATTCACACGACCAACAAATGTACAAGTCTAATCATATGAATCAATTAGTTGAGGTTGAACATGGTAGACACCATCTGATTACCAATCAATGATGTAAGTTATTAACATATGCGAGAGAAACCACCGATGATGTTAATGGCTCTCAAGGTACTTAAGTACAATCTGTATGGTGTGAATAAATGAGTTGATGTCGAACACCACACAGAATATTTTGGTCGAAGGCCAATGATGTAAACCTATCGTCAAGAGTGAGGAAAATTGCCATTGATGTATGCAAGAACCAAGGTACCGATGGGTGTTTCCAAGTAAACTTCCTAGATAATGTGTTGATGTCGATAGGAAGCGACCCATCGCAGGAGGGCCTTAATGTATCCCCCATCAACGACATGAAATAGGTATCATGATTGAGACAAAATGGTTAAAATGATGTTGATATGGAACTGGATCAGGAAATGAAAACATGGAATGAAGGCTTAAGACTATTGAAAAACATATAAGTTGAATGACTTCTCTTGAACATACCGACAACAATGAAATGGAGTTGGCAACATTGACCCAAAATCGAAATGGAAGTTCTATGAAGGTATGATGAACTGAAATATAAGAAAATTACCCAACCCAACAACCATGGAGATGAAGTGGAAAAGTGTTGTGTTCTAGAGTGACTCATTATCATTAACAAATGGAGTACCATGTTTTCCCAATTTCCCCAACCATACTCATTAGTACCCCTTTGTTTTTTTAACAAGATTGAGGAGCATAACATATGATTGATCAGTAATTCCATCCTTCAAATGAATCCCTTTGATAATATTGAACGAACAGAGAGAAGGAGTCGTTCGGTCCTATCATGGTCAACTATTTAAATATTGAGGACAATTATGAGTGACCAAGATTGACTTTTTTTAACTATGATTGGCTAATGTGGTTGACTATGCTTGACTATTAATATAAATAAATAATAATAATAAGTGATTATGTTTGACTAATCTTGAAGAGTTTTGTTTTGTCAAACATATTTAACCACATTATTGACACCTAATCATAGGGATTGGGTTAACAACTGTAAATAGTGTAAATAAATAATAGAGAAAATGGAGAGTCATCGGGAGATGAAACTCAACATTCACTCCCTCATGTATATAGTAATGAACAACCTAAATGAATAATACATTCTCATTTTGAGGAGTTACCTCCTCGCCTGACATGGTATTAGAGCCAGCTCTATTTTTAGCATTCCTGCCCTTATAACTCCCTTTCTGCCTATTTACCTATTCTTCCTATGTTCTACCCATATTGCATAACTAACACCTTTGGTTTTACTATGGTGCGATGAGTGCATATTTGGTGATATCGCATAGGTTAACAGCAACATTGGCTCCCAGCATCTCCAAAGGTATAACATGGTATTCATTTAAAACGCTTCCACTGCCATTGTGGTTAGAGTCTCACTCTTTTCAACGCTACTTTCAATTTTTTTCATTATTAATGCTACTCCAATTATTTCTAAAACCGCCATCTCTGCGCCATCCTTTTTCCTTGCTTTCACTATTCTCCGAGCGTTCAAGACTAGACTGTGTTGCTATTCTCCGGGGGTTCAAGACTAAACAATAACGTTTCCTAATAAGCAACGTTCCATTATAGCTTGTTTGCAGCACTCATACTCTCACGCCCATACATACACTGCTCCCTCCCTCCCTCCAATACACTACAGTGCCAATATTCTGCTCTCCAGTATCGCAGTAGAATGCGTTGCATGCCCAGTATTAGTCCTGCGAGAGGTTCGAGGAGGAAAACACGCTCAGGCATCTCCATTCTTCATTTATGGGGTTTTGAAGAGAACCTCTAAGCTACTTCTTCTTTATTTTTAAATAAAGCAAATGGAGTCCTTTAAAGCCACAGAAGATGGAGTCCTTTAAAGCCATGCTCGAAGATGATTTTTTTTACCAGAATTGCATTTTTATTAGTAATGCAATTTTGACCAAAATTGCATTCTTGATTAGAATTGCACTTTTTTCTTAAGAATATTGCTATTACAGTGCAGTTTTTTTTTCGTTAATACCAAAAGTGAAAATATTTTATATATTGGCAGCATAAGTATATCTTTTTATAGTTCACAATTTTTTAAAAATGCGCTCATTAATATCTATTGTGGTAGTGTTCCTCAATGGGAAGGAAAATTGTCCTGAGTGGTCTCGGAAAATCAAACAAACTCTCATTTTTAATGAGCTGTGGAAAGGAGTGTGTGTTGGAGATGGAGACAAAGAGCCAGAACAACCTACCCCAAACAAGGAATTTGCCATTTGGGAAAATAAGAATAGCAAGGCTTATGTATTGATTACAGCATCAATAAATGAAGAGGTGAGTCACCATATTTCGCCATCTTCAAATGCTTTCGAAGCCTTACAAAAAATGAAGGAACTCTATGACTCACACTTTGCACTTGAAGTTGTTCAACTCATGAAAAAATTGTTCAGCCTTGAATTGCAAAATGATGATCCTCTTGCTCTTGCATCAGAAGTAAAATCTATTATGCATGATATCAAAGTCACTAATGTTGAACTAGACATTCCTCTGATAGCTTTTCTCAAGGCACTTTATCCCACTTACTAAAATTATCTTGAGTCATTGCAAGCAAATGGAAACCTCAAAGATATTACCTTTGACTCCCTTGTGAAAACATTTGTTGAAAGAGAGAAAGATTTTGGGAAGAAGACAGCTCCTCAGTCTTTTGAAGAGGTTGTGTGTCTTGCACATAGAGAGAAGAATCTTGCTCAATATTCTTCCAGAGGAAGAGGAATAAATTTCAGAGGCAGGGGAGCAAACACTCTCAAGGAGAAAAGTCAAATTTGCATTACATACGTTGCAAAAGAGATGGATCACATTATGCATCCACATGCAAGTTGCCTTGGGACAGAATTTAGCAGGAAAGAAACCAACCCAAAGGTAAAACTAATGACAAAGAGAAAGGTGAAGCACCTGAATCCACTCGCATGTTGTGGCACACTGTAATATTGGAGTAAATGAAGACTTATTTAATGCTTCACTTGCTTCTTGGAAAAATGATTGGTTGCTTGATTCAGGAGCAACTTGCCACATGACTTTTAGAAGAGATTTTTTTGAAGAATTTACTGACAATGTTGATGGAGAAGTATACTTTGCAGGCAAATCAAAACTCAAGCCATCAGGGCTTAGCACAATTAGGCTTAAATTGCCTAGTCTTCCAGACTTTCTTTTGCATCATGTTTTATATCTCTCATAGCTGAGGAGAAACTTGTTGTCCTTAGTCCACATCCACGAGCAAGGACACTCCATTCATATGTTTGATGGAAAGGTTGAGGTGAGAAAAGCATCAGACCACTCATTTGTCATGACGGACATAGAAGAAGAAAGGCTTCTCAAGCTGTAGGGTACCTCTGCTTGTGCACAAAATTTCTCATACAATTCTCATTATGAAGAAGGTAATTTTCCATCAAGTTTATTATGGCATGCTAGATTTGGACACTTGAACTATGACAACCTCCGCTTGTTGAAGAAAAATGGTGCTACTGGTTTGCCTACAATTCCTAGGAAACTTAAGTTTTGTGATGCTTTCATTCTAGGAAATCATAGAAAATAGTCTTTTCATGATTCACATTCCAGAGCACATAGAAAACTTGAACTCATTCATTCAGATTTATGTGGTCCAATGCCTATTCATTCTACAAATGGAAATAAATATATGATGACATTTATTGATGACTACACCAGAATGTGTTGGGTTTATTTATTGAAGAACAAATCTGATGCTTTTCAAACATTCAATAACTTTCATACATGAATTGAAAATGATGCAAAATCTCATATTGGCTCTATTCGCACTGATAATGGAAAATAATACACTTCAAATGAATTTGAAAACTATCTTCGTCAACATGGGATCAAACATTAAACAACTTTGCCTTATAATCCCCAACAGAACGTAGTAGTTGAAAGAATGAATAGGACAATCTTAAATATGGTGCGCTCCATGATGTTTTTCAAGAATGTAAAATTGATGTTTTGGGCTGATGCAGTTCTATGTGCTGTATATGTAAAGAATAGATGTCCATCTAATGCTATTAGAAACAAGACTCCTTATGAAATGTGGTATGCACACATTCCTTTGGTAAAGCATCTCAGGGTCTTTGGTTCCACATGTTATGCCTTGATACCAAAGGTACATAGAAACAAACTTGGTGCAAGGAGTCGTAAGTGTATCTTCCAGGGGTATTCAAACACCTCCAAAGTATACCGTCCCTATGATGAAGTCTGTTATCACTTAGAATTGTAGTCAATGTATGTAATGATGTCCAAAAAAATTTCATATTCAAAAAAGAGTTGTCTAGTGGTTATGTTCCTATGTGTGTTACTTAGGGATCATGTTTTAAAAAGGTATTGATGTGAGTCATTTTCAAAAAACGTTTATCATCCCTCATCATAATTGTTTAAGGCATGTCTTGTCTTGTTTGCGTCATTGGTCCTTTGCGCGGTTTCGCAGTGCAGTCTGATTGGCCAATTTGGCAGCGCAATAATGTTTCCGCCTTTTCGTAGCGTGTCAATAATCAGCCATTTCGTAGCGCATTTCGTTAATTTTTAACTGTCTGCGCTACGAAATCGGGGATTTGGGGATTTTGCAGCGCGTTTTCTTGAAATGTCAAATCTGGGGGGATGAGTCATTAGGTCCGTCCATATATTGTCAGTTGATGTTCTCTCCAGGTCATTATGAGTCATCATTCCGCCATGAGGTTCAGAACCACGCACATAAACATCATTCAAAGTGATTTTATGATGTATGGTAGTGTCATGATATTTGTTATTAGTGCGTGAATTGATTTGCTTGTATGACAAGATTATTGAAGCGAAAAGGAGCCCAAGTTTTCATTTAAAAGGACCTGATTGCAAGCGAGCCTGCATTCCAAAGTTTGAAGTTGCCTTCTGAGTTGAAGCTGCTGTTAGTTCTCTGTCCGAAAGTTTTCAAAGTAAAATGGAGAAAAGGGAACATCGATCCGGTAGATGTCAAAGAACAGAACCGGAGGGGCTTGATATTACGTTAAAAGATGAAGGTGTGGCAAGAGCTTTTAAAAGTGTTGGTTGCTCGAGGTTTTGTGAGAAGTTGCAAGGAGGGCACGCAGAGGTAACAAAAGCTTTTGCATTGAATTTTACTGGTTTAAACTCTAAGGTGTCAATGCTAGAATTCCCTGTATCTCCAGAAGCCATTTCTAATGTGACTGAGATTCCTAGAGGTGGACATGAATGGTTCAAAAATTTTAAATTCGACATGAGCCCCTGTAAGGAATTTTTGAAGGAGCCTTATGTAAATGAGGATCTCACAAAAGCTGTGCCAAGGAGTTACGTGAAGGAACATTTTGCCTTGCTCCTCACATGCATCCAAAAATATTTAACATGCGAAGGGAGGTATAACAAAGTTTATTCATATCATTTTAAACTTTTGTTACATTTCACAGGCAAAGCATCAATAGATATCCCTTTCTACTTGTTCAGAAGCCTCAGTAAAATGTGTGATAAAATTCAACTGAAAAAAGATGACTGTGAAACATCACTGTTTCATCATGGTTTGGTAAAGTTGTTAGTGTTAGATGGTTTGCAGAAGATTGGTAAAGATTGGGACTCCTTTATTTTTATGGCTGGCTTTCAGAGCAAGACAGGCCTTACTCCATTGCCTGTTAGGGAAAGAGAAAAAGCAATTGAAGAACCTACTCTTGCTGAGCTCAGAAAGGAGGTGAAAGATCAGAAGAAGTCCAAAACCAAGTTGAAGAAACCAGTGAAGCCTTTGGTGATCAAGGAGACACCTCAATCATCATCAAAAGAGAAGGTCAAACAGAAGAAGGATGCACCTGCACCAAGTGAAGTTGAAAAGGTATCAAGAGTAAAAACCAGAGGTCAGTTAAGCAAGGAAAAGGGCAAGTCAATTGCTGTTGAAGAAAGTCCTATGTCAAAAGCTAGTTTAACTGATTTACTTGAGGCAATTGAACTTGAACAAGATCAGTCAGTGCAGATTGAGCCAATAGAGTTTGAGCAGGACCAGCCAGTGCAACCAATGCACATTGACTTAACCCAATCCTCACCAGAGAGCATGAAGAAGTCAAAGGCTTCGAAAAGGTTACGGTTTGAGGAGCCTAGTGAAGAATATGTGTTCAAGCCATGGAGGCCAATTACAAGAAGACAAATGAAAGAGGCCGAGAAAGTGCATAAAGAGGAGGCAGCTATAAAAATGCCTAGTACAGAGTTTCTTGAAGTTTTGACTAAAACAGTGCATGCAGCCAAGAGTAGAGATAAGAGTAAAAAGGTTATTATTAGCCAAGGAGGAAATGTCATAGCTATCAAGAACCAGGCAGGAACAACCCAGGAAAAAGTGGCTCAGATAAAGAGTTTTTCTAGAGAACGTGCAGTGAGATATGCTAGTTATAGAAGGGCTGTATTGAAAGGTAGCACAAGTCTACTGGGGAAAGCTGACTCAAGGTCTGATGTATTTTCATGGATGGTACCAGCACTTAAGCAAGCAAAACTCATAAGAAAGATGAACATGAGCCTGAGATCAAAAAATAAGGCTTTGAAGAAAGAGGTTAGCAGTTTGAAGGAGAAGCTAGGTAAACTAGCTCACTGACTTAAGAGGAAAGGTGCTTTCCAAGTTTTGATAAATTTTGGTTCAAGTTCCATCATTTTGAAATTATTTAGGTCCCTAACACCTGTACAAAATGTCTGAAGAAATCATGAGTTTAAGCAGAAAGCGCTTCAAGATAAATATGTTTTGTTTTGACAAAAACAGTAGTTTCGTAGCGCGCTACGAAACTACTGTAGATGCTGTTTTATAAGAAAAAAAATGAATTTGAGGATGAGGTCAGCGAATTTTGAAAGGAATGCCTCGAGGACAGGAGGGAGATCATACAAGGCTATCATAGCAATTCAAACAATGACAGGTGTAAGTTTTGAAGAAAAAGTGAAATATTTTGTTTTTTGCTAAAGTTTTCTTAAAGGCACTTTATGACCGAATTACTAGGGTTCTGGTAGGGTTACCTGGATTTTTGGTTTGTACACCTGTTCAGTCCATAGGGCATCCAGATCATGAGGCATATGGTGTTATGCGTTGTTATTGAAGGATTAAAGAGCTTGGAGCGTGGTCTTTAAATAGTAAAGAAGAATGGAAGACAGGGACCGTGAAAATAGGGTACTCATCTTTACTAATTAATGAGCCATCTACACAGCTAGCACCCGAGGCCAGCTTGTTCAGTGAATGTTCCTCTAACATATCTCAGCCACAACAGAAATGTACAGGTGTCAAAGCTCAAGAAAGGCATCATGCATACGAGGAGATAGAGTTGGACTTTCAATGTAATTAGGACTCTATGTATTTACAGCACAATACCTTATGTATTTAATAAGTTTGTTTAGAAATAGATAAGGTTAGTTAATGATAGACCATCGAGCTCTCCCCTCATGCTTGAGGAGGAGACTCAAGGTAGTTTTAGTTTTGGTTTTCCTATATATAGTGAAAACTCTGATGTAAGTAGGGTTGGAGATTTATGAAAAAACAGAGTTTTGTATATCAGCTTATGTAAAAGACTTTTGACAGTAATATAAAGATTACTTTTTCTTCCCAAGATTCATCATGTGTTCAAGTGCTCAGAATATATGTGGCTTTGTTTTTATCCTTTTATGTTTTACAACTCACTAAATATGCAATCACTCTGAATTCACCTAGTGCTCAGACTTCCTGTGTATATTTATGAGTTGAGGTTCCTTTTGAGAAATGTTCTGAGTGTTTAACATTATATGCCTTGGCTTCCATGATTAAGTAGTTAATAGTTTACTGCAGAGGTGTTTGACTCCATGAGCCCAATAGAAGAAATGTTATTTTGTTGTTCCAACCAGCTTACTTTCATAAACTGTTTGAAGAGTTAGCCATCTTTTCTTATTAATAATTCCTATCAAAAATCTGTGAGAGAGCCCTCTCTGACTAAGGAGGCTAAGCCTTAGTCTAAAGCCTGGTTTGAAGTAGTTACATGAGATCTTGCTAAGTAGCAGCCCTTAGTACACGATTTTGTGATAACAAAGTCAATAAAAAGTTTGTTGTATCTAGAGATGTAATCTTTCTTGAACCATCCAAAGCTAACAATGTTGTTGAGTGGCAACTTAATCGCTTGGATAGATTCGCAAATGCAAAATCATTTCAAGAATTTGGTAATCAGATTCCACATCTTGAAGGGGGGATTCCTATAGTAGATCAACCTGTGGAAACTTCTTCTGAAGCACTCTCTCCCCCGCATGAAACTCCAACAATAAATGATACTTTGAGTGATGTGATTGACAGAATTGGGAGACTTAATATTGGTTCAGTCCCAACTCAATCAACTGAGCATCCTGGACCATCTCAGAAAAGGTCCCTTAAAGTGGCTGACAAAGACACTTGAAAGAGTTCATCCTAATGAGGTTGGAAAGAAAGGAAATAGAAATTCAACCCGACAAAATCGAGGTGATGTAGATGACTGTGATTCACCTATTGATATGGATGTTTCTTATGATTGTGAATTGAATTTGTCTACAGATTTTGAACCAACTTGCTCCAAAGAAGTTGATTCTCATGATGAATGGAAAGAAGAAATGCAAAAGGAGTATGATGCCTTAATAAAGAATGGCACTTGGAAGCTGGTTGATCCTCCATTGTGAACCAAACCAATTGGCCGCAAGTGGGTCTACAAGAACAAGTATAAAGCTGATGGCTCACTTGACAAGCACAAAGCCAGGCTTGTGGCAAAAAGTTTTACACAGAAGGAAGGCGTTGATTATGAGGAGACTTTTTCCCCCACAACAAAATGGGCTACCATCTAGACACTCTTTTCCCTAGCAGCTTAGAATGATTGGAAAGTCCATCAAATGGATGTGAAAACTACTTTCTTGAATGGAGATCTAAAAGAGAATGTTTTTATGTCCCAGCCTGAAGGATTTGCTGTGAAAGGACATGAACATAAAGTATGCAAACTTGTGAAATCCTTGTATGGTCTCAAACAAGAACCATGAGCATGGTATGAAAAGCTAACTAAGCATCTTCTAAAACTCAATTTCAAACATTATGATCTTGATGATGCAACTTTGTTTGTCAAGAAAGTTGGCAAAACAATTGTATATCTTGTGGTATATGTAGATGATATTTTGATGACAGGGAACAATGTGAGCTACATTGCATCCATAAATAAGGAAATGAGGAAAGGTTTTGAAATGACTGATTTGGGCTATGTTCATTACTATCTTGGTATTGAAGTAACTCAACATTCGAAGTCCATATTCCTTTCTCAAAAGAAGTACATTGGAGATTTGTTGAACAGGTTTGGCATGGTTGAATGCAATCCTCTCAGTACTCCAATGGAACAAAACTTAAAGCTCACATCCATTGAAGGAAAAGAATTTGAGGATGCAACAAAGTATAGACAGCTTGTAGGAAGTCTCAACTACTTGACTACTACTAGACCAGACATTTCGTTTGCTGTTGGAATCCTCTCCAGGTTTATGCAAAAGCCTTGTGAGGGACATTGGTCTGCTGCAAAAAGATTTCTAAAGTACTTGAAGGGAACTCAAGACTTTGGACTCAAGTATACACAGGTGGGCGACTTCAGCTTGATTGGATACTCTGATTCAGACTTTGATGGAGACAAAGAAACTGGGGTATCTACTTTAGCTTATGCTATTAGTCTTGGATCAGGAGCTGTCTCCCGGAGATCACACAAATAATCAGTTCCAACGGATTCCACAATAGAGGTAGAAGATGTGGCAGCAGTGAGGCAACAAAAGAAATAGTGTGGCTTGGGAAAAATCTCGAAGATTTGTAGGTAAAACAAGTACATTTGACTCCACTCATGATTGGCAATACCTCGGCAATAAAGTTGGCCAAGAACCCAAAGTTCCATGATCGAACGAAGCACATCAATATAAAATATCATCTAATTCGACATCATGTTGAGGCCAAAACAATCCATCTTCGTCATTGTTCCACTAATGAGTAGATTGCAGACATCTTCACCAAAGCGCTTGGAAGAGAAAAGCTTGAAAGATTCAGAACGATGCTTGGACTCACCAACATCCCTTCAGATTGCGGGGGGGGGAGGGGGGGTTGTTGACACCTAATCATAGGGATTGGGTGAACAACTATAAATAATGTAAATAAATAATAGAGAAAATGGAGAGTCATCGAGAGATGAAACTCAACATTCACTCCCTCATGTATATAATAATGAACAACCTAAATGAATAATACAATCTCATTTTGAGGAGTTACCTCCTGGCCTGACACACATTAATAAGCCAATGTGTTTTGAACCATAATAATATTAATATTATTAAACATTTTAATTAAACATTGACTATGGGTGAGTATGGTTTAACTATGTATGAACATGGCTATGTTTAACATTTGTTTGACTATGCTAAATCACACCATAATAATATTAATATTATTAAACATTTTAATTAAACATTGACTATGGGTGAGTATGGTTTAACCATGTATGAACATGGCTATGTTTAACATTTGTTTGACTATGCTTGATCACTATTGACTATAGTTGTTCATGTTCATCATGTTTAAACATTGCTCACCATGTTTTGACTATGAATGACTATGGTTAATGATGTTATGACTATGGTTGAACATGGCTTGACTTGTGTTGATCACAATTGACTATAGTTAGTCATTATTTAAATACAATTTGACTATACTTGACAATATTTGACTATGGTTTGTCTATCGTTGACCATGATTTGACTGTTGCTACCATGACAGTTGTTGATGGCTAACCATGGTTTGACTATGATTAACCATATCCATTACGATAGGCCTCCATGGTTAATACTCAGTAATAGGTGTTTAACCTAAAAAATAGTGTTGGTTAAGATATATTGGAAACCATTAAGAACTATACTAAGAACAATTAAAACTATATTGAAAACTAATTATTATCAATATGTTTTTATTATTAATGTGAATGTGTTGTTATTATTATTATTTATTATTCATAATAATATTTATTAATATTAATGTTATTAAATGTTACTAATAAAATTATTAATAACATTGTTACCTAGAATATTATTATTACATTGATATTATTGTTATTAATATAACATTATTATAGTTACTAATAAATATATTATTAATGTTACTAATATTAATCTTAGCAATATTTTTCTAAGAAAATTACTAGTAATAACTAATAGTGGTATAATTGTTAATAGTGGTATAATTGTTATTAATGTTATATAAATATTAGTATTAATATTAGTGAAATTTAATGTTAAAATATTATTATTAATAATTAATAATAATGATATTAACCATTATTTTAATATTAATCCACCTATCTAACTTATTAATTAGCTAATTAAATAATAAATCAATCAATTAATAATAATAATAATAATAATAATAATGAGGAGGAAAAAAAAAAAAAAATGTCCGACCTAATTTCTCACATCCTTCCTTAATAACCTATATATATAACCTAAACATAGCTCATGGATATATCATTAAGGTTTGAAGATTATCTATTGTCGCATCCCCTGATGATGGACTCACTTCGCAGTCCGAAACGTTAGGTTCAAAAAACTCTATAACAGGTCATTCCTCCTCTATCTAAAACTATCCTCACATGTATGGATTCATTATTTAACAATCAAATATATTATAAAATGAAATTACAATAAAACAAAGTTATAAATGCAATATAAATTTATTATCAAATTTACCATTATAATTAATATTAATAACTCTGGAATGAATGATATGCATGAAGAGAAAATCATGAATATATGGAAGGAGAGGGAGAGTATTGGAATTATGTGCTTCGGTTTTCTCTATTTTCTTATTCACATTATTTACAATTTTCTTAATCCCTAAAGATTAGGTGCCAACATTCCCCCCTTAATTTGAAGGGATGTTGGTGAGTCCAAGCATCATTAAGAACCTTTCAAACTTTTCTCTTCGAAGAGCTTTGGTGAATATGTCTCAATCTAATAGTTTGTGGAGCAATGGGTAAGTGAATAGCTTGGCCTCAATATAATGTCGAATCAAATGACACCTTGTATTGATATGCTTAGTTCGTTCATAAAACTTTGGGTTCTCGATCAACTTTATTATAGAAATATTGTCAATAAAAAAAGACTAGTCCATTTCAAAAAGTTTTAATATTTAATGTTAAATATTATTATAATTTTAATAATATAAATAATAATATTATTAAATATTATATTAATATAAAAATTAAAACTAATAATTTCCTATAAAAAAATTAAAAAAACATAATATTATTATACACCTAAAATCTAAGTTAATAAAACTTACTATTATTATAAACATAATTACTTTAAACTGTAAAACCTAAATGTAAACCTGATTACTTGAAAACCTCAAACCTAAGTTAATAAAACTTAATATTAATATAAACCTAATTATTTAAATAAATATTATAAACCTAATTACTTTAAAACCTGAACATAAATTTAATTACTTTAAAATCGCAAATTATCTACACCAGATTCGGTCGAATATGAATAACGTTCGTATCACTAAACATTAAACCCTTTCTCAATGTTGTATCGACCATGTGAATTTCGAGTCTAAGGCTATGGTTTGGAAGGAGTCGAGACTAAGGAGAAGAGACTAAGGATTCATGTAAAGACCAATTATATAACTCAACGGCATATTACCGAAGACTATATAGACAAATTGAACATGCTACATAATTCAATACACCTCGGTTTTTATTATCAATTCAATCCATGTTAATGTATAAGGTGAATATGGTTTTGATTAATCCTTATATTGGTGAACGACAAGTGCCATGATAAATTTGTAATCATATTTGGTAAATTTTAATTTAAATTTGTTTAAATATACGATTTAAATATGGAGTGTAAATTTAGAAAAGTTTCACTAAGTGTTGCAGTTTGAACTTTATTGTATCAAGATGATAGTATTTGTACTTGTGTTTCTTTCTTCAATCTATCACATCTCTAGCTAGCAGATTCATATGCAGTGGTTCATTATTAGAAGTGAAGGGCTGATTTACAAAATGAACTTTAATAAAGGAATGTGAAAAGTATTCCCATCCATGGAGTTTGTATACATTTTTGGGAAAATGGGTAGAAGTTTCGAGTATGTGGATGAATGGTGTTTTGAAATAGATAGAAGTCCTCTAGAAGTATTGGACTCACACAAAGAAGAAGATCTGTGATTTTTAATCATAGTAGTTTTTCCTTAACCATTAATAGGAGGTTTTTCTACTCTATTGGGTAGCAGAAGCCCTGCGCAATGGTCATGGGACACAAAGCCTGAAATTTTGGGTAAAGATAAGGTAAAGACTCTACGGGATGCGTGGAGCGCGATTTGAAATAAGTTCAAGTCAAAGGGTAGTCCGCCCGAAAATAATGTAAAGAAATGGAAGTTGAGTCGGCCCGCCCATGGACTGCGGTCCATGGAAATGTATAAATAAAGCGAGGCTCTACGGGAAGAGGTAGCTAGTTTTTCTGGTATGATCTTGAATCTGAAATGTAATGGGTTTTTTAGGAGAAAAGTCAGAAAGCGTCTATAAGTCTGAGTCGAGGGAGTGGGTAGTAGATAGAGGCTTTGCAGTTGTGTGCGCAGAGGCCTAGAAGAGTCCACAACTATGTGCGCAGAGGCCTGAAAGAGTCCGCAGCTATGTGCGCGAACCCGTGCAGCTGAGTGCGCAGGGCGGATCTGGATGTATTGATGATAAAGTGGAAGTAAAGATAAATTGTTTCTAGAATTCTGTGTTAAATCTGAATTATCGTGGATCTGGGTTTTTGTATGGTTAATATAATTGTTTGCTCTATGTGCATATGCTTATGTTATGAATATATGTGAATCTGTGGTTATTCTGAGTGCATGAATAGGTTAAATCTAATAAATGTTTGGTTAAAGACCATAAAAGTAGATTGAATCTATAAACAATGCATTAATAAGTAGTTAGGATTACTTTGGGCCCAGATCTGCGCGAAGCAGGAAAGCGCGAAGCTGCAGAACGGTGCACGAAACCTCCAGACCACATCTAGACATCCCAAGGGTGCAGAATCCTAGTTCTAGCACCCTCCCTTGCTACCTCGGGTGAGACCTCAGCCTGCACTCCACAGGCTGTTGCCAAAAGGGCCAGTAGCTACGGGATTTGTTTGGCTAGATAATTCTTCCGAACTTGGGTCAGGCCCATATAAGCCAACAAATGGTTCCGTTGCCAGGACTGGATCTTCCTAAGGGGTGTCTAATGTTGGAACGCTAGAACCCTACAAAGAAAGAGATTGAAGAGTTGTGGGATCTGAAGCTCCACGAGTCTGCAGTTCAGGAAAACAGAAACCCGCAGATATTGGAGGAATATTGGGTGGACCGCTATATATACACAGATATTCACGAGGTCTTCTTCACGACATTTTCGGTAGAGCTGTACGAGTGGATCGCGAGGTTAGCTGACAACGTGGGAAGGTGTAGATTAGATCAGCCTATTGTGTGGACTCCGGAACTGGTGTGCAGGCTAGAAGGCACCAAAGATAAAATCGCACGCATAGTAGATCATTGGCTGGATCAGGTAATAGGAGGATTTATCACTGAGTTCGTGATAGATACTACTATGAGCTATAGTGAAGCAGAAAAGCGATTTCTTCAAGGACCGCGGGGTAAGTATATCAAATCATTGAATACTTGGATTAAGATGTTGTTGTGCGAAAAATAGATTATGCGTGTTTATTGATGTCTAGAGTAATGCAGAGCGGAAGAGGTTACTGTGGAATGGGAGGGGTAGAGAACAATCCTTTGATTTCTATTTCACGGGAAAGTGAGGAGGAGCTCGTGAAGTTCTCACCAAGAAGTGCAATCTGGTTGATCAAGGAGTGCTTCCCACTAATACCACCTCCATCCATGCCACCACCTGCTTCACCTGCATCAAACCCATCCACACCGACACCAACCCCACCTCCCCCACCATTGAAAATCGGGATGGCGAGCACAGTCCAGCTACCAATATTTAAGGGTGTAGGAAATGAGGAACCGGGCCGTTCTGGTTTGTGATAAAGTCTATGTGGGACGCTCAAGGCATCACAGATGATAACATCAAGAAGGCTACCTTAGTTAGCATGCTGCAGGACTGCGCGTTGACCTGGTACATGAAATACTCAAGTGATCATCCAAATGAAGGAATAGCAGTAATCCAGGAGGCGTTAAACAAGGAATTTGGGTGACCAAAGTCAGAAGCACAGTCGGTTATTGGGTTCAAGGAAATTGCAATGTTGCCTGGTGAAACCCCATGGGATTTGGATCAGAGGTTGAAAAGCACCATTCGTGAGGCCAACATGACACTGTCAGATGCACAGCACCGCACTTGGTTTGTCACATCATTAACGCCATATCTGAGGTCGGATCTGTCACAACAAAAGATCTCAACCCAAGCTGAAGCGTTGGAGGCAACAATGCGGCTACAGTAAACCCAAATATAGGATCCAAGGTTGGGAGTACAACAAATCCAAGCGAAAATACAAAACCTATGTCTGGATATGTGAAGCTTGAAACAAGAGCAGACGCCTCAAGTAGAAGTATGGGAAGAGGTATGGTGTATCAAATGTAAGAGACAGGGCCACGATAAGGACCACTGTCCAATCTTTGCCAACTATGTGGCAGGAGTGTTATAGCCATTTTTGGGCATTGCAACCCCAATCATAAATGTCCATAAACCAAGGGCTCTTAAGTCCCTAAAAGTGTTGTTCCAACCTCTAAAAGGACAAGGTCAACTGATTACATCTTCTCCCAGAAGTTCTCCATGAAAAACTACTGAGAACTGGTCAAAACTGGACCATCTCACCTGCTCCATGGTCAAAGTGTGCTGCATCCCACCTAAATACACACGGGAGGTGCGATGCATCTTGAAAATCCCTGCTATGGGGTGCGATGGGTGAGAGTGGACAAATGGCAGGGTCAATTTGCAAGGTGGAGGATCATGGAATCTTCCAGAAACTTCTCCTATGACACTTGCCTCTCTGCATTCGCCCAGGGATGAGTAAGAGATCATCAATCTCCAAGTGGAATCAAGAACTATCAGAGAGAGGACACTAATCAAATCTCAAAAGCTAACTCAATCCCCTTGCAAACATCTATATATGGATCCCTCATCCCAGAGATCTAGAGGCTGGAATTTTGTATCTTGTAAGGAAGCACTGCTGGTTTCTTGGTGCAACATCATAGTGTTGGGTGATCTAAGCTTTTCATGAGGTGAAGAAGGGCTTTCTTGCTGAGAGGATGATGCTGGGTTAGAACAATTGGTTGTAATCCTCTTTGCTATTCTTGATTATTAATAAAGCTATTCAAGTTTTCCTCCACATTCTTGTATGATTGATGATATATGCGTTTGTGTGGTCAATATATATCTGGTCCTATATTGCTTATGATAATATATCTATGTTCTTGGATGCTGTTGTGCTGCTTTGATTCTACAGGTGCTCTTTGAAGCTGGGTAGCCGAGGAAGCGAGTGGCAAAGATCTATCAGAAGGGAGAGGAATCAAGCAAGGAACCAAGCGCAAGATAGAGGTTGGTCTCCTTTATTCCCCTCTTATCTATTTCTCATAAAGGAAAACGAAAGTAGTTTTAGTTTGTTTTTTTCTAAGGTAGCTACCAGCCTTAGTGGGACTAGCAGCTCTGCATAGACACTAGATTTCCCGATAACAAAATGGCGACTCCGCTGGGGAGCGAATAGATTGTTTGTTTGTCTACATTTGTTTGCTTTATAAACTTACAAACGGAGCCTGAAGTCAAGCCAGCTAGCCTTCGAACTGCATTTGCTATGCAAGTGCAAAGTAGATCAATGTTGCTTCAATCTATCTCCGGGTTTTGTTTATGAACTGAACAATCAATTTACAAGCTCTCTAATTGCCCTTGTGGTGGCTCTAGTAACCTCCTTAGATCTACCCCTGTGATTGATTTACTGATTACCACTTGCTCGGCCTAAATCCCTGAACTGAGCTGCAAACTGTGACCCGGAACCCAGTTGAAGTCTCATCCTTGGACCATCGCACTGTCTCTTCTTTGGATTCTGGATGCATCACACTTCCCGAGTGTAGTAGGTGCGCTGCATCTCTTTTTCCCTGTGTTATAGGTGCGCTGATCAGACAAGGCCTCTTCTGCTCTTAGATTTTGGTTTCTGTGTTCACTCTTTTCAACTCTATTAAGGAGTTTTTTGCCTGTAGTCAGTACACCTCTGTTGAAACCCCCTTCCTTGCCATTATTCCGCCTCCATTGTGCAAAGGACTGTAAATGTTTTTATGTATTTTGAGCCATTTTCAGTTCTCTTTTACAAAGAAGTAGCGTAATTGAACTGTCGTTTCTTGATTTGAAAGTGTCGCAAGTGTCATTTTTAGTCATAGAAGAGAATCCGATTGTTCTTGATAGTCGATTACACTGTTACTCTTGTATTTGATTTGAATTAGTAGTTTTTCAAGTGTCGAAAGCAAGTTTTCAATTCCAAATCGCAAAGTGTCGTCATTGTCCTCATTTTGTCTTGAGAAGAAACTTGCTAGTAATGTCGCTTTGAAAAATAATTCAGATTTGCACTTAGCTTTCTTTTTATCATTCACACATTAAGAAGGCTGAAAACAAATACATGCATGTGCATTTGCATTTAGACTGTTTGTTGGTTTGATTTAGGACAGTGCATATAGTGTGTGCTCTCTGCTCTATGTTGAAAGAACATCATCTCTCTTTCCTTAGTAGCTAGGATTTTCATTGCAAAAAGAAGATTAAACGATTGTTTATCATGATCTTAGATTGCATTTTAGGAATCGTACATCTACATCACGTGGTGAACCTGAAAGGCAAATTTCTTAAGCAAGATCAACTGTAAAATAAATTTAATGAATCTAAAAATTCTTTGGAACCTAATGCACAACATTTAGAAGTCTAGGCTAGAGACGTATTCCGGCGTCGTAAAGCCTGGTAACTATTGTTTTCATTGATGGTTGGGTGATTCCTCCACTTTGAGACGATAAGTGCCAGTACGGACTTGTGCTCCCACGTACCGTCGAGTATATATTGGGAGACCACCATAGGCTTTATCCTTTATCCATAGGAAGCTGTGTTTGCTGCCCTATTGATCGCAATGCACTGAACACAACATTCGGGAAGATTGACTGCCGTACTATAAAAATTATTCTGCAATTTTGCGATTGGTTTGGTAATCCCTCTATCTAGATTTCCAGAGCAGTCTCTTTCGTTCTTTTTCATACTCCTTAAAATAAAAGGTCCATCTAAGCACTTGGCACTTCAGGCTCATTAAAAATCGAAGGCGACTAGAGTCATCTTTTGTTTTTTCTCGACTCTTAAAAATTGAAAAAACAAGTTGTGTCAAAGCGTCTAAAATTTATTTTAATCGGAATAAATATCACCTTTCCTACGTTGGTCTTAGGTTGAGAAAAATGGAGTCCACCAACCAAGGAGTTCCCCTTGGGGGAAATCCTAGTCCTTTCTCCTCTTGGGGAGATGTTGGTGCGCCCCATATGGCCACATTGTTGCTTCCAGGATTGATAATCGGCTTGCCCGTATGGCTCTTCTCAACCTCTGTCGTTCAGAACACTGTGATTCCTGAACAATCAAGTCAGCAACTAAACGATACCATAGTTACCCCCCAACCTTCTACTTCGTCCAATTCTTCCTCTCCTCCTTCCTCTTCGCTTGATGAAGCTGGTAAAGCCAAAAATCAAGTAACTGAGAAGAAGAAGGAGAAGAAGAAGAAAGAGAAGAAGAAGAAGGAGCCAAAGGCGAAAAGGGGAAACCAAGCATCGTCTAGCGAAAATCCACACACTGCACCGTCCAAGCCTAAATCGCCATGTGTCATTTGCAAAGGAGACCACTATCATCGAGATTGTCCTTGCATCCCTCAGATCTTAAGGGACTAGTCTCCTTGTTTGCACAATCCGGTGTCATCAACCTCTGATGATCATGTTGAAAGTACACCGTCAACTAGTGAAAGTGAAGCCCCTGGACAAAAAGGAAGATGTAAATTTCCTTGTAAATTGTGTGAAGGCGATCACGCCGTCCACCATTGTCCCTTCTTAGACGAGGCTAAAAGAGTTTTGGACGACCGTCCGGTTTCACCGTTACGACTTCCTCCTGGATATAAGAAGCTCTTATCGAGTCCGTCACTAGTTGAAAATTCAGCTAACACGCCCTTGTGGTCAGCTGAAGCGTCTATCATTGAAGATAAACCATCTGAATCCAAACCAGATGAAAGTCAAAAGGTCGAGGCGACAGTTGACCCGGTCTTGCCTTCAGAGGATCCATCTTCAGATGATACAGTCACCGAGAAGAACAAGAACGACACCGTTCAAATTCTCTTTGTAAGCACAGACTTCGATGAACATGGGGGCAGTCTACCTGTTCCTTTACCGCAGGAAGGAAGTTCGTCAGAGTCATATCCGGCCGTCTATTCGGTCCCACCTCCAAGCAACCTAGTTGTTTCCTTTGATTGGAATCTACTAGGCAGACCTCGCTTACCAGCTAGTCTACCATTTCGAATCATTACTCAAATATACAGAATGGTCATGGCCGGTACCATCAGAAGGGGCTTTTTTCTACTTCTACTTGCAAAACTAAAATAAATTGAACCGCAACTAGCTATCTTGCTAAAATGAAAATGCGGAATTGAAATGAAAGCAGGAAAGGACTAATCTATTTTTCTCAAATGAAATTGCAGGAATGAAATGCTAGTCTGCACTTGCGGAATTGAAATGCTAATCTACGCTTGCAGAAATGAAATTGCGGAATTGAAATGCTAATCTATGAAAGCGGGAAATGCTAATCTACTTTTGCATAAACGAAATTGCATAATGGAAATGAAATAAACTACTTAGCAGAAGGTTGTAGTAGAAAATAGAAGAATAGCAACAATCACCAATACTCTGCCGCTTCCCCGGCAACGGCGCCAAAAAGATGGTGGGCCCCAGTATTGTAGCAATATTGCTACAACTCCTGGAACTCCCTTCTTTAATTTTATCAACCCGGTAGTTCGTAACAAACTTGAAAGCGACGGTGCTGTATGCACAAGTACTAGTTCTTGCCGCAGCTGTCACTTGGTCAGCTGGCACAAGTCCGCTAGGAGCTTAAGCCAACTTCTATGAGCTCTTAGAAGAAGCTTTTTAATTGATGGATGAAAGCTAACTCGAAGGAAGCTAATCTACTTGCGGAAAGAAACTGAAAGCCAAAAATAAACGCAAACCCTAGAAAACCCTAATTCTACCAACTAGTCCTACTGATGCAAAGAAAAGAATGCAAACTACGAAAAGAGATGCCATTACTTCTAGGAAGGTAAAATGCATGTGTCTAAGTTATCACTATCTGAAGAAAACATCTTTTTGTATTTTTGCTTAAGTTGTTGAAATTATCATGCATGTGCTTCTAACTAGTTTTCCACTGTGCAGGGATGGATCAAGGGATGAAATGCTTTGGGAAAGGTTGGGATGCTACAGAGAGGGTCTAAGGGATCCCCAACATTCTTTCTGAGAGTTTCACAAAGTCTGGATGCCATGCAACCGTATTTATGAACTTCTACAGGAAGTCTGCAGGGGCTTCTACAGGAAGTTTTGTAATTCTTCTACAGGATATTTCGAAATGGGATTTTTGAGGATGGGTGATTGATGGAAGATGCATGGATGGTTATGGAGGTAGGATGGGGGTCTGAAGTGACCCAGGAACTGATGTATGGAGTGGTGAGATGATATGTGGAAGGCTGATTTGGCTTTAAGGTAGTTGAGACAACAATGGAGAAGAAGGTAGGGTTACGTGGGCAAGAGGATGGGTGTGAAGCGAGAAGCCTAGATATGGGATGAATCAGATGGCTCTGATGAAGCTTGACCATCTGAGTGAGTGATAGAGATGCCCTGCACAATGCACATTCAACCGAATCAATGAATTCTTGCAAACAAACTAAGTCCTAGCTAACTTAATCTAACTGTCAATGAAATGAATAAACAACAGCCTCGTTTGGAAAGAGAACCATGTACATCACGTGAGCAAGAACATTCCGAAAGATCTAAATGCATGAAAAACTCCTACCAATCGATTCCCAAACATAAAAAGCTACTTTAACCAACAAAAACAACCAAAATAACAAAGCAAGATCTAAAGAGCAGATTTTATTCTAAGAACGCAACAAACACACATAAAGATAAACAGGGGAGGTACTGGGCGCTTGAGATGGGCCCAACCCCAAGAGCTACAGCCTCCCAAGAGAGATTTAGAGCTGGTGCAAAGCTGAATTCATCTTTATTGATCAAGAATGAAGAGTTACATCAAAACTGTCCACAAGGAGAGCTTGAGAATGAGCTGAAAGCAAAGCTAATCTATTGCATACAAATCGAATTACAAAATGACTACAACAAGGCTATGAAATGACTAACTACTAGCTACTATCTACTGGCTAACTAGCTAACATCCACTGGCTACACTGGCTAACCAAAATGGGGCCCTAAGCCTTCTTATTTATACAATTTGAGGACCCAACAGTCCTCCTAAAATTTAGGGACTCGGCTGCCCAAAACTTGGAGTTAACAGCAGTCCTACTTGACTTGCTTGGCTGCCCTTGTGTTGATTGATTCGGTGGCCCTTGAACTCCGATCTAATGGTGGAGAATTCGAGGCAAGGGCCCATAAATGAAGGGGACACCTTCCTACAAATCCTCTAGCTTGTCTTCCCACGAATTTGGCTGCCAAGTGCTCATTAAGACCTTCAATTTTGTCTCCAAATTGACCAAAAAGGCTACACAAAGCACCCATTAGACTTGTTGGCATCATGACTAACCAAATTCACTCTATTAACATAAATATAATCAAAAACATGCAATAAACTAATGAGAATGGTGGATTAAGTCAAATTAGGAGGTTGAATGAGCCCAAATAATTGTCCATTTTTTGGGGCTCATCAATCTACTCCTTGGACGTGACTATATTTATTGCATGGGAGCCATTGTCTCCTCACTCTTTAGAGTAATGTGTTTTACGCATGAAGGAAGAGTGGTCAAGCTCGTAGACTAGCTTTCATTTCCCGGTTCACACATAGCAAATAGTCATATACCATCCCTGTATGGTATTTTCACGCAAGGAATGTCGCATCAATCCCCAGTCCATCCTCCTGATGAGCGCGAGTTATTTAGAGGATATGACTGAAACCCAGGGGGCATGCACCCTGGCCTGTTTCGATAGGAAAACCTTGGGTATAGAGTAGGTTTTCGCAAAGGATATATGACTAGTTTATGAGAATAGACTGGAATAAGATACTGTCAGAAGGTAGGCCTTTCTCGATAGAGCAAATGTTTTGTCTACAAATTGAGGGGTAACCTATAAAAGGTATGCCTTTCCTGATAAAACAAATGTTTTGTCTGCAAATTGAGGGGTAACCTGGGAAACTCTACTTTGCTATACCTGGGGGCATGCAAGCAAAGAGCGACCATTTATTTTTTAAATTTGTAGGTCCTCTAACCCTTTAAACTCGTAGGATTGGTCGTTTCCTAACTTGCATAAAGAAAGGATGCGGGGCAAAGCTTTGAAAAAATGCCGTTTTTAAATGAGACATCCTGATTATACGACTGGATCGAGCAGTTTTAACGCGGAATTCAAGCTCGTTAAAAAATAAACATAAGAAATGAGCAAATGTTCCCCCAGAGTTTAAGCTCATTAAAAAATTTACCATTTTCCAGTAAATAACAATTGTGAATGTATTATCGTCAGCCTTTGAAGCCTTGGTCATGTTCTCATCATCACTTCCACTCTGTATTGGCCGATCATTCACCTCCATTTGATTGTTTACCCTTTTGAGGAATAGCTGCGAAGAGTGATCCTATTAGCCATCCTTGGGACACTGCCGTGATTGGAAAATTCCAAACCTTACCTGGAATCAGCTGCTACCCGAATTTATCACTCGTTCCTAAAAAAATGAGTCTCCTTTAAGCTCTTTTCAACTGACTCGTAAAATATGAAAAGATTGCCGAGCAATTGGCCTCTCTAGCTCGTTAAAGGGACCGGAAGTGCTATCCCTCCTTTATATTTTAATCTTTTTGGACTTGAGGGATCATTACACAAAAAGATCGAGCACTTGTTTTGTTCGGCTCGTTAAAAGTACTGAAAATTCATCCCTTTTGTATTGTTTTATACTTTTTCGGACTCAAGGGATTATATGACGAAAAAGGATTATTGGAGTTTTCTTTACATCCCTTTTTCAGACTCTCTAAAACTGAAAAGGACTGAGCTATCCTTGTTTTTAAACTCGTTAAAACCGAATAGCGACAAACTTGTCCACACAGACAAGAACGAGTTACTATCGCTAGGCTCGTTAAAACATGGCGATGGGTTTGCCCGAAGGGCAAATTATAGAAAAAGCATATGTTATTCTCCTCAAGCTTGACAAAAATAAAGAGGTACTGGTCAGCAGTGACTGGGGAAAAATTGGGAAGAAAACTTCAAGAAACTTTCTTAGGTAGCAAGTCGCCCTTGAACATGACACTCTCACTCCGCATCCGAGTTAGGTTGGGTTGTTCCGTTCACGGGTCATATCACCATGGGTCCATCACACCATCCATATTTAGGGTTAACGCTACCAATCCATCATGTCAGTGTCGCCGATATGTTCAAGACAAGTCGCTCAGAGAATTCACCTATGTCTCACCCACTGCAATACATTTACGCTCCATTCTTTCATGATCGCCACCCTGAACCTTATATCACCAGATCGTTTTCACCTCCATTAAAATCATTTTCTCAGTTCCGTGTCATTAATGTGGGATTCACTAAGGCCCTCCTATGATGGATTGCTTCTTGTCGACATCAGATCATTATCCAAGAAGTCGATCTAGGAACAACCCTTTTAGTACTTTGAAGCTTGCATGCCTCAATGGCAAGTTTCTCACTTCCATCGACAGGTTTACATCAACGGCCTTCGACCGAAAGATTTTGCGTGGTGCTCGACTCCAAGTCCCTTATTCACACCACGTGAATTGTACTGTAGTACCTTGAGGGTCATCATCATTATCGGTGATTCCTCTCGCACCTGTTAACAGCTTACATCATTGGCTGGTAATCAGGCAATGTCTTTCCATGTTCGACTCCAGAACATCTCTCACATGGATTGACTTGTACTTTGAGTGAAGATCGAAAGAGATTGAAGACCCCGGATCTAGTTTCATCCATCCGGGCTGTGATATATATTCAGGAAAATAAAGACATCAAATGTACATCATTACTGCACAGATAATCATCCAACCTAAGGGATGATGGCTCTACTAGAATCATCAGTCTACACTCAGACGATTGTCTGTCTTATGTACATGAAAATGAATTTATAAAGCTGAGCATGGGAATGCCCGCCTCAGCTAGATCATCAAAATATTATGAAGATAATGTATTGTATTTTATCTTATTACAGGTCGCCTTTCAGCTTGAAAAAACTTTAGATCCTCATGATAAAGCATTTCACCCAACATCAACAAATTAACGACCTCATGCTTTAGGGAGAAACTGTTATAGACATTTTTGGGCACTGCAACCCCAATCATAAATGTCCATAAACCAAGGGCTCTTAGGTCCCTAAAATTTTTGTTCCAACCTCTAAAAGAACAAGGTCAACTGATTACATCTTCTCCCAGAAGTTCTCCATGAAAAACTACTCAGAACTGGTCAAAACTGGACCATCTCACCTGCTCCATGGTCAAAGTGCGCTGCATCCCATATAAATACACACGGGAGGTTCGATGCATCTTGAAAAGCCCTTCTATGGGGTGCAATGGGCGAGAGTGGACAAATGGCAGGGTCAATATGCAAGGTGGAGGATCATGGAATCTTCCAGAAACTTCTCCTATGACACTTGCCTCTCTGCATTTGCCCAGGGATGAGTAAGAGATAATCAATCTCCAAGTGGAATCGAGAACTATCAGAGAGAGGACACTAATCAAATCTCAAAAGCTAACTCAACCCCCTTACAAACATCTATATATGGATCCCTCATCCTAGAGATCTAGAGGCTCGAATTTTGTATCTTGTAAGGAAGTGTTGCTGGTTTCTTGGTGCAACATCATAGTGTTGGGTGATCTAAGCTTTTCATGTGGTGAAGAAGGGCTTTCTTGCTGAGAGGATGATGCTGGGTCAGAACAATTGGTTGTAATCCTCTTTGCTATTCTTGATTATTAATAAAGCTATTCAAGTTTTCCTCCACATTCTTGTATGATTGATGATATATGCATTTGTGTGGTCAATATATATCTGGTCCAATATTGCTTATGATAATAGATCTATGTTCTTGGATACTGTTGTGCTACTTTGATTCTACAGGTTCTCTTTGAAGCTGGGTAGACGAGGAAGCGAGTGGCAAAGATCTATCAGAAGGGAGAGGAATCAAGCAAGGAACCAAGTGCAAGACAAAGGTTGGTCTCCTTTATTCCCCTCTTATCTATTTCTCATAAAGGAAAATGAAAGTAGTTTTAGTTTGCTTGTTTCTAAGGTAGCTACCAGCCTTAGTGGGACTAGCAGCTCTACATAGACACTAGATTTCCCGATAACAAGGAGGGGGATCAATACCATTGCAACCAGAGATACAAGCTGAGCCAAGCATGATTCCCGCACTCTAGTGCGCAATCTGTTAGGTGGGAGGAAAGCATGCCACGGATAATTGTCACCTATTGCCGAACTTAAGACAACCCCCTGCCCCCCTCAACAATTATTTTGTAGCTTCTGCGGGACATGGGCCACGATGAAAGAAATTTCCGAAGTTACGAGATGTTGATGGATCAAACACCTACTTATAGGATGCAAATAGAGGCGTGTGGGCAGGAGCCCGCCACACTGCTTGCACGAGGAGGATACCAAGGATGTGGACGGGGTTACAGGGTAATGGGACCTGGACGGGGATGAGGACAATTAGTTTGCTATAATTGTGGAGGACCGGGGCATTACATGCGTGATTGCACAAACCTGACCAAAGCCTATTGCCCTTACTGTTACCAATTTGGCCACGAAGCAGTCGATTACCCCACGCTGATTGCTCGAATGCGAGAAAAGGGGGTACTTCCGGCTAAACCTACTTAGAACGTCCAAATGATGAAGGTTGAACCCCATGCGGAAGATCCCAACGTAAATATGATGCTCAGAAGTGGCACTGCTACTAGAGAAGATATGGGGAAGTAGCCAAAGGTGGATACATGGGTCCGTAAGGCCCCCAAAAACAACCAAAATTTGACTTGGAGCGTGTGAAGGAAACCTTTATGGAAGTCAAGAAGAACTTCGCGGGAGCTTCTACTTCGAACAGTAAGGATCAATTCGGATCAGAGAAGGATAATTCTATGCTAACCGCCTTCTTGGAATCTTGCATGAACTTACTCAGGGATGCTAAAGCGGTAAAGGGTCTGCAAGGATTGATAACTCATTGCGTGGGAGTAGAAGAACTGCGAATGGTTCAGAAGTTAAGCAAACATGCTTTGTGCACGGGGTGGGAAATGCAACTGACTATTCATATCGGAGACTATGAGATGGACCAGGTCATTTTAGATTTGGGGTCCGACACAAATGTCATACCAAAACAGACTTGGGAGTGCATGGGCAGGCCCACACTACAATGGTCTTTGATTCAGTTATGGTTGGCTAACCAACAAAAGATTCTGCCCATGGGAAGACTGAACAGGGTTACAGTTGAAATTGATGGCGTTAGCACACAAACTGATTTTGAAGTCATAGAAATTATGGATGATAGTAACCCCTATCCTGTATTGCATGGATAGATTGGGCAACAGATATGAGTGGAGTCATTTACCTCAAGAAACAAAAAATGATATTCGAAAAGAAATCTCTCTGTGTAGTGGTTCCATTGGATCTAATTGAATGGACACGCTATACTGAGCCAGTGTGCAACAAAGACAGTGATGGTGAATTGGACTGTATCTACCAGATTACAACACAATATCAGGACAAGGTAAATCCAACAACGGATGGTAGACTCTCATGGGACCGTGATAGTTCTTGCACGTCGGACTCAGATGAAGAAATTGAACGATGGCAGAACCGACTGCATGAAGTAACCACCCTAAATTGTAATAGGATGGTGACAATAGGGGCAAAGGAGCAGCCAGAAGTATCCGCGAAAGCATCATGCACAACCATGGCTTCAGGAAAGGGTGTAGCTCCAAAGATGCAAAGGAAAGGGCACGGATGTCAGAGGTAGGTGCACACACGGATGGGAGAGTGAAACGAGGTAAGCATTCCTCACCAGCATAGGCTACAGAGGTATGAGATGCAGACACCCAACCAACTTAGAAGTAGTAGCCCAGAGCCACCCCAACAAACTGGTTCACCAACAGCCAACGCCAAGGGTAGTAGGAAATCAGGGAAGTTGCGGATACCATAGGTTCACTGGGCCTATAATAGATGACAGAAGGGAGCTCAGAAAAGATAGGGTAGCCACAGGCCCCACAACATCAATAAACTCGGGGTACGGCCAAGGAAGCAAAGTGCACTAGGACGGGATGGATCCAGCAGCATAGCATAGGAACAAGTTGTGACCCTACTATCATGGTTGTGCCCGCACTTACAGAAGAACACACCTGCTGACAGATTGGCTACCTAGATGCTTGAGAGGTGCTCGTAGCTCGGGCTAGTAGGGAAGTTGAGAATTCGCACCAAAGGTGCGAGCACCTGACTAGCAGTAGAAAATACAGTCTCATGGCCCCAAGCAGTTGAAAGAAGGTGTGGGACTATAAACAAGTCTGCGAAAAGCCAACGTGGCAAAAGGATTCTTCACCAAGTAAGATAGTCCACAATATCACAGCTGCACCCTAAGGATTGCGCTACCAGAGGGAAAAGTCAAAAAATGACCATTAGGAACATTAGTCCTGATAAGAAGGGCAGTTTACATCAGAGAGTAGTGGGTGGCGGGACATTAAGATCAGAGGTCTGGACTAGATATGCAAAGATTTGCCGACTCAATGCCATTAATAAACTGGAAAAGGGGGGGAAGGAATTTTTTTCAATGCTCATAAGTTGTGGCTGTTACTGGAATATTGGTGCTTCAAACTAGCAAAGAGTAGCACGTACTCAGCTCCCAGGCACCCCATGATTACCATGGCCAGAACACGAGCACGGTTCATAGAGGAAATGCAACTAAATCAAGAAGAGCTTGAGGATGTGACTCAGGTTCCCAAAGTTCCTAAGTCTCCATGCACACCGTGACCTAGGAAGAACAAGCAGACAGTAGGAGCAGTCACGGTGCGTGACGAAATTCAAGCCAGAGTTGAAACAATGAGGAGCGTTTTTCACGAATGCTTGGGACTACTAGATCAATCTCTAGGGATACTCACATCCCTCCAGGAGAACGCAACCATACAGCAAGTGGAAACCCAAGCGCGTGAGTTACAGCAGGCCTATGACACCACTTGCGGGGATGCACAGGCGGTCACTATCACACAGCAGTTGGCCAAAATGAAGGAGGCCCAGGCTCTCAAGGCCCAAGTTGACACGGTGCGGCAACAAGAGGTAGTACTTAAAGAATGTATCCAGCCTTGGCTCGATGAAGCATTTAGCGTCTCTACAACTATTGAAGGCAAGTTAGCACATATGCAGGTAGTGTGTGATACCAAGCAAGCAACTGCAACTGATAGGGATGCATCAGCGGCTCACTTGGAGAAGGTACATAGGCTCGCAGCCGAATTTATTGCAGGGACAAGTGATAAACAGAAGTTGTTGAATGACCTTCGTGTGAAGATTCTCGCACCAGCCAAGTGACTCGGGACGAGTCACGATGATTGTGTTGGGGTACTGTTGGGTAGCAGAAGCCCCACGCAATGGTCATGGGGCACAAAGCCCGAAATTTTGGGTAAAGATAAGGTAAAGACTCTGCGGGATGCACGGAGCGCGATTTGTAATAAGTTGAAGTCAAAGGGTAGTCTGCCCGAAAATAATGTAAAGAAATGGAAGTTGAGTTGGCCCACCCATGGATCGCAATCCATGGAAATGTATAAATAAAGTGAGGCTCTATGGATAGAGGTAGCTAGTTTTTCTGGTATGATCTTGAATCTGAAATGTAATGGGTTTTTTAGGAGAAAAATTGGAAAGAATCTGTAAGTTCGAGTCAAGGGATTGTGTAGTAGATAGAGGCTCTACAGTTGTGTGCGCAGAGACTTGGAAGAGTCTGTAGCTATGTACGCAAATGCCTAGAAGAGTCTCCAGCTTTGTGTGTCGACCCCTACAACTGAGTGCGCAAGGTGGATCTAGATGTATTGGTAATAAAGTGGAAGCAAAGATAAGTTGTTTCTAGAATTCTGTGTTAAATCTGAATTATCGCGAATCTAGCTTTTTGTTTGGTTAATATAACAATTTTCTCTATGCGCATATGCTTATGTTATGAATATATGTGAATCGGTGGTTATTCTGAGTGCACGAACTGGTTAAATCTGATAAATGTTTGCTTAAAGACCATAAAAAGTAGATTGAATCTATAAACCGCACATTAATAAGTAGTTAGGATTATTATGGGCTCGGATCTATGTGAAGTTGTGGAATGGTGTGTGAAACCTCTAGACCACATCTAGACATCCCAAGGGTGTGGAAACCTGGTTCCAGCACCCTCCCCTGCTACCTCGGGTGAGACCTCAGTCTGCGCTCCACGGGCTGTTGCCGAAAGCACCAGTAGCTGTGGGATTTGTTTGGCTAAATAATTCTTCCGAACCTGGGTCAGGCCCATATAAGCCAACATGCTCCATTGCATTATGGACCATCTTTATATACTATTTATCCAAAATATGTAGTTACTTTAGATGATCCTTATATCTATGACTTACTTAAAGCTTACATTCTTCCTTGAGGATTTGTATGTTTGTTTCATCCCCCACACGCCAAATAAAATGCATGGTTATAGTTAGATTCTCAAATGACACCCTTCCATCTCTCCGACCTTCTTGAAAAAAAATCCACTTGCGTAGCATACTATCATTCTTCCAATGCCCACACATGAGCTATCCTACCTCTCTAAAAAATAAATACCATACTTACAAACAAGATCTACTAGAAACTGAAAGGAGAAATTCTTTCAGAAATCCAGACAAATCACCAAGGGTCAACTCTCCTTTGGTCATATCCCTCCTACCCCTAGTTGTTTATCTCTGCAAATTACAACTTCAACATACCTATAAATCCATCAAGAAATACCAAATCTTCCATTCTAGAACATATACAAACTACCTAGCTGTTGTGGGGAAAAGTGCCTATTCAGGACGACCCTATCCACCTAAGGTGTGATAGTGCCTTAGCAACAAATAGAAACAACTATTCTTGTATTCTTCTTTATGAATTAAGAATGAAGAGAGATGAGATGGACTAACCGGTGTCTTTCGCTAGTCCTTTGATCTGGTTTCTCTTCTCTTTGATAGCTCCCAGCTACTTGCTTTCTCGCTTGCCCAGCTTCACCAAGTTCCTGCAAGATCACAAAAGGGGAAAACTACCCAAATACATGGATTCATATTCATAACTAGCTTAGGATTGGATATAAACTAAACATACTAATGCAATCATACATCAAAGACACATAAGCATGTAGGAGAAACTCAAATAGTTTTTTTGATGAAATAACAAGGTTCAGGAGGAGATACAACCAAATGAGTCCCAATCCAGCATCAACCTCCCAGCAAAGGAATCCCTTCTTCACCTCCTTCAAAGCATAAAGCACCCAATGTACTAATCTCAAACCAACAGCAATTCTCTGCAATGTAGAAAATTCTAGCCTCTGGATCTCTGGGATGAGGGATCCATATATAGATGTTTGGAGAGAGGATGAGTCAGCTTGTCATCTGACTAGTGTCCTTTCTCTCTGTCAGTTCTTGCTTCCACTTGGAGGCTGAGAGCCTCTTACTCATCACTGGTCGAACTCATTGAGGCAAGTGTCATGGAGGAAGATTCTGGAAGCTTCCATCATCTTTACACCTCGCGGAATGGCACTGCCATTTGTCATTTCCCGCTCAGCGCACCCTGGTAGTGCATTTGGGTGCGTTGCAACGCACCTAGCTAGTGTACTGGGGTGCTTTGCAACGCATGTGGCTAGTGGAGCCACTGAAATGATCCTGATTTGACTGTTTCTGAGCAGTTTCTGGTGGAGAACTTCTATGAGAAGCTGTGGTTTGCTAGCCTTGTTCCTTTAGGGGCAGGAACAACACTTTTAGGGACTTTGGATCCCTTGGTTTATGGACATTTCATGCTCAGAGCTGTAAGGCACAAAAATGTCTATAACAGTTGCCCCCTAAAGTATGAGGCCGTTTATCGGGTGAAATGCTTTATTAGGAGGATCTGAAGTTCTTTCAATGCTGGGAGGAGACCTGTAATAAGATACAATACAATACATTATTTTCATACTATTTTCATGATCTAGCTGAGGCGGGCATTCCCATGCTCAGCTTTATAAATCCATTTTCATGTACATAGGACAGACAATCGTCTGATGGTAGACTGATGATTCTGATAGAGCCATCATCCTTTTGGTAGGATGATTATTTGTGATGCAAGGCTGTACATTTTCATGTCTTTATTTTCCTGAATATATATCGCAGCCCGGATGGATGAAACTAGATCAGGGGTCTTCAATCTCGTCTGATATTCACTCTAAGTACAAGTTGATCCATGTGAGAAATGTTTGGAAGTCGAACATGGAAAGACATCGCTTGATTACCAGTCAATGATGTAAACTGTTAACAAGCGCGAGAGGAATCACCGATAATGAGGATGACCCTCAAGGTATTGCAGTACAATTCACGTGGTGTGAATAGAGGACTTGGCGTCGAACACCACGCAAAATCTTTCGGTCGAAGGTCATTGATGTATACCTGTCGTCGGAAGTGCGAAACTTGCCATTGAGGCATGCAAGCTTCAAAGTACTGAAGGGGGTGTTCCTAGATCAACTTCTTGGATAATGAGCTGATGTCGACAAGAAGCGATCTGTCAAAGGAGGGCCTTAATGAATCCCACATCAATGACATGGAACGGAGCAAATGATTTTGATGGAGGTGAAAACGATCTGATGATATATGGTTCAGGGTGGCGGTCATGAAAGAGTATAATGTATGGTAGTGGATGGGACACAGGTGACTTCTCTGAATGACTTCTCTTGAACATGTGGCGACACTTATGCGATGGATTGGTAGCATTTACCCCAAATATGGATGGTATGGCGAGACCATGGTGATGTGACCGGTGAATGAAACAACCCAACCTAATTGTGGTACGGAGGAGAAGTGTCATGTTCAAGAGCGACTTGCTACCAATAAAGTTTCTTTGAGTTTTTCCCAATTTTTCCCTAGTCATTGTTGACCAGTACCTCTTTATTTTTGTCAAGCTTGAGGAGGATAACATATGCTTGTTCTATAATTTTCCCTTCGGGCAAACCCATCGCTATGTTTTAACGAGCCTAGTGATAGTGAAACTCGTTCTCGTCTAAAGACAAGTTTGTCGCTATTTAATGTTTTTAACGAGTATAACGACAAAGATAACTCGGTCCTTTTCATTTTTAGAGAGTCTGAAAAGGTACGTAAAGTTAACTCCGAAAGTCCTTTTTCGTCATCTAATCCCTTAAGTCCGAAAAAGTATAAAACAATACAGAAGGGATGAATTTTCGATAGTTTTAACGAGCCGAACAAAACAAGCGCTCGCTCTTTTTGTGCAATAATCCCTCAGGTCCAAAAAGATTAAAATCTAGAGGAGGGATAGCACTTCCGGTCGCTTTAACGAGCTGGAAGGCCAAAGCTCGACAATCTTTTCATATTTTACGAGTCAGATGAAAAGAGCTTAAAGTAGACTCGTCTTTTGAGGAACGAGTGGTAAAATGGGTAGCAGCTGATTCCATGTAAGGTTTTGGAATTTTCCAATCACGGCAGTGTCACAGGGATGGCTAGTGAAATCACTCTTCGCAGCTGTTCCTCAAAATGGGTAAACAATCAAATGGAGGTGAATGATCGGCCAATAGAAAAGTGGAGGTGACGGTGCAAACACGACCAAGGCTTTAATGGCTGATAATGGTGCATTCACGGTGGTTATTTACCGGAGGATAGTTCATTTTTTAACGAGCTTAAACGCGGATTGAAACACTTGCTTGATCTTATGTTTATTTTTTAACGAGCATGAACTATGTGCTAAAACTGCTCGGATCTTGCGTTTATTTTTTAACGAGCATGAACTATGTGCTAAAACTGCTCGATAATCCAGTCATATGATAAGAAACTCTCATATAAAACGACAATATTTAGATTTTTGCCCCACATCCTCTCTTTATGCAAGTTAGGAAACGACTAATCCAAAAAACAGATAAATAACCGCTCTTTGCTTGCACTCCAAAAGGTTTGCATGCCCCCAGGTATAAAACAAAGTTTCGAGGTCTCCCTCTATTCAACTAACAAAGCATTTCGTTTTATCAGGAAGGGCCACCCTCTATTCAACTGAAGAAACTTTCATTTCATCAGGAAGGGTACTACCTCTTACAGGCTATCCAAAGATTGCTCTATTTGCGGCATGAATAAAGCACTTCCTCGACGATGTTTACCGAGATAAACAAAGGTGAGTGACATCGAGTGCCAAACACATAACTTTGACAAGAGAATCTTATTCTAGAATAACCCCTCTTCCTAGACAGACGGGGTACAGACTAGTCATATTCTCCCACGGAAACCTACCCTATACCCAAGGTTTTCCTGCCGAAGCAGACTAGGACGCATGCCCCCTGGGTTCCAGTCATATCCTTCCGAATCACTCGCGCTCATTGGGAGGACGGACCGTGGGTTGAGACATTTCTTGAGTGAAGAGACCATTTAGGGATGGTATATGACTATTTGCCATGCGTGATCCGGGAAATGAAAGCTGGTCCACGAGCTTGACCACTCTTCCTTCGTGCGGAAAACACATTACTCTAAAGAGTGAGGAGACGATGGCTCCCATGCAATAAATATAGTCTCATCCAAGGAGTAGGTTATAATCCAAGGGTCCTTGAACGACCATCACGTTCATTTGAACGGTCTTCCTTTTCAATGTTATGGGCACATTGGGAAGAATCCCTAAAGGTCGACTGGTTCCTTTATCAAAGCCTGTCAGATTTCTCATTTCAGGCGAAAGCGGTGGCGAACCAAGCGCTTTCCAAGCAGTAGAGGAAAGGATACTCACAGAAGCCCCCTCATCTATGATGGTACCAACCATGACCATTCTGTATATTTGGACGATAATTCTGAATGGTATGCTTGCTGGTAAGCGGGGTCTGCCTAGTTGATTCCAGTCGAAGGAGACAACTAGGTTGCTTGGAGGTGGGACCGAGTAGACGGCCGGGTATGGCTCTGACGAAGTTCCTTCCTGCGATAAAGGAATGGGTAAATTGCCCCCTTGTTCGTCGGAGTCTGTGTTGATGAAGAGAATTTGGACGATGTCATATTTATTCTCTTCTGTCACGGTATCATCTGAAGATGGAACCTCTGAAGGCAAGACCGGGTCAACTGCCGCCTCGACCTTTTGACTTTCATCAGGTATGGATTCAGATGGTTTATCTTCAATGATAGGTGCTTCGGCTGACCACCTGAGCGGGCCAGCCGGGTTCTCAACTGGTGAAGGACTTGGCAGGAGTTTTTGATATCCAGGAGGAAGCCACAATGGTAAAACCGGGCGATCTTCCAAAACTCTTTTAGCCTCGTCTAAGAAGGGACCACGGTGGATGGCATGGTTGCCTTCACATATTTTACAGGGAAATCTAGCTTTCCCTCTTTGTCCTGTGGCTTCACTTTCACTAGTTGACGGTGTGCTGTCAACATGGCTATCAGAGGTTGACGCCACCGGATTGTGCAAGCGGGGAGACCAGTCCCTTAGTATCCGAGGGATGCAAGGACAATTTTTGTGAAAGTGGTCTCCCTTGCATATGACACATGGCGATTTAGGCCTGGTCGGTGCAGTGTGTGGATTTTCGTTAGACGACACTTGTTTGCCCCCATTTGCCTTTGGCTCCTTCTTCTTCTCTTTCTTCTTCTTTTCCTTCTTCTCCTTAGGAACTTGGCTTTTGGCTTTGCCAGCTCCATCAAGCGAAGAGGAAGGAGGAGAGGAAGAATTAGAGGAAGTAGAAGGTTGGTGGGTAACTCTGGACTGGTCTAACTACTGATTCGATTGTTCAGGAATAGTGGTGTTCTGAACGACATTGGTTGAGAAGAGCCAGACAGGCAGGCCAATTGTCAGTCCTGGAAGCGACAATGTGGCCATATGGGGCGCTCCAACATCTCCCCAAGAGGAGAAGGGACTAGGATTTCCACCAAGGGGAATTCCTTGGTTGGAGGGCTCCATTTTCTCAATTGAAAGATCAATGCAGGAATAAGGGTGATGAGTATTCCGTTTAAAATAAATTTTACGACGCTTTAGACACAACTTGTTTTTTCAGTTTTAAAGAGTCGAGAAAAAATAAAAGATGACTCTAGTCTCCTTCGATTTTTAATGAGCCTGAAGTGACAAGTGCTCAGATGGACCTTTTCCGTTAAGGATTCTGAAAAGGAACGAAAGGGACTGCTCTAGAGATCTAGGTAGAGGGTGTGCCAAACCAATCACAGAACTGCAGAATACGTTTTACGGTACGGCAGTCAATCTTCCCAAATGTTGTGTTTGGTGCATTGCGATCAGTAGGGCGGCCGGCACGGCTTCCTATGGATAAAAGGTTTTAAGCCTATAGGGGTCTCCCAATATATACTCGACGGTACGTGGGAGCACAATCCGTACTGGCACTAATCGTCTCTCAGGAGGATTCACCCAACCATCAGTGAGGCGAACAGTTACCAGGCTTTATGACGCCGGAACACGTCTCTAGCCTAGACCTCTATGTTGTGCATTAAGTTCCAAAGCGTTGTTAGGTTCATTCAGTTTATTTTAAGTTGATCTTTCTTAGAAGTTTTCCTTTTGAGGTTCACCACGAGATGTAGATGTAATTCCTAAATGCAATCTAAAAGATGATAAGCAAATCTTTATCTCTTTTTCAACAATGAAAATCCTAGCTACAAGGGTAAAAGAAAGACACAATCTTTTCTCAAAGAGCAAAGAGCACACTGTAAATGCACTTTTCCTAAATCAAGCCATACAAACTATCAATATGCAAATGCACAAGTGCATGTATTTGTTTTTCACTTTCTTAATATTGATGCCTAAAAAGAAATTTTATGTACAACTTTGAATTCGCTTTCAAATGACAAATACAAACAAGCTTACTTTTCGAAACCAAAAGGTAGAACAGATTATGACACTTTACGATTTTCGAAATAATACTTGTTTCGACACTTGAAAGAGACAAATTCAAACCAAAAGCAAAAGTAAATGTATAATCAACTGTCTACAACAAATGAGCTTTCTCCTAAGACCAAAATCGACAGATCTGAATCAAAGGGCTACAGTATGACTATTTCACTTTTGCAATGGAAAACTGTAAATGATGCCACAAACACATAAAAACACCTACAGTCTTTTTGTAAAAAGGAGGCAGAATTAAGGCAGAGAAAAGGGGTTTTCAGATAGGTACCTATACTGGTTACAGGCTGCAAAAACAGAGATCAAAACCGGGCAAAACAGAGCAAAGAACCTCAGCTGCACAAGGCAAAGGCTGATCAGTGCACCTGTTGTACAGAGAAACTGAATTGCAGCGCAAGTAGCCCTCTTGGGACCTGCGTTGAAATGCAGAGTCTCTTCACAGAGCCTGCGCTGGAGCAGAAACGAGAGTTCTCTCCGGGTTCTGGGCGACGGTTTGCAGTTTAATCTACGGTTTCAGGCCAAATAAAAGCAACAAGCAAGGTACAATCAGAGGGACGATTTGAAGGAGGACTAAGAGCTATCACAAAGGGTTATCAGATCATTTGTGGATCCATTGTTCAAATCATAGACAAATCCAGTGAGTGTATCAAAGAAGTAGTTGTCTACTTTGCATCTGAAAATGGTAGATGCAGTTCGATTGTTGCTTGTAAGTCTATGAAACAAACAGTAATAGAAGCACAAATAAACTAATTAGACAGATATCCCCAGCGGAGTCGCCAATTTGTTGTGAGGAAAAGTGCCTATTCAGGACGACCCTATCCACCTAAGGTGTGATAGTGCCTTAGCAACAAACAGAAACAACTATTCTTGTATTCTTCTTTATGAATTAAGAATGAAGAGAGATGAGATGGACTAACCGGTGTCTTTCGCTAGTCCTTTGATCCGGTTTCTCTTCTCTTTGATAGCTCCTAGCTACTTGCTTTCTCGCTTGCCCAGCTTCACCAAGTTCCTGCAAGATCACAAAAGGGGAAAACTACCCAAAGACATGGATTCATATTCATAACTAGCTTAGGATTAGATATAAACTAAACATACTAATGCAATCATACATCAAAGACACATAAGCATGTAGGAGAAACTCAAATAGTTTTATTGATGAAATAACAAGGTTCAGGAGGAGATACAACCAAATGAGTCCCAATCTAGCATCAACCTCCCAGCAAAGAAATCCCTTCTTCACCTCCTTCAAAGCATAAAGCACCCAATGCACTAATCTCAAACCAACAACAATTCTCTGCAATGTACAAAATTCCAGCCTCTGGATCTCTGGGATGAGGGATCCATATATAGATGTTTGGAGAGAGGATGAGTCAGCTTGTCATCTAACTAGTGTCCTTTCTCTCTGTCATTTCTTGCTTCCACTTGGAGGCTGAGAGCCTCTTACTCATCACTGGTCAAACTCATTGAGGCAAGTGTCATGGAGGAAGATTCTGGAAGCTTCCATCATCTTTACACCTCACGGAATGGCACTGCCATTTGTCATTTCCCGCTCAGCGCACCCTGGTAGTGCCTTTGGGTGTGTTGCAACGCACCTAGCTAGTGTACTGGGGTGCCTTGCAATGCAGGTGGCTAGGGGAGCCACTGAAATGATCCTGATTTGACTGTTTCTGAGCAGTTTCTGGTGGAGAACTTCTGTGAGAAGCTGTGGTTTGCTGGCCTTGTTCCTTTAGGGGCAAGAACAACACTTTTAGGGACTTTGGATCCCTTGGTTTATGGACATTTCATGCTCATAGCTGTAAGGCACAAAAATGTCTATAACACTAGCCTGCATTGATAAAATAAAAGTCGTATATGGAGCCCTTAATCTTGCATATATGTATATGTTTTTTTGTCAGCATTCATAGAGAAAATATAGAAATGACAGTCAAAATACCAACATGAAAATTGTCTTTTGTCCCTAGAAGAAATATTCCAGCTACTCCTTTTTGTTAATATCAGTTTGATGGAGAGATTAAACAATAATATTTGCCAGTCAGATTGCCAATCATCTTCGACTGATACAAGTGTTTATGATGAGTACAAGCTGTTGAATTATTCAAATCTTCAAGAAAATTTAACAACTAAAAATTTGGATGATGTTCATAAGGATCTTTTAAGAATAATTAATTTTAATGAATTTGAAAGAAAAGAGCTCCAAAATATTTTAGACAAATTGGACATAGTATCCTATGTTCTAAGTTATACTAAAGCATTACAAACAATCATAGAAAAACTCAATATTAGGATTTATATTCTAGAAAAGATCTATTTCAGGGTTATGGAACTCTCTAAGTTGTTCTAGAAGTGATTCAGAAATCCTGGAGCCTTTGACTTCTTTCTGACAAGAAATCCCTAAAGATGACATTAAATCTGGTCATAGAAGGCAAAAATATTTTGATCCTTTTACTTGTGAAGTTGAACCTGAATGGGATTTCAAAATATTTTCCAATTTGTTTTCTATTGTTTTAAAAGACATGACTAGAGTTAGTTAATGGAGTCTTTTGTTTCAAAATAAACAAAAATATATGGATCTTTTAGCTTTATAAATTGAAGGTCCTAAACAATTTGACGAAACTATGAGGGAAGCCTCTACAAACACATCAAGGCTAGCTAATATAGGGAGCCTTAACATCAGAGTAATGAATAAACTCATAGCCATAATGCCAGAGAGTCCTATTTAATATAGGATGTCAGAGTAGAGAAGAAATTAAAGAATCATTATAAATTTTGGGAAATTAGAGTATTTCTAAAAAAGATGAAGAAAATACAATTACATCAAGGCATATGGCTAATCTCCTCATTGCAAAATTTACTGGTCTTGCATGGGAATAGTGGCACTAGTTGCATCAAACAACTAAATATGAATTCTTAAACTCCCCCATTCAAAGAGTGATTTACTTGAAGCTTTAGGATTGCAATTCTATGGTGCTAAAAAATTTGGGTCATATGCAGAGCATCTTCAGTCTCTCTTCATGTATTAGAGATTAGGAGATTTATCTCTTAAGCATAAATATTTTTGTTATATGCAGAAATTACTCATAGGAGATGGTAAAGCCATTGATCCTACTTATATCAAATATTATATTTGTAGTTTTCCAAGTGCCCTTCCATATGTAGTAGAGAAATACTTTAAGGATAAGGATTTAAGGTTGTAAGGCATGACTCTTGTGATGGAAAATTATCATATAGATGTGGTTATCCAAGAACATTTCCTAAAGAAGAGTGAGTATAAAAATATTTTTAAAGGTTTTGTAATATGTTTACTCCTTCTTTGTGTAAAAACGTAGGGAAAATGTCAGAGTGGGGATATGATGCTTTTAACAAAGGACATCAGTGCATCAATTTTTCATTTTTCTACTGCAAAAGGTGAAAACATAAGAAGAAAAAATATAAAAAATAATCCTTTAAGTCTTGTTGAGCTCCTGATCTTCCTACTTAGCACTATAAAAAAATCTAAAACCCACTCCCATAAACGTTATTTTCCAAAGAAACCTTATCCCAAAAGACGATCTGCTCCAAGAAAATATGCTCTTTGTTATAATGGACACAAACCTTGACATTGCGCAGATAATTGTCCAAAGAAACCTAAAAGCCCACATCTTTCTACTCTTTTCATGGAAGACCTTAATCCATAATGGTGGGATCTTTATTTTATTGATTCCACTACTCCACCTCCACAAACTGATGACATCATCCTTCTTCCCACTGATGAACATATTGATTATTCTTCCACTTCTTCTTCTTATTTAGATATTGAACACCTTGTCAATCAATTTTGTCTCTCGGATCAACAAAATTAGGAGGGAGATAAGATAGAGACAATTACTTCTGAAAATTCCCAATATCCAAGCTTTGAAGAATTGATGGGACCAGCCCTGATCACTTACGGCTTATCATTTATGGGATGATTTCGTGGATGATTTTATCTGTTAATTGACTTTATGGTGTGTACTAGCAAATTAAAGGTGTGAGGATAGTTGTACTGTTCTTGGTCTTGTTTCTCCCGCCTCTTACTATGCCCAAGAAACCGTAATCTCGGTCATTTCGTCGTTGTTTCACTCTGTTGCTCCGAAAGGTGAAGTCTCTGGTTCTGGTTCGGGTTGCTTCACAAGGGTTTCATTTTACCAATTTTGGGCATGAATTCCTGTGAGGTTTTCTACCTGCACGCATTGGCGATGTCCCCTGTTCTGAGCTCAGTTTCGAGGTTCTGGGTCTGGAACCCCTGGTCTCGGTCTCTAGTCTCTGTCTTGTTCGGTCCTAGTTATGATTTTGGTTGTGGGTCTTTGTTATATGCTGGCTTCGATTTTTATGTTGGTTTCAAAGTGCTTGCTTCGTTGTTTGATTATTTTCTTGGCATTTGTCGCAGGTCATAGTTACGGGGTGGCTCGGATCTCGGCTCTCATCCAGAATTCAACCAGAGGTGAGTTTTCTTTCTATGCTTTATGTTTCTACCTCATTTTCTTCTATCACTAACTGTTCTTGCTCCTTGTGGGCAGTGGGCACTCTGCGGCCCGTACCTTGGTCCGCAGCTTCCTCCCTTGTTTACATGGGCTCAAATCCTTCAGTAAGTTTTCCCGTAACCCTTACCTCTGCTTTCAGTTCTTGTATTTATGGTTCTGCTTTGCTATCTCTAATGGCCTGTTTGTTGGCTGTGCAGATATGTGGTTGGGCTCTCCGTTCGCTAGTCTCGTGCCCTGACTCCTACGCTTGTATCGGGTAGGGTCGCTCCTTGTTATTCCTTTGTCCGCATGTCCAAGGTGTTTGTTGTTGCTGGTGTTCTATGGGTCTATAGTTGAGGGTTTGGCTTCGGCCTTACTGTGTCTTGGTCTCATTGTGGCTTTGGCCTCACTGTGTCTTCGGCCTCACTGTGTATTTATGCTTTCGGCTATTTAACTTATGAATTGTAATTATATTTGTCCTATGGTGACCTCGCAGTTGTTTTTGGCACTATTAACTCTATTTTCATGGCTTGCCTGTATTTGGTAACTGTATCTTGGACTGTAGATATTCGATATCGATATATATATATATATATATATATATATATATATATATATATATATATATATATATATATATATATATATATATATATATATATATATATATATATATATATATATATATAGATATAGATATATATATAGATATAGATATAGATAGTGATTTATTTTTGATAATTAAATAGTAAAAAGGGATTGATATGAGTTATGATGGTACCTGTAGCTATTTTTTTATTCCTTCGACAATGATTTACTTGATTCTCCTGCAAGCTCGCTCCGTTGTCTTGTTGAACTTGTCCATGTGTTCTTCTTACTTCTGTGTTTACTATTCACTCTTCTGTCATCGTTATGATATGGAAAAAAAATGAATTTAGTTAAATTAGGCAGAAAATACTTAAGCTGCAATATATGGATTCAAATTTCTTATTCCTCAAAATGTTTTCATGCTTCTTTCTATTCAACACTATGATGATTCTTACAGTCATTCTTTTCTCCTTTTGTGAAGATCGCTGTATAGTTATTAAACTGCCAGTATTTACATTTAGTTACTCTTTGATAGCTGTTCTTTCTTGACTGTGTTCTAAAAGTAAATTTTAAACAAAAAAAAAGAGAACTATAAACAAAACAAATAGTGCACTGAGACAGCCTCAAACTTAACTAAAGATCCTAAATGCCATTAACTAGAAATTTAAATGACAATTAAAAAAATTAGACACTTCAGCCATGAACTCCCTTAGCTAGATGCTCCTACATAAGGCTCCCAGGGTAGATGAAATTCATGGCTCCAGTCCATGAGCTCCTCGATAGAATACCCTACACGTTGTATTTGGCTGCATCAAGCCACGAACTGTCCTCAATGGGACGGTTCTTCCACTTGATTAGGTATTGTAAGTACTCCTTTCTTCGAGTCCACCTGGCCACCTGTGTATCGAGGATTCCTTCAATTTCAAGTGGCTGAGCTAAAGGCATTTGTCTCATCCACGAACTACTCTCTTCTTGGGTATCCCACTTTGGCTACGCCGAACTTTCCCCTTCAGGACTGGCAGTGTATGGGAATAAATCCATCACATTAAAGATGGGCGATATTCCTATGCCTAGAGGCAATTGCAACTCATAGGCATTTACAGAAAACTTACGCAGAATTTTGCAAGGTCCATTTTTTTTAAATTTCAGCTTATTATATTTGCCCCTAGGAAATATTTCTTTACACAAATGCACTAGGACATGATCCCCCACGTTAAATTGTACCTCCCGTCGTTTTAGATCTGCTTTCTGTTTATACCTTTGACTGTTGTCCTGTAATTTTTTATGTCACCTGCCCACGTAGGTCGTTAATTACTCTTGCGAAATCTTCCCCGTCAGCACTTCTTCTTTCTAACTGTCCCAAATCTTGTAACTCATGCACTCCTCGGGGATGCATTCCATACAAGATCTAGAAAGGACTACTTCCTATGCTTCGATTTGGTGAATCGTTGTAAGAAAATTCTACCTGGGAAAGTACACGATCCCACATTCGTGAATTTTCTCCAACTGGACTTCGTAGCAGGTTTCCTAAGCTCTTGTTCACCACCTCTGTTTGCCCATCGGTCTATGGGTGATAAGCAGAGCTGAAATTTAACATTGTATCCAGCTTTTTCCATAAGGTGTGCCAAAAATGTCCTATGAATTTCACATCCCTGTCAAAAACAATGGACTTGGGTAAGTTGTGCAGTCTGATGACTTCGGTGAAAAACAAGTGTGCTACATGGGTAGCGTCACTGGTTTTCCTACAAGGGATGAAGTGTGCCATCTTGGAGAAATGGTCCACCGCCACCATGATGGAATCAAAAGCCCACTGTGTTTTGGGCAGACCCAGGACAAAGTCCAAACTTAGTGAGACCCATGGTCTATTTGGAATAGGCAAGGGTGTATACAACCCCGTGTTCTGACTGTGCCCCTTCGCCAACTGAAATATCTTACAACTGGTGACATATCGTTGCACGTCTCTTCACATCTTTAGCCAGTAATAGAAATCACTGAGCTAATCTAGACATCCACTATGTTTTTCCTGGTCGATGTTCTCCCTCATCGAAAATTCTAGAACACACAACTGTCCTCCCTTGAATAGCAGCTCCTCTTGTGAGTTATAGTCCAGCCATGGACTATTATTCCTCAGCAAGGGATTTTGGCAAGCTTCATAAGCCTCCTTGAAATCTACATCTATTTGATACAAGTCCTTCAGGTGTTCAAAACCCAACACTTGTATTGTGCTCTTCTGTAAGAGTAAAACTCTTCTGCTTAGTGCATCCACTACCTTGTTGGCTTGACCACTGATATGCTTCAATACGAATGTAAAAATCTGCAAGTACTCAACCCATTTTGCATGTTTATGATTCAGCTTATGCTGCTGCATAACATACTATAACGCAGAATTATCAAAAAACAAGACAAACTCATTACCCAACAAATAATGTCTCCAATGCTTCAATGCTTGGATGACAGCATAAAACTCCTTGTCATAAGATGTGTATTTTTGCATGCTTTCATTTAATTTTTCACTGAAAAAAGCTACTGGTTTGTCTTCCTGGTTGGGTATGGCTCCAATGGTTGTACCACTCGCATCACAACGAACTTGGAAAAGTTTGTTAAAATAAGGAAACCTCAAAATTGGCCTTTCAATGATCTTCTTCTTCAATATCTAGAAGCTCTTCTCTGCAGCTTCAGTCCAATGGAAAGGCTGACTTGCCTTTTTGATGGTATCCAACATAGGTGCGCAGATTCCACTAAAATTATTTATAAACTTGCAATAGAACCTTGCCAACCCATGAAAACTCTGAACTTTGAACAAACTCTTAGGGGATGGCCAACTAAGTATAGCTGCAACTTTTTCTGGGTCCATTTTCAGCTCATTTTTTGCAATCACAAAACCCAAATAGACTAACTCCTTCTGAAAGAAAGAACATTTTTTCAAATTTATCAGCAACTTATTTTGTTTTAACTTCTCCAGAGCATATCTAACGTGTCGAAAATGTTCTTCTTTGGTCTTGCTGAAAATCAGTATATCGTCAAGATACACAATTACGAATTTCCCAATGAACTCCTTCAACATCTCATTCATCAGGGGCATGAAAGTGCTAGGGCATTACTCAACTCAAATGGCATCACCAACCATTCATACAAACCTTCATTGGTTTTGAAAGTTGTTTTCAATTCGTCCCATTCTCTTATTCTAATCTGGTGGTATCCACTCTTCAGATCTATCTTCGAAAAATATGCTGCTCCACTCAAGCAGTCCATCATGTCATTCATTCGTGGCAATGGAAACTTGTACCTGATAGTAAATTTATTTATTTCTCTTGAATCCGTACACATCTGCCACTCGCCTCCTCTCTTGGGAGCTAGAATTGTCGGAACTACACAGGGACTTAAACAAACCTGTATCAATCCTTTGTCCAACAATTCCTGTACCTGCTTCCTAATCTCTTTGTTGTCCTTAGGACTCATCTGGTAAGTAGCTTTGTTTGGTAAACTAGCTCCAGGGATGAAATCTATATGATAACTGATACTTCGCTTTGGTGGTAACTTATCTGGTAAATCATCCACCACAATGTCATTGAATTCCTGCAACAAATCCTGGATTTCTTCAGGTAAGTCAAAAATTTTAGTATGTAACAACATGGCTCTCGGTCTCCTTACGATGACATACTTTATCTCGTTATCCTCAATCTATTTTAGAAATTCTTTTCCACCCATCAACAGCACTTTTGTCCCACTACTTCCTGTTGTTTCTTCTTCCTTGATGGGTACTAGTGTATGCTTAATCCCATACTTGACAAACTTGTAACAGTTTGTTTTTCTGTCATGAACAACTTTCCGGTCATACTGCCAGGGTCTACCTAGCAGAATATGACACACATCCAGGGGCATGATATCACAAATCACATTGTCCCTATACTTACAAATATGGAATTCCACCTCACACTGCTCATCAACTAGCAGTTGGTGACCTTTCTGTAACCAAGACACCTTATAGGGAGTTGGGTGCTTCAAACTTTTCAAACCCAATTTCTCCACCATCTCTGTTGCAACCAGATTATCAGTGCTCCCACTATTTATAATTAGTTTGCAGCATTTTCCATGTGACTTGCACACATTTCGAAATAATTCCTTTCTCTGGGTTTGTTCAGCTATCTCCTTTTCTGGTTTCAATAGTACCTTATTCAAGACTAAGGCCTCTCCAGTCTCCGATACATTCTCTACCTCTTGGGATGGTGCCTCCGCTTCCTCTGTTTGAGCAACATATGCTCCTCATTGTCTAGCATGTTCACCTTCAGGACACTCAAAGGACCTGTGCCCCCACTTGTGGAACTTGTAACACTGGTAGGAAGCTCCTCTTCCTCTGCCATTACCCCTTCCTTGCTGGTATGGCCTTCCTCCCCTAGTGCTACCTTCCTTTTCTGTTTTCCTTGAGGTCATTGAACTGCTGTCTTCTTCACTGTTGTTGGCAATCCTTCCTCTGCCAAAGGATTTTCCTTTCCCTCTGCCAGATCCATGTCCTCTTCTGGAATTATACTTCCTTGCGATATTTTCCTCTGCCTTTAAGGAAATCTGGTATACTTCCTCTATGGTTTTTAGAGAAAGAATACTTATCTCCTCTAATATCTCCAACCTTAGGCCATTCACAAACCTTGCTGTCTTTTCTGGGGTGTCTTCAATGTAATCTACTCTCAGATTCACCCAATAAAATTCTTTGGTATATTCTTTCACCGTAATTCCTCTCTGCTTCAAATTCTACACCTGCCAATACAGAGCAATTTGGTAATCTTTGGGCAAAAACTTACCCTTTATTTTGGCGACCATTCTGGTCCACCTTTTAATGGGTAGCTTATTTAATCTTCTCCTCTCTGCTTGGACACTGTCCCACCATAAGGCTGCATGTCCTTTCAACTTCGTGGCAGTGAATTTAACTTTCCTATCTTCACTAATCTCCTCACATTCAAAGTATTTGTCTAACTCACTGATCTAGTCCAACAACACTTCTGTGGACAGACTGCCATCATAGTTTGAAATCTCAGGCTTTGGCTTACTGCTAGCCAATAAAACTGACCTTAATAATTTGATTTCAGGTCCTTCTTCATCTGATCCATCTGTCGTAACTGCAGCTTCTTCCTCACTGTCACCTCCCTATTCCGGATCCCTTCTCCTTCCTGCTTCTACTACTGCCAAATGGCCATTCAGGATCCTAATCTCTTCTCTCAATCCTTCATCTACTACCCTTCGAATAGATCTGCCACTACCTCTTCTTCCGACTTCCATTTAAAAAAAAAAAACAAATTAACTCTAACCTGCTCTGATACCAAAATTGATGGGACCAACCCTGATCACTTACGGCTTATCATTTATGGGATGATTTCGTGGATGATTTTATCTGTTAATTGACTTTATGGTGCGTACTAGCAAATTAAAGGTGTGAGGACAATTGTCTTGTTCTTGGTCTTGTTTCTCCTGCCTCTTACTATGCCCAAGAAACCCTAATATCGGTCATTTCGTCGCTGTTTCACTCTACTTCTCTACGAGGTGAGGTCTCTAGTTCTGGTTCATGTTGCTTCACAAGGGTTTCATTTTACCAGATATGGGCATGAATTCCCGTGAGGGTTTCTACCTGCACGTGTTGGCGATGTCCCTTGTTATGAGCTCGGTTTCGAGGTTTTGGGTCTGGAATCCCTGGTCTCGGTCTTTGGTCTCTGTCTTGTTCGGCCTTGGTTATGATTTTGGTTGTGGGTATTTGTTATATGCTGGCTTTGATTTTGTTGTTGGTTTCAAAGTGCTTGCTTCGTTGTTTGATTATTTTCTTGGCATTTGTCATAGGTCATGGTTGTGGGGTGGCTCGGCTCTCGGCTCTCATCTAGCACTCAAACAGAGGTGAGTTTTCTTTCTATGCTTTTTGTTTCTGCCTCATTTTCTTCTGTCACTGACTATTCTTGCTCCTTGTGGGCAGTGAGCACTCTGTGGCCGTGACCTTGGTCCGCGGCTTCCTCCCTTGTTCACACAGGCTCAGCTCCTTCGGTAAGTTTTTCCGTAACCCTTACCTCTACTTTCAGTTCTTGTATTTATGGTTCCACTTTGCTAGCTCTAATGGCCTGTTTGTTGGCCATGCAGGTATGTGGCTGGGCTCTCCGCTCACTGGTCTCGTGCCCTGACTCATACGCTTGTATCGGGTAGCGTCACTCCTTGTTATTCCTTCGTCTTCTTGTCTGATGTGTTTGCTATTGGTGGTGTTCTATGGGTTTGTAGTTTAGGGTTTCGCTTTTGCCTTATTGTGTCTTGGCCTCATTGTGGCTGCGGCCTCACTGTGTATTTATGCTTCCAGCTATTTAACTTATGAATTGTAATTATATCGGTCCTATGGTGACCTCGCAGTTGTTTTTTCCACTGTTAACTCTGTTTTCATGGCTTGCCTGTATTTGGTAACTGTATCTTGAACTGTAGATATTCGATATTAATATATATATATATATATATATATACACACACACACACAATGATTTATTTTTTATAATTAAATAGTAAAAAGGGATTGATATGAGTTCTGTTGGTACCTGTAGCTATTTGTTTATTCCTTCAACAATGATTACTTGATTCTCCTACAAGCTTGCTCCGTTGTCTTTCTGAACTTGTCCATGTGTTATTCTTACTTCTGTGTTTACTATTCACTCTTCTGTCATCATTATGATATGGAAAAAAATGAATTTAGTTAAATTAGGTAGAAAATACTTAAGCTACAATATATGGATTCAAGTTTCTTGTTCTTCAGAAAGTTTTCATGCTTCTTTCTATTCAACGCTATGATGATTCTTATAGTCGTTTTTTTCTCCTTTTGTAAAGATCATTGTACAGTTATTAAACTGCCAGTAGTTACATTTAGTTACTCTTTGATAACTATTCTTTCTTGACTGTGTTCTAAAAGTAAATTTTAAACAAAAATAAAAGAACCGTAAACAAAACAAATAGTGGGCTGAGATAGCCTCAAACTTAACTAAAGGTCCTAAATGCCATTAACTATAAATTTAAATGAAAATTAAAAAAAACTAACTAAAACTCCTCCTGTTTGCAAAGAAAAACACTTTAGCCATGAACTCCCTTAGTTGGATGCTCCTGCATCAAGAATACTGCCAAACTCTGTAAACTCCAAGGCCATAGTTGTTACACTAAAAAATGTCACCATGGCTATTTACAGTCGGTATGGCTCAATCAACAGTCATACTACCCTTTTGAGCAAGTCTTATGCCTCTACTATTCATATCAAACTCCAAGAAAGAGAGAAAGTCTTTATAAAACATGTTTATCTCTGGGTACGCAGGTTCTCTCAAGCCTTGCCTGCGGGTACGCACCTTTTGTTCATAAGGTCTGCGTCCAAGGACGCTCTGTATCTAAAGGGGCAGGTGCATCCCTCTGAAAAGGTTAAAATGCGCAAGTTTTATCTTCAAAAACTTACTTGTGGTCATTTCTAGAGCATTCTAGAAGATTCTTGGATGAGTATTGAGCGCCTCCAGATGGTTCATGCACTCCTATCAAAGAGGAACTTATCCCATCAATAAGGGAGTGATCCCATCCAAAGAGGGGACTATCCCATTGATGGTGGACCTGATTAACTTCCTCTTGAGCACTATAAAAAGAGGCATTGAGCCAGAAGGAAGAAGGTTGAAAGCTATAGATTTCTAAGGGTAAATGCTGCAGGAATTAGGACTCCCATTTAGAAGCTTGTGAGGAGAGATTGTCATCTTTACTTGTTCTATTTGGAAGTAAGTGAGCTTTGTCAAAGTAGAGGAAGACTCTTGTGGACCCTGGAAGGAGCTTGCACAACACCAAGGCTCAGGTTGTAATGGTTCCTTTTGATTACCTTTAATGCAAATTGGTCCATTCTTCTCAATAGCTTGTTGTTAATGGGTTATTTCATGTACTCCTTGGTCTATATGTTGAATATGCTTTGTTTTATGTTATAATCAGGTGCTATTTAATTGTTTGACTGTTGGTGATTGCAGGTTTTGGAGAAAGGGAAGAGCTCATCCGGATCAACAAAGCTTGGACTTCTACAACAGCGTTTGGACAGAGGTAAGAACGAAACACTTGATTTCTCATATCATAATGTATGTTTAGAGAAGGATAGCTCCAGTTTGTTTTGTTTGTCATTAGAATGTCTTAGACTTCTAGGAAGGTCAGCTGTGTCCGCACCCTTGAATGATTCCGTGTGACAAATTGGCGACCATACTGGGGATAGTTTCCATTAATGAGAAGAGTCTTTTCTTTTGTTTGAACTTTGCTTTGAGAAAATTGGTTTATTTTTCTGGTTTTGGCTCTGTGATCTTGTCTCTGGGTGGGTTAGCTTAGGATTAGTTTTATTTTGGGTTTTCTTGAGTTTTTCAGTAGGACGCACCCTCTGAGTGCTGCACAGTGCGTCCCTGGACGCACTTTTGCTGTGTGCACAGAGCGGGCCCGCACCTGTGCTAACGGGTTGCCTGCGTCCCCTGCCAAAATTTAAGAAAATTCCACTTTTTGCCTTTTTTGCTCTTAGATTTTGTTTTTTCTTAGTTTTTTCTGCCCAGATTCATCAATCCCTTGTCCAGAATCTTCACCTGAACTAGTTTCATTAGCATTAAGTGTTTTAGTGGATTTCGTCGAAGTGTAAGCCCTAGGGTTTGATTTTGAGTAGGTCTTGTAGTGACTTTAGCGGTAGGAATTGTCAAGCCTTAGATATCTCTGGTTTTGTCAACTTTCTAAGAAGTCAGACCTGTTCTAAAGTCTACCTGTAGAAGTAACTTACCATCAAGTTGTCTTTTGGGCCATTTTCGAAGTGCTTGTTATTTAAGTCTTGAATTCCATTTTACGAAAAGAACAAAAAGATTTGAGTTTTGTTTTGGCTAGTCTTTTGATTCTGCATTAGCTAGTCCTTGATTTGATTTTGATCAAGTAAAACATCCTAGAATCGCCTTTATGAGCTTTTGCCTTGTTAGGTTTACTTAGAGTAATCTCTCTTTTGGTTTGCTTGTGAGTCAAATTTTCATAGTTTTATAGCTTTTGAGATTGTTTTTTGTTAAAGGTAGGTTTACATGCTTTATTGAAAAGAGAAAATACAAAAATATCTCCTTTGAATAGTTTTGTTTCAAGTAGCTTTAAAAGTTTTTGAAAGAAAAAGAGTTTTTCGTGCAAGTAAAGAGTGGTTATGTTTGTGTGCTCGAAAAGAAAAAGAAAACTGTTTCTTTGATTGTCTTTTCTAAGGAAGTTGTTTTCTTTAAAAATTGCATTCTCTCAACTCTCTTAGTTAAAGATTTTCATTGAAAAAGCAAAAAATAGTATAGATCATCTTAGGTCCATTTTTGTAGTGGTTGGAGTCGAGTCTGCACACCATTGGTTTCACTTCCATCACCTTGTGACTTTAAAGAACAACCTTAAAAGTAACGCTTAAAGTAAAATTGAACTAGTAACTTTTATTTTCTAGGGCTCTAAAGCACCAACATAGCTTAGGCTAGTGTCTTGGAGTAGGTGAGTACTTAACTCTCCAAGGCAGTAAAACAAACAAGTAGTCAATCTTGTGATAGAATCAAATCCAATTGTTACATTTACACTCTGGGAAAGCTCCTCTTAAAGGAGAAGCACGAGCTCGTGTCCGAACCAGTGAGGGGATCATTCCCCCCTCGTTGGGAATGACATTAGACAGTACGTATTACAAACGGTAAACCTCGGATTAACCATTGTCGAGGAGCCAGGGGTCACTTATCGGTAAACCTTGGATTACTGTCAAGGAGCCGGTAAGGGGATTGAGCTTGCTACTCTGCCCTTGGGTGCTGTCGGAGTTTAGACTGTTCCCCCAGGTGTACTTGTGGCCGTTGGTAACCTTAGTGACCATAATCTCTAGGATTCTACCCAAGGTGACGGTGGAGGGAAGGTCCCACTGTACCTGGAGCAAACGTCGGCTATACTCACTTGGATTTTTTGGGGGGTTCACTTCACTCGAGACGGTTAAAGTGGAGGAACTTGGTCCAGTCTATTCATTAAGCAGGTTGTCGGCGTAACTGTTCCACCCGCCATTTCTGTACTGAATCCTGCGAGGTTGGACCTAATCACCAACTAGCGCTTTTGGTCCGGAAGATACTGTTTGTGTGTGGTTTGACGCCCTAGATTCTTTAGGTGTGTGATTCAAATTTGTTTGGTTCTTTAGAGACTTTAGGTGGTTTGATTTGAAATTTTATTTTGTTTTCGTGTGTAGTAGTTAAAAAAATTTAGCTGTGGCGGAATTACCGAGACAGTCCCGTAGAATTCGGGGCCAGTCTCCTGAAGTTGTTTCTGTGGCCGAATTGTTGAGAAGATCCCGTAGACTTAGGGGTGAACCTCCTCGAGACGACCCTAGTAATTTAGAAGGTTTAAAGGTCCTTGTAACTCCTCCTAGTGGCAGTAGAGTAGGTTCACCTGAAGAAGGAGAATCTTCCTTGGTAGTCCATCCAGATTACCAAAGTTTAGAGACAGGTTATAATCCCGAAGCTGTTACAGTTTCTGAGCTTGTTGTTAGTTTTTCGTCTGCTAGCGATACAGGCGAAGAACCAGAAATATCTGAACCTGTTACTCCGACTCCTAGTGTTCCTGATTCACCGAGAATAGAAAGAATTATCACCGAAAATCTTCCTGTTGGTTTGATTGCTATAGAAGAACTTGTTCCAGAGGAAGAAATAGGCGTCTCTGATTCTGAAGATCAAATTACCCTTGATCTAAGGGAGCGTGAATCCATCTTTTACAGTCCTCCTAGAAGTACCACTTGGTACCTTTCGTTAACCAATTATTTAGACAACTTTGGGCTAGGTTTTTCTACACCTCGTACTCCTTTTCCACCTGGAGGAATTCATACTCCTGTAAATATGTCTGGTCAGTCATCTGTGTTTACACAAAGTCCTGAATCTTTTTTACATGGCGGTCCTTCTGTTCCTACTGGGTATCAATCTCTTTCTGGCACCTTTGCGGGAGCATCTCCTCAACCCATTGATCATGGGTTATTAGTTGGAAACAGTGGTAATGTACCATTGAGTGTAGGAGACATTTACATGATGTCAGGTCCAGTTCCCGTTACCCAACCTCAAGGTGGCCAATTACCGCCTGGGGGGCAGCCTTCGTTAATGCCTGGGGGGCAACCTCAAGGTACTTCATTCGTGTCTGGGGGGCAACCTCAAGGTCAGTACGCTCTTATGGGGCAATACATACCTCAAGGTCAACCCCAGCCTCAATATGTACCCCAAGGTCAACCTCAGTATCAATATCAACCTCAAGGATGGCAACCTCAAGGATGGCAACCCCAAGGGTATCAACCCCAAGGATATCAACCTCAAGGATACCAACCTCAAGGTCAAGGTCAACCCCAGTACCCGTATTTACCTCAAGGTTATCAACCTCAAGGTCAATACTCAGGTCAAAGTTATCAACCACCTCAAGGGCAATCATATGGGACTGCACCTTACAATTATCAATCCTATCCTCAATCCGGCTATGGATCTCAGTACCCTCAACCTGTTATGGGTCAATACCCTGGAATGTTAGTGTGGGATCCGTCACAAGGTCAACAGATGTTGCAGCCAAGTATACAGTCGGTACCTCAAGCAGGACAACCTGTAGTTCCTGGTCCACCCCAGCAACCGCAACTTGTCCAGTCAAGTGTTCAGACCCCTGTAACTTTGGTAGTTACTCAGCCGCCAATTGCACCTAGTACTCCATCTCAAACGGCTACAGCAACTACCGCCACATCTACCATACTTACTTCTGGAGTATCGACGGCTCCGGTTTCTACTGTCCCTGTAACCACTCCTCAGACATCTGTACCGTTGTCTGGATCTACGATTCAAACCACAGTCCAGATGCCTGTAGGCCAACCTGGTATAAGTACGGTTGTTACTACTCAACCTCAATTTGTTCAACCTCCGTACCAGGGACAGTACCAACCCGGGCAAGCTGTCTAACAACCGGTTTACCAGTATCAACCGTATCCTGGGTACACTTATCAACAACCTCAGCAACCCCAGTACGGTCCGGTTAATCCTGGTTTTCCAGGAGGATATAATATCCCAAATGCGACTCCTGTTCCTAGTTATCCTGGATATCCTCCTCCTGGGGCTGGTATTGTGACCCAGAGTTTTAGAGATCGGGCCGAGGTAGTGAAAATAGTCAAAGGTTCTCCCACTCCTGCTGTGTTAAAAAATCCATTTCCGGAGCAGGAGAATAAGATGATAGGTTCTTCCTCGAATGCCAGTGAAGAACCCATTTTGATGATGTCTCATGTAAGGATTGCGACTCGATCGCAAGATTATGGTAGTAAGAATCTTGTTGATGGTAAGGAAGCAGAATCTTCTCACTCTAACCCATCAACCTCAGCTCCTGGTTCCGATCCACTACAGATCGAGAAACCTAACCCAGACTTAGTAATTAAACCGCCCGCCAAGGGTGTACTTCGAAGGTCTGCTTTCAATCCACATGCGAGAGCGGCCCAGAATTACAACATTGTTGAGGACTTAGCTATTTCACCCTCAGCAATGTCGGCGTTAGAAGTGCTGCAATCATGTCCAGCACAACGAAAATTGCTTTTTTCGGCTATAGGAGCTGTTGACGTTCAGGATCCGAATCTAATGATCTTCGATCTAGAAAATAGTACACCACGACTCCCCCATCAAATGGCTTTCCAAATTCCAGTGATAGTCAAAAACAGGCCTATTCATCGAACTGTGATTGATGAGGGAGCTTCTACGTGTATTATGTCAATTCAATGTTGGAGATCCCTTGGTTCTCCTTCGTTGAACCAATCCCCCACCATCCTTAAGGCCTTTGATGGCCGTGGGTTCCGTCCGTTTGGTATTCTACAGGAATTGCCTATAGGGGTAGAAGGTAAAACCTTTAGTCTGGATGTGGAAGTGGTTGATGCCCCTCTAGACTACAACCTTCTTTTGGGTCGAAGTTGGTCATATGCTATGACAGCGGTCGTTTCATCGGTCTTCAGAGTAATTAAGTTTCCACACAACGGTAAGATCGTGACTATTGATCAGTTGACATACTTTTCATCCGACCCAGCCTCTTCAGAGAGCGTCCAGCATGTCGGTAAGACGACAATCCCTTATAAGGACGTTGGTGTAGGTTTAGTTAAGGATTCCGGTTTACTGGGAAGTTTTCCTCTCCCTCCACTCAGCGTAGAACCTTCGTTTGCAACGATTCATATGATTACGTCAGAAAACATTATTTATGATGATCCTTGGTATGTTCCATCTGACTCTGAGATAGACTCATTCGGTAATGCTATGCCTTTGAGTCCATATGAAATTGCTTATGAAGCTCTTATGTCTTTTACCGACTTTCATTCAACCGAAGTCGACCAAATGAATGCGGTCAGTGAAGAATCACTTTTCACCTCAACCTTAGAACGAATAGCGTTTCCTGAAGTCGTGTCATCTGACGAACAACTTCGCGAAATCCTAAGTGTAGACGATCTACCATGGGAAGATCTCCATCACAGATCTTCGTTTTTACCTAAGGATGATGCATTTGAAAATGATTTTTCATCTATCTTTACCGCTGAATATGTCAAAGACGCTCAGGATCCAATGAAACATTCTGATTCAGAGTTGAATTTAGGGAATATTTCTCGTACTATTCCCATTGATATTTCAGTGAAGCCCGGAATTGAGGAGAACATTCATATAGGTGCCTCATGTACAGAAGAAGAAATCCAAACTTACAAGGCCCTATTCCAAGAATTCCGCGATGTGTTTGCATGGTCTTACGAGGAAATTCCGGGAATCGATCCTGCCATTGTTGTTCATGAAATCAAAACCTACCCGGATGCTAAACCCATTCGGCAACGGTTGCGTCAGATTCACCCTCGAAAAGCGGCTGCGATTAAAGCCGAAGTCGAAAAGCTGTTGAAAGCAGGTTTCATTTATCCGATCCCGTTAACGGATTGGGTATCGAATATTGTTCCGGTCAACAAGAAACAAGGAACAATAAGAATCTGTATCGACTATAGGGATATCAATCGAGCTTGTCCAAAAGACAACTATCCTACGCCTTATATCGATCAAATTATTGATGATTGTGCCGGAAGTGAAATGTTTTCCTCCATGGATGGTTTTTCGGGCTATAATCAAATCAATATTCTACCTGCCGACCAACCAAAAATGGCATTCATTTGTCCATGGGGGACATTTGCTTATTGCAAATTACCTTTTGGGCTCAAGAATGCCGGAGCCACTTTTCAACGGGCGATATCTTACGCATTTCACGACATCAAGCACATTGTGCAACCGTATCTCGATGATTTGCCTGCTCATTCTTTACGACGAGCTGATCACCTTGACCACCTACGAGCAATATTTATGACGTGTAGGCATTATCGAATTCGGTTGAATCCCCACAAGTGTGTTTTCTGTATAGAAACAGGTCGATTGCTGAGATTTGTTGTTTCAAAAGCCAGCATTCGCGTCGATCCCTCGAAAGTCGAAGCGATCATCAAATTGCCTCCTCCTTCGAGTTTGCGCCAACTCCAAAGTTTGCAAGGGAAAGCGAACTTTTTACGTCGATTCATCCCAAACTACGCCGAGGTCACTAAAGGTTTTACACGGTTGTTGAAACAGAACGTTCAATTCTTTTGGGACGAGATTGCCCAACAATCTTTTGATGCACTTAAACACGCGTTGACCCATGCACCGTTGTTGCATCCTCCCAACTACAACCAGGACTACTTCTTATACCTCGCAGCTTCATATTCCACTATTGGAATGGTGTTAGTTCAAGAAGATGAATTCGGAGCAGAACATGTGATATATTATCTTAGTCGAACCTTAAATCCCACTGAGTTAAAATATTCGCATGTGGAGAAATTGGCCCTGGCAGCCGTTCAAGCTGTCCAGCGTTTTCGTCACTACATTCTTCTCCGTAAAACTACAGTTATTTTGGATTGCAACCCTATGATTTACATTTTGACAAAACAGTTGCTAGGGGGCAAGTACTCTAAATGGATCGTTATCCTGCAAGAGTTCGACTTGGAGTTCGAGAAGTCCAAGTCTAAGAAATCCTTAGTCTTTGCGGAATTGATGTGTGATTTCCCGCGTACTGACACAGAAACTGTGGCAGAAGAGTCCATTGCGGACGAATCTTTGTTTCTTATCAGTACTTTAGATCCGTGGTTCGGGGATATAATCATCTATCTCCAAACCCAAACCTTTCGGCCTGAAGCTTCCAAAGAGGAACGGCGAAAAATTAGGTTTCAATCCCAGCAATACAAAATTATTGGAGATACACTTTATCGCCGGGGGGCAGACTTAGTTTTTCGACGTTGTCTAACTCACAAAGAGGCTGAGAGAGTTCTGAATGATTGTCACTCTAGAGCGTGTGGCGGTCATATGTCTGGGTATGCCACAGCTCAGAAGGTGTTGCGCGCTGGTTACTTCTGGCCATCTATGTTTAAAGATTGTATCATTGCAGTCCGGAAGTGCCACAACTGCCAAGTGTTTGATCGAAAGATGCGCGCACCACCTGCTCCTCTCCACCCTATAATTTCCGTTGGTCCATTCGCCAAATAGGGTATCGACTTTATTACTTGTAACCCTCACTCGGCCGGGGGGCATGCGTATATCATCCTCGCGGTTGATTATTTCACTAAATGGGCCGAGGCGATGCCTACATTCGACGCAAGCGGCAAAACAGCTGCAGTTTTCATATTCAATCATATAATAACTAGGTTTGGTGTCCCACAAGCAATTATTACTGACCATGGAAGCCATTTTCGAAACACCATGATGATTGAACTTACAAGCCAGCTTGGTTTGCGCCATGACAGCTCTACTCCTTATTATCCGCAAGCCAACGGTTTGGTTGAGTCTATCAACAAAGTTATGGTTATCATGATCCGACGAACCATTGGTATTCATCGATCGAATTGGCACAACATGTTATTTTCAGCGCTATGGGCATACCGAACCTCAGTGAAAACCTCAACAGGGTTCACTCCTTTCCAGCTAGTTTATGGCTTAGAAGCAGTGTTACCCATTGAATGTGAAATCCCATCACTTCAAATGGCTGTCGAATTACTTCCAGCTACTTCCGAAGAGGAGAAACGTTTATTGTACTTAGCTAAATTAGATGAGACTCGACGTGATGCTACATTGGCAATCGAGACTCACGGGAAGCGAATGAAAGCTCAGTATGATAGAAATGTGACCCCTCGAAATTTTTCGGAGGGAGACCTAGTACTCTTATATGATCAAGCTAACGATAAGCTAGGTGCTGGAAAATTCGTTCCTATGTGGCATGGACCCTATATTGTAAAGCGAAAGCTAGCAAAAGGGGCTTATGAGCTAGTAGATTTTGATGGGGACTCTTTGGATAAACCCAGAAATGGACTTTACCTAAAGAGGTATTATGCTTAAATAGTGGGTATGGAGAATTTTTAGTTAGGTTAGGTTTTCTTTCTAGCTAGTTTGATTGTTAGTTAGTCAGTGTGCTTAGCTTAGTGAGTGTGTTTTTCGTCGTTATTCTGGCTTATCTTGGTTTTGCTCTTGATATTGTAGATGTCGACGCCCCTCCAAACATACATTGGATTTGCTGATGGTGCTTGTCGTAATACACGGAATATCTCTTCCGCAGCTTGGGTTATCTATTCACCCTCTGACGAGTTTGGTTCTATGCATGGGGTAAGCCTCGGTCAAACAACGAATAACATTGCAGAATACAGTGCAGTGGTTGAATTATTATCCGAATCTATTTCATTTGGAATTCGACGTTTGATAGTGAGGTTAGATTCTGAACTTGTTGTATTACAGCTTAATAGAGTTTATGCCATTAGAAATCCTGTGTTATTAAGGTTGTTTTTGAGAGTGCGTCTCTTGGAACGTGAATTTGATTACATTGAATATCAGCATATTCCAAGGTCCTTAAATACATTAGCAGATGCAATTGCTTCTCGAGTGTTGGACAGACATTTACGATAATCATGCAAGTAAATTTAAAAAACATTTCATCATACATGTTAAACAAGATAAGCCGGTAATAGTGATATATATATAGATAGGAGTGTGTCAAAAATATACATCGTCTTCGATCATAGGTTGAAAAACACCTTATGATCGGCAAAATGATAAGTACAAAAAGACAAAAATGTCACATGTGTCTACAAAGTGACTAGCCAATCACTGGTGGTGCTCCCTGTACGACACCACTGCACGAGCTACTTTGCGCAAAAATATCCTCAACGGTCCAGGGACCGCGACTACGTAGCGCTGAAGTCTGATAGGAATATCATCCATAGATGTCTCCGGTATATCCGCCGTCAGACGATGTAGATCATGCTCCAACTCAGTCAGTACCTCCGCAGCCGCCACGTCCTGTGGGGCCGGTAGCGGTGCAACTGGATGTCGCCTCTCGAAAAGCCGGAGGTTGGCTGGACGTTGTGGACCAACATCTGCATTTTAAAAATTTTACTGTCAGTTTGAGATGATATATATAAAAAACAAAAAAATACATAATTTGAAAACTCGTGAAAAATAAAGTGCCTCTGTCATCCCATTGTTCTCCCTGTGGAAGAACCATGTCCGGATCACCTCAAAAATCTATTCCGGCATACGGAAAATCCTGGATCGCGAACACCTGGTCCTCTAACCAGTGAAAATAACTGTCAGTGAATCGAACAACTGCCACACCCTCGTCCGGATGCCGGGCCATCACAACAACCCATCGTACCAGCTTTGGCTCCTGAGGACCCGAAATATCAACAGTGAGATGCTGAGGGATCAGCATTGGTATCCTCTCTAAGGCAAAACTCACGACTATAGGCCCATATCCAAAGGTCTTTAGTCTGCCGGTCTTTGCCTTGGTCAGTTGGGCTTTCAAGTTAGCCAACAGTGCATCACACCAGTTGAAAATGGTGCCTTGGAGACAATCAATTGCCATCCAAAATTGAGACCCAATAGCAATATGTAAAGTGGCTGAGCCACAAATTCTGGTCACAGTGAAAGCCAAGACCATGAGTTCACGTTGAGAGACATATTTGATCTCTATGGCTTTCTTGTGCTCTCAATCAGGTAGGCACCAATCTGCCCGGAGACTATCAAGGGATTGGCCACCCGGCCTAGTCCCAGCCAGGTTGAGTTGCTCACCTCTGTTCGGCAAGCCAGTAAGAAAGTAAATGTCAGCAGGCTCTATCTCGAGTTGTTGCTCGCCGATATAAAAGCATTGTTCTTGAACGTTCCATCTCTCGACCAGCCACTCCAAGAACCTTACCTGAGCTCTCATACCGGGTATGGACCAGTATTTGTATAAACCACATCCTCTTAGGGCATCGAGGGAGGGTTGATGATTGATTGCAACTTCATCAACCTCCTCATGCTCTCTTTCTCTCCAATCTAGCATGATAAGTGCCCTACACATGAATAAACAGGCATTAAAATTAGTTTTGAGGAATTTCAATGGTTGGTTTGGGAGTTTGGGGTTTCAAAACCCGCGTTTTGCGGAGGACGCACCCCGCGTTTGGCACACAGTGCGCCAGGACGCAGGTGGCCTGAAGGCAACCTACGTCCCCCGACCTTTTCCCTGTGTAGGAAAAAGTCAGGGGACGCAGGCCAGCCTTTAGGAAAGCTGCGTCCCCCGCAGGGCGGTTTCCAAAACCCAAAACCCCCTAAAAATCAAAAATGAAACTTAAAACAAAATTCTAAACGGATGAAATTGACAAGGAGGATGTTGTGAAATACCTGGAAGAGACGGCGTTCGATTCTAACGGTCGGATTTTCCGCAGCGACCACGGGAAGTTTCTTGTCAAAAGTTCCTTTTTCAACCTCAACAGTCAAACGGTAAAAATGACATGGTAAAAAGTCTTTTTATAGGTTTTTTGGATGAATTTGTTCATTTTTTACCATGGAAAGATGTTTTTCAATGAATTTTTGCCTATCTTAAACAGGTATGAGTAATGTGTCGCTTTTGTGCAGGACAAAGGGACTTAGAGGGAAAATTGTAAATTTTCACAAACAAAATATCAGAGTCATCTTTTAAGCCCTTTTCTGACTCCTAAAACATGAAAAGATTGCCGAGCGTTTCTTTTACACTCGTTAAAACGAAATTAAAAGACGGTCCCCTTATAGCTCTTTTCTGACCGTAAAATCAGGAAAAGATTGCCATGTTTTTGTCGTTTCAAACTCGATACGGAAATAAAACGACGTGTCCTTGATCGCTTTTCACTTTTCAGGTCAGTGACACTAATCATGAAAGTACTCCTTGGTCGCAAGATCAAGCGGTTCCCCCAGGTATTATTTTATACTTTTTCGGGCTTGAGGGACACAAATTTACGAAAAAGTTCAACTTGGAGTTTCCTTAAGTTTTTTCAGACTCTCTAAAATTGAAAAACGCCGAGTTACTCTTATACTGGGTTCGTTAAACATTTCACAGTAAAGGACCTGTTCAATTACAAACAGGAACGAACCACTCCTTCCTAGGGTTCGAATCAAAACTGGGTTGGACTCATCCGAAGGATGAGCTTATAATCAAGCATATGTTATCCTCCTCAAGCTTGTTAAAAATAAAGAGGTACTTGCCAGAAATGGTGGGGGAAAAGAGAGAAAAATGAGCCTATTTGTTACCTTTTGTCTCAAAAGAAACTTTATTACCACTCTTGGACACGACACTTTTCATTCACCTGGGTTGGGAAATCTTTTACCTCACAGTCAATCAAACCACTTTTGAAAGTCTTCAACCGGGTTCCGGGGATTAACTTTGAGTTATTTAGCACCAAACCATCTGTCGTGTCGTTATGTGTTCAAGAGGTCTGCAAACAAAACTTTCATCTGCAAAATACTTGTCATCCATTTGACCATCCCTGATTCAGTCCTTACAGCAATATTTCTTCAACTTGAACAATGATTTCGTGTTGTGGGCTTGCCTGCAACGAGTCTCTTTCTATCGACATCATCACATTATCTAGAGAGATGACTTAGAAATCGTCAGTACCTTGAGGTCTGCATGCATCAATGGCAGGTTTCTCGCCTTTGACGTTAGTTTACATCATTGACTTTCGATCGAAGGATTCCGTGAAATGTTCGACACCAACTCATTCATTCACATCTCATGGATTGTACTGGGTACTTTGAGAACCATTGACATTACTGGTGGTCTCTCTCACGCTTGTTAACAGTTCACATCATCGACTGGTAATCAAGTGGTTTCTACCATGTTCGACATCGACTCATTTATTCGCATGGCTAGAATCGTACCAATCGAGAAGTAGGAATGAAGACCCTGGATCAAATCTTTACCGTCCAGGCTGCGGGGAGTTTTGTATTCATTATCTAAGTAGACTAATCATAAACAGATGGCTGCGCCCATACTATGTCTACAAAAGTCTATGATTATGATGTACTACAAGATCATTTATGTATCAGAGTAGTTAGTCTATTAGTTAAAGTTTTTATCTGAGTATGGGAATGCCTACCTCAGTGATGATATAATCTTATCCATGTATTTTGTGTTGAAAATTGCAGGTTCCAACCAGGTTCTCCATGAGATAATCCTCGAAATGATAAAGCGCTTCACCCTTCCTAGATAATACAAAACCCTAATCTATTCCAGGCTTCGCACTTTAGGGGGCAATCTGTTACACTAAAAAATGTCACCATGGCTATTTACAGTCGGTATGGCTCAATCAACAGTCATACTACCCTTTTGAGCAAGTCTTATGCCTCTACTATTCATATCAAACTCCAAGAAAGAGAGAAAGTCTTTATAAAACATGTTTATCTCTGGGTACGCAGGTTCTCTCAAGCCTTGCCTGCGGGTACGCACCTTTTGTTCATAAGGTCTGCGTCCAAGGACGCTCTGTATCTAAAGGGGCAGGTGCATCCCTCTGAAAAGGTTAAAATGCGCAAGTTTTATCTTCAAAAACTTACTTGTGGTCATTTCTAGAGCATTCTAGAAGATTCTTGGATGAGTGTTGAGCGCCTCCAGATGGTTCATGCACTCCTATCAAAGAGGAACTTATCCCATCAATAAGGGAGTGATCCCATCCAAAGATGGGACTATCCCATTGATGGTGGACCTGATTAACTTCCTCTTGAGCACTATAAAAAGAGGCATTGAGCCAGAAGGAAGAAGGTTGAAAGCTATAGATTTCTAAGGGTAAATGCTGCAGGAATTAGGACTCCCATTTAGAAGCTTGTGAGGAGAGATTGTCATCTTTACTTGTTCTATTTGGAAGTGGGTGAGCTTTGTCAAAGTAGAGGAAGACTCTTGTGGACCCTGGAAGGAGCTTGCACAACACCAAGGCTCAGGTTGTAATGGTTCCTTTTGATTACCTTTAATGCAAATTGGTCCATTCTTCTCAATAGCTTGTTGTTAATGGGTTATTTCATGTACTCCTTGGTATATATGTTGAATATGCTTTGTTTTATGTTATAATCAGGTGCTATTTAATTGTTTGACTGTTGGTGATTGCAGGTTTTGGAGAAAGGGAAGAGCTCATCCGGTTCAACAAAGCTTGGACTTCTACAACAGCGTTTGGACAGAGGTAAGAACGAAACACTTGATTTCTCATATCATAATGTATGTTTAGAGAAGGATAGCTCCAGTTTGTTTTGCTTGTCATTAGAATGTCTTAGACTTCTAGGAAGGTCAGCTGTGTCCGCACCCTTGACTGATTCCGTGTGACAATAGTATGTTATGTTTATGTTCACTACCCCTAAATAGATAAGTCTTGAGAAAAGACTAGAAGAAATTTGAAAAAATCTATATACTCTTCCTATTTGGCAAGTACAAGAAATAATTGAGTTAAGAGATGAAAGAGACCTACTGTTATAACAAGTGGCTATGCCTGCTTCCCAACAACCTGCAATTTCTAGTAACTCTCCCTTCTAGGAAAATCCATCCATCTACAATCATGTTGATCTCTATTTTGGCCCCTATAATCACTATGATAGACAATAATTTAGAAGAGACAAAGGATCTCTTTTATTAGTCCATATTGAAGAACAAAAGAAAATAGCTAAAGTAGCTTTAAAAAAGGTTAAAGAGCTTAAAATCTTATTAGAAGCCACTAGGCTAGAAGAACATGTCTCTATAGACGAAGAAACATCCAGGGCCTATGATGAAATTGACTAAGATCAAACTTATAAAACGGTATATAGAAGAGAGAAAAAGGGAATTGAAATTAAAGAAGAAGGACCTAGAAGTGATGAAGATAGCATAATGGGCCTACAACAAGAATATCCTACATTATTCTCTAAAGGAGTTAAGTTCTTCATAAAATTCTTGATTCACTCAGATAATAGAAAGCCACACTAGATAGATTGTCTAGTAGACACAATATCACAACTCAGTCTAATGAGGAAGAAATTAATCCATGCATGTATGTGGAAGGAAACTAGATTCACACGAACTTCTTTAAATAAGACTGAAGTAAATTTTTTTGGTGAAACTGATCCTTTGTCAATATAAATTTAAGGAAAAAAGTTAGAAGTTGTATTTTATGGTGTACAAGAAATTACACATGACTGCATCTTAGGATATGATCTTATTAATATGGTTAGCCCGATTACTTTTGATGTAAAAGGGCTTGAGTTAATATTACATATAGAAAATCATCAAGTTCAGACACCAATGTATAGTGATGATGTTTGTAAGAGAAAAATTGTCGCAGAAAAGGAAGAACAAAGTAATCTTTGTACTCTTTGACACCTTTAGTAGAACGAGATAAAATGGAATGCAACATCTGCTATGAATAATCGCACTCAGAAAATTTTCTTAAAGAAATCCTGAAAAATAAGAGAAGATTTCACTTTAGAATCCCATAAGGCTTTATGGAATAGAGAGCAATATTTTGTAAATATTCCATATGATCCTTTGGAAAAAATTATTCCCAGAAGACTTTTGTAGCCTTAATGAGTCCTTCCGAGATCAAACTAATCTGAGAAGAGATAAAATATCTTTTAACAAAAGGTATTATTGAGCCATCCAAGAGTGCTTGGGCTTGTAGACGATTTTATGTTAGTAAGCACTCAGAGCAAAAGAGAGGGAAACCAATGTTAATGGTGAATTTGAAGCCACTAAGTAAAGTTATTTAGAAAATTAGGTATACATTAGTTAATAAAGCCTCCTTGTTGAAAAAAATTAAAGGAAAGGTAATCTTCAATAAGTTTGATTTAAAGTTTGGATTTTATCAAATTGGAATAACATGAGAATATCAACATAAAACATATTTTGTTGTACCCCATGGATAGTACCAATGGAAAATAATGCCCTTTGGTTTGAAAAATCCCTAAGGAGAATTTAAAAGAGAATGGAAGATATTTTCAAAGACTATCCATGGATAATAGTCTATATTGACGACATTCTAATATGCTTTAAAAAAATTCAAGAACATATCAAACATCAGCAAAAATTTTATGATCTTGTATATCAACATGGCCTAGTAATTTCTGTAACAAATATGGATATAGGGAAGATAGAGATTGAATTCTTGGGATAAAAATAACAAAAGGGAAAATTCTTCTTCAAGAACATGTCCTAAAAATATTCAAGAACTATCCACACAGGATATTAGATAAAACACAGTTAGTGAGGCTTTTAGGAAGCTTGAATTATATCAGTCCTTTTTATATACACATTTTGTAGCAAAAACTCAATAAAAATCCTCCAGCATGGTCAGATAAAATGACAACAATAGTAAAGAATATTAAGCACAAAGTCCATTTCTTGCTTCCTCTTTCTCTACCAACTGAAAAGGGTAGCTATATAATAGAGACTTATGCTTCACATGATGCATGGGGAGGGGTATTACTAGAAGAGCTTGAACGAAAAGAAGAAATTTTTGGATATGCCTATGGAAATTTAAGAGGAGCATAATTAAATTACCCTTCAAGCAAAAATAATTTTTAGCTGTCAAGCAGACCATTTTACCTTTCAAGTTGTACCTAAAGCCTTATATTTACAATTAGGACAGACTTAAAGATTTTGGTAGGCATGTTAAAAAAAACAACTTGCTAACATACAACCATACCCATGTACAAAAGTGGGTTGTTTAATTAAAAAAATTGATTTTTATATTGTACATAAGCCAAGGTATGTGAATTGTATATCATATATGTTGTCTAGAGAAGCTCGTGATAAAACTGACATATCTTTGTTCATGTTATCCAATGCAAAGATGAAAAGGATAAAAGAAGAAGATTTTATAACGCATAAAACAATTTGTTTTCTTTGGCCCGAATCTCCAACAAAAGAATATATGGACTTTAATATTGTTCAAGAAATCCTTTCTAGTCCCTTAAAGAAAAATATTTTAGGGAAATGGGAAACAAAGGCACTTTGACAAATGAAGAATGCTTACAATCGATTGGTTAGCGAAAAACATGGAGTTTGGATTGATGAAGAAGATAATCAATGTTACTGTGATCTAGGTTTTGGAACAATGAATTGGACTACTCATTCTCTAATCCTCCAAATGGTAAGGGAGAAAGGAAAAGTTATAATTTGTGCAGACCCTGATAATATGGTAAGGCATCCATGGACTGGTTGGACTAAATTTTTCCTTGATTAATTGTGTCCAAGAAAAGATTGGGTGAAAATACACAACAATTTCATCCTACACTTGCAGGCAAACATGAAGGTAGTTGCTCAACAGGAATTATGGTTTAAATTCATTCTTAAGCACATTGGTGGAAAATCACACCATTATAGCCTTTAAAATATATCCAATATAAAAATAATATCATAAATCCAAAAGGAAAAGTGGTCAGAATTGTAACAGAGGTAGAAGAGCTAAATCTCCAAGTGGAATCCCACTTCCAACGAGAATTTTCATGTGACCCTTTTCCTTTCCTAAAAGGATATGATGTAGAACAATGTTTTTCAAATAATCTTTACCCAATCTGGCACAATAATATGGAATTCGCAAAAGCAGATCTTTGAGGACCAAGTACTGAGGCTAATCTTGAAAATGGTTATTCTTATGGCTTTGATAGAGCAGAAGGGTGCTCATATGGAGAACTCATGTGTGTTTCTTTTATTGATGACTAGCGAATATGTACCTTGTCATAATAGTCGACTCATGTGGAGCTAGTCTGTTCCCATGGGATTTCAGTTAAATCATACACCATGTCTTATCGTACTGACTGACTTATGTGGAGCGAGTATGCTCTCGTGGGAATTCAACAAAAGTATCCATTGTGTCCTACTATAGGTTCCATGGGATTCCTTTATCTACACTGTGTAAGATTTTCCTGGATGAATCTCTATATCTTGGAGGACTTCTCCAATTTTTGGTGAGGATTGACCCACATCTCACAGAATATACGGAAAAGTATGATATGTAATATCTACACTTAGGATGATTTTCAGACACTTTGTTAGATTGTCATATCCCAAGGATATGTCTTATGCTCCCTCAAGAATTTATAAATAAGTAAGGAGGATTATCTTCTCCTCATTCAGAGTAAGCGTCAGCCTTGAGTATATTCTTTCCCTACAACTGTGCCTTGTGTGATCATGTATGCATCTTGAAAGAACTCAAAGTCAGTCAAACTTCATAGACCGACAAGCCTGCGCATATAGACCTATGATTTATATGTGAACCAAAAGTGGCGGGGCTCACAGGATGTTATATGTGAACCTAAAGTGCAGGGCTCATAGGATTGTCTAAGTCTGCCTATAATGTTTGTCTTCGGTTACGAAGGTTGCAAAATTTATAATCCAATTGAGTGTTTAACTCGTACGGGCATAATAGAAAGATTAGAGAGTTGTTATGAGTATATGAGCATATGAGTCATGCTCCAGGAGCATATGAGAATAAATCCATCTATTCATTTTGGGATGATAACGAGAATATTTCAGCACCTTTCATTTTCAATAATCAAATTGGAATATGTAATCAAAAAAAGATTAAATACACTTCCAATAGAGGTAACTCCTAAAATGGTTAGTAAAAGTTAATAAACATTGTTTATATATATATTTGTTGGTAGAGTTCTTTTCATTTTTTATTTAAGAAAAATATTAATTTTTACAACATTTCATTTTTTATAGTTTATTGGATAATTTATTTATAGGTTATAATTTAAATAATAATAATTATTATTATAAATATCTTAATATTTTTATTTTGTTTGTTAGATAATGTGGGTGTTGAGATGACTAGCACACCTAACATGTGGTTGTGGCTTTATTAGCAACAACCTAGGGGAATCTAAGCTATCAAAATAATTTGGGGAGTGACTGGACCACACCAACCCTTTGGATGACTACGTTGTGTAAAAAATTAGTTAATTTTAGGTTTATTGTTTAATTTTAGGTTTAGTTAGACGAAAGGGCATGATCATAAGATCATTCCCTTTCCCAAAGGGTGCCCATGGCAATATATAAGCCAGGAAACCCCATTGTAAAACATCATCATCTGTAATCTCTCTTATTATTAATAAAATATTTGTATATCTATTTCTGCGTTCATAAGTTCTTCGCTCCATTGGTATCAGAGCGGGTCGATTCGCGCGTCTCCACCTGAAAATACACAGAAGTTGCGTTCTGATAGTGTTATTTCCTTCCACCACCGTTTTCTGTAGACGCTGCCAACCAACGCCTTCTTCTTCCGTTGTGCCCTACGTCATCTCCCTGCTGACGTCCTCTACCCTCGAATTCACATCGTGTCCCTGCTACTTCTGTCCTGCCCCCCGCTGCATTGACCCTATGTCTACACCAAAAAAAAATCGATTCTGAACAGTCAAGGGCGTGATTGTGTAACTGCCCAATTTCCTCCACACGCATCCATACAATTCTCTACGCATACAATTCCGGGTTAGCCGCAACACTTTGGTGATTTCCGCTTAAAGGTTTTGAACAATCCGCAGGAAGTGATCCCACCAAAGGACGTGACGGTCAAAGAGAAACGAAATTTCAATATATATTTTCGAATATATATAACGTTATTTCCAAATATATATAAAGTCGTCCAACATATATATTTTCAATACACATAACGTGTATAACATTAATTTATATATATCATATATATATATATATATATATATATATATATATATATATATATATATATATATATATATATATATATATATATATTATATAATACATATAATTTAATTAATTAAATTTATTTTAATTAATTAAAATTTATATGTATAAAATTTATTTTAGCTAATTTAAAAAAAGGGAGGAAAAATATTTTAATTGGCAAATAAATACATGCCCCCGCAAACCCGCTCAATGTCGACAATGACAATGGCGGATTTCCAAAAAAAATTGTTGGATGCAGAGCATAAGATAAATAACAACCACGATGATGTCAATAAAAGATTAAATGAAGTCGAGAGCAAGCTTGGGGAGCAAGCAGACAAAATAAAAAATCTTCAAGATACGACAAATCGAATAGAGATAAAGATGGAAAGTCAACATGTCCAAACAGAAGTAAACATCAGTGATGCCTTAACAATGCTGAGACTTCTGTGAAAAGGTCGAATTGTACACCCGAAGAGCTATTAAAAGAAAGTGAAGAGAATCAAGAACACCTCTCATCAGATTCAACAAAGTCAACAGGTTCTCATGAAAAGGTTGAATCCCCAAGAAAATGAGCGACACCCCACCAAGAAGCAAGTAACACAGCCTTTACAAACAAGCAACTTTGGGATACCCTTACTAATCAACACCCTCCTTTTGCTCAACCATTAGCCACATACTAGAAGAGGGCAAAGGTTGAGATGCCTAAATTCGATGGAAACGAAAAAAACAATGTTGCATGGATAAATAAAGCAGAAGAATACTTTGAGATATATGACATCACTGACGATGACGAAAAGCTCAGACACGCATCCATGAAAATGGAGGGAGAAGCATATAACTGGTATATGTGGTGGAAAAAGGCAACACATGTCATTAGCTGGAGGAAATTTAAAGATGCATTCTTCAAAAGATTCCAAGGTGTAAAGGAAGAAGAGTTCTTTTCAAAACTCATCAAACTATGACAAAAAGGAAGTGTGGACGAATACACTCAAGAATGGGAGACCTTAGTAACACGAGTACCTGGGTTATCAGAATCTCGTCTAATTCAGTCATACATCTCGGTACTCAAAACCCATTTACAAGCAGAACTTGAGATGCATGACATTACATCTATAGAAGTAGCAAGACGAAAAGAAAAAACAACCGAAAAGAAATCTGAACCAATATTTTTGTCGAAAGCGGAAAAAGCTTATGCAAGAGGAAGGATACCCCAGTATGTGGACTCAAATAATACAAGATATGTTCCACCACATCGCCGTGAAGATGAAAAATCTAATGTGGAAATGCAAAGGAAAAAAGAGGGTAAATGTAAACGCTGTGGTGAGAAGTGGGACCCCAAACATAGATGTGCTAAAGGAAAAGAACCAAAGAACCTATATAATTGTGAAGCAACCAATGATTCAAACAGTGAAGATTATGACATAGAAGACACAGAAGACGCCCCAGAGTTCTCGCCAGAATTAGATGATGGAAGTATTCCACAAGTGTCATTATCAGCTATGACAGGTATATCACAACCTCAGACTTTAAAGTTAAAAGGACACATAAAGAAGAACAATGTAGTGGTTCTCGTCGACTCTGGAAGCACACACAATTTTTTAGATGCAACCGTGGCAAGGAGACTCAATATTTTTTCATTCCCCTTAACAAACATGAAAGTGATGGTAGTTAATGGTAAGAAGATTGAAAAGGTAGGGAAATGCCATAAGATCAATTTGCAGATTCAAGACTTTAATCTAGAGTCTCCATTCTTCACAGTACCGTTAGGAGGAGTAGATGTAGTCTTAGGTATCCAATGGTTACGAACTTTAGGTATTTATGCCGCCAACCATCAAGTACAATTTATAAAATTCAAATGGGGAGGTTAGAAGTACAAGCTACACGGATTCCAAGCACCAGAAAATCAAGTTGTATCATCATCTCAGATGATGAAGCTGAGTCAAAGAAAAGCACCTGCTTATGCAATACAGTGTCCCCAATTAGAAATGTTATCTGCAAATATGACTAGAGAAGAGTCACCAAAGATACAAGGTCTGATTCGGAAGCATGAAAAAGTATTTCAAGACCTACCTATGAATATGCCGCCTAATAGGGAAATTGAGTATACAATATAAGTCAAGGCAAGATCAGACCCCGTCAACATCAAGCCATACCGATATTCACATCACCAAAAAAATGAAATTGAGAGATTAATCCAAGACCTTTTAAAGTGTGGGACCTTGATCATCTTGGAATATATAATCAAGTGGAAGGACTTACCGAAGAAGACGCTTCTTGGGAGAATGAAGCATTTTGTCAACAACATCCGTCGTTGCGTATGCTTTGAGGACAAAGCATTCTTTCGAGAGGAAGGCAATGTTATGTAAAAAATTAGTTAATTTTAGGTTTATTGTTTAATTTTAGGTTTAGTTAGATGAAAGGGCACGATCATAAGATCATGCCCTTTCCCAAAGGGTGCCCATGGCAATATATAAGCCAGGAAACCCCATTGTAAAACATCATCATCTGTAATTTGTCTTATTATTAATAAAATATTTGTATATCTATTTCTGCGTTCATAGGTTCTTCGCTCCAGACTAGATTTTTACTCCTAGAGTTTCAAATAGGTGACCTTTTTACTGGAGTGTCTTAATAAAGTGTTGAGAAGTGTATCAAGAAAGGCTCAATTTGACTTAGCCTTGGAAAAATTGAGCAAATTTGAAATTTCCACATCAATAGACAACTTAGAGGACTTAACTGAGGTGAAATGGCTTTTGTCACTCAATTACTTGAGTAAAATTTGAGTTAATGAGCTAGAGTTCAGTTTGCATGTGTTGATTTCTAATTTATAGAAATCCAATTTAGTTAGTTTCAATTTTATTTAGTTAAACTAGTTCTAACAATTAATAGAACTAGTAGAAGGTCAGTTGTCTATTGGGACAACAGTCTAATTTAGAGATCATCAAGTTAACTTATAAGTTAACCAAAAATACCTCATACATGCAAGGAAATCGAATATCTCAGTTGTGGTGGAAATTCCAAGGCAATGTACAATTAATTGTATGCTAGGTTGAGTGTACAATTTAGAACATTGGTCAGGTGATCAATCTTTCGGAATTGTGCAAGCAAAAAGGGGGGAAATTCCTATCTTTTAGGAGCTAATTTCCTTGGGTATTTGTGTAAGGAAATAGGAGCGAGTCTAGGAAGCACGAGTGCAGGAAACATGAGTGTAGGCATAATGAGTGTGGGCAGCGTGAGTGCAGGCAACGTGAGTGTTGGCAGAGAGAACAAGTATTCACTTGCATGGTTTCTCAAGGTAAGCAAGGAAATTTTAATTAGTTTCTCTATCAATGATTAATGCAAACAAGGCTTAAGGGGTTTTTAGCAGTTGCTTTCCCATATATACATATGTTTTCTTGTGTATATGGTTGATGCACGTTTTCAAATATTTTTCTAAATTATGAATTAATTTCCACAAAGCAGTAGAGTAGAATTTTGTCTGATAATTTATATTAAATTTCTTGAGCATTTGCAATTCTACCATCAAAACTTATATATGGTATTAGAGAAGTTGGAACAGATATAAGGGTCATCACAAGTGCATATCGCATAAGGAGAAGGAGGTCTGATCTCAAGTTGGTGATTCTTCTTCCAAGTTTTATGTTGATTGAATGCTAGGTGATGAGCGTTGTTCATGGAGCATTGAAAATTAGTTTTTTAGTAGCCTATGTACAATGCTTTGGATGCTTGTTAGTGGTTTTCTAGCTTCCCTAAGTGTTGTGGACAAGTGGCAGACTTGTCATGACAAGTAGGTTGTATTTTGATACCCTGAGGATTGACTTTTGGAATAGCAAAGAGCAGTCGAGTGGGTTGGTTTTTCTACCCTAGTTCATTAGTTTGGTGTTTGAAAAAATAGAGATAAGAGGGCTTGTTGCAGAAGCTATCAATCTATCAAGATGTGCTTGTATGTGGGGAGATCATAATTCCCTAAGAAGAGTGACAATATCAATTGATATGTCACAGAGATAGGGAAAATCTAGAAGGTTGAGCATTATTCAAAAATGTAGTTGTGAACAGTGAAATTTTTATGTAATATGCAAAAACTTGAAGACCTCAAGTACAATACACATGAAATGGTCCATGTACTATTAGGAGGGAGATTAATGGAGCCCTAGTTTGGGGTAGATCCATAAGACCCTATGTGCAGACTTCTTAATGGAGCTAAAAGGCTACTAGTGGTCAGATTAGTGAGCCAATGTTTAGTGACACGAAAAGGAGTTGTGATCATTGATATTGGCAGATTGAGGAGCAGGGAGATTTCCCATGGGGAGATCGAAACTTAGAGGGGGCATCCCTATGGAAGCTAGTACTTCAAGATCTAGGGAGATCAAACTCATTATTGCAGTAGTTACAACAGTAGTGTGGAAGAAACAACATAGCAGTAGCAAAAGTAGTATGAGTAGATCATATTTTTCCATGCATGTAGCTATACCTCCAAGAGTGAGGTAGGGCAAGGTAGATCCTTAGTCCTAGAATTATAGAAATTTAGGTAGGGTACATTGATGTGTTCTCCTCATGGATCATTACCTTGCTACGTGGTCAGGTTAGCCAATGTTTAGTGACACAAAAAAGGAGTTGTGATCATTTATATTGGCAGATTGAGGAGCAGGGATATTTCCCACAGGGAGATCAAGACTTAGCGCGAGCATCCCTATGGAAGCTAGTACTTCAAGATCTGGGGAGATCAGACTCATTATTGCAGTAGTTACAATAGTATTGTGGAAGCAGCAACATAGCAGTAGCAACAATAGTATGAGTAGATCATATTTTTCCATGCATCTAGCTATACCTCTATGAGTTAGGCGGGGCAAGGTAGATCCTTAGTCCTATAATTATAGAAATTTGGGTAAAGTTCATTGAGGTGTTCTCCTCATGGATCATTTCCTTGCTACATGTGCCCATTGTATTTAGTATTAAAAGGATCAATGTCATTCAGATACTAAGGAGTGTAGAGTAGTGTTGACAGCAGAGAAGGAGGTTGAGTAGCAGAGTCAACAACAACGCAATTTTCCCAGTCGACAGTTGTAAACACAATTGATTCAGTGTTTTTTGGATACTTCTCAGTTGTAATTATTGCAGTGGCAACAACAATAGTGAGAGGTAGTGCTACAATACATTCCACAGTTTCTAGATAAGTGTGGTGTGATCATCCATTTTTTTCTAAGAGGGAGTGTTGAGAAGTGTACCAAGAAAGGCTCAATTTGACTTAGCCTTGGTCAAATTGAGCAAATTCGAAATTTCCATGTCAATAGACAACTTGGAGGACTTAACTGAGCTGACATGGATTTTTCCACTCAGTTAGCTTAGTAAAATTCAAGTTAATAAGCTCGAGTTCAGTTTGCATGTGTTGATTGCTAATTTATAGCAATCTAATTAAGTTAGCTTCAGTTATATTCAGTTAAACTAGTTCTAATAGTTAATAGACCTAGTGGAAGTTCAATTGTGTGGGACAATAGTCTAACTCACAGATCTAGTTAACTGAACAATCAACCAAAAATAGTCCATGCATGCAAGGAATTCAAACTTCTTAGTTGTCGAGGAGATTCCAAGGCAGTGTACAATTAATTATATACTAGATTGAGCGTACATTTTAGAGCATTAGTCAAGTGATCAATCCTTGGGAATTACACAAGCAAATGGGGGGTATTCCTATCTTTTAGGAGCTAATTTCCCCAAGGATTTGTGTAAGGAAATAGGAGAGACCGAGGGCATCACGAGTGCAGGTAGAGCAAGGGAGGGAAACGTGAGTGTAGGCAGAGCGAGTGTGGGTAGCGTGAGTGAAGGAAACGCGAGTGCTAGTAGAGAGAACACATATTCACTTGCAGGGTTTCTTAGGGAGAGCAAGGCAATTGCAATCAGTTTCTCTATAAATGATTAATGAAAACAAGGCTTACGGGGTTTTTAACAGTTGCTTTCCCCTAAATATATATGCATTCTTGTGTATGTGATTGATGCATGTTTGCAAATATTGTTCTAAATTGTGAATTAATTTTCGCAGAGTAGTAAAGTAGAATTGTGTCTCATAATCTAGATTAAATTTCTTGAGCAATTGCAATTCTATCATCAAAATTTCTACATAAATCACCTTATCACTAAATATTATATGCTCTGTAAACTATAAATATCCTAACATATTATAATAAAATAATTAACAAGTTGTTTTATTGCATAACAATTATACTATAATGTAATTTGCAACGTGGTAATCCTTAAAGTTGCAAATTTGAAAATTTGGAAGTTTTAAAATTACTTAGCACTTTCAAAGAATTTATAATTGTATAATAATTTTAAGAAGAGCATGGACTTAAGTAATTCATATTTATGTGGATAAATATTTTTAAAATTAATTAATTCACTTTAAATTTCTTTTATGTTAAAGTTAAAAATGCATATGAGTTATGTACTTTTAACTTTAGATTAGTTTATAACATATTACTCATGACTTAAAAATAATAATAATAATAATTATTATTATTATTATAATAGGAGGCATTATATATGTATCAAAAATAAGTTAAAATTTTAAGACCATAAATTTATGGTGGTTTATTCACTTTGTGACATTTGATTATGAATGAGACTTGATTAATACAAAAAAGATTTTGACTTTTTTTTTTGACAAATAAATTCTATCATATAGATAAAAGAGGAAGAAATAGAGGTAGTATTATTAGGGGTTAAGGCATGCTTCCTCTATCACAACTTACACTTATAAAGTCTCCACATAGGAAAGAAAAATATGTTCAAGAACAAGAATATGTGTCTATAGTAAAAGCAATGAACATGATGTGGTCATTCTATGGAATGACAAATGCATTGATGAAGAAAATAGAGAGAGAGGAAGGGGTATCCACTAATTCTAAAGGATTTACCAATAACTATATACATAGATAACTAGAGAAGGTAATGTGTCCCAAGTGTTGGGGATGCATAAATGGATAGGAAACTAAGGCCCAGCTAGAGAACATGCCTATGTGTTTTTCTTTGAAAGGTTATGTTTCTAAACTAATACACACAATGTTGTTTTCCAATTTAAGGGAGTTTCCTTATTATGATGGAAGACATCATAACAATATTTAGGGGTGGATATAATTGAGGTTTCATATGAACTATTTGAGGAGAAATTTCAATTATGTTATTTATTTAAAGAATTCATTGGGAGACATTTGAATGAATTCATTGCATTGATACATGGAAACAAATCTATGCTTGAAAATGACACAATATATATGGAATTTTTGAGATATGCAACACACATAATATTGAAAAAATATGACTTAAAAGTTTTCTTATGGACTAAACTACAATATTAGAAAAAAGGTGAGGATTCTAATACCTCACACCTTGCAAGAGATAATATAGAGGGCCATTATAGTCAAAGGGAGATTGTGAATAATGGGTAGTATAGATAGATGAGAACTATAGGCTTGGGATTTTAAAGATTAGTGTCATCACAATTAATTAGTAGACATGTGATAGTGTGCAAAGATGTGTCAAGATGACTAGCTATCAGTACACAAAGATGATCAACAGGAAACTAGAGACCACCATACCAACCATTAGTACAATAATGTTTTCTAATGCACAAGACTCAATCTATATAATAACTTACTAGACCCACTTTTATTTAGTCAAGTAGTAAGAGTCAACCTCATATGAGTGGGTCCTCGGATCTGAGTTTCTCCATCTACCATGCCACTTTCCCAACAACAAAATGACAACACCCTCCATCTAGCGTCTATCAATCATAAAATATCCTATCATGTCAAACCTATTATTTATTACCTTCCTTCTATAACGCCTCCACATGCTTAGCTTCAATGAATGCCCAGACCTCCCTCTCGACATATTTACTCCATGCACCATGGCCTCAATTTGGTGTTTCCCTCTAGCTACCCCACTTAATGTTTGGCCTCTCTCCTACCTTCTCAGCTCCTGTAACCATCATCGCTCATGTGCCTCCTGCACATCCCACTAACTCTAATTACTCCATCATGAGCCACGAAAGAGCAAGTGGCCATCAATATTGGCATGGTAGGGGTAGAGTTCACCCACCCACCTCCCATATCACAGGAAAAGAATGGACATTGTATGATAGTGTCATTCCAACCCATATCCAATGCCAAATCTTTGAATTAGAAACCGAAGAGGTTTGCTGAGGTTGAAACACACTCTAGGTGCTCTGCAACCTCCTTTCCTATCGACTCCTTGCTCAAGAATGAGACAATTCTAGGGAAACTTGTTGGATTGTTGAGCTCTCCATCAATAACTTTCACACCATCACCTCCCTATAATGCTTCTCCCACAACCTGGGCATTGATTTCCCTCTTGACATTCCCACCTCCTCCTCCCCTAGCCCCTCGACCTTTGCCTCTCTTCCCCTCAGCTCAACTTCTCCTTAACCATCCTGGTAATTGTTCTCCACCCCTCTCCAATTAGTAGAAAGTAGGAAGCGATTGCACCTCCAAAGGATACTCAACTGATGTATCCCAATATTTCTCCCCCTCGTCCCAAATCGCATGGGTGCTACATCATTGAAGAGTCACCTGCAGAAGTAGATAGTGCCAACCCTCTTAGAGATGGACACATGCAACTATAGCAGGTCAATGTCTCTCTAGGTCCTCATAGCCACAGGGACTTCAATCAATGAATCTCTGACATATCATGTGCATTTGTGGCATATTAAACAATACCCTTATTATGACTACATATTGGAAAATACCTCTAAAAATAACATTATTTAACCCCCCCCGGATGCGGGTGACAGGACGCGCGTTCAATGAGGGACACATGCAGGCCATGCGCGGTCTTGAGGATCAAGCATGTGAGATGACATGTCGCTGGCCGCCAAGGAATAAAAGGATTGGAAATCTTCAGAATCAATTCAATGCTCTGTCCGGCTCCCTGATTCGAATGAAGCGAGCAGTAATGGCGGACATGATTTGAGGTGGTGGTAGGGATGTTAAAAGAGGTGATGGGTTGGCTCTTTATGCGCCGGTTCATGTTCAGTTCATGGTGCTCTGTGTGCAGGTTCTTTCCCGGTCTGTGGTTCTTCAGGCTATAGCTCTTGCTGTCAGAGCCATTTCCCTGACTGTTGGGGGCAATCCAAAGCCTGGACGGTTACTCAATTCCGCGCTGCTCCATACCCCTCGTGTTCCTGCAAATATGGTAAGGCCTCGACAACGAATGCTCAGCCGTCGAGGTTCTGCCCGGGGCGGGTCTTCGCGTCCTCCAGTTGATGTTTCTCAACCCCATTGTTGCCACTGCCATTGCCACCGAATCTTTGAGGCCAACCCCCTTCAGACTAGCCAATTTCTGGACTCAAGCGCCCCTGATTCTGACCCAGCTCCCACGCCTGCCTTCGGTTCCGCCATTTTCAACTTTAGCAGTTCTCTGAATAAACCCCGAATCAGTGCCCATGTATCGGTTCTCTTCCTCGAAGACTCTCCGGATGGTGGCGACGTTCAAGACAGTAGGGGGAAGCATCCTGTTGGCAGCTCAGAGGATGTCATGGAGAAGCCTGCGGAAGCTCCAGAGAATGTTTCTAATCTTCCTCAGGCTCAGGAGGCGTCGACCAGCAAAGGGGACATTGTCAACATGGACACCGTTCCCACTGCAGAGGAAGTGGAGAAGTATGGATGGTGTAGGGTGGTCGAGGAGGAGCCGGACGAATAGCCGCTCATCTGTTCGGAATCCTGACCTCCATCGCTGCTCAGGTCTTGTTTTGGTCTTACTGTTCATGTTATGTTGGCTCATAGTCTGTTTATGTTATGTTGGCTCTTGGATGGGTCTGTCTTCCCCGAGAGGGATTATGCTGAAGTTCTGCTGGTGCCCCTGAGGGGGATGCAATGTTTTGGTCCGGCGCCCCTGCGAGGGCTGTTTAGTTTTGGTTTAGCGCCCCTGCGAGGGCTGTTCATTTTTGGTATGGCGCCCCTGCGAGGGTCGTTTCTCTCTGATCTGGTGCCCCTGCGAGGGATGTTCTTTTTTATCACACCTGTTCCAAAGTGCCACAACTGGCCTCTGGTTCTATCAGTCTTAAAATGATGTAACTGTTTTTCTTGCTATTGTATATAATAGATTAGTTTTAACGAGAAAAAAAAAACAAAAAAAAAAACATTATTTAACCCCCTACCAATATAAAACCAATACACCTTCACAATTTAAAAAACCCATACTTTCACTAAATATTGTAGGTATCCATTTTTCCATTAAAATTTTTATACCTCATTATGCTTTCTCATTAACTTTGAGCACCATTTTTTATACTTGCCAATATAAAAACCATTTATACCCTATATATTCCCCAATATATTTTTTCAATTTTTCCTCAATATATATCCCCTAATATGAATGCACGTGGTATGGTATTGCTCCCTAGTGAAGCCTTGTGCTCACGGTGTTAACTAAGTTCCCTCAAGTTCTCTCCAGTAATGTTTGTTTTGGCACTTTGTCTACTTTTAAATGTTTGTTAATCAGTGGATTTGCTTCACCATAGAATGTTGGCCTTGAATTTTGTTTTGTTTATGTACTGCATTGGTTTTGAACTGCAATCTTCGAACAATTTTTTTGGTTTCCCCTTCGAGGGGCAGAAAACTTCGATGGGTGATGGGCGAAGACCTCCCAAGACTGTCTTCATGTATTTTATGTACATTTCATTGTTAATATAATGTGATATTTTGCCAAAAAAAAATTAATATTAGTGGGCGTTGGATGTTTGTTAATTGTTGGCATGCTAACAACTCCCCTACATTTTAATCAAGGGTCCTCGACTATAGATTTTGAAAAGTTCCCATTTTACTGCACTTGATTAGTCATTTTTTGCCTCTCTTATTCTCATTCTCTTGCTTTTTAGCCTCCTGGTTCTCCACGGTTTGATCATGTCTTAACATATCTCTTGTTTAGATCCTTAATCCTATTGCTTTCATTACTTAGTCTTGGTTGTTTTTTCACATCATCATTTTGGATTTGGGTGTTTGATGATCCTTGATCCTATTGCTTTCATCACTTGGTCTTGGTTGGTTTTTCACATTATCATTTTGAATTTGGGTATGTGATGGTTTCCCTCATATCTCTTTTGACCATATAAAACTCCCTTGATTTTGAATAATTTCAACAATCTTATTTTATGAACTTATTTCAACAATTTTTGGAACGTTGGCATAAACTATTACTATTTATAAACTATAAATGGACTTATATACAAATAAAAAAACTTATTGCACAATATATATTTCACATAATGTTTTGTAATATATAACAATGTACATCAACAAAACAATGCATATACATGTAATGTACAAATTATAAATATAAAGCATTAAAAACACAAAAGTATGAAGCGTAAACAAAAGAACATGAATACAATCACGTGGGGGCAAATAAAGTCACCATTATATTATTTTATTTTATGAAATCAACCGTAACAGGTAAAGTCGAACTAATTCATGAGCTTCATGGTTTGATTTGGGGTTCACTTTTAAACAAAAATTATCGATAAAAACTCCAAATTGAATGTAGAACACGTAGGTTGTATTGTTGATAGGTTTTCATGGTGACTTTTGGGCATATCAAGTTTTACCCAAACCACCATGCTCGTGGACCTCCGAGCCCACAGAAATCCCATTCGGATCACAGGAATCCAATTCGGCTCACAGAAATCCCATCTTGATTTTCGAAGTTTCTCATCAAATCCAATTGGGATATTTTTCCAAGAATGGGGATTCCATTTAGTTAGGTTTGTATTATTTAATGAAGGCCTTGTAATGTTGAAAGAGATCTTTAGAATAAGAGAATATAGAGAACGTTCGCAAATGGCTGAAGCTTCCGGCTGTAACATAAGGGATTTCTAGATAGAAAGGAAATATTGTAAGCTGTATAGACTCTGAGATAAATTTTGAATTACACTCCTAGTTTTAAGGCTTGATTTTATCTAGTTAATTACTTATTTTGCTTTGATTTGTCTCCTAATCATTGATATTCATTGTTTTTTACGTGATTTTATTCTTCATAATATAATTGATAAAAATTTGTTGTTCTTGTGGTTTAATTTCCATAAATAGTTACAATTTCATTACAGTTTTTCCTGCTTTATATTAATTTAATTGGTCAATGTTCTATACCCGACTTTCTTGAGACTAATTATTAATCCGAGCATAGATATAGCGTAGGTTTATGTTGTTTTATTATAAAGACTTAGAACCTGTATGATGTTATATCATATAACAAATATAACCTAAAATCTATTTACTTATAAGAAACTAAACATTACACATGTTATCATGTTATGAAGTCGTGTTTATTGAGTTGTGTTTATGCATTAAGACCTTAGCTAGGTTATGAAAGCTCTATTTATTTGATATCCTAAAAGTTTTTCTTATATAAAGAATCCACCTAATACAATTGTTGTTTAATATGTAAGTATATTTCTAATTAAGAAATTTATAAGTTACATATTCATTTTTATTAGTTTTATTAGTTTTTTATTGGTTTTATTCATAAACAAATAATTGGATTTCTTTATGAAATTGTTACATTGCCTCTTAGGTATACCTTAGTCTAGAAATGATTATATGATATAGGTTTTTATAATTCTTAATCTATGGTGTTAAAATATAATATAGCTTTTAATAATTCTTAATCTATGGTGTTAAAACTAGTAGACCTTGGTTAGTTTGAGAGAAATGAAACTTATTTTTATGTAGTTTCAAGTCTTTCATTAATCACATTAAGGATTAGTTTCTTTTGGTTAATTCATGATTACTATCTTATTGATTGCATATTAGTTTGCATATGGTATCTTTTTATATTCTACTAGAAAATACATTTACATTTCACACAACAGTTATAGCATGCTCATGTATTTCTCTCTTGTATCATAGTCATGTAGATTCCTTGTATCATTATGCTTTGCTTTTGTTCTGTAACATATATTCTACAACATATTTTCATATACTTAGTATTCATTTGTAATATAATTTACTAATCATATTAACTAATAGAATAGGTGGATTAACTTAAACAATAACATAAATTAACTATAGGATAAAGTAGGATAGGATTAACTCTTGTCTTTTCCTTTTTGCGAGAGGAAGATGAATTTAGGTCGATGGAGCCTATAAACTTGTCGATAACAATCACACCAAACAATTAGGGCTATTAAAGAGCTTTGGTTTGGGTCGTTTCACCCTTGTTGGATAGGGTGCATAAAAATCGCGTACCCTATATAGCCAATTGATGCAAATAGATTTTAATAAAAATGGAATAGATGGAATGACATATACAAACATTTAGCATAAATAATTTTTCCCTGGAAACCTAAAACTAGAAAAAGAAGAAATATTTTTAGTAAATTATATCTTTATAATGTTATAATACATGTATATCATGTGGCATCCATGTTGGAAACAATGTTAATATTGAGAGGGGGCGTGAATCGGTATTGAGACTAATTTTAACTTTTATTCCAATTTATTTTTCCTCATTCAAACTTGGCATCCATTATATGAGAGCAACCATTAACAACCATAATAGTAGTGATATCAACCAAAATAAGAATACACAACATGAGCAACAAACACATGAGACACAAATGTTTTACGTGGAAACCCTTTCAAGAAAAAACCACCAAAGTTTGTTGTTCTTATTGATGTAAAATAAGAGCACCTATTATATTATGTCAATCTGTTTGTGAGCCACCAATCACAAGAAGCACCAACTCCCTTTACTTTTTTGCTAGCACTCGCTAGCAAGAAGAACCAAATCCCTCCTTTTGTATACACTTGTTCAACCTACCAGAAGCACCAAATTCACGAATTTGTTGCAAGCACCAACCCCCAAGTCTTCTAAAGAACCAACTTCCAGTATGTAAGTGTTGGCTACGTGGGGCCTGACCCAGGTTCAAAAGTGAGTTTAGCGTGGCAAATCCCGATACTACCGGCCCTTTTGGCAATAGTCCGCGGAGCGCGAACTGAGGTCTCACCCGAGGTAGTATGGGAGGGTGCTAGAACCAGGTTTCCGCACCCTAGGGATGTCTTGATGAAGGTTCTGATCCAATCCTACCCGCACGCACTGCTCGCGCAATTGTTTATCCTTCGCGGCCTGCATTACTGCCCTCGTGTAGCTTTTGCGAATAAAATGATACTCCGATCTCTTCACTATGCTATTATATTAATGCTTAACTTAAATTGTGTGAGCCCAATGTTATTATTACTCATTCAACATATAGATAAAGCGCGTAACCATAAACAGGATAAATGCATAAAGATAAACGGAAACACAGATGCACAGTAATTCAAATCAAACTTATCTTTATTATCTTTCAAATTCCAGTTACAGACCCAACTCCTCCCTATGCACACAGCTACAAGGGTCTGCACACTCAGTTGCCAACTCTACTAGGCCTTTGTGCACTCAACTGCAGAGCCTCTACCCACTACTATGACCTAATACCTTCAGATCCGCTTCTATCCTCTAACCATACCTTCGCATCTAGCTATTACTTTTCAAAAAATGACTAAGACTCCCTTTACACTTAGAGCCTCACTACTTTACATTAAATTACATTATTTTAGGGTGGACAACCCTAGACTCTCGCACTCCACGCCCGCATTCCGCGGGGTCTTTACCTTACATATACCAAAACTCGGGCTTTAAGCCCCAAAAACTTGCTCTGGGGGGATCTGCTGCCCAACAGGCCCCCAACACAATCATCGTGACTCATCCCGAGTCACTCGGCTAGTGCAATGATCTTTGCACGAACCCCTTCCAATTGTTCTTGAGTGGCACGAAGGTCCGCAGCACACTGTTCTGTCATCTACTAGATTTGCTCTACCCGCTCGGCTGAATACTCACTGTCATGGGGAAATCCTTGTCTGAGAGCATGCAATTTTGTCATCTGGGTGAGCTTTCCTTCGATGGTGGTAGTGATGAGGAAGGCCTCATCAATCCAAGGCTGGACGTGTGCTTTAAGTATTGCCACTTTCTAGCGTGTTGCATCCATTTGCTCCTTCAATGCCTTCACCTGTTGTAGCCTCACGAGATGCTAGGTCAGGACTACTGTCTGCGTTGTCCCGCGCACACTGTCATATTGCACTTGAATTTCCCGTGCCTTTGTTTCCAACCGTTTTATGGTGGGGTCCTCCTGTAAGGCTGTGAGGACCCCAAAGGATTCTTCCAACAAAGAGGTACATCATTGCACTGCCTAGTCAATTTGCCCAACCCCATCTGGATAGCACAGGCACGCTGCTCTCTAACTTCTGGGGGTGTGGAGGGTTGCGCCTTTAATTGCAGCTCGACGATCTGAAGGTTCAGCTCCAACTGAACCTTTGTCATTTCCTCTCGGGCGTCATGGACTCTGGCCACCAACCTATAGACCTGCTCTGCAACTGGGAGCTCTACCGACATGGTCAACTTTGGAACGTTCTTACATGCATCCGCTACAGCCTGTTCCAGTCCGCAAGCCTACCCAACCAACTCATCTCATTGGATGCTGAGCTGGTCCATGTGAGTTTTCTGCTCATGTAGGACCTGGATCACCCAGCCTTCCTGGGCGTGTAGCTCTACGATGACCCCATCTTACAGCTGGTACAAAATTTCCCACAGCAGGGCGGCCAAGTTCAAACCAACACCTTTGGCACTGCTCATCACAGCCCGGTCATCCACGCTTGTTGTTGCTAGTGTGCCTTCGGGAAACATGAAGGTGTTACCCATATGGGCGTGCAACGTCTGTTCAGCCTCGGCGATTCCTACTGTGAAATCCTAAGCCATTGTGCCTGTTTGGGGCCGCTGTACCTCTAAACCTTGTAGCTGTGCACTAAGCGCCCCCAACACAATGTTCTGCTCCATCTGCAATCTGTGGAGCGTGTTCTGTGTGACCTCATGAATCGTTTTATTGATACCCAACAGATCACCTTCTCTGAACGTGATATGGTCGACAAACGTCTTCATGGTTTTTCCCTTCTTCTGGGAAGCTATTTTCTCAGGACCATGCAGCCGCTTGAGTTGTTTCGACGTGGAACTGGGGTCTGCATGTTCCTCTGTCCTGTCCCCTTCCTCAGGCTGCTGCCCTGTGGACATCTCTTGGCCCTCCTCGGGCTCTCAGGTTGGCCCGATTGTGGTCTTTGTCGTCTGCATTGCTGCTGCTGCATCAGCCGCCTTCTGCTGTGTGGCTGCTTCATGTTCCTAGCACCTCTTCTCAGCTAGCTGCATGATGCACAACTTGGTGTCCTTTTTACATTGCTAAGTTGTGACCTTCTCCATTTCAGTTAAGTCCAGGGCGCGCCACTTCGGAGGCCATGACTCCATTACCGCAAAGATTGCATCATCCGTTGCAATGAACGGAAGCTTCACCCATTTTCGTGTTCGATCCTTGCGCTCCCGGATATACAGGTTATGCATATCTGCCTTGAATTCTGTTGCGCCTTGCAAAATGTTATGAACTATTAGGGATAAGTGTGGCCTGCGATTGATCCATGTTTGGATGCCTACCTCCACGAACACTTAGAACACCTTTATCTCACAAATCTTTTTTGTTTCTTTTGTAGCCCAGAGCGAGGTGTACCTCGCGGCTTTGGGCAGGTCACCCTCAACAGTGGGAAACTAGATGTCCTCCGGCAGCTCCCCTGCAACCAATAGAATGGATAAGAGCAACCACACATAATGGAAGGTCTTACGCTGACTCCTGGGCTTCCTTGAAATTCTTCAAAAACTCGTCGCAGAGGAACTGTGCCCAGTTAAACTGGACCCCCTCTATGCATTGTTCTGCCAATGCAATCGCGGATGCTAGTACTTCGTCAGTGCGGCATTTCCTCATTAACTTGCCGGCCAGTAGCTGGGTGGCTACGCGCACCCCTTGATCTTTAATGCTTGCTATCACATACCGCTGCTTTCTTTTTTCTAGCTTATACTTGCCCTTCATAGCTTTTGTGAGGGCCAAGTCGCTGCTTTTTCCTGCGATGGTCGCGGGGTCGTTCCCTTTGACTGGCAGTCGAGACAGTCGATGTATTAGATTGGCCATGATGGGGATCGGCTCCTCTAGCCAGAGATACCCATCATGCACCAGGCACAACAGTTGCCTAATGACAAAAATGGTGATGGGTGTAGGTGGTAGTGGGGTATCCATCGCAGATGGAGTAACCCAGCCCTCTCCACACTGCACAACCATTTCTGCTTCACTAACCTCTCCGCGGAAAACTCTCGGAACTTCTCACTATCCACAAGGTCCCAATCCTCTAACTTCATGGTTAGTACTCGTCCCAACGGCGGAGCATCAAACCTTACATCATCGGGGAGGAGTAGGGTCTGGAGCGCACTCTTCATGGCCTCTAGGTCCTTCGGTATCTTTGCTTTCCCCTTCCATGGGGGGATGTATGGAGGTAACTTTGTTGCGGAAGGCATTTGGGAGACATCCTCCTCCTCATCATCCTGCACCTCTATTTGAGAAATTAGAGCATGTAAGTCTTCCTCCTCCTCTGATTCAATGGTAATGGTTTTGCCTTTCTCCTCCATTGACAACTTGTCGAACTGTGGATTTCTGGGGGATACAAGGACTGGTGCCATCATCTACTTATCTTTCTTCATCCGTGGTGTGCGTGGTGATTTTGGAACTTTTGGCGCAGCTGCTACCTCTCCAGGCTCCTCATGGGCCATACGGGGCTCCGCAGTAAGTTCAGCGAATCGTACTCTTGTTCTTGCAGTCGTCATCATGTCTACACTGGATACATTTGGTCATGTACTCAAGGGTGCCAAGAGTGCTCGACGCTCAATACTCTGTACTGGTTCAAATCTCAAACAACCAAGTGTTTCCTCGAGGCTAGCCCAAGGGATTTTATAGTATCATTTGAGTTTGAATTCGACCATTCCCTCCACTTCTGAGTCATTAATGCCTTCATGGCGGTAGATCGTCCCAAATCTAGCTCTTAATTTGTGTCTTAATTGCCCACCACCCACTCCTTTTTGCCTTAAATTGGACCTATTGTCATGAACAGTGACACCAATGGTCACCTTCCAGCCTACCTGCACAGTAGCATAGCCCCTTATGCGCGACCGCGACCCCTGTGACATACTGATCTTGCACGCAACCTCCTTATTGCGTAGCTCTCCTACAGACTCATTTATAGTCCTGTGTTCTCTTCCAACTACTTGGAGCACTGAGACTGTGCTCTCTACAGATAGTCAAGTGGTCACACCACCTCTGCGAGGCTTCAAATTACTTTTCAGCCCGATCTGCGGGTACCCCTCAATTACCCTCGCGCCAGACAGCGCTTCACGTTCTTCCTTATCTTGTGCGCTCCCTTGGTTACCTTGTCTGGTAATGTGCAGCCTCAGCCATGGTAGCAAAGCCACAAATTCTCGGCGGAAATCTTCTATTGCATTAGTACTTCGGCCCATATCTGGTCCTATCATTTTTAGTTTATTGACATGGTATGTTTGTGTGATTTCGGTTTCTCATTTATTGATTTCCTCGTCCAATATCTTGCTTTTCTTCCTTAGTCGTTCTCAATCTTCTTCGAGTTCGTGAAGTTTAAAGTGCCCTCGTCGAATGGTTCCCTGTAACTGCATATGTTCGACTTCACACGGCGACATAATTCCTTCGTCCTGGTTCCTACATATTGTTATAACTATGTGAGGATTCCTTCCTCCCAAAATTATGGCCTCGACTCTGCCTGTCATTTTCGGGATCGTCTCCGTGCTCAGATTCTTGTATAAGGCCCTAGAGGCCCATTGGACCGCTAGTATGCGCAGGTCCCAATCAATTCGTCTGGCCTAGTGAACCTTGTTCAAGATCCCGCATATCTTCTTGAATGCATCTAAGTGGAACGTTTATGGCGCGTGTCACTTTTCCTACTACTGCAGCTAGTTCCGATTGTCAATCCTTAGTCCAGAGTGTGGAGTTGTGCACTGCCCAGCCCATGTCTATACCCATCGACACAGGTGCGCGCGCAAGTTGCTTTGTCATGGCTGCCTAATTCTCGTTCGACACTGGAGGCTTCCATCCCATAAGCGCATCTGCCTTCTACATTTGCGCCAGTTTACCATGGTCCCTTGAAGTGTACTCCACCCTCGTGTAAGTGTTGCGCACAGTGCCCCTTCCCGCACAGCGTACCGCTACTGTTCTGGTATTGTGCTTTCAATTTTGTTCAGGAATTCATCCACCGGTGTCACTCCATCATATGTTGGCAACTCCCTTGTCTCTGTCGTCACGCGACACAGTGATCTAATCATCATGTTGTAATTTAGCATCATCACCTCGTGTAACCGATTCTGCCAGTGCTTTACTTCTTCGTCTGAATCCGAAGTACAGGAGTTGTCGTGCTCCCACGAGATTCTCTCATCTGCAGTTGGGTTCACCCAATCCTGGTCTTGCATAGTTATCTAGTAAATACAATCCATCTCATCATCATGCACTAGTTCAGTGTAGCGCGCTCCTTCAGATGGGTCTAACGGGACTACTACGCATGGTGACTTTTTCTGGAATATCATCTTCCTCTTCTTCAGGTTGATGACTCCATTCATATCAGTTGCCCAGTCTATTCCTAACAACGCAAAATAAGGATTGTTATCATGGACAATTTCTATCACTTCAAAGTCCGTCTGGGTGCTCGCACCTTCGATATCAACTATTACTCCTTGCATCCTCCCCATGGGCACAATATTCTCTTGGTTCGCCATTCGTAATTGAATAGGAAACCACTGAAACGTGGGCCTACCCATGTGTTCCCGTTTCTACTTTGGTAATACATTCGCGTCTGACCCCAGGTCCAGAATTATCTGATCCATTTCATACTCACCAATCTGCGTCGTCAATCTTATCTCCCTCCCAGTGCGCAGTGTATTCTTTCCCAATTTAAGGACTATGCACGATTCCTGTGCCCCCGTGCACCTAGTGATCAGCTCTTGTAGTCCCTTAATTGCCTTGTTGTCGTGCAGTAATTTCATTCATGTCTCCAGAAAGGTAGTAAGCATGGACAGATCCATTCCTAACTCTAGTTGATCCTTATTACCTGAAGCAGAGGCCTTCGTGAAGCTCTTATTAGCTTCCATAACCGTCTCCTTTGTGCGTTCTAAGTCAAACTCAGGTTCCTTTGTAGGAGCCTTGCGAACCCATGTATCTTCCTCAGGCTGCTTCCCCTTATCTTCCCCTATAGTCACACCACTCCTGAGCATCATGTTTATGTTGGGGTCTTCTTCGCGGGGTTCAAATCTCATCATTGGGATATTCTGAGTTGGAGGAGGCTGGAGTACCCCTTTCTCACACATCTGTGTGATTATAGGTTTTAACCCTGTACAGAAATTACCTGCATACGAATTCTAAAACACATAAAATAAACAATGTGAAAGCATAACACATAAAACACATATACATAGATATTTTCCCCTGGATCCCAAAACGGGGACTACCAGCTTGATTTTTTATTATGTTCCTTTCAATATTATAATACATATTTATACATGTCAAAGCATCCAATACCGTGGACAGAAAACCATCACGTCCAAAACCATGGACTGAAAACCATCGCGTCCAAAAACATGTGCAAAAATCATGCACAAAACCATAGGCGGGTTCACCCAACCTAACATAGGTTCCAAAACCAAAATTTTCTGGGGTGCTGCCCTGGACCCCATAGAGTGGGGTTACTTGCACCCCTCAAACCCCCTATGACCCCCCCACTACGCAATCGATGCAATGAATGGGGGGCTCTGCCCCCCCTTTAACCCCCCAATTAACTACGTGGGCTATTCATGGAAAGAATATAACACAACCCAACATTCTCCCACTTCTTGTTTTATTTCCATATGGGGTCACAAGAGAGCTTAGTCATTTATCAAGCCCTGCAATGCCCATTGTTTCTCTACACCAAGAGAACTTCTCAAAGCTCACAGATTTTGTCAATGCATCTACAATATTCTTCAAAGTGTCCACCTTTACCAGCAACACCTTTTTGTCTTCTATCATATCCCTCACAAAGTGATATTGAACATCAATGTGCTTTGTCTTTGAATGATAAGTAGGGTTCTTTGCCAAGAAAATTGCACTTTGGCAGTCACAGTCTATCCTTATAGCTCCCTGTACTAACCCAATACTTAAACACAATCTCTGTAACCAAACTACTTCCTTGCTTGCATGAGTGTCTGCCATGTATTCTACCTTTGTAGTTGATAGTGCCACTGCAGATTGTTTCTTACCCATCCAACTGACTGCTCCTCCAAATAGGTTAAACACATACCCACTTGTAGATCTTCTCTGATCCAAATCTCCAACCCAGTATGCGTCAACAAAGCCATGAATATCCAAAACTTTGTCCAATCTTGGTCTTCCTTCGTAGCACAAACCATAATCGCTAGTGCCACGCAAATACCTGAAAACCCGATTCACTGTTGTCCAATGCTCCTTCCCTAGTTTTGACATAAACCTACTCAATACTCCCACTACATGTGCAATGTCTAGTCTAGTACAGACCATTTCATACATCAGGCTACCAACTACACTTGTATATGGAACATGGGACATGTCCTCTTCCTCTTCTTGTGTCTTGGGACACTGTTCAACAGATAACTTTACACCTACGGGAATAGGAACCTTCACCGGTTTACTATCCTGCATATTAAATCTCTGCAATATTGTCTCGACATGCTTCCTCTGGTTTAACCAGAGCTTCCTCTTTGCTTGGTCTCTTTTAATTTCCATCCCCAAAATATAGTTTGTAGCACCAAGATCTTTCATGTCGAATTTGGAGGACAATTGGGTCTTCAAATCCTAGATAATTTCTTTGTCGTTTCCAACCAGCAACATATCATCCACATACAAGACCAAATAAATAACACAGTCACCAATTAATTTAAAATACAAACAGTGATCTGCTTTGTCTCTAGTGAAGCCAAGTCCCCGTATAAATGTATCAAATTTTTGATACCACATCCTTGGTGACTGTTTTAACCCATACAGAGACTTCTTTAACTTGCATACCAGTTCTTTCTTACCCTTCACCATAAAGCCTTCAGGTTGCTTCATATATATTTCCTCTTCCAGATCTCCATGAAGAAATGTTGTCTTCACATCCATCTATTCTACCTCAAAATAAAAAGCAACAGCAACAGATAAAAGTAATCTAATAGAAGTTACCTTGGCAACATGAGAAAAAATATCACCAAAATCAATTCCCGGCACCTAGGAATAACCTTTTGCTACCGACCGAGCTTTGTATTTCTCCACATTTCCTTCTGCATTTGTCTTCTTCTTGAACACCCATTTGCTGCCAACGGGTTTCCTTCCAGTCGGCAACTCCACCAGTTCCCAAGCCTCATTTTTGTGCAAAGATGCCATTTCATCAACCATGGCCTCTTTCCAAAATTTTTCATCCTATGAATCTACTGCTTCCTTCACAGTTCTTGGATCATCATCAGTAATAGATAAAGCAAAATTTGAACAGAAATCAGATGGAATATACCTTTCTGGTTGCCTTCTTTCTCAAACTGATCTTCTCACACCCGGAGTTTGTGGCTCTTCATCTTCTGATTCCTCCTCTGTTGTAGAGTCTGATTCTTCCTCCTTTAGCTCAAACTCTATCTTCTTAGGTTCCTTTGGTTGGACTTCATGTTTAATAACATCTTTCACCTCTTTGAACACCACATCTCGGCTATACACAACCTTCCTTGTTACTGGGTTCCAAAGTTTATAACCCTTTAAACCATCCTTATACCCAATAAAGATGCACTTTTCAGATTTACTATCCAACTTGGTTCGTTTCTCCTTTGGAACATGTACATATGCATCACATCCAAATACCCTCAGATTTGAAAGAGAGGGTTTCTTACCAGTCCATACCTCTTGTGGAGTTTTATCCTCCAACGTTGATGAAGGTGATTTGTTGACCAGGTAACATGCTATCTCCACTGCCTCTACCCATAATTTTTGTCCTAACCCGGCACCACTGAGCATGCTTCTTGCCCTTTCCATCAACGTCTTGTTCATTCTTTTTGCAACTCCAATTTGTTGAGGTGTATATGGAGTAGTCTTCTGCCATGCTATACCACACTTCTTACAAAATTGTTCAAATTCCTTACTGCAAAACTCTCCACCATTATCTGTCCTCGGCACCTTTATCTTCTTCTTTCTCTGGTTTTCCACTAGAGCCTTGAATTCTTTAAACCTATCAAAGACTTCAGTTTTCTTCTTAAGGAAATATATCCATGTATTCCTTGAGAATTCATCTATAAATGATACATAGTACATAGACTTACCCAATGATGGAACCTTCACAGGTCCAAACACATCACTATGCACAAGCTCTAATATATGTTTCGCCCTCTTACCACGAGAGGGGAAACTCACCTGATTCTTCTTCCCATATACACAATTTTCACATAAATCAAAATCTAGAGAGCTATTACTCATACGTTCTTCCATACCTTTACCATGAAGTATTCGAATGCCCTTCTCTCCAATATGTCCAAGCCTTTGATGCCACAGCATGGTCTTCTCTCTAGAGACTACTAGATTTTCTGCTCCACTTTCAGGAACCATAGAACTGTTGTACCCATCAACAACCATGCTACCTTGCAGCTTGTACAGAGTTCCAAACTGAACTCCCCACATCAATATCAGTGCTCTCGGAACCATCTTGCAGGTATCCTTCTCGAACATTGTTTTTACACCTGCATCATCCAACTTGCTTAAAGAAATCAGATTTCTAGCCAATGCAGGAATATGTAGAACACCCGGAAGTGTTCTAACCCTTCCACCTTGCGACTTCAACTTTACTTTTCCACGACCAATGATTCTAGCCTTCCTGTCATCCCCTAAGAAGACATCACCACCATTGTATTTCTCATACTCGCAAAACCACTCTCTATGGGGAGTGAAGTGAAAGGATACACCTGAGTCAATCAACCATGCCTCATGATCTACATGTGTACTTGAAGAAGCCAAGTACACATCCCCACCTTCATCTGAGGTGGTTTTTGCCTCTGCAGAAGGAGCATCATTAGATCCCTTTCCTTTATCGGGAGCTTTAGATGTACAGTCCCTTTTGTAGTTCCCTTCCTTTCTGCATTTCCAGCACACCACCTTTACAGGTTTTCTTGGAGATTTAGATCTCCCTCTAGATTTAGAACTCCCACTCGATGACTTATTTTTGTCTCTATTCTGGGACCATCCTCGTACAGACAAGGCATCACCATTCTGGCTCTCCATATTTTTCCGTCTCATCTCCTCCGTCAGCAAGGATGAGACTATTTCATCAAAATGCAAGGCAGTTTCATTACTACCTATTGTAATAACCAGACAATCCCACATTCTGGTAGAGAACACAACAAACTAATGCACTTATCTTCATCTGAAATTTTGATATCAACAGATGATAACTAATTTACTACAGTATTAAACACATTTAGATGCTCTATCACCGAGTCTCCATCTTTCATCCTCCGGTTATAAAGCTTTTCCCACAGGAACAGTTTATTCACCAGAGACTTAAATTGGTACAAATTCCCTAACTTGTCTCACAAATATTCCCCTGATACATTCAGCAATAGTGAATCTAAGACACACAATCGTATTGTGCTCTTTGCCTTCCGATCCAACTTCTTCCATTCTTCATTAGATGCTCCCGTTGGTTTAGTACCCAGATCTACCGTGATCTACTGATCTTTATCGACCAACAAATCCTCGATCTTGAGTTTCCACAACTCAAAACTCTGACCATTAAATTTCTCGATCTCTATCTTTCCACTGCTCACCATCTTCTTTCACCACCAGAATTGATCTCACAGATCTCCCACTGAACAGGGTCTACCACAAGCCCGAGAGAAACCCCTCAGCAACAAAGGCGTCCCCTTGAAGCCAAAACAACTCTGATACCAAAAGTAGGTTTTGACCCCGTACAGAAATTACCTGCATACAAATTCTAAAACACATAAAATAAACAATGCGAGAGCATAACACATAAAACACATATACACAGAGATTTTCCCCTGGATCCCAAAACCGGGACTACCAGCTTGATTTTTTATTATGTTCCTTTCAATGTCATAATACATATTTATACATGTCGAAGCACCCAATACCATGGACCGAAAACCATCGTGTCCAAAAACATGTGCAAAAATCATGCATAAAACCATAGGTGGGTCCGCCCAACCTAACATAGGTTCCAAAACCAAAATTTTCCAGGGCACTGCCCTGGACCCCATAGAGTGGGGTTACCTGCACCTGTCAAACCCCTTGTGACCCCCCCTCACACCCCCCCCCCCTATGTATTCGGCGCAACGAAGGGGGGGCGGGGGCTCCACCCCCCCTCTAACCCCCCGGTTAACTACATGGGCTAGTCATGGAAAGAATATAACACAACCCAACAGTGATCAATGTAGGACAATCCACTGGTTCATGATCAAACTGAGCACAGTACGAACAAGATATTCTCGTCGGGTTAGTATAATCGTGGGCGTAGTGCCCAGGTCCTCCGCAACTGTAACAAATCAACTGTTCGCGGCCCCTTCCTAGTCCCATTCCTCCTCGTCCTCGAACTCAGCCTTGAAATCATGCACGCGCCATTCCCACAGTTGGGTCAAGGGCTCGCGTTTCTTTCTGCATCCTATATGCTGGGGTCTGATCCATCATTAGATCGTAATTGCGACAAGTGCACTCATCGTTGCATACCGACCTACATAAATTACAAAACAGTTGTTGTGGAGTCTGTGTATATTTCTGCAGCAAGTGACAATTATCTGTTGTGTGTTTTCCCCCTATCTGACAGATCGTGCACCATAACATAGGTGTCGCACTTGATCTTGCCTGTGCTTCTGGTCTCAACGGCATTGGCCCCCCTCCTGCCAAGTAGTTCGCGAATACTAGACAGTGATCCTTGTCGTGGCCTTGGCCTTTTCATCTTCTACACCATATTTCCTCACGCACCTCTGGCCGTGGTGCCCTATCCTGCTTCAACCCAAGATCTTGTATCAGGGTCTCGTGCAATCTCATCGCCATTTTCAATGCTTTGGCCTGGGTTGAAAGCTTTTGTTGTGACATCGTCATCCTCAGATGTGGTGTGCGCATCTGTGAGCGTCATATTAGCCTTGCAGATTGTACTCTTCGGTCGTTGATCTAGATCCCAGAGGTCTCACCCGGGAGCATCACGATCTCTTTGAACTTGATGATTGACTGTGTCTCGGACTTTGACCGGCTAAATTCTATGTTCAACGTATTCTGGATCTTTGCTATCCCTGTGTTTGGGTGGTTGTTAGAGTGCTTAATATACCATGTCAATGTGCGATCCTACAGTGCGCTCACCAATGTAGCCTTCTTAATGTTGTCGTTCATGACCCCTTGCGCTTCCCACATTACTCTTACCATGAACCAGAACTATTCTGGATCCTCGTTCCCTACTCCTCTGAATACCGGTAGCTTGATCGCACTTGCCATGCTGAACTGAGGGGTTAGTGGAGTTGGAGTGGGTGAAGATGGAGGGGAGGGAGGTGAAGCGGGTGGTGGCATGGGTGGAGGTGGTAACTATGGAATACACTGCTTTATCAAACTGACCACACTTCTTGGAGAAAACCGAGTGAGCTCTTCCTCGCTCTCTCGTGAAGATGAAATTAATGGACTGTTTTCTAATTCCCTGCTATCTTTGTAGATCTTTCTGCTCCACGTTGTCCCAAACATTAATGTATTCGCATAACCTACTTTTCACATAACATCATCTTAATATAGGTATTTAGAGATCTAATGTACTTACCTCATGGTCCCTTGAGAAAACGTCGTTCTACTTCGTTGTAACTCACGGTCATGTCCATCGCGAACTTAGTGATGAATCCCCCTATTATCTGGTCAAGCTAGTGGTCCACAACTCTCGTGATCTTGTCTTCTAATGCCTCTAGTCTGCGAACTAATTCCGGAGTCCACACTATGGGTTGGTCGAGCTTACACCTTCCCTGGTTGTCAGCTAATCTCACGATCCACTCATACAGTTCAGAAGGGAATGAGGCAAATAAAATTTCGTGTAATTCAGTGTACACATAGTGATCCAACCACTTTTTCTCAGATAGTTGCGGAGTTCTGTTTTCCCGTGTCGCGAACTTGTGAATCTTTTTTTCCAACCAATCTTCTGTTTCCTTCTTTGTTGGATTCTAGCATTCTGACATCAGACATCCCTTAGGTAGATCCCGGTCTTGGCAATGGAACCATTTGTTGGCTATGTGGGGCTTGACCCAGGTTCAGAAGTGAGTTTAGCCAAGAAAATCCCGGTACTACTAGCCCTTTCGGCAACAGTCTGTGGAGCGCGGACTGAGGTCTCACCTGAGGTAGTATGGGAGGGTTCTGGAAACAGGTTTTTTCACCCTAGGGATGTCTTGATGAAGGTTCTGATCCAATCCTGCCCGCTCACATTGCTCGTGCAGTTGTATATCCTTCGCAGCCTACGCTACTGCCCTTGCGCAACTTTTGCGAATAAAATGCTACTCTGATCTCTTTACTGTGCTATTATATTAATGCTTAACTTAAATTGTGTGAGCCCAATGTTATTATTACTCATTAAACATACAGATAAAAGCGTGTAAACATAAACAGGATAAATGCATAAAGATAAATAGAAACACAGATGCACGATAATTTGAATCAAACTTATCTTTATTATCTTTCGAATTCCAGTTACAGACCCAACTCCACCCTGCACACACAACTGCAGGGGTCCGTGCGCTCAGTTATGGACTCTACTAGTTCTCTGCGCACTCAACTGCAGAGCCTCTACCCACTACTATGACCCAATACCTTCATATCCGCTGTTATCCTCTAACCATGCTTTCGCATCTAGCTACTAGTTTTCAAAAAATGACTAATACTCCCTTTACACTTAGAGCCTCCCTCTATTTATACAATCCCATGATCCGCGGAACATGGGTAGGCCGATACACTTTACATTAAATTACATTATTTTAGGGCAGACAACCCTAGACTTTCACGCTCCGTGCCTGCATTCCGCAGGGTCTTTACATTACATTTACCAAAACTCGAGCTTGAAGCCCCAAAAACTTGCTATGTTGGGATCTGTTGCCCAATAGTAAGTTCCAACCCACACTCAAATAGGAATTCAATGTTCACTATAATTAGCAACAACACTGCCTGATATAATCTTTGTTCATCACATCTCTTGGCCCACGCAACACTTTATCCTCTACACACTTTTTAATGCTCAACAATAGTTACACATCACAGCTCTCGCAACACTCTCTCCTTTAATTAAGTTGTAGGGCCTCTTCAGTTCCATAGACTCTCTCAACCTCACACAGTAGCACAAACTCTCTCTCGGCCTTTTGCACAACACAGGCTCACTCGGCCTTTCATATAGCACAGGTTCACTCGACCTTTCACATAGCATAGGCTCACTCAGCATTCCACACAACACATGCACTTTTTGCCTCTTCTCACACAACAACACTCTCTCTCGGGGTATCTTACCTCTTCATAGGAACTCTTAGCCTTTCTCTGCAATACAAGCTCACTTGGCCTCGCACAACAACACGCACACTCACACATAGCTCTCTACACAACTTAATGAAACAATGTTTCTTTCCCCCACATTACTCAACTGCACTCTTCTGTTTTGTTCCTTTGTTGCATTAAGATCAATATTGTCTCTATCAGCCACCACTCTGCCCGAGAGTGTACTCCTGTTATGGATCTTCATTATGTTGTTGCATCTAACTTGAATTATGTCACTGCAACCTCAATAAACATTGGGAATGGGAACCTGAGTGATCTCCATACTGAGAATTAATTATCAGTCCACTTGCACACTCCAATGAGGCTCTCCATGCTTATTCATGTCTCACAGAGCTTGACTTTACTTCGGGATGGATTTTATTCACTTCATTTAATTCAATGAGATGTGCACAGAAGATCAGGGATGGAGTTATTTCAACTTTTGGGCAAGCCTCAACGCTCTTCTCTATTTTGTTCTTTTGCCTCCAACGGTCATTATTGACTTCATTGAAACATTTGTGCAATTGTGTTCCTCTATATTCTTCGAGTCTGAAGTCTTTGTTGTTTCCATAATTCCAATGAACCAACCACACTTTAACTCTCTTAGTTTCCAACTCAACCATCCTTCAATACCTTTGTATTGCACTATTGGATCCCTTTCACTTCGTAACTTTTATTAAAGGAAATGTTACGAAAACACGAGATCATGAGGTTCCTAACCCTCTTTTCTTTTCCCCATTCTTATTTTTCCTCCATGGGACTAGTGCCTCTAACCACTGGTATAGTACTTACGTGTTGCAATATCAAAGCCTTCATCTATCATAAATTTTATTAAAAAATTGTTACGAAACTACGAGGTTGCAAGATTCTGAGCCCCTTCATGTTTAGCCCATTTTTCTTTTACACCATAAGACCATGTGTTGTGACCAGCAGCTTAGAACTTAGGTGCTAAGGCCTTCAAGCTCCTACCATGGGACTATCTCCCTCTATATTTTCTCTCTAGCCTTGGTCCTTTTACCTTCCTCAACCAAGCGCCAACACATCGGAAGCTCCACATTTCGTAACTTTTCTCAATTTTCAATTAGAACAGAGTTACAAGAACTTCAATCTCTGATATGCTCTGTTAGTGTCGGTCATGATGCCCTCCATCAGTGATCAAAAAACTCTTTGCATATGCATAAGTAGGTGTCTCATCGATGTCAGTTTTGCATTCCATTAGGCATGCCATAAAACTGATGGAGGAGCTGGTCCTTGTTCCCTTCTTGGCTTTGCTGGATCAGGTCATATCAGTTAATGAACTTGTGTCACGCTTGTTTTGTTTTGTCTTGAAGTCCAAAGTCTTAGGTCTAGGGTTTCGGTCAAATGTCATTGCAAGATCATGAGTCAGAGGTCCATGGGTCCCCAGCAAGCCGGAAGGAGGTATGTAAATATGTTTCATGGATATTTTCATCAGGTACAGCTCATTTATACCTTGGATTTAAAAACCATGTTTTTAAAGCCAAGGTCATGTCAATTTTGTAAAAAATAAGGAAATTTTCAAAAATTCTTCAAAATGCCAGCAATAACCCTGGTCTCCTCACTAGAGTCCATCAGATGGTCAACCTGCAAAAAGAACGGAGTTAAAACACCCAAAAAGTCAAATTCAGGACAAAGCAAACTCAAAACAGTGTTAAAGAGAATGTCAAAACAAAACATTAGAAAGTGGGTTTGGTAAGTAATTTTTTTTCAAATTGGGCTTATAAAGAGTCAAATTCCCTCTAAAACACCCTCATTGTGCATCTAAGAGCTTGCAAAGAAGAGTGAGAGGGCGAAGAAGGCGAAAGGAGGTGAATTGCAGAGAATTTGGGTCATTTTCAGGTGCGCGACCACTCAGGAGCTGTGCGCGACCAGTTGGGCAGTGCGCGACCAGTCAGCAGCTCCTCCGCAGTGTTAATTCCTAACGAGCGCGACCAGTCAGGCTGTGTGCGACCAGTCAAAGCCCGTGCGCGACCAGTCAAACTGTCTTCCACAAAACCACTTCAAATTTGCTCAATCACCCTCTTGCTTGCTAAATTGATTGAGGTAGGGTCTTCTAACATGCTGGATGCTTGAAATCAAGGCTGTTGGGCTTGTGCTTATATATATTTGCTACCAAGAATGTAAAGAGGAATGGATTTTAGTTATTGCTTGTTCATGTAGGCATTATGCTAGGGTTGGTGTTCTTTTTCAAGGTTTTAAACTCCCATTTATTCCCTCCATTGTTTCCCATTAAATTCACAATTGTTATGATATGTCTCTATCTTATGTCATTTGCAAAGAATGTTAAATTTCCCCCCAATACCTAAACCCTATCCCTCCCTCACATACATTCCCTAAACCCTAATGCCCTCCATCTAATCTACCCAAAACTCTAACGTCCTTCACACAGCAAGGATAACAAATAAACACAGCAAGAATAAAATGATGTGCAAAAAGAAAAAGGCAATATGATGGCAAAATGACAAAAACTAAAAGAAAGGCAAAATGACTGTGCATAGTCATTACAAAACAGAGAACATATTTGCTGTGTATATTCAAAGCAAAAACAAAGACAATGCAACTGTGTATATTTATCAAAAAGACATATTGCTTTGAGTATTCATTACAAAAATAATGTTGCTGTGTCTCCCAAAACCAAACCCTGTTTTTCCTTTTCCCTTCTATCCCCTAAATATCCTTGTTTCAATACAACTCTTTTCCCTTTTGAAGTTGTCAATGAAATCCCTTTTCCCCTTTTGACAAAAATGTAAATAAAGCCCTCCTTCCCCTATGACAAATTTAAAAGAATCCCTTGTTTCCCTTAGCATCAAATGTACATGAATCCCTTGAAAAACAGAGTATGCCTTATAATGTACAGTCAAAAGACAAAAATCAAAGAGCAAGTTGTTGATGCTAGTGATCTATGCTGCCCCATACCCCTGTTATACATGCTGTCCCTTACCCCCTGTTGAGCATGTATATCATTTCCCTTGGTTATTATCATCCATGTTTCCCTAATAAAAACATTTCTTTGCAAATGATTTCCCGGTGATTAAGATGAGATTGTATGTTTGACAGTTTGTGAATTGTCCCTTAGAAATTCCCTATTTTTATATGTTTCCCTTTCCTTATGAAAAATCCCCTTCCCTAACATTTCCTTCATGATTTTGTTCCCCTTGAAAACAGCATACAACTCAGCATTTTTGCAGGCAAGGGCAGCAGTTAACTTTGTCTATTTTCTCCACTTTGCTCAAAAGCACCATGTCAACCACTGAAACCTATGAGCAAGGTGATGACCGGTCTTCTTCCACAGAGGTTGAGGTACAACAGAGGCCTCGTAGGGGTGGCAAAGGTGGTCATCATAAGAGAGAAGAGCCCACATCTTTAGCAGAATTACAGGCCTGCCCTTTGGCAGTGAATTGTTTCCGTTATATGTCATGTTTTCAATTCTGTGAGAGGCTTGCCCAGATTCAACACCACAGGGAGTTGGCTCGCTTATTTGTTTTGCACCTTCATGATGGGCAGGTCACTCTTGCAGGGGTGAATTTTGCGCTATCTACGGAGGTGATTTCAGGGGCTACCGGGATACCAAATGTGGGTGAGGTGTGGCCCAAGCGCAAAATGTTGGATTATGTTTATTTTGAGCCATATGTCAGGCCAGCATTCATGAGCCACTTGTCGGGGTTCTTTCCTTTCAGATTCCTCCGGGGGGAGTATGCTCCGATCATGCGGCTTATCATGCATTACTTCACATGTGAGGGGAGATTTTCACAGGTCTTCTCTTATCACATTCGCCTGTTGATGCACTTTACCCGAGTGAGGATGATGAACATCCCGGTTTTCTTCTTCCAGGACATTCAGAGGATGGTGTCCATGTTCCAGAGGCGGTCCCCAGCTCAGCAGTATAGGAGTTTGTGCCATCATGGTCTCATCCAGCTCATTGTTTCCCATCAGTTGAGTCAGCAGGGCATTCCATGGGCAGACTTCATTTCTCATGAGTTCTTTACAGTGCCACCACTGCCACACCCAGATCCAGAGGTCATTTATGAGGAGGGAGGTCCATCTCACCAGCCCGAGATCATTTTTCCGAGACAGGTTGCTTCCTCACCTCAGGTCACCTACCAGAGAGGTCACAGGACCTTGTTTGCAGCAGCTCGACGAGTACTTTCTCCACAGCAGGTGGAAGGGGTCTCGCCATCATCATCTATAGGTCAGCGAGTGTTATCTCCACACCAAGTGGAAGGGGCCTCGCGTTCTCCATCATCAGTACGGGAGGGCAAATAGCCCATGACAGAGGAGGAGAGAGCCGGTGACACACAAGTTAACATCATTAATCTTGATGCTCGCTCCCCCACTTCAGATTTGCATGAGATCATCTGACAAAGAGAGGCGGAAAACCACTTGTTACAGCAGATGCTCGACATGGCCCAATGGACAATAAACTATCTTGAGCAGCGCAACAAGCAACTTGAGGATGAGAAAGAGTTGGATGAGCTGTGGAGGATTCGAAGTGACCGAGTCATCAATCGTAGGAGGCCCGGTGACTTGCTGCCCAAGGAGAGGGCATCCATGCTTATCCGTGTGAATGCACACTTGCAGAGGCTGTTAGAGAAGGCAAACGAGGACAAGAGGTTGCTACGGAACATGAAGAATCACTATTGGGCGAGGATGCATGTTTGCAAGGTGAAAATGAAGATGTTCCAAAGGAGGTTGTCCGAGGCCCGTAAGAGGAAGAAGAAGACCAACCCGCTCCGTATCTTGGCTGAGGCCTCTCTCACTCACCATGATACTCATTAGCATCCTCCTAGTAGCAAACCCAAGAAATTTTGAGAGTTTTGAAACATTTTTGGCATTTTTGGGAATTTTACAGGTTTTGGCCATTTGACTGGTCTCACCCCGCGCGCGACCATACATGGGAGCAACTCAGAACGGGGAAAACTTTGCATTTTTGGAATTGTAATGCAAAAATACACTTGCCTATGGATGGGTTTCAGATTTTATGGAGATTTGGGTTTCCAAAAGCTCAAAACACATGCAAATTTTGACTTTCTGCCCCTATTTTGAGTTGCAGAAAGCTGTCTGGGGAGAAATGACTTTTGAGGGGTCAAATCAACTCCAAATTCCGAAATTCCAGTGGGGTTGGAAAGTAAACTCAGAGACCTTTCCAACGAGCTATCTTTCACCTGATTTGGACACCGGGAAGGCCCTCAAACAGAGCTGTGAATTTGTGCGACCAGTCAGAGTGATGTGCGCGACCAGTTAAGGAAATTTGCCTGTTTTGACCAGTTCGGCCAGCAAAACACTGTTTTCATCTTGGTTGACTTTTGAGGCATGTAAATGATGGATTTTTGTGTAATTTTCATGGAATTTAGATGCTTTTACTCTCCTTCATCACTTCTAGAAGATTCATTGATGTAAATGGTAAATATTTAATGCATGGATAGGTTTCCTAAGTTTTAGAGGCAAGTTGTTTTGACTGCCTATTATCTAGTGCTCAGTTTAGAATTAGTTGAAACAGCTCCTAGGAAGCTGAGCTCGACCCCTAGAGGTGGGGAAAGGAGTCAGATCATCTATATTATGCCTTCTCTTGCTCATTTTCATGGTTGGACTCTTGAGGGAGAAGCTCCTATTGTATATTTTACTTGTATCTCTGCAATTTGAGGAAAAGGAATACCAGGGTTTTGCAGACATCATTCGGATTCTTGTGGACTCTTGTGTTGATGGTGTGTTCTCTTATTGTAATTGTAAGTGTGTTTATGTGTTCCATCTCTTTCTTTACTGCAGCTTATTAAACAAATGAAGTGATAAAGTTTGAATTCATGCTTGCCATGCTCAGCTTTCAAATTTGTTTAATGTTTATGTTTTCCACTGTCTAGAGAGGATTCAAAGTCATTGTTTGCCCTCTTTAGCTTCTCTTTTTTCTTCCTTGATCATCCATCTCAGCTAAAGGCATCAGCACAAACTCCTACCTTGCCCCAAAGACCCACCTGCAGAAACTGTGTCAAATCCCCGCACCCTAAAATTGCAGATCCTCCAATTGCCACCAAAAACCCCAAAAACTTTAAATCAACCCTCCTTATCAGTTTACTAGCCTAATATCAGTGTTCCTAATTGGGTCAGCTCATCCTATTGAAAGATCTACCGAGTTTGACCGGAGAGAGCCTTCTCATACCCCGTAGGGCTAGCTACGAGGTGAAATGGTTTGATGTTGCCTTGAAGGTTTACCTTCCTCAGCCTAGGGTGAAATCTCAAGCGCTAACATACTGGTGACCATACTAGGGAGAACAAATTGTTTGTGTGTTGATGTGTTTGTTTCATAAGTCTTAGACGGAGCCTGAAGTTATGCCAGGTAGCCTTCGAAACGCTTTTGCTTTGCATAAGCGGAAGTAGATAAACGCTGCTTCAGTCAATCTCCGTGAGCTTGTGAATACAACACTTCATTTGCATTTTACCCCAGTACATGTATCAAGTTCAGATCTGATTGTTGATGGTGAACAACGATCAGACACTTGAAAGGCTGAAATCATTCACTGGCGACTCCTTCACTGAAAAATCCAGAGATCAATGCTTCATGGTGACTTCACTGCAGAGAGATCAGTAGCTTTGAGATTTTCAAGATGGATCGGATTGCAAGAAGATATGCTCCCTTGAGCCAAGATCACATCCCTGGTTTTCCAAATAAAATTCTGAAGGTAGATTGGTCAAGGAATCTGCCTATATTTAATGATTATGGTAAGAAAGATGCTGCTTTACATCTTGTTAGATTTCATATGCATATTCGCAAATTCAAGGTCGATTTTCCTGAAGATTGCTTGATGAAGATATTCTTGGCCACTCTGGAAGGTACAGCTCAATCATGGTATGAAAGTTTGCCGCCTGCTTGTATTTACTGTTTAAAGGATTTTCATGCTATGTTCATTGAAAGATATAAGGACTCTTATCCATCATTGAATTTGGTTCATGACTGTTGCAAGCATGCTTATACTTTTATTGAAAGCCTTGAGAAGTTTTATGAAGATGATAATTTCATGGATGAAGAGATCATGGAAGCCCTGTATGAAAATCCATTTCAGCAGCACACAGAAATCTTAGAGGATACTTGTCAAGATCAGCAAGCTGAAGATTTCCTTATGGTTGAAAATGAGGAAAGAGCAAATGTTGTTTCAGATTTTCCCACAGAAAAAGACAGCAGCATGCAACCCATCAAAGAGAGCTCTGTTGTTGAGATCATGGACAAAGTTCTTGATCCAAATGTCCTTATGCCATCAGAACAGAGCCTGCATGAGGAGGTAATTCAGCCAGCTCATGAACAGCAAGATGAGATCTTTGTTCAAGTAAGTGAAAAATCTTCTTTCAATCATAATTTGGATAGTTTGATTGCCATGTCATATGAAGATGATCAACAATGTTTCCAAGTTTCAGAAGATCAGGATTGTCATTCAGATTTTTCATGTTTTGAAATGTTATTTCAAGAAGACAAGACTTGTTTGAGAAAAGGGGAACATAAAGCCTTATCTCCTTTGTCTGAAGAGGAGATAGATCAGCTTTTGAAAGGTCATGCTACAACCCAAGCTAAAGCAAATCGGCAGTGTGCACATGGTCACGAAAGTGTTGGTGAAACTTCTTCCTCTTTTGAAAATGATGACAGTCTTGTAATTAATTTTATAGATCAGCAAACGGCTAATATTTTCTTTGATGAAGATGATGAGGTTGTCATGTTTGATGATCTTGAGGATTGTTTTCTGTTTAAGAATGACCTAGACCATGAAACTGAGGAATATAAGCTTGAGAGAGTCAATATGTCAAAATTTCTCAAGGTCAAGGAATTTACAGCCAACACTCATATGGCAGAAGCTTATACTTATCTGTGACTTCCTATCAATCAGCAACCCACTGTTCTTTCAGATAAGAATGAAGCAAGTACTTATATTTTTGCAGTTGGATCTCCAAACAAGGTAGTGCTTAAGGATTATCAAGATCCCTTTGGCATTCTTCTGCAAGCATTAGAAAAGATAAATGTTGCCTGGTTCATTATCATAAGCTTTGGTTTCAGTGGTTATTTTGAGTTGCCTACAGGTTCATCGTTTCGCCTGCTCGAGATAAGCGAGAGCAGAAATTTGGTATGTAGCCATCTGCTGGATTGGTTACATTGGAAAGCTCATTATACATGATTGTACATATTTCATTAGTATGCAGGTGGTTGTCATCATGATTCCAAATCTTGATGGACTGCTGCCCTTCTCTTGTTTTAGTTAAGTCAGTCATGAGTCATTTGTGTTTGGTCTATTGAGTGAGTTTTTTCAAGTTATTTCAGTTTTCCATCGAGTCGGTTTGAGTCAAGCTTCAGTTAAGTTTCATTCAGTTTTCAGTCAAAGTCCAATACAGTCATTTCAAGTTTGGTCACGTGTGTACCAGTTGACTCCATCGCCCAATGATTGCAAGCACTGGTCTGCTCTCCCAGAGGTCTAAGGTTCTTGGCACCTCCAAGGAGCTACCATCCCCATTGGAGCCAATGTTAGTGTCGGTCATGATGCCCTCCATCAGTGATCAAAAAACTCTTTGCATATGCATAAGTAGGTGTCTCATCGATGTCAGTTTTGCATTCCATTAGGCATGCCATAAAACTGATGGAGGAGCTGGTCCTTGTTCCCTTCTTGGCTTTGCTGGATCAGGTCATATCAGTTAATGAACTTGTGTCACGCTTGTTTTGTTTTGTCTTGAAGTCCAAAGTCTTAGGTCTAGGGTTTCGGTCAAATGTCATTGCAAGATCATGAGTCAGAGGTCCATGGGTCCCCAGCAAGCCAGAAGGAGGTATGTAAATATGTTTCATGGATATTTTCATCAGGTACAGCTCATTTATACCTTGGATTTAAAAACCATGTTTTTAAAGCCAAGGTCATGTCAATTTTGCAAAAAATAAGGAAATTTTCAAAAATTCTTCAAAATGCCAGCAATAACCCTGGTCTCCTCACTAGAGTCCATCAGATGGTCAACCTGCAAAAAGAACGGAGTTAAAACACCCAAAAAGTCAAATTCAGGACAAAGCAAACTCAAAACAGTGTTAAAGAGAATGTCAAACCAAAACATTAGAAAGTGGGTTTGGTAAGTAAATTTATTTCAAACTGGGCTTATAAAGAGTCAAATTCCCTCTAAAACACCCTCATTGTGCATCTAAGAGCTTGCAAAGAAGAGTGAGAGGGCGAAGAAGGCGAAAGGAGGCGAATTGCAAAGAATTTGGGTCATTTTCAGGTGCGCGACCACTCAGGAGCTGTGCGCGACCAGTTGGGCAGTGCGCGACCAGTCAGCAGCTCCTCCGCAGTGTTAATTCCTAACGAGCGCGACCAGTCAGGCTGTGCGCGACCAGTCAAAGCCCGTGTGCGACCAGTCAAACTGTCTTCCACAAAACCACTTCAAATTTGCTCAATCGCCCTCTTGCTTGCTAAATTGATCGAGGTAGGGTCTTCTAACATGCTGGATGCTTGAAATCAAGGCTGTTGGGCTTGTGCTTATATATATTTGCTACCAAGAATGTAAAGAGGAATGGATTTTAGTTATTGCTTGTTCATGTAGGCATTATGCTAGGGTTGGTGTTCTTTTTCAAGGTTTTAAACTCCCATTTATTCCCTCCATTGTTTCCCATTAAATTCACAATTGTTATGATATGTCTCTATCTTATGTCATTTGCAAAGAATGTTAAATTTCCCATCCCCAATACCTAAACCCTATCCCTCCCTCACATACATTCCCTAAACCCTAATGCCCTCCATCTAATCTACCCAAAACCCTAACGTCCTTCACACAGCAAGGATAACAAATAAACACAGCAAGAATAAAATGATGTGCAAAAAGAAAAAGGCAATATGATGGCAAAATGACAAAAACTAAAAGAAAGGCAAAATGACTGTGCATAGTCATTACAAAACAGAGAACATATTTGCTGTGTATATTCAAAGCAAAAACAAAGACAATGCAGCTGTGTATATTTATCAAAAAGACATATTGCTTTGAGTATTCATTACAAAAATAATGTTGCTGTGTCTCCCAAAACCCAACCCTGTTTTTCCTTTTCCCTTATATCCCCTAAATATCCTTGTTTCAATACAACTCTTTTCCCTTTTGAAGTTGTCAATGAAATCCCTTTTCCCCTTTTGACAAAAATGTAAATAAAGCCCTCCTTCCCCTATGACAAATGTAAAAGAATCCCTTGTTTCCCTTAGCATCAAATGTACATGAATCCCTTGAAAAACAGAGTATGCCTTATAATGTACAGTCAAAAGACAAAAATCAAAGAGCAAGTTGTTGATGCTAGTGATCTATGCTGCCCCATACCCCTGTTATACATGTTGTCCCTTACCCCCTGTTGAGCATGTATATCATTTCCCTTGGTTATTATCATCCATGTTTCCCTAATAAAAACATTTCTTTGCAAATGATTTCCCGGTGATTAAGATGAGATTGTATGTTTGACAGTTTGTGAATTGTCCCTTAGAAATTCCCTATTTTTATATGTTTCCCTTTCCTTATGAAAAATCCCCTTCCCTAACATTTCCTTCATGATTTTGTTCCCCTTGAAAACAGCATACAACTCAGCATTTTTGCAGGCAAAGGCAGCAGTTAACTTTGTCTATTTTCTCCACTTTGCTCAAAAGCACCATGTCAACCACTGAAACCTATGAGCAAGGTGATGACCGGTCTTCTTCCACAGAGGTTTAGGTACAGCAGAGGCCTCGTAGGGGTGGCAAAGGTGGTCATCATAAGAGAGAAGAGCCCACATCTTTAGCAGAATTACAGGCCTGCCCTTTGGCAGTGAATTGTTTCCGTTATATGTCATGTTTTCAGTTCTGTGAGAGGCTTGCCCAGATTCAGCACCACAGGGAGTTGGCCCGCTTATTTGTTTTGCACCTTCATGATCGGCAGGTCACTCTTGCAGGGGTGAATTTTGTGCTATCTCCGGAGGTGATTTCAGAGGCTACCGGGATACCAAATGTGGGTGAGGTGTGGCCCAAGCGCAAAATGCTGGATTATTTTTATTTTGAGCCATATGTCAGGCCAGCATTCATGAGCCACTTGTCGGGGTTCTTTCCTTTCAGATTCCTCCGGGGCGAGTATGCTCCGATCATGCGGCTTATCATGCATTACTTCACATGTGAGGGGAGATTTTCATAGGTCTTCTCTTATCACATTCGCCTGTTGATGCACTTTACCCGAGTGAGGATGATGAACATCCCGGTTTTCTTCTTCCAGGACATTCAGAGGATGGTGTCCGTGTTCCAGAGGCGGTCCCTAGCTCAGCAGTATAGGAGTTTGTGCCATCATGGTCTCATCCATCTCATTGTTTCCCATCAGTTGAGTCAGCAGGGCATTCCATGGGCAGACTTCATTTCTCATGAGTTCTTTACAGTGCCACCACAGCCACACCCAGAGCCAGAGGTCATTTATGAGGAGGAAGGTCCATCTCACCAGCCCGAGATCATTGTTCCGAGACAGGTTGCTTCCTCACCTCAGGTCACCTACCAGAGAGGTCATAGGACCTTGTTTGCAGCAGCTTGACGAGTACTTTCTCCACAGCAGGTGGAAGGGGTCTCGCCATCATCATCTATAGGTCAGCGAGTGTTATCTCCACACCAGGTGGAAGGGGCCTCGCGTTCTCCATCAGCAGTACGGGAGGGCAAACAGCCCATGACAGAGGAGGAGAGAGCCGGTGACACACAGGTTAACATCATTAATCTTGATGCTCGCTCCCCCACTTTAGATTTGCATGAGATCATCCGACAAAGAGAGGCGGAAAACTGCTTGTTACAGAAGAAGCTCGACATGGCCCAATGGACAATAAACTATCTTGAGCAGCGCAACAAGCAACTTGAGGATGAGAAAGAGTTGGATGAGCTATGGAGGATTCGAAGTGACCGAGTCATCAACCGTAGGAGGCCCGGTGACTTGCTGCCCAAGGAGAGGGAATCCATGCTTATCCGTGTGAATGCACACTTGCAGAGGCTGTTAGATAAGGCAAACGAGGACAAGAGGTTGCTACGGAACATGAAGAATCACTATTGGGTGAGGATGCATGTTTGCAAGGTGAAAATGAAGATGTTCCAAAGGAGGTTGTCCGAGGCCCGTAAGAGGAAGAAGAAGACCAACCCGCTCCGTATCTTGGCTGAGGCCTCTCTCACTCACCATGATACTCATTAGCATCCTCCTAGCAGCAAACCCAAGAAATTTTGAGAGTTTTGAAACATTTTTGGCATTTTTGGGAATTTCACAGGTTTTGGCCATTTGACTGGTCTCACCCCGCGCGCGACCATACATGGGGGCAACTCAGAACGGGGAAAAATTTGCATTTTTGGAATTTTCATGCAAAAATACACTTTCCTATGGATGGGTTTCATATTTTATGGAGATTTGGGTTTTCAAAAGCTCAAAACACATGCAAATTTTGACTTTCTGCCCCTATTTTGAGTTGCAGAAATCTGTCTTGGGAGAAATGACTTTTGAGGGGTCAAATCAACTCCAAATTCCGAAATTCCAGTGGGGTTGGAAAGTATACTCACAGACCTTTCCAACGAGCTATCTTGCACCTGATTTGGACACCGGGAAGGCCCTCAAACAGAGCTGTGAATGTGCGCGACCAGTCAGGGAAATTTGCCTGTTTTGACCAGTTCGGCCAGCAAAACACTGTTTTCATCTTGGTTGACTTTTGAGGCATGTAAATGATGGATTTTGTGTAATTTTCATGGCATTTATATTCTTTTACTCTCCTTCATCACTTCTAGAATATTCTTTGATGTAAATGGTAAATATTTAATGCATGGATAGGTTTCCTAAGTTTTAGAGGCAAGTTGTTTTGACTGCCTATTATCTAGTGCTCAGTTTAGAATTAGTTGAAACAGCTCCTAGGAAGCTGAGCTCGACCCCTAGAGGTGGGGAAAGGAGTTAGATCATCTATATTATGCCTTCTCTTGCTCATTTTCATTGTTGGACTCTTGAGGGAGAAGCTCCTATTGTATATTTTACTTGTATCTCTGCAATTTGAGGAAAAGGAAGACCAGGGTTTTGCAGACATCATTCGGATTCTTGTGGACTCTTGTGTTGATGGTGTGTTCTCTTATTGTAATTGTAAGTGTGTTTATGTGTTCCATCTCTTTCTTTGCTGCAGCTTATTAAACAAATGAAGTGATAAAGTTTGAATTCATGCTTGCCATGCTCAGCTTTCAAATTTGTTTAATGTTTATGTTTTCCACTGTCTAGAGAGGATTCAAAGTCATTGTTTACCCTCTTTAGCTTCTCTTTTTTCTTCCTTGATCATCCATCTCAGCTAAAGGCATCAGCACAAACTCCTACCTTGCCCCAAAGACCCACCTGCAGAAACTGTGTCAAATCCCCGCACCCTAAAATTGCGGATCCTCCAATTGCCACCAAAAACCCCAAAAACTTTAAATCAACCCTCCTTATCAGTTTACTAGCCTAATATCAGTGTTCCTAATTGGGTCAGCTCATCCTATTGAAAGATCTACCGAGTTTGATTGGAGAGAGCCTTCTCATACCCCGTAGGGCTAGCTACGAGGTGAAATGGTTTGATGTTGCCTTGAAGGTTTACCTTCCTCAGCCTGGGGTGAAATCTCAAGCGCTAACATGCTCTATATCACTTAGGTTCTAGCCTCGCTCTACACCCTTGGTTCTATTACTATATATTTACCATGTGTCCTTTGAACTGCCATGTCATGCTTAGTTCATCTGCCTTGTCAGCATCTCAAGGCCAATCACCTACTGCCATATGTCCTATTGGAGGAGAGAGAAAGGGTCCCTCGGTCCTTGGTTTTTCAAAGAATTCCTTTGTAAATCCTTCTCCTCGCTACCCTCAGCAATTTTAAAAGAAGGAAATACTTAAGAATTTATGAGATTCCGATCTCAAAAAATTTTAAATTCGCCTACTCCGAGGTTCCGATATACTACTTGCTTAGTCCTTCCCGGTATCACGACCTCAGGTATTTGGAAATTGTGACCTCTAATATTTGCCTGCTCCAATATTGTGACCTCTAATATTTGCCTGCTCCGATATTATGACCACTAATATTGGGTTTCTTTCAAATAAATCACCGAGGTCATGATATGTTGAGGTTCTAATATGACGCCTTCTAATATACTGAGAATCCAACCTCTGATATTGCAACCTGATCTGATATTCGACATGGTTCTGAGGTCAAGAAATTCAGCCCTGCTACCCTGGTATCGGATCAGAACTTTCTTAAAACATAAATTACATGGAGGTTATGAAGTTCTGAGGTCCCGAGGTTCTGATCCTTTCGAAGTTTCGAGGTCTTCAAGACCCTAACTTCGGAAATCAATACATTTTGATCCAGGAGGCCATTTACAAACTTCCACATACCGTTGGAAATCTCTTTCAGATAACTTTCCAATGGAGAAGGTTTTGTGTTAGATTTGATCCTATTTTCTACTTGAAAAATGGCTCCAAACTCTCTGACATTCTTTGCACCTTGACTCTTGTTCTTGTGCCTATAACTTGGACTCCCAACCACCATAGTCATCATTTTATGTCTCATCCAATAATATTTCTTCTGTGGTGAGTAGCATACTAAATAAAACATAAACTTATGTGCATTTTAATTACAATGAAATCATTAAGATACAGGATATCACATTTGTCCCTCTCGTGTCATAATGAGGTTCATCTCATGTATTGATCTGCATAGCTTCCAATAAGATAATATTATTCCTTAACAACATCCTTAAAAGAGTCCTAGGTGCGAACTACTGAAAATATTGGGATTCCTGCATGGCACTTTTCTCATAGTAAGTTTCACACCAATCCCTAACATGGGAAGTGGCCATAAAGAGTGAAAAATCAATATTTTCTCTATCAAAAAAATTATGGATCAAAAAATATCCTTCTAACAAAATTAACCATTTGTTTAGAGCATCTACGTCTATCTGACCTTTAAATATAGTAATATCAAAAATAATTTGTACCTTAAAATAGGTAGTGCTTCCAAAGTGGTTTTTGGATGAAAATGCCTCACCTATTGGTATTTCCAAAGAATCTAGGAAATGTTATCCATCATTTTGTTCCTTTGTCGCTCGAGGGCTTCTTCGAGCAATGTTTTGATAGGATCTCCTAGTCACTCATCTTTTTCTTTTCTTCCATGGGAGGCCATTGAGATTGGTGAGGATGGTCTTACAAGGGCTCAACCAGTTCAATCCCAACTTCATATACCTCGACCTCGTTGGGGACATGCACAGAAAAGAAAAGAAAGATAAGACTACCTTAATACCACTAATCTGATTTTATGAAAGGAACAAAATGAAATACAAATTTATAACCAAAACAAAAAGATACAGTGAAACCGAAATTCAAAAAATAAATGAAAAATGTTAAAATTGTATAAATGCATAATGAAAATAAATAGCTCAAATGGTGATAGCTTATTTCTAAGAAGAGATGTGACAACGATGTGCTTTCTTGAACTATGTTACAATAAGTCTCATGGGCCCTTTTACCATGAAGAAACAATGAAAAATCCTAAACATCCAAAACCCAAACCCTAGGAGATGAAGCACCAAAAGCTTATGGGCCCCAATGGGGTAAGTTGGACATCAACTTCCTGAGGCCATAATTTTAGCATATTATTTCCATTTGGTGCATATGATAGCCCATCAAAAAGGTCTATCTCAATTTAATATCATTTGATTATCAACAAAGTTGACTGTCATCAACTCATTTCCATAAAAAGCATCATTTAGGACCTTAAAATGGATCCAGACGTTCAAGACCTGAAAACTTCCAAAATTAGAAAACTACCAAAATAGGAAAATTTTGTTGTGAGCTAGTGGAATAGGTGGGTAGGCTCCAACATCCACCTAGATTATTTATGTATGTAAAATCATATTGTATTCCCAAGTTATGTGGGAATAATTATCCACTTCATACAATTTGTTTATCATGCCATGTTATTATTCCATGTCAACCTCTGGTGTGCCACATGTCATCCTTGGGTTGTGACATGTGTCATCCTTCAGGTGTGACATGTGTTGTCCTTGGGTGTGCCATGTGTCATCCTTCGGGTGTGCCACCCCTATTGTTCCTTCAAATTTTGAAGTCCATAACCTTTTCATACGATGTTTGTTTGAGCCCGTTCAAATTGCATTCGAAATTTCTTGATGAGCTCTTCAACATAGAAGCCTTTTTTTCAACATTTGAGACCATCGATTTGGATCAGTTATGGGAATTCTCCTAGATCATCAATAGCTAAACCTTAATGCCTACATTTTTCCTTAGTTCATATGATTGATATAAAAACATTAACATGAGTGTTTAACCCAATGGTTTTGAACCAAAATGTGTTACAATGAAGTTTACAAGTTTGGAATCACCATTAATCATAATTTCAATTTGGTAAACTAATAATTAGGGAAACAAATCCTTTAATAATACAATTCATGGTTTATACATAACATTAGTTATTCGGCACTTCAAATTTGCTTGTTTTGAAAATTTTATTTATTCTTTTATGCATAGTGGTTGCCCTCCAACACTTTAAAGGTCAAAACCTGTAGACTCATCTCTCTTTTACAAACAAAATATAGGCCTCTTATATATAAGGAATTATATCCTAATCAAAATGTTGGAAATATTATCACCTCAAGGATGGTGATTCATACATTGAATATGTAACTAAAGTGTAACAAAAATCTTATAACAAATATACCAGAAAACCTTCCCTATTTAAAAATAAGAGGCAAATAAAAGTGTGGAAAATGTGACAATAAACTCATAAACTCTTAAGTGTAATGTCAACATATCAATATAACATATAACAAGGATCTTATAATCTAGACCTAAGAAATTATAAAAAATAATACTCTCATTGAAAATAGATTGATATTCTCATCCTTTAGTAAAAACAAGCAAGATTTAAATGGGCCTTGAGTGCAAGATATGTTTCTTTCAAAACACAAAATTCACTAATTATAACTTAAATGGATATTGTTGTAATTACAACTATTATTCCTTGTACTAAATAACATCCACTTTATAACAATAATAATAAAAGGATTAAAAAAAGCATTCTCAAACTTAACTACAATCATTCACAAGTAAAAAAAACTAATTACTGCTTTCTAAAACAATAATTATGCTTAGTCTTAGGCCAATTTCATATAAGAAACAACATTTCTACAATGTTGATCATGATCCCTCCCTCCTTGGTCCAATATCAATTGTCACATAAATGAAGAATTTCCTATAGCAAGTCCTAATTACCCAATATTGATATGATAGAGTTAAACATACCCACAATTCCAAAATCATATACTAGAAATGAAATCAAATACTTTAAGACTTTGACATAGCTCAAACCTCAACAATGATAAAGTAAAATTAATGATTGGATTAATGTCCATAAACACATCTTTATTCACTAAGGAAAACAAACAAAGTGGATATTGTTTTGAATCCAAGTCTTGAGCATTTTGATAGCCAACATTCACAACCAAAATTTAGGTCATAAGTGAGTTTGGTCAGTCATGGATATTCAACTGAGAATGTAGGTAATGTAGAATTTAAAAATGTAAAGATAAATTTAACCTTTTTGCAATCCCTTTATTGGCATTTATTGGCATTTGTTAATAGAAATGGTCTATTGAAGACATATCATTAGCATGAATTGGTAGGTCACTCATTCTCACCATTCCCATTTTTTTCCATGTACTTCTAATTCTTGCATGATTGTTATTTGCAAAGCTTTGGTAGGAGAAGCAAAGTAACAAAACAAGAAAGAGTAATAGATCCCAAAAAGTATTGGAAAACTTTATATGTTTTTTTTCATTCTTTCATATAACTATTGAAATAGATTATTGAAAATGAATAATCCCTCCTCTCCTAGAGTTATTTTAGTACGGAATATTTTGATTATTCTCCTGATAAAAATCATGTTATCAACATTAGGTGAATATATAGTTTTCTTGTTTTAACTATTTTGTAATTTTTTCTTTTCATAAATTCAAGTGACATCACTAAAAATAAAAATTTACAAAAAAAATAATACTATGATTTATTTTAATTACAGTTATATTTAATTTACCATCATATTTACAATTTTTGTGATGATAAGAAAATTCATTAACACTGTGTTTTATCTATAATCTTTGACAATAATAAGACATATTTTCTAAAGATGAGCAAATTAATTTCACATAAATTATACAAAATTAATAAATAAACACATCATTATATATTTAAAAAAATTATTACGTCATAAGGCATTTCCCTTTGAGAACAACTCCCTCAGCTGCCACTGTGTACTGGTCTATGCCATCTGACATAATGTTAGACAATTGAAGTATCTGAGGCCATCAGATCAATAATTAATACAAAACTAATAATTAGAGCGATGTCTTCTTAGTTGTTTTTGGAATCAATAATGACCCTGATAGGAACTGATAACGACCTTGGAGATATCATCCATAGTTACTACAATTGGTGCATAGACCCCATTTTAACTAAATCTAGTCGAATCGGGACGCTACGTGTGCAACCTGTTCAAATTTTGTGGAGAAGGCTTTGTGGAATTTGTTTAGATTTACAGTGATTATGTAGCACTAACCCACTTTTGTCACACTCCTTCAGAACCAATTCGATGTCATTTATGATCCCTCAAGAGTCAAGGAAAGTGCTTGTTGATTATGGTTTTTATGTTTTGGCTCCTCTATTTTTCTTTGTATTTATGCTCTTTTTGCATGGGCAAAGGGGATTCTATATGAGAGTGTAGTTTCTTTGGGATTCTTGAAAAAAAATTGTATTCTGTAACGCGTCAAGGGTTGTGGGGTTTATGCATTTGTCATGTAATTATGCATAGAGGGAGTGTCATTTATGTAGATCCTCGTACTCCTATTTAGTGTGGCTGGAGGGTTGTTGACATTTGTGATATCCAAAAACGTTCATTTTATCATTGTTGCAGGTAATGGAAAATTGTGAGGTCGTCTCTGTTATAGACATTTTTGTGCCTTACAGCTATAAGCATGAAATGTCCATAATCCAAGGGATCCAAAGTCCCTAAACATGTTGTTCCTACCCCTAGAGGAACAAGGCTAACAAACCACAGCAATTCACAGAAGTTCTCCACCACAAACTGCTCAAAAACAAGTCAATTCAGGATCAATTCAGAAGCTCCACTAGCTGCCTGCGTTGAAATGCAGAAGCTACACTGGCTAGTTGCATTGCAACGCAGGTGGAAGCACTACCAGGGTGCGCTGAGCGGGAAATGACAAATGTCAGGGTCTCTTGTGAGAGGTGTCAAGACTGTGGAAACTTCCAGAATCTTCCTCCATGACACTTGCCTTGCTGAGTTCGACTAAGTGATGAGTAAGAGGGTCTTAGCCTCCAAGTGGAAGTAAGAACTGACAGAGAGAGAGGACACTAGTCAGATCACAAGCTGACTCATCCTCACTCCAAACATCTATATATGGATCTCTTCTCCATGAGATCTAGAGGCTGGAATTTTGTTATTGCAAAGAATTGCTGTTGGTTTGAGATTGGAATCATTGGGTGCTTAATGCTTTGAAGGGAGGTGAAGAAAGGATTTCATTCGCTGGGAGGTAGATGCTGGATTGGAACTCTCTTGGTTGTATCTCCTCCTGAACCTTGTTATTCATCAATAAAGCTATCTTGGTTTCTCCTATATACTGATGTATCTTTGATGTATGATTGCATTAGTATGTTTAGTTTATTTCTAATCCTGAACTAGTTATGAATATGAATCTATGTCTTTGTGTAGTGTTCCCTTCTTGTGATCTTGCAGGAACCTGTTGAAGCTGGGCGAGCGAGAAGGCAAGTAGCTGGGAACTCTCAAAGAGAAGAGAAACCGGATTGAGGGACAAACGGAAGACACTGGTTAGTCCATCCATCTCTCTTCATTCTTAATTCATAAAGGAAGAATACTAGAATAGCTGTTTCTGTTTGTTGCTAAGGCACTGTCACACCTTAGATGGATAGGATTGTCCTGCATAGGCATTTTTCCCCACAACAAATTGGCGACTCCGCTGGGGAGATCTGTTTAGTCATTTTATTTGTGTTTCTATCATTGTTTGTTTCATAGGCTCAACAGCAGCAATCGAATTGCATCTGCTATTCTCAGATGCAAAGTAGACAGCTGCTGCTTTGATCCAATCACTGGATTTGTCTATGATTTGAACAATGGACTCACAAATGATTTGATGATCCTTTGTGATAGATCTTAGTCCTCCTTCAAAGCATCCCTTTGATTGTACCTTGCTTGTTGCTTTGATTTGGCCTGAAACTGTAGATTAAATAGCAAACTGTGACCCAAAACCCAGTGAGGAACTCTCGTTTCTCCTTCAGCGCAGGCTCTGTGAAGAGACTCTGCATTTCAACATAGTTCCCATGAAGGCTACCTGCGTTGAAATTCAGTTTCCCTGTTATACAGGTGCGCTGATCCAGTTAGACCTTGTGCAGCTGGGGTTCTCTGCTCTATTTTGCCTTGTTTTGATCTCTGATTTTTGCAGCCTGTAACCAGCATAGGTACATGTCTGATAGCCCCTTTTTCTCTGCTTAAATTCCGCCTCCTTTTGTACAAAAGACTGTGATTGTTTTTATGTGTTTGTGGCATCATTTACAGTTTCCCTTTGCAAGAGTGAAATAGTCATCCTGTAGCCCTTGATTCAGATCTGTTGATTGTGATCTTAGGAGAGAGTTCATTGGTTGTTTACAGTTGGTTATACATTCATTTTTGCTTTTGGTTTGAGTTTGTCTCTTTTGAGTGTCAAAACAAGTATTCATTTCGAAAATCGTTAAGTGTTGTAATCTCTTCTACCCTTTCTGATTTCGAAAAAGTAAACTTGTTTATATTTGTCATTTAAAAGCAAATTCAAAGTTGTGCAAAAAGCTTTCTTTTTAGGCATCAATATTAAGAAAGAGGAAAACAAACACTTGCATTGTGCATTTGCATCTTGATAGTTTGCATGATTGATTTAGGGAAAGTGCATTTAGAGTGTGCTGATTGCTCTCTGAGAAAAGATGGTGTCTTTCTTTTCCCTTTGTAGCTAGGATTTTCATTGTTGAAAAAGAGATAAAATTTGCTTATCATCTTTTAGATTGCATTTAGGAAGTTGTCTATACATCTCGTGGTGAACCTCAAAAGGCAAACTTCTAAGAAAGATCAACATAAAATAAACTGAATGAACTTAATAACGCTTTGTAACATAACGCACAACATAGAGGTCTAGGCTAGAGACGTGTTCCGGCGTCATAAAACCTGGTATCTGTTGGCCTCGCTGATGGTTGGGTGATTCCTCCTGAGAGACCAAAAGTGCCAATACGGATTGTGCTCCCACGTACCGTCGAGTATATATTGGGAGACCCCTATAGGCATAAAACCTTTATCCTTAGGAAGCCGTGTTGGCCGCCCTACTGATCGCAATGCACTGAACACGGCATTCGGGAAGATTGACCACCCGTACCTTAAAAAGTATTCTGCGGTTTTGCGAAAAGTTTGGCACGCCCTCTACCTAGAACTCCAGAGCAGTTCCTTTTGGCCTTTTTCAGACTCTATAACGGAAAAAGTCCATCCGAGCATTTGTCACTTCGAGCTCGTTAAAACATCGGAGACTAGAGTCATCTTTAGCTTTTTCTCGACTCTTTAAAACTGAAAAAGAAAGTTGTGTCTAAAGCGTCGTTAAAATTTATTTTAAACGGAATAATCATCACCATTCCCTCGTTGATCTTCGAAGTTAGTCTCTTTTCATCGTAAATTCTTGTAGAATCGCTAGAAAATCTTTTGGATAGACTAGATATGTCTGAACAACCGTCGACATCCAGGACTATGTCATCCGACACAGCAGCGGCAGAGCCTCCTGCTGCTACCCCAACGATGTTCGATGGTATACCATCTGTCCCGGCAAGTTATCAACAACAAGTCGGAGTCCCATCAAAGACTGCTTCGATGACATGGTTAGTTCCTATTTCTTCATCCGGATTATCATCTAGTATTTCTTATGTTGAAACTCAACAAATTGATCCAATGTGTCTTCAAAGGCCAATCTGCCCTTTAAGTACTAGATTGCCACCATATGGAGGGAAATATGCCTTTTCATTGTTCCCTCCCGGAGAACAACCATATGGGAGTTTACAACAAAGTTCAGGTCAAACTGGAATTACATCCAGCGGTTGGATACCAATACTGCCTCAGCAACCAAGGGTTGCATATTCAATGCAACCAGTCCACCCTGTGTCGAATATTCCCACTATACCTGGTATGGTGATTGCGTCGCAAGTACAAGCGCTACCTGTTGTATGTCAACCCCAAGTTTCTCAGGTTGCAATACAACAACCTCTTGTCTCGACAACTCAATCACAACCTCAGGTTAGTGCCTCCTTATCTGGGGCGACTCAGGCTCAAACAAGTACTATGACTCCTCATCTTGGTCAATCATCCAGTATTGGACAACAGCAAATGGTCCAACAACCAGGGCTAGTTCAATCTCAACAACCGCAATTCCAGCAATCATATCAAGGACCTGAGCAACAAGTCTTTGTAAGTAATGGGCAACTGCATTTCCAAAGCGGTTATCAACAACCATACTATAATGGTTATGCCCATCAACCTTGTCAAAGTTTCCAGCATCAAATACATTATGCTGGTATGCAAAGACCCACTGCTCAGGCGATTCCATCTTATCCTGGGTATGCTTCTCCTAACCTGAATCAACAGTTTCCCTTTATAGCAACTCCAGAATTACCAAATCTAAACTGGCTGACGAATGATCCAATTGCTTATGCCCCTTTGTGGCCAGCGATTCCGCATAAACTTTCGTCAGATATTCCTAAATTTAATGGAAATCCGGGTGAAGATCCGTCAAATCATGTGATGACATTTCATATGTGGTGTTCATCAAACACCCTGAATGATGATTCGATAAGACTTCGCCTTTTTCAGAGGACGTTAACGGGTCCAGCGGCAAAATGGTATATTGAATTGCCTAGAGCTTCGTTCGACAATTTCAATACCTTAGCCACGATTTTCTTAACCCATTTTCAATTACCGATAAGGTATGAAACGGGAACGGAACTCCTAACCAATTTCAAACAGACAACGGCCACTCACATATCTGATCATATACATGAGTGGCGACGTCGTCGTAGGATGGTAAAAACGTACGTTCCCGATCAGCTATTAGCTAAATGGTTTATCAGGTCGTTACTTCCTGCCATAACGGAAGATGTGGCAAAGGGGGGAGTCGTAACGGAAGAGCAAGTTATCGCTCATGCGCAATATCTAGACTTGGTCTATACTCAGTCTGGCACGCTCTACGACAAAATACCTGACGCCCCTAGGCTGGAATTCTCAATTCCTCCTCCTCCTAAATCAAACAATGACTCTCACGCCGGTGATGGCGTGATTGGCACGAAAAACGTGAAATCGACAAAGGCTATGTCCAAGAAATCCCGTAAGATTTCAGATCAAAATGCAAAAGAAGAACTTCTTACCTCGGAAGTAAATGCCATGTCGACCGACAAGGGCAAAAAACTGAAGCAACCAGGGGGCAAGAAGAGAAAGAAAGGGAGAAAAAAGAAGCACGATAAAGCTTCTACAAACCCTTCTGGGAAAAGGAAACCCCCTGCGGGGTGTCATATATGTGATGAGGATCATCGGACGAACGAATGTCCATACAAAGCCGAGCTTAAAATATGCTTTAAGAGTTCAAAAACCTCAGCAGTATTAACTGATCCGTTTCCAAACCCAGGAACCAAACTGGTTGCTAATCAAAATGCTTCTCGATCCCAAGTACTTATGTTGTCTATCTCAAAGCAGCAAAATGATGCTTTGACAAGGAATAAAGATTACGGGAATCCACAACTGTCGAATAACAAGGCTAATGAACAACCTAGTAGTTCGACGACAACTTTGACCGAAGTTGTGCCACCCATCATTCCTGAACAAATGATAAAGTCGCCAAAGGGAATAGTACACAAATCGACATTTAATCCTCGTGCAAAAATAGCACAGAATTATAATATAATAGAGGACCTGGCCCAATCGTCGTCCGCTATGTCGACACTTGAGGTACCGCAAAATTGCCCCTCCCAAGAGCAAGCTTTATTATCAGCAATAGGTGGGATTGGCCCAAGGGATTCCAATCTTGTGGCCTTTGATCATAAAGGATATGACCCTCAGTTACCAGCTCAACTAGCTTTCCTTATTCAAGTGAAAGCCCTCAACAAAATTGTTCATCGAACAATTATTGATGAGGGGGCATCCACATGTATTATGTCGATGAGTTGCTGGAAAAATTTAGGCTCACTACCCTTGTCGCAATCTTCAACAATGATAAAAGCATTTGATGGACGATCATACACTCCATACGGGATTTTAAATAACTTGAAAGTTGAACTAGGGGGCAAAACAATAGAAGTTGACGTTGAAGTAATCGACGGAAACCTCGATTACAACATCCTACTGGGAAGGCCCTGGATATATGCCATGGCCGCAGTTGTGTCGACCTACTTCAGGAAGATTGCATTTCCCTTTCAAGGAAGAATTACAATCATCGACCAACAAACATTTCTCCCCAACAGTTCACAAGCTACGGAAAGCATTCCAATGATCCATGGAAGAAATCATTCACTTCAAAATATTAGAGTAGGCATCCTAAAAGACCCTGCCTTAATGGGTACTTTTTCCCTACCACCTCCGAGTAATCTGGCGGAAGTAGACACAGTGGAAACCTACAATATGAAATCTTCTATATCTAATGGATTCGGAAGATTCCTAAACATTTTGTCAACATGGATCATCGCCCTAATAGAAATATTGTAGCAATCAATTTTCTTGGCTTGGGGGGCAAACCCAAATCAACACTCATCGAGTGTTTGGATAGATAGGTCTAAGGAATATGGCACCTCTTAAAATCCTTCGTCACTTGTACATTCTACAAATGAAGGAATCATTCAATCAATGGTAATTGACGGAGCGCCATGGAATGAATCCCACCATCGTTCCCTTCTCTCGGATTGTGGAGAAGATACTAAAGATGACCTTTATCATCCTTCAGTTTTCGATTTTCTATCAAATACTGTAAATACAGTGGGCTCCGAGGACGGTTCTAATCTCGTGTCAACCTCGTTAAAAAATGAAACAAGGAGTCATGAGGATAGTTCTTTTACTGTTTCAACCTCATTAAAAAATGAAAACAATCCCCTTTCCAAATCTCAAAGGTAAGCCTTCATTCCAACCACCAAGTTGAATGCAATGAAGCTTGGGGGGCATGCACCTCGATTTGTGTTATTATGTTGGGGGCATGCAAACTTATATCGAGAATTTTTAGCACACAATTCATGCTCGTTAAAAAATAAACACAAGATCCGAGCAGTTTTAGCACATAGTTCATGCTCGTTAAAAAATAAACATAAGACCGAGCAAATTTTTCCACCCGCGTTTAAGCTCGTTAAAAAATGAACTATTCCGGTAAATAACCACCGTGAATGTAGCGACATCAGCCATTAAAGCCTTGGTCATGTTTGCCCACCACCTCCACTTTTCCATTGGCCGATCATTCACCTCCATATGATTGTTTACCCATTTTGAGGAACAACTGCGAAGAGTGATTTCACTAGCCATCTTTGTGACACTGTCGTGATTTGGAAATTCCAATCCTTCCCTGGAATCAGCTGCTCCCCCCTTTTTATCACTCGTTCCTCAAAAGACGAGTCTTCTTTAAGCTCTTTTCATCTGATTCGTAAAATATGAAAAGATTGCCGAGTTTTGGCCTTCCAGCTCGTTAAAGTGACCGGAAGATCTATCCCTCCTCTAGATTTTAATCTTTTTGGACCTAAGGGATTATTGCACAAAAAGATCGAGCGCTTGTTTTATTCGGCCTGTTAAAGCTATCGAAAATTCATCCCTTCTGTATTGTTTTATACTTTTTCGGACTTAAGGGATTAGATGACGAAAAAGAACTTTTGGAGTTAACTTTATGTACCTTTTTAGACTCTCTAAAAATGAAAAGGACCGAGTTATCCTTGTCGTTAGACTCGTTAAATGCATTAAATAGCGACAAACTTGTCTTTAGATGAGAACGAGTTTCCCTATCGCTAGGCTCGTTAAAACATAGCGATGGGCTTGCCCGAAGGGCAAGTTATAGAACAAGCATATGTTATCCTCCTCAAGCTTGGCAAAAATAAAGAGGTACTGGTCAGCAATGACTGGGGAAAAATTGGGAGAAACTCAAGAAAACTTTGATGGTAGCAAGTCGCTCTTGAACATGACACTTTTCCTCCATACCACAATCGGGTTAGGTTGTTTCTTTCACCGGTCACATCACCATGGTCTCGCCATACCATCCATACTTGGGGTAATTCTACCAATCCATTGCATCAATGTCGCCATATCTTCAAGAGAAGTCGTTCAGAGAAGTCACCTGTGTCCCATCCACTACCATACATTATACTCTTTCATGACCGCCACCCTGAATCATATGTCATCAGATCGTTTTCACCTCCATCAAAATCATTAGCTCTGTTCTGTGTCATTGATGTGGGATTCATTAAGGCCCTCCTTTGACGAATCGCTTCTTGTCGACATCAGCTCATTATCCAAGAAGTTGATCTAGGAACACCCCCTTTAGTACTTTGAAGCTTGCATGCCTCAATGGCAAGTTTCTCACTTCCGGCGACAGGTATACATCAATGACCTTCGACCGAAAGATTTTGCATGGTGTTCGACGCCAAGTCCTCTATTCACACCACGTGAATTTTACTGCAGTACCTTGAGGGTCATCTTCATTATCGGTGATTCCTCTCGCGCTTGTTAACAGTTTACATCATTGACTGGTAATCAAGGGATGTCTTTCCATGTTCGACTTCAGAGCAATTCTCACATGGATCGACTTGCAGTTAGAGTGAAGATCAGACGAGATTGAAGACCCCGGATCTAGTTTCATCCATCCGGGCTGCGATATATATTCAGAAAATAAAGACATGGAAATGTACAGCTTTACAGCACAGATAATCATCCTACCAAAAGGATGATGGCTCTATCAGAATCATCAGTCTATCATCAGACGATTGTCTGTTATATGTACATGAAAATGAATTTATAAAGCTGAGCATGGGAATGCCCGCCTCAGCTAGATCATGAAAAAAGTATGAAAATAATGTATTGTATTGTATTGTATTACAGGTCTCCTCCGAGCATTGAAAGAACTTCAGATCCTCCTAATAAAGCATTTCACCCGATAAACGGCCTCATACTTTAGGGGGCAACTGTTATAGACATTTTTGTGCCTTACAACTATAAGCATGAAATGTCCATAATCCAAGGGATCCAAATTCCCTAAACATGTTGTTCCTACCCCTAGAGGAACAAGGCTAACAAACCACAGCAATTCACAGAAGTTCTCCACCAGAAACTGCTCAAAAACAAGTCAATTCAGGATCAATTCAGAAGCTCCACTAGCTGCCTGCGTTGAAATGCAGAAGCTACACTGGCTAGTTGCATTGCAATGCAGGTGGAAGCACTACCAGGGTGCGCTGAGCGGGAAATGACAAATGTCAGGGTCTCTTGTGAGAGGTGTCAAGACTGTGGAAGCTTCCAGAATCTTCCTCCATGACACTTGCCTTGCTGAGTTCGACTAAGTGATGAGTAAGAGGGTCTTAGCCTCCAAGTGGAAGTAAGAACTGACAGAGAGAGAGGACACTAGTCAGATCACAAGCTGACTCATCCTCACTCCAAACATCTATATATGGATCTCTTTTCCATGAGATCTAGAGGCTAGGATTTTGTTATTGCAAAGAATTGTTGTTGGTTTGAGATTGGAATCATTGGGTGCTTAATGCTTTGAAGAGAGGTGAAGAAAGGATTTCATTCGTTGGGAGGTAGATGCTGGATTGGAACTCTCTTGGTTGTATCTCCTCCTGAACCTTGTTATTCATCAATAAAGCTATCTTGGTTTCTCCTATATACTGATGTATCTTTGATGTATGATTGCATTAGTATGTTTAGTTTATTTCTAATCCTGAACTAGTTATGAATATGAATCTATGTCTTTGTGTAGTGTTCCCTTCTTGTGATCTTGCAGGAACCTGTTGAAGTTGGGCGAGCGAGAAGGAAAGTAGCTAGGAACTCTCAAAGAGAAGAGAAACCGGATCGAGGGACAAATGGAAGACACCGGTTAGTCCATCCATCTCTCTTCATTCTTAATTCATAAAGGAAGAATACTAGAATAGTTGTTTCTGTTTGTTGCTAAGGCACTGTCACACCTTAGGTGGATAGGATCGTCCTGCATAGGCATTTTTCCCCACAACAGTCTCCTTTGATCTAAATATGAACATTGGCACCTTCTTCGCATCTTTATCAATTGATTAGACCTTAGGATTTGATTGCACACATTCTCAGGGATTGAACCAGTTTTGCTTCTTCTTGATTTGGGAGATCTTCCTCTCTGCATTATCTCAGAAGGTGGTTTTGTTGAGGAAAACACAATTGTTATGACATAATCATTATTTTGAATCATTTGTCCTTAAAGACACATATGAAGGTCAAGCTGGTTTCCCATAAGTGTCTATTGGAAAAGATTGCGCATGAAGTCATCCTTTTGAAGTTAGACGATGTGCTCAAGACTAAGAGCCACAAGGGAGTTTGTGAGTTGTTTATCCTTCATCAAAGGCTCTACTTGACACACTTAGACTCATATTGCAAATCTTGTATGGTCTTCCTAAGCTCCAAGATGGTTTCTTCGACTATAAGAAATCCATGATCATTTGTAAGCAACTCATGTCTAGGAGTTGGTTCATGTCTACGAGGTGGTTCAATGGTATAACATTGAAGGTTCATTGGTTGATGCCTATCTCACATTTGGGTAATATTAGATAGGAATAAATTGAAGGGGGAATGGGAGATGGGAAAGATGGAGATGGACCACAAGTTATTTCTTGGATTTGAATAGCATGTAGCTTTTATTATAAATGAGCAAGTTGCATTCTTAGTTGTTGGTTCTCCTTTTGCACTTCAAGAACTTCAAACTCTTCATTTGCAACACAAACCTACACATTGGAAAATCGTAAAGACTCCCCATCATTACTAATCCTTATTTTCTCACAAGAGAGACTAATACACAGCTTGAACAAAAACTAGTTATCTCCCATCTTTTTGCGCATTTTATTTGCTCGATCTGCCTAATGTAGAGTATCTTGTGTCTTTGAGTATGGAAGATTACTAGGCATGCTATTCACAATCATTGTTGCCTGAAAATCCCCTCCTAATGGAACCTTCATTTCACTAAGGTATAGTATAAGTTAGTGATGATAAGCATCCATGCCTTCTCAAGATAAAGTAGGCTAACAAAATAAAGCAACATTGTACTAAACAATGTTCTCATATCCCCTTATCACTCAAGCATTGATCATTGACTATACTTCTGAATCTCTCTAAATGAGAAGTTAAACAATGAGTGGTTTATGTTGGCCCCTTATAGAGATTTGACTATTCTTTGGTATGTGGTAAGAGCTCTCTCCAAACCAGAAAAATCTACAAGAGACAATTTTCCCGCACGAGTCATTGTACTCTGATTTCCTTGACGAAGCAAGGTCATCACCTTCAACCACCAATTATTGGAAAATAGACATGAATAAACTTCTTTAGCATGTATCTGTCTAAAATTTAAACAAGTCAGATTCTCAAGAGAAACCATACCTCTTCAATAGAATATGCTCGATAATGTGTAAGCCCTATAGCCACAATACCCCTGAAACATATTGGAGAAATTTTATATCATCCAGGTTAAGAAAAGATTTAAACTATTCCAAAAGAGATGCAACTAGTCACAAAAGGCTTCATAGAACCTACTTGTTTATCCTCTCTCGAAACAAAAGGTCTACCTAGTGATATGAGGTCTTTGATAGAATCATTGTAAACCTCTAGATAAGATAGTTTCATAACATGCTTTCCATTGTGACTTTGTTGCCTAATATTTCCAAGCATACCCTTTATAGCCAAAACCATAAAAATCTGGATTGTTAACAATACCTAACATTGTGTGTGTTTTCCTTGCCCCCATTTCCCTGTAGAAAAATACAGATCCATTTCTCCCTTACGGAACACCTTCAATAAGCTCTATTGTGTTGTATATTCTCATCCCAAAGATACAAAATGTCCAAAAATTTATGCTACATTTTAAAATTCAAATATGTCAAGCATGAGAAACAAAGAAAAATGTGAACCAACATACCTAGTTATGTAGACATCCTCTTGCTCTGCAGTGTCAGGGAAGGCTGCTTCAAATGCATAATGTCGACCATGAAGTCCCTTTAGTCTTAGAATCAAATTTAGTCAGGGAAAGGTCTGTGTTGTGGGTCCCTACTTCAATTTATTTATGGGAAAGAGGTCGCACTCTAACGTGAACCATAATTCTTTCTACCTTCCATTCCATATACAAAAAAATACTTCAGTTTAGGTCTTGGCCTCTAAGGTGGGTAATTATGAAATCTTTGTATTTATATTTGATATCAATGGTTCTGTTGAGCTAGTGTCACTATCTTTCTTTCTAATTCAGGATATGCTACTTGTTTCTCTGAGCCAATGATACTGTCTGTATGATTTAATGGTTTTCACTTGATTGAATTCTCATTTAAATTGTTGCAATCCCTCAAGGAATAGGTGAGTAGAGTAATGTTGTTCTACAAAACTATTAGGAAAATGCAAAGTTTTTCATGTGTGCGTGCTTGCAGAAAGGAAATAGGAGTGTACAGAAAAATCTAGGTTACCTCTTGTTTTGGAAGAAATGGAACAACATCCAGTTTGTGACAAGTGCATCATTTCTCCTCACAGTTTACTCTAATTATCTTATTGTTTCTCACAAGAACCTTCAATAATTGGGTGGAGTTGTGCAACCCTCAGAGTTTTTATCTCAATCTCAGGTATGTATTCGATGTCTCTTAAAGCATGCTTTCCAATCCTAGCAGCTACCAACATCAAATGATTATATGTTTTATCTTCGACAAGTCTTCTATCTTTTTGGTTTCCAATTCCCAGTCAAATATTCAGATTTTGGGACAATTCAAGCATCAAACTAACATTTCGATAAGGACTAAATCAAAATACACTTTGGATAATAAAACTAAAAAAGAAAGCATTATTTGGTTTTATATCATGCAACTAACAGTTGTTTTGACTTGGGAAGTTGTTGTTCCTTCTCTTGTAAGCAAACCCAAACTTTCTCTTGCTCTAGTACGGTCCTCTCCTCCATTGGCACCAAGTAAGACCACTTATTCTAGATTTTTTCAATGAACAAGGCCAGTCTTTGGAAATTGTCAACAACTTTGTGTTCACATGCTTACTATCTAAATGCACTATTTTCATAATAGTACGCTCCAATTTTTGTATCACAATCAATGACCTCATCCTTGAGTACTCGGGGTCAAACTTACTACATATATTTGGCATTGGTAACAAACAAGTCCAAACAAATAGTCAAGAACATCAAGCTCTTAATTCAAAGATTGTATGGCCCTATTTAGGTTCTGTCTAAATTTTGGAGTTCTTCTTACAGTTTGTGGCAATCCCTTACTCCTGGTCAAAGCTTTGATTTTGTTTACATCCGTGTAGCTCCTCAAGCCACCATCTATGTTCAAAGCTATGATATGAATTGATCAAATCTATAATCTTGGGTAGGCAAAAAGTTAGTATTTATATTGCTGAGTAGAGGTCTCTTACAATGACCTGTAGCGAAAAAATATCTGATTAAAGATGTGTTTTGTTTTGTTTTATGCAACCAGCTCACAAATAGATAGATCAATGACTTAAAAAGTATCCTCTTCGAGGGGGATACCTCCTTTACATTACATAAATGAATAATTCTTGGATGATACAAATGACAAGACCTCCATTGTATATATAAGAGTCTAAGGGGTCACAATATAATCAGAATCTACATAAAAATATAATGTAAGGGCACAACAATAACAATAGTGGGCTTCTATGGGGCACAAAACTAACAATATGCGGGCTACATGGGTACAATAATAACAATAAGGGGGATACACTAGTATTATAGGGACCTAAAATGCCCCTCTCCTTCAAAAAAAAGTTGTCCTCAACGCTTGAGTAGTTTTGGATTCTTCTGTATAAAATTATCATCCTCTCATGTGGAATCTTCTGTGGGTAAGTTCTTCCACTTAATGAGATACTCTGAAATTGATCAATTATGTAGTTGTTGAGTACTTGTTTCCTTGACTACTTCAGGCTCACATATGATTTTTCCTTCTTTGTTAAGTTCTGGAAATACTGTTTGAACTGGAAGCTTGTCACTTATAACCTTCTTTAAGCAATAAACATGGAATACTCGGTGTACTCAGAAAGATGCAGGCAGCTCCAATTTGTATGTCATAGTACCAATATTGTGCAACACCTTGTAAGGACTGTAGTACTTGGGCAACAATTTATTATCCTTCTTAGCTTGCTCGAGAGACATTTGTTTGTATGGTTGTAGCCATAAAAATACCCAGTCACCCACATCAAAACTTCTTTCACCGTGATGTTGATATGCCTGTTGTTTCATTCAATTCCGTGTCAGAGTGAGGTTATCATTTAAGAGTTGGAGAACTTTTTGTTGATGATCGATTTGATCTTCCAATGCTTGAACCTTAGAATTTTCTCTTAAAATAAGATGTGATTTATGGTGAATGATATCCATAAAGTTCTATAAATAGGGTCATTTTTTTTGTAGTATGGAAGGAAGTGTTATACCACCTTTCAGCTAGAGGTAACCACTTTACCCATTGTGTTTATTTGTTAGATACAAATAAACGAAGATATATTTCCAAACATTTGTTCACTATATCAGTTTTCCCATCAGATTGAGGATGATAAGATGAGCGATGAGCACATTGAGCACAAAGACAAGAAGATAATTCCATCCAAGAATTTCCAGTGAAAATGGGATCTCTGTCACTTACTATAGTGTTTGTATTTCCATGAAGTTTTTGAATTGTTTCCATAAATGCAGTAGAAATTGTGTTGGCTTTAAAAGGATGAGATAATGCACAAAAGTGGGCATACTTGGTAAGTCTATCAACTACCACCATGATGAAACTCTTTCCTTTAGAGTTGGGTAAACTTGTGATAAAATCCATTGATGCCTCTTCCCGACGCTAACTTGGAATGGATAAAGTTTGTTGCAGACACAGGGTCTTAACTATCCCAACTTTGTTTTGTTGGCAAACCAAGAAAATTTCCACAAATTTTTGAATATCATATTTAAGGTCATCCCAAAAAAAATCCTTCTTAACCCTATGGTAAATTTTTAAAAATCCTGAGTGCCCTCCTAAGGGAGAGGTGTGAAATTCCAAAAGAATATTTTGTTTGAGTTGGTAATTATTACAAAGATATAAGTGATATTTGTACCATAATGAATCATTTTTCCAGCTAAATGCATCATATATACTTGGATCTTGCTGCAACTTTTGAATGACTGACAACACCTCTTCATCATTCTTCCATTTATCCCTTGCTTCAGTTATCCACTCAGGTTGGATAATAGAAATGGCACAAATCAATGCCTCCACATCCTCATCCTTTCTTGAGAATGTATCTTGTTAGCACTCTGTAATTATCTGAGGTTGTGGAATAAAACAAAGAGGTCACCACAAAACCAATTTTGGAGTTGGGAATCTATCCCTTCCAACTCCAAAGAGGAATCTCTATGTTTGATTTAGCTATGTTCTTTTGAATAATATTAGGTTCAGCTTTTGATTTTCAAATTCGTTTCATGGATTAAATGCCTAAAACTTCCATTAGGCTATGGAGTCTACTAATTCAACATGGATCTGTCTCAAATTTTCAAAGGAGTTTCATAGGACAAGGTAGTTGAACTAATTGGATCCTTTATATTTAAATGAAGTGTGATAGAAGAAAAGATATAAGTTCAATTGAAGCTAAAGAGTAGTTAAGAATTCTTTAGCATGATATCAAAAGAAAACGTTTAATTATTCACAGCCAAAATCAGAGTGTATTTTTCAACAAATTATGTTCATCACCTTTCTGTAAAATAATTCAGATTTAAGAACACATAAGTGTGGAAACAAACACATAGACAGTGAGAGAAGAACTTCACCAAATATTCCAACACATGAATCTTGTGAAGATGTCCTTTTTATTACCAATCAGCCATCAAGTGAAAATAGTACAATAGCTTTCTGGAATGCAAAAATCAACCCTTGATACTTCAAAAACAAAAGTATTTATACAAATCCTAAACTAAAATATCTTGAAAAATATCAAGATTTATTACAAATATCTATACAAATATCTTGAAACAAAACTCAAGATTTTATTTCAAAAATTATAAAAACAAACTAAATTGCTAATAATATCAGTCGGCTGAGTTCTGGCACTGTTTCTGGGCCTTTAAATGAGAAAATGTTGTTTATCATGCTAGAAGATGTGTTGTGTTGTCCCACTTTTCACTACATTCTGTTTTGATGATTGTTGTGATGAATGTGCAATGTTGTCCTCTATCCTTTTGTTGCTTGCTACTTAAAACATGGTGGAAAGGTCCTCGTTGTCTCTTTCCCTTTGCTGCTTCTACTATTATTTTAGTTTAATCATTTTCCGATCTCTTTACATTAATTTAATCCCATTGATAGACTATTGGAAAATTTGGGGAAATAAATTTTAATCATAATATATCTGGAGAAAATGGGGTGATTCTTTTGGAAATCTCATTATGATCCATTTTAACGATGAAATCCAGGGGGGTCAATTCTTCCAAATTATGAATGGATGCGCGTGGAGCAGCCAAGTGGCAGCTAGGGACAGGAAGAAATGAACATCAGGATAGTGAGTTAAAATAGTTGCGTGAATGGAGGTTGGGAGAATGGAACGGTAAGCGGGAACGGGATTAGGTGGGAGGAGGTACGTGGCAGTAGGGGAGTGGAGGTGGAACGGAAGCGCAGGACCGTTGGTGAGAAAGAAGTGAGGGCTAAGTGGTTTTTGGAGTGGGGTGTGAGTGGTTTGTGGTAAGTTAAGGGGGTGCAAAATAATATGAGAGGGACACGTAGTGGCGGGGCCCAGTGGGGAAACTTGTTTATCGGACCCCCCCCCCCCCCAGCTGCTAAAGGGAAACATAGTGGGGGGGGCCAAAAAGGCCTGGGAGCCATCGATCTAGGTGGAGTCAATCTCGGTCATTCAAAGATGAGGGGTATTTAATTAATCATGGCCTTTGAAAAGAGACGGACCCGAAAGCCCTTTAAATCCATTATATAAAATATCACATTCGTCAGGGCTTTCTCATAGCACAATTGGAGAGGGGCTGGAAAAGGAGGGACTTAAGACTCGTGTGATCCCCAATTGCAATATCGCAATTGACAGGAAAGGACTTATCGCAATCAGTGAGGCAATGAAACTTACGATATTACAATCTGCGTGTGGGATTTTATCACAATCGGCAAGAAGTGTTAACCGTAGACCTGGACCTGAAATGTATTAAAAAATAGTATATAGTATTTTGGATCTGAGAGGGCTCCACACATATCACAATCACAATGGTTGGGGGAATGGGCCTTGGTTATTGTGAGTTGTGATTGCGATTGTGCAATGACAATTAGAAAGGAGACATGGGAGCCAATTTCTATATACGTGGCACTGTGGGGCCCATATCTCTTGCAGTCGAGGAAGAAGTAGAAGTGTAAAGGCTTTCGGGAAACGTAACAACATATTAACAAAAGGAACATAGGTATGGCCCAGGAATGAGAGTTAACAAAAATAGCACAAGGCTAGATTTAAAATGGATTAAGACTAGAGTTTATGGAAACAGACGTAAAATGGGCATGATTGGGTTAATGGAAATCTGGAAATGAGGCGGTGGTTATATGGGTCTCGGCCAGATTTAAAAATCATATTGCATATTCACATAGGGGAAATATTTTTCACAAAGGATAGATGCAAATATAATTTAAAACTGTAGTAGAAATAGTTCTCGAGCCTTTATTTACTTTTGAAGTTCAATTTCGTCCTGGCCTATCTTTTAATCCAAGAATTGAATTTATGCGTAGGATATACCATTGGAAAGTTGCTTCTGAGAAATTTTGTTGGGTGTGGAGCCTAATTATCTTCTTTATTTAGAGGTATCACCACACTGGACCCCAGTTCATAATGTGGCGGCAACATTGCCTGTAAAATATACGCTGCAGGGGGGGTCCTGTAAAATTGCCTTGTAAAATGTTGTAATTTCATATTCAATCTGGGTCGTTCATTAGGCAAAGATCTAACGGTATAAGTTATGTTTAATTTGTATTTTTTTTCCCTATAAGGAAACCCCTCACTATCTATGGGGGAATTGTATTGTGTCTATGTAGATCTGTATTCTGAGCGAGAAAGAGAGAGGAGATTGAGCGAGAGAAGAGGGAATTACAACGAATCTATTGTAGGTTGTATCTCTTCAGTTTGATGGATAATACAAAAGGAAGGATTGGTTGTTTCTCTGTGGATGTATCCCAAATTGGGTGAACCACTTATATCTATGTCTCTCTTGTTTTATGTGTTTTCTGTGTTTGTATTTCTGCAATATATTTTATGTGTTCCGTTGCTCTGTAATATATAATTTTCTAACAACTTTCTCATGGGAACACCTGTAGTCAAATTTGATCCAAACATTTTTATGCAGAAATATCCTTAAATCCTAATACTTGGTGTCTCTTTAGAAATAATTTGTAGAATGAAATATTATTTACAGCATCTCAAACATAATAATGATCAGCTATAATCAAGCGATCCTTTTTGTAGATGATTTCAAATTCATAACCCAACATCTTTGTCACCCATTTTTTCTTCTCTTCTGAAGATAATATTTCTTCAAAAACGTATTTAAGACTATCATGATCTGTGTTTACCTTGAAGTGTCTTCCCATTAGGTAAGGTCTCCATTTCTTTAGTGCATGTAGTATTTCCAACATTTTCTTCTCATAAATAGGTTTCTGTAAATAATTTCCTTTGATTGGACGACTTTCAAAAGAAATGGGTCTTCCTTCTTCCATTAAAATGGCACCAATTCCATTTCTTGAAGCATCAAATTCAACAATAAAAGTTTTTGTGAAATTTGGCATAGCTAAGTCTGGAGCTTGGCACGTTTCCTCTTTAAGATGTTCAAAGGACTTCGTTTCTTCTGGAGTCCAAGAAAATGCATCTTTCTTCAGTAATGATTTTAGAGGTTCCACTATTCTACCATAATTATTAACAAACTTGTGATAATACGCTGTCAACCCAATAAATCCTTGAAGATGCTTTATGTTTGTGGGGATTTTCCATTCCTTAATGGTTGTAATTTTGTTAGGGTCTACCTTAACACCTTCATGATATACAATATCACCCAAATATTCCACCTCTTGTACTCCAAAGAAAAGTTTGGAGGTTTTTCATATAATTTTTTCTCTAGAAATAGTTTGAGCACCTTGTCAACATGTTGAACATGATCCTTCCAAGACTTGTTGTAGATTAGTATATCATCAAAAAATACTAACACAAGTTTTCTAAGGAAGGGTTTGAAAATGGAATTCATCAAACCTTGAAATGTGGAAGGTGCATTAGTAAGGCCAAAATGCATGACCAAAAATTCATAATGACCTTTATGAGTTCCGAATGTTGTTTTCAAAATGACTTCAGTCTTCATTCTAATTTAATAATATCCTGAACGAAGATCCAAATTGGTGAAGTAAATTTCTCCCTGCAATTCATCCAACAATTCATCAAATACAAGAATGGGAAATATATCTTTAATAGTGAGCTTTTTTATCTCCCTATAATTTGGACAGATATGCCATGATCCATCCTTCTTGTGCACCAATACTACTGGAGCAGAGAAAGAACTTTGACTAGGCTGAATTATACAAGCCTCTAGCATTTATGCAACCAAACGTTCAATTTCACTCTTTTGGGCATAAGGATATTTGTAAGGTCTATTGCTTGGAGGAACACTTCCTGGAATCAAGTGAATCGCATGATCATGATCACGAATAGGTGGGAGGATTTTGGGAGTCTCAAACACCTTGGAATGATTGTCCAAGACTTTTTGGAGATATGGAAAAATAGATGATTTTGATGTTTTAACCCCTAGTGAGCATACTTGTGCAATTATTCCCCATTGTTATTTCTTCAAAAGCTATGTCATGCCATTAAAGCTTATTATATTTCTTAGTTTCCCTATGATACCCCTTAATTCAACTTCCTTTCCTTCCCAAAATAAATTCAAGAAAAGTTCTTAAAAATGAAAGCTATCATCCCCAAAGATTGTAACCATTTGAATCCTAGTACAACATCAACACCACCCATTGGAATGGAAAGAATTGGACTATTCATTACATATTTCCCCATGGTTAGCTTTATATTATGGCACTTTCCAGACCAATTAATAGTTCCTCTGTTTGCAAGCATCACTTGATACTCTGGTGTTTGATATAGGAAACATTTCAATTCCTTGGCTAGTTTACAATGAATAAAATTATCGTTACTACCCGAATTAATCAACCCTATTACCTTTTTCTTCTTGATATATCCTTCTATCTTGAGGGTTTGAGGAATGGTACTTCCTGCCAATTCATTACAAGATATGGTCAGATTCATTTGTTCTTTCTAAGGGGTTGGTTCCTAGTGTATATCCTCTTCTTTTGATGTTTCTTGTTCCTTTTCTTCCTCCTCTTCACAATCTATGTAAAATAATTTCTTCTCAACACACTTATGACCTTTAATGTATTTTCTATAAAAAGTGTAACAAAGCCCTTTTGCTCTTTTTTCCTACAATTGTTGTGGTGTCAACGTTGTACTTTGTGGAAGACTTGGAGCAGAAACACTTCCATCTTGATAGTTGTGAGTGATATACTTCCTTTTTTCCATAACGTTTCTTTCAACTTTTCACAAATGCCTTCTCCAATGAATCAGTTTCCCAAAGGTGAACCTCATGTTGGATGTTATATTTTAAAGTCCCTATGAATACATCAATCCTATGCTCCTCTAGAATATAAATTACCCTAATACTGAATATTTTCAAGTCTTCAATGTGCTCTGCCATTGAACCCTTTTTTTTGATAAATTGGCTAAAGAAGGTGTTTCTCTTTGTATCTTCATAATATGTTATCATTTCCACCATAAAAATTGACCAGGTGACAAGTGGTTTACGAGAAAAAATTCATCTATACCATACAAATTGATTGGGTTCTAAATATAATGATGTAATGCATACCTTTTATTAGGGTTTCACATCCTGTAGATCAAAATATTGCTCCATCTATAGTATCCAAGTTACCAAATCCTTGCCATCAAACTTCCTCATATCTATCTTTGGATTATGGTGGTCCTCAAGCCTCACATTGGAGTCTCTAAAATCATAATTCATATTATTTTTGTCTTCATCATGATTTTCATGGATTTCCTTCTCACCATTGGGAAGCCTTTCTTCTAGTAATTTTTCCAAACTTTCCTTCAACCCTTCTAACTTGACATTCATCATTGCTTCCATGTCTACTTTTAACCCATCATTCAAACTCCAAAATACATTTTCATGCCATCTACCTTAACTCCCATGTCCATTTTTAAACCATCTATCTTAACATTCATCATGGCTCCCAATTCATTTTTTGTTACTTTTTGCAAGAGCAAAATTTGTTTCACTTGGTCTCATTACTATATCATGTTGTGTTTCTTCCTCTTCTTCATGCATCAGAGAAGAGATTTATTTTGTCTTAATAGGTATGTCCATTTTTTTTGTTTCGAGCAATTTTAGAATCGAACAATAATATATATGCTTCAATATTCACCTTGAATCACTTCAAACTTATTTTTCAAACAAGAGTTATGCAAAAAATACATACATTTTTCTTGCGTTTTAGGAGCTCGATATTGCAGTTGTCGTATATCTGTAATTTTGAATCTCCAAGATATAAAATTTCTTGTTGCGGTAGCTCTCTAAGTCCTCTTTTGAACCCCACAAGTCTAATTGATATTGGATTCTTCAAGGAAGATTTATGCCAAATATCTCACAACGGCCTGATTATGGACTGGTTCGTTAGATTGATGTTGTATGGTATGCCACGTGTCACTGTTTCAACCTTCAACCTTGAAATTTATACACGAAAAACTAAAGTCTGTGCACTTTTAGCCACTTCTTACAAAATTCAAATTTGATGCCTGAAACGAAAGTTATGAAGATTTTCCCTATGTCACATGTTTGAGATAGAATTCTGGAGCCTGCAAAAACCCTAACTTCCTCAGAATTAGTGAACCAAGACCTGAAATTTTTACATGAAGTTCTCTGATATTTCGGCTCCACGTGGTAAAAATTTCAGCATCTGAAGGCTCGTATAAAAAAAGTTATAGTGAAAATGCTAAATTGACCTGTTTGAAGAAGCGAAACCCTAGAATCCAAAGCTTTGAAACCAAATTTTATGCAACCAGCTCACAAATAGATAGATCAACGACTTAAAAATTATCCTCTTTTAGGGGGAGACCTCCTTTACATTACATAAATGAACAATTCTTGGATGATACTGATCCAAGTGCATATTGGTGACTACCCACCTATTCCACCTATACCTCCAGTCGGTTTCAATTGTCTCCTTGTTTATTTCAGCATTTACTATTTTTAGCTATTTTTTGGGTCCTGAACTTCCAGAGAAGTTTTGACCCACTAAATGACATTTTTTTGAGGTCCTCTACAATCCTATGGTGATGGGCAGGCGTTCGCGAAAAATTTTTTACTACTCGGAGAGACCTTTCCAACAAGGTATCATACGTGTCAAACGAAGATAATATGACCAAGTTACGACCCCGGGAAGTTAGCTGCATAACTAACCCCAACAGGGCCCACAAACTCTTTTCGTTACATCTCTTGGGGTTAGGGTTTTGGGTTTTTAGGGTTTTCACATGTTTTTCAATAATAAATAAGCCCTTGATTCTTAATGTAACATAGTTCAAAGGCATGTAGCCGCCACATCTCTTCTCGGAGATAAGATACCATCGCCCGAGCTAGTATTATTTCCATTCTATTTGTAAGCATATTTCAATATTTCATATTAATGAAATGAAGTGTTATTTATTATGCATCTTTGTATTTATGGTTATACCTATAATTTGTTGTGTTCCTGTTTAAGTTTGGATCAGTGGTATCAGAGCGATCTTCTCTTTCTCTATTTTCTTGGCGTGTCCCCAATGAGGTCGGGATATAAGGAGTTAGGGATCAAACTGGTCGGACCTTTGCAAGACAAGCCTCACAACTCCCTATAGCTTCCCATGGTGGAAGAAAAGAAAGACGAGGGGTAGGGGAGACTTTCAAAATCTTGCTCGAAGAAGCCCTCGAGCGACAAAGGAACATGATGATGGACAACTTTTCTCATATCTTTTAGTGGCTACCCAAAGGCGACGAATCTACTTCTGGCAGCCACTTTGGAAGCACCACGCCCTTTAAGATTCAAAGTAAAATATATTTGGACATCATAGATAAATGGTTAAATATGCTAGAATGATATTTTTGTGTTCATGATTTTTCTAGTCGGGAATATATTACTTTTGCACTCCTCAAAGCCACCCCCAATGTTAAGGACTAGTGGGAAACCTGTTGTGAGAAAAAAGGTGAAAGTACCCTCACTATTTTCATCCACACCCACTTAGAATTTGTTCTGGGATGTCATCAAGGAGTAGTACTACCCTGTCGGGAGATATGAGTATAAATATGGACCACGCCGTGGCAAGGAAGAGACCAAGATGTGCATGAGTTTACAAATGTTTTCCATACCCTTCGTAAGGATTTGGGAATCAAGGATTCTAAGAAACATTTGGTACTCAAGTACCACGACTCCCTACACAAATACATCCAAGATGACATGGAGTTCCTGGACATCTCCTTGCTCGGTACAATGTACCGATACACTTTCAATATTGAGAAAAAGTTTAAATAGGAAAATTGAGACTTTGGATCTACGAACCTGAAGCAAGGGAAAGGCGCCCCCAAACTGCAGAACAAAGGGAAAAGCCAAGTCGGGGTGACCTAGAATAACCCGTCGAAGCCACAAGAAAATAAAAACACCACGAAGACAAATAAGAACATGGGAAAGTGGTGTGAGTTCCATAAGAGATACACTCACAACACAAGTAAGAGTTAGGTCAAGCAGTCACTCGTGGCCGAGCTGAAGGCTTCCGAGTCAAGCACATGTTTTGACCCTGAGTCGGAACTCGACAAGGTGAATGAGTAATGGAAGTAGATTATTCACATGGATCCCAAGGCCACTGTGGCCACAACCAAGGTCTAAAATATCGAGCATGAAGATCTAGAAGAGGGGGAACACATATTGCACTCATAGATGTGGGTGAAGGGTTCTCCGTTGCAGTTCACTGTTGGCAAAGGGAGCCAAAAGAACCTAATTTTAGAAAAGGTCGTGAAGCGGCTCAACCCACCGATTATAGCACATCCACAGTTGTACACCATCAAGTGGCTTCACCAAGGATGAGATTGTTGTGTCAGCTAGCAGTGTCTCATTCCCTACAACATCAAGCCCTTCATGGATGATGTATTGTGTGATGTTGCTCCTCTTGAAGTTTGTGATGTATTATTAGGACAACAATACTTATGGAAGCGATATGTTATATATGAGTCTAGACCTCACTCTGTTATTATTTCTTTGGGTAGTAAGTTATATAGGATACCAGAGGTAGCCCCAACTACCACCATCTCTTTTATCTCTGCTAAGCAATGTAGGAAGGTCATCTCCCAAAATAGGAAAATTGTTTTCTTTCTTATTCTCTCTCAAAGTAATGACAAGGTCATAGACACATCCATGGCCCCCGAGAAGTGTTCCTCCAAGCAACAGAAGCAGGTGGATATGTTCGTGGAAGAATACAAGGGCATCTTCTCCTCACCCACAGTGGTACCCTTACATTGGCAAGTCAAGCATTCAATCGAATTTGACTCCCGGAGCACCTCTACCCAATAGGCTGATATATCATCGCTCCATTATGGAAAATGAAGAGATCAAGTAGCAAATCTAGGAGTTGCTGCCAAAAGGGAACATCCAACCAAGGTCCTCGCCTTGTGGGAGCCTGATTGTACTTGTATAGAAGAAGGATGAGACCCGGAGGCTCTTCATTGATTATCAGGCATTAAACAAAATCACTGTCAGGAACAAGTATCCAATCCAATGGATTGATGAACTGCTAGACCAACTCAAGGGGGCTAAGTATTTCAGCAAAAATTGATCTGAGATGTGGCTATCACCAAGTTCCCATAGAGCCCATAGATGTATGGAAGACCAACTCGTTCATGATGGTTTATCTGGACAACATCCTCATCTTCAACAAGAGTTGGGAAGAACACTTGCATCACATTCGATAGGTCCTTCAAACCCTTCGGCATCACAAGCTATGTGCCAACTTGGAGAAATGCACCTTTGGCATGAGCCAAGTCTAATACTTGGGTTACATCATAGATGAGTGTGGGGTGCATGTGGACCTGAATAAGATCCAAATCATTCGGGATTGGCTAGCCCTAACCACTCTAATGGAGATCCATATAATTTTGGGCCTCGCAAATGTTTATCAGAGGTTCGTGTTGGGATTCTCCCATTCCACTTTGCCTTTGAGTTAGATTACTAAGGGCAGGGCGAAAGAAAATTTTTCTTGGTTCGAGTCCCAACATAAGCCTTTCATTGAGTTGAAGAACCGCCTCTGCTCTGCACCAATACTCACACTGCCAAACCTGCAGCAGCCATTTGAAATCGAGACAGACAACTCAGACTATGATATTGGTGCAGTGCTCACCCAGCACAAGCATCCATTGGCCTATCATAGTGAAGCACTTTCTGATATAATTCTGAAGTACCTCACCTATGACAAAGAGATGTATTCCATCATGTAGGCTTGTCAATAGCGGAAGCACTACATTCTGGGGAAGGAGATAGTCATCCACACCAATCACCGACCTCTTCCATTTATACAACATAGGGGAAGTTGCAGAACAATCGACATTAGTAGTCTACATATCTACAACAATTATGCTTGAACATTAAATACAAAAAGGGCAGCACCAATCATGTTGCAGACTGCCTCAGCCAACCCTAGTTGCAGCAATAACTGTATAAAATCTTGTAGATTCACAAGATAATGCAATTTTCTAAAGCAAGAGACAAGAATATACTTCTCCTATTTATAGTGGAAGCACATAAATATTGAGCAAAACAATAATCGATAGAGGAAGAGAATCAAGGGCACATAACACAATAAATATCTGGGGAAAGCCACAGCTCAAAACCCCATTATCTGTATTGTATTAATCCTGAAAATCAAGATGAAATTACAATGCTTGTTCTTTCAAGAACAATCCCAGCACTCAACAAAGTCAATCTCCAACTGATAAGCAAGAAACAGGCCAACATATTAGCCAATTCACTAGCTCTCCAAGTACCTATTTCCTTGTGCAATTCCTAAGGATGATTAGCCCATCTTAAAGGGAAATCAATGCTTCCAAAACTGTGGAATCCCTTCAAGGGTCAGTTCTTGAATGAATGCACTATCAGTGAAAGTTGGAAAAACCTAAAACAAATAGTATACTCTTCTTGCACTCTAGTCTCAACTCGGTCTTTCTCTGATCGACATGCATGAGTTTCTGATGAGTGAATCTTTAGTTAACTAGAGTAGCGCTGGTGGAGTTCATTAGTGACACCACTAACTGTTAACTCACTATTAGTTCCTCAATCAATTTGGAACTAATTTAACTGAATTGAACTCAGTAAACTAAGTTGTCTAATTATAACTCAAAAGTAACTCATAGTGGACTCCTACAAAATAGGGAGAACATACACATGACAACAAAAACACTTCCAACTCGAAATTCATAAGCTTGTCAAGTTTAATAAACCTAATTAACTATTTACAAGTTGATATGAGAATAGCATTTGAATTTAATTCACAGTTTATTTCAAGGACAAATTAAGCGGGAATCTCTTGTTTCCATTTCTCAACATTGACTACTATTCTCAACTCTTGTGGTCATGAGACCTCTCTATGGCCACAAATATACAAAAATAATCCATAGTTTGCCTCCACATACCAGATGCTAGTATATGGAAAGAAAGTTCACGATTTCCATCTCTAGGACGCATTATTATGCTCCCTGGGCCACCTCTGTGTTCCTTCAAGCGAGCATGCCAAGGTGATTTGATAGGTGCACTAAATTCAGGTCGCAAGACACTTTGGTGTGGAGAAAAATGTGGTTTTACTACAAAATTACTTTTACTGGCCTAAACTCCAACTGGATGTTGGGAAATATATCAGATCTTACACTCCCTGTGCTATCGTCAAGCCAACCATCAAGAAGCAAGGCTTGTACACTCCTTTGCCTACTCCCAGCCAGTCATGGGAATCCATATCCATGGACTATATGTCTGGTTTGGGCTATGTTGAAAAGAAAGAATGGTCTTCCAGCAATAGCTTTTGGGTATCTTGTTCTTTTTGTCATAAGAGATGACATGAGGAGGCAAATTGTTGGGATTTTCATCTGGAATTTGTACCATCTTGGTTTCTAAAGAAAAAGGACATGAAATGCAAGACTTCTAAAGAGATATGAGCAAGTTTAAGAAGAGACTAAGACAAGTTATTCTCGCCATTCAAGTTCTCCTCGCCAGGCTTATAGGATAAAGGACAACCATAAGAGGTATAAGCATCGCAATTATTCAAAGGATTTTATTATTTCAAACAACATGATGGTTTGAATAACATGTTTTGGAATGTTTTTCCTTTCACTTTTTTTCATGCACCTAAACATTGTGTAGCTAAGTGCCACAAAAGGAAAGAATTAGTCAAGAAGATGAATATGTCAATTGGTATTGAGACCAAGAAGGGAAATTCTCATCCAAGTTTAAAGACATTTGTGCCAAGAAAATATCACAAAAATTTTTGCACTCATTACAACATAAGTGGCCATTGGATTTAAAAGTGTTGGAAGTTTCATCCACATCTTCATCCAAAGAAGGAAAAACAGGTAATGGAACCACCTGCAAGGCACGCCATAACCATTCCAGAAGAAGTTCCAGAAGGAAGTGAAGTGAAGAAAGAAAATTCCCTAGCATGGTTAGGTAGAAAATGGTTGGACTATTTGTCTAATTAAAGATTGCATTAATATTTGTATTTCACTTGTTGCATATCCCCACAGTTGGGATATTTGTAAAAGTGATGTTTGTGAATAAATCACTTATGTGCAACAATAATTTATTTGACATTGCTATGTTATTTTGGCTTGACGATGAGTCAATTTGTATGGGAATTTGGGAGTCAAATTTATTCCATATTGTAAGATGCATTTCCATTTGTGGAGATTTTAGTAAGCATCCTAAACTTTGGGATGAGTAGTTGAAGAAAATTCAATATGTTACAAATGTGTCAAGCACTCATTTATACAAGTATTTCCATGAGAAGCTTGTTTGGTTTATTTTCCAAAGTCTTTTTGGATTTGATCCTTGGTAAAGATTTTGCAGAAGATCGGCATTGGATTTTGTTTTTGGGAAGGATGTTGCTATTCATGACCATAGTGACATAGACAAAGCCAAGAAGTCCATTGAGGATTTCTCTTCTGAGTACCTTGAAGAACTACAACAGGACACCATTCTTGACAATAGAATAAGGACTTCAAAATGAGGGAGTGTGGACTACCTTCATGTGGGGCTCAAAGGAACTAATCCGAGCAAGGCCAAATGGATTGAGATTGGAAAGGTGAGGGAACTATACGCTCAACTACTGAACAAACGAAAGTGATCTTTTGGGGTCCAAAAGCTCCCAGTGGGGAGGAGTGATCTAGAGCTCAAAACTTTGCTCAAAATTAAAATTTGTCACATCAGTGTGGAACTTGAATGACCGTGTAGTGCTCGTCATCTTGAATCCCACACAAATAATTTTGCGCTAAACAAACATCGTATGCTCCAGAAACATGTTTTTTCTGTTTTCTCAAATAGGCAAATTTGGTGAAAAAATGAGTAGCACTACATAGTCAGCAGTCCATATTGCTGACGTGGCAGGCTAACTGGGATGCTGACGTGGTAGGGTGACTATGCATATGACTGGGGTCCTTCATCGAATCACATGGTGACAAGTGGGATCCATTTATTGGTGTGATATGGCACATTTTGATCGGGTTTTGGGTGGCCAATCATAGGCTACCACATGGAAGCCCGAGGGCCACCAAAATTATGTTAAGGGTGCGAGCAATAGCTGTCGAGTTCGACCACTAAACCTTTCCTAAACCAAACTTCACTCTCACTGTTATGCCACGTGTATTACTTGAATTATGTTGGAAGAAATTTTGTTTATATATTTAATATGGCGCATATAATGTTGTGGTGGGGGGGTGGGTGCATGGGGGAGTGGGGGGCTAAGGCCTAGCCCCTGGCCACGAGACCATGGGCATGGGTCCAGGGTCTAGGACCTAGCCTGCCCCCATAAGTAGTTACCATAACCATTAACAACTCCTGCATGTGAATACGTCGAAACCCTCACGGTGACTTAACATTATTCACCAACCTTAACCGCCTCCATCAAAACCATTAACATGTAACCACATCTGTTGCTACCTGCTAAATAGACCACCCATGCCCTAACTGCCACCTAAATAGCACATGTGAATGGATCTGACTGTCCGCTAACCTTAACTGCCGAGTGGAGGAGTTAAGGGGCCAGCCCCAGGATGTGTGGCGGCAATATGGCTACGATATTTGGAAATAAGGCATTATTGGGCATTTAAACGGTCAGACAATTTTGCCCAAAAGTTGGTAGGATCGGTGCCCCATTAGCGGATTTTGGGGAAAAATTGTAGGACATGTGCCGGATTTTGGGGAAATTGTAGAGCGACTAGAAAAAAGGTTAGGGAAGCTCATATCTTCTTCAGTTTTTGGTGTTTTCAGTAGCAAAAAGAGGCTAGACAAGCATTTTTGGGTCTTCTAGAGCCAATGAAACAGGTTTCAGAGCCATTGGAGTATTTCTAAAGATACGTTTTGCAGGTTTAAGTCTATGGGTGCTAGGATCAACTAGGGGGAAGGATTTTGAGAATGGAGAGGACCTTGTAGGGGTTTTCTAGCCTTCATATATTTTCTGCAGTAGCAGAAACATCTATGGTGTAGCTCATGTTTCTATTTTCTCATTATGTCTTTGAGGAAAGTTCTCTTTTAGTAATTCAAGTGAATTGATGTACTTGTTATGCTCATTATAAGATGGAGTATGGAGTCTTGATTTGAGAACACTTTTTCTTGCTGATTGTTTCATGACTAACTGTAGGTTGTCCTGTTTTTAAAGCGAGAGTTCTTTGTAGGAGAATGTTTCCTTGAAGGGGAAACTAGTCACTCTTTTGGTTAGCACACTTTATGCACTTTTTATCATTGAAGTATTCTGAGCATAATGAGATTGGGTTAAGTCATTGGAAGCTGGACCAAGGAGACGTATCCTAGGAGGGGTGAACTCCTTTATCAATTTTTGAGTGTATTATTGTTATGCTGACGTTCATTGTTTTTTTAATCCATGTTTTAATCTCATGAATTACATATAAAGACATAAAAACTCATGTAAAACTTGCAATTTACCTCATAATCCTCAAGCACTTTGTCTAATATTATGAATTGGAATTTAGCATATAAAACACTAACTTTCCCATTCATATGAACAAGCTTCTATGTGGACACATTTCATCTTTCAACAGAAACCACAACCCTCAATATGTTATCGATATGATACACATTTATTTGCATATTAACTCGAATGTTCATATCAGATTGCAATTGTGACTGGGATGTGACTAGCATGAAAAAGTTGTTTCTTGTCGATACTATCAAGATCCATTAATCAGTTCATTTCTTCATGGCTTATTGTTTGAGGTTAAGATAGGGCATTTGTTACTGTTCCAAGGCAAGATGGGCACTTATGTAGGAAATATGGTGAAAGATGGGAACTTGTGTAAAGGTCTTGAATTGTTTAATAGAAATTATAAAAGTTTGAACCATTGTATAATAACACCATTGACTAACCATTTTTTAACATAAATTCTATACATTTTATTTCTATAAAAGACAGAAAATGTACAAGATGGATTTACACAAGTAGTTAATCTTTGTATTGTCTTGCTAGGGAGTTGCAGTAATTTGCTATTCATGATGTACCAGATTCAAAACCACTCAATTCAAAATTCAACAAATATTGGGATTGACCTTATAACTTGAATTTATGCTCGGAACAGGATTAAAATTTGAGCCACCATATTAACAATAATAGGATATAAACCATTATTATAATAATACGATTGAGTAACATAAAAAAATTTAAACAAAAACTGGTAATTTTTATTCATATAAAAAGAAAAATGAAAAATATGGGTTACATAAGTAGATAATCTTTGTGTCCTTTTCCAAGAACTGTAGGGACTTGTTATTTAGGATTTACTGAATACAAAAGGATTGGGAACCTATGAACTAGGGAATCAACTGGTTGATAATTTGTCCAATTAAAAAGAAATCCTTTTTTCCCTAATTGGGTAGTTCAATTGGCTTGGGAGTAAAACCAATTTGTTGTTATGTTGTTGCATGTGGAATCTCAGTCTTTTTTTCATTCAAAGTTTTATCCTGCAATGTATTTTTGCGACCAAAGTTCTAATTTTGGTAAAATTAGCTTATAATTTGAGATTTTTGGTCTTTGTTTCAAATTGTATGTGTTTTAGGATGATAAATGAATCCCAAAAAAGTATATTTCCTTTTCCAAATTTTTAGATGAATTCAAATTTATTTACAAAATTGTTATACTCCTAAATCTGTGTGGCACTAGTTTTAGTTAGCCATATTTTCATTTGGTTGATCTGTCAAACTAGGATTTTAGGTATTATCACACATATGTCCCCTATGATAACCACTGAATATGTTAATCATAAAATATGGATTGTACTCCTATTCTTGAGAAGATCTTGTCTCTTTTGTATAGTGAGGTTGTTCAACAAATTTTCCAAATTCATATTCATTAGTGCTCTTGGTTTGTCGTACAATATTTCTCCTCCAAAAATTATCATAATCAAGGTAGAATAGTTCTAGGGTTTTATTTGGATGATATGGATAAGAGTATACATTATTATTTTAGCTTTGAGCTTGGAAGTCTGATATTTGGGCCTATATTGATCAAGATTCCATCTGGAACCCTCCAAAATGTAGATTTTTTCATGTGTGTGTGCTTACAGAATGGAAATAGGATTGTACATAAAAATCCAGGTGGTCTCCTATTTTGGTAGTGATGGAAAAACATCTAGTTTGTGACAAGTGCGTCATTTCTCCTCACACTTTACTCTGATTCCTCACTGCTGCTCACAAGAACCTTTAGTACTCAGGTAGAGTTGTGCAGCCCTTGGAGCTTCTATCCTTTGCTCAATCTCAGGTACGCATTCGAGGTCTCTTAAAGCATGATTTCCAATCCCAGTAGCAAACAACATCAAATGATTATATGTTTTTTCTTCAATAAGTCTTCCTTGTTTTTGGTTTCCAATTCCGAGTCAAATATTCAGATTTTGGGACAATTCAAGCATCAATCTATAAGGACTTAATCAAAAATACACTTTGGCCAATACAACTAAAAAAACAAGCATTATTTGGTTTTATAATTTCTAAGCACTTATAAACATATTTGCCTTACCAGATGCAATAGATGCAATACATGTCACAACATGTTCTAAAGCACATACCTAACCGTGTGAGTTATATCCATTGTTGCATTAGATTTAGAACCTTTAGGAGCATGTAAAAACAACTTTACCACCTCTTCATACTTTTCAATTATCAAATTTTAGTCTTGTATATTTATAGTAGTTAGCATATTAAATATACTCTATGTTTGAAAATAATTGCGGCAATAGCTTTTACTATTCAGTTTAATCCCCTATATTCATTTTATTTCACTTTCTCCACCTGACCATATATAGCTTACTCTATAATATGAATTTTGTAGACATTTAACAAGTAATGGATATTTGTTTAAATATTGATTAAACAAATCATTCCTTGATATGAGGTGTTATCACTTAGAACTAAAATTGATATATGTAACTTTTCATCCTAGCCCGATGACAAAGGTCAGTGCTAGTTTATTTTTTGTTTTAATTTTCTTCCCTTAGAATCTGAAGTTTTGAAGAGTTTTTGAGTCAAGTTATTCTCAGCTCCCATTGGTTCCCCTCCATCTGCCATTGTTTTATAGCCACCTGTTATCTTATGTCAGTCACCGTGCCTTTTTGTAAATTCGCAGCGCAATCCTGATTAGGCAGTTTCGCAGCGCATCATTCAAATTTAAAACTGACAGCGCTGCGAAATCATGGATTCGTACATTCCGCAGCGAATCTTTCCCGAAATGTCAAATCCGTTAGGTGAGTCATAGGTCGTGTCTTCTCATGTCAGCTCATGTACCCCTCTTATCACATTTCACCACTCATTGCCACTATCACCACCACTAGATCTGTTGATACGCATGAATCATCATTTCCAAGAAAGACCACCGTGCATAAAACTTAATGATGGTCGTAAGTCTTGCATGAAATGACAAATCTGCAAGATTACAACTTGAAAGATTTTAAACGGCAAAATTTAAAATTCAACTGCAAAGATAATCAAGCGAGGCTGATAATCAAGCGAGGCTGAATTCAAATAGAAGCTGAATCACAATTCCAACCGGAGCTGGTAGTTATTGTTTGCGAAGATTTGGAAGAATCAATGGAGAAAAAGGAGCACAGATCTGGAAAATGTCTAAGGACTGAGCCTGAAGGCTTAGATATAACGCTGAGAAATAAAGAGGTGGAGAAAGCATTTAAAAAGGCCGGGTGCTGGAATTTTTGCAAAAAGTTACAAGGAGGGCACGCACAGGTAACTAAAGAATTTGCACTTAACTTCACAGGCTTGAATTCAAAGGTAGCCATGATAGAATTGCAGGTTTCACCAGAAGTGATATCTACTGTGACAGAGATCCCACGAGGACAAGAGCAATGGTTTAAAAATTTCAAGTTTGACATGAATCCTTGCAAGGAGTTTTTGAAGGATGAATTTGTAAATGAAGATTTAAGTAAGGCAGTGCCCAGGAGTTATGTCAAAGAATATTATGCTCATTTACTCACCTGCATACAGAAATATCTGACTTGTGAAGGAAGGTATAACAAGGTTTACTCTTACCATTTTAAACTCCTTTTGCATTTCACCAGGAAGGTCTCCATAGACTTACCTTTTTATCTTTTCCGTAGTTTGAGTAAGATGTGTGATAAGGTACAGCTGAGGAAAGAGGATTGTGAAACCTCTTTGTTTCATCATGGTTTGATCAAACTACTAGTTTTAGATGGGCTCCAAAAGGTAGACAGAGATTGGAATTCGTTCATTTTTATGGTTGGCTTCAAAAGCCAGACTGGCCTCACTCCTCTACCTGCTAGAGATTCTACAATAGCTGAGCTCCAAACAGAAGCAAGAGCTAAAAGAGTTCCAAATTCACAAGTAAGAAAACAAGTGAAGCCACTCATCATCCAAGATCAACCTCAGCAATCAACTAAGGAAAAAGCTCATGGTAAAAAGACTATACCTGAAACAAGCACATCTGAAGTAGCCTCAAGGATAATAACAAGAAGCCAGATGAATAAGGAAAAAGGTAAAGCTGTAGCAGTCGAAGAAAGTCCAGTGTCCAAGGGAAGTTTAAATGCCTTATTACAGGCTATTGACTTTGAGCAGTCTCTACCAGTTCAAATTGAGTTGATACAGTCAGAACAAGAAAGCACCAAGAAAGCCAAGGCCTCAAAAAGGCTTAAATTTGATGAGCCAACTCAAGAGTTTGTTTTTAAACCTAGAAGACCTATGACAAGGAGATTCCGGCAAGTACAGGAAGCACTGTCAAGAACAGAGGAAACAGGGGAAGGGACACAACGTTGGCAAAAGAAAAACTCGGGCAAAACAGTCATCACATCTAAAGAAGATAATATAGCAGACCTGAAGAGCCAATTAGAATCAGCTAAGCATGAGATTGCCAAATTGAAGAAAGCTGCTAGAAGACATGCAGTCATACAAGCAAACTATTATAAAACTCTATGGAAAGGGAATGCAACTGTAGAAGCCCAGTTGAATTCAGTGGTTGATGGCCATTCACAATTTCACACCTGGACAGTACCAGCAATCAAAGAAGCCAAGTACATCAGAAGGATCAATATGCAACTGAGAGCTGGGAATAAGGTTATGAAGAAACAAATTGAAGATCTGAAGGCACAGTTAAGCCAGCTTAAAGGACCTGCTAAATGAGTTTTCATTTCAAGTAAGATTCTATTTCAAAATTTTGATAAGTTTGCTTAATCTTATCTTTCTGAAGAAATCTAAATCCCTATTCGGCCTTTGGAAATTCTAAAGAAGTTTTTGGCAATCAAACACTCGGTTAATAAAGGTCTCAGGTTAAAACCAAGTTGTTTTAAATAACTCAGCAGTTTCGTAGCGCGCTATGAAACTGCTGAAAGTGATGATTTCAACATAAATCAAGCAGTTTGAAGTTGAAGCGGGAAAATTTTGAAGGGTAGTTGTGTACAACGAGAACACCTGAAGTTACAACAGCCAATCAGACTATCACAAGTGGAAATAAATAGTTTGACTAAAAAAGGTGGCATTTTGTCATATCATGAGGAAATTGAAGCATGTATCAGACAGCTTGAATACGTTCTTCTTTTTTGTTTTCGAAACAGTGGATGACACATCATCAAATCAGGTTTCATAACAGCGGACAGCACATCAAATCATGGCCACCGTCATATTTTGAGGGATGACAACTAAAAAACCAACTTATGAAGATTTGAAGATCAGAAAGCCGAGAAGCAAGGATAGTCTCCTAATTTTTCTGGACAGAAAAGAAGATACAGCATCCAAGGTCAACATGGAGCATTAAACACCCATCTCAGCCAAACTGAAAGAGAACCAGATGTCATAGAAAGGAATCATTTTAATTATAGCCATCATGCATGTAATATGGAGTTAGAGTCATAGTTGATTTAGATCTCTAAAAAACTCCAGTCAACACTTTGTTATGTTTATTAAGTAGTTATAGTTTAACAGTTGTCAGTAATAGAAGTAGTTTTCGAATTCCCCGCATGTTGGAGGAGGAATCTCGATCAGTTAGAATAAGAGCTCTATATATAGCTGAAACAGAAATGTAATCAGGGTTGGAAATTTTATGCAAAAAGCTTGTATTTGGCCTATGTAAGACTCATTTTCAGTAATACATGCTTGACTTTACTTCTCAGGATTCATGAAGGATTTTTTATGTTTCAGAATATGTGATGTTGTCATTTTCTTAATTCTTACAGTGGTATGGATGTATAATCACTCAGAATTCACTGAATGTGCTCTGACTTCCTGTATACATTTATAAACTGTGTGGTCCCATATGAGTTTATGTTCTGAATGTTTAAATGCTGAATGCACTGACTTCCATGTAAATTTGAGTTCATTGTTATATTGAGGTGTTGTTGACTCCACAAGCCCAATGGATAGTTGTTTAATGTGTTTCCACCATTCATATTTTTCACAGTTGTTCTATAAGAGTTAGCCATCTTATCTTTAATCAAAATCATTAATCCATCAAGAGAGAGCCCTCTCAGGTTGAGGAGGCTAAGCCTCAGCCTAAAGTAGGTTTGAAATAGTTACTTAGAATCAACCTGACCAGCAGCCTATCAGGGCATGATTTTGAGATAACATGAGGATTATAAACGGAGTTGTAAACTACTTTCCATTCCTGTGCAAAATCCATCTTGTGCACAAATTGGGATGCATATCACAACTTTTCAAGGCCACATCCTAAGTGGGCTATTATAGGCATTGCATGAGCAACATAATAGATTCAGAAACACACTCTACTACATCTGTGGAAGTGGAAAGCCCTGTATAAGTTAGAATGTTGCCACAACCATGCTGGGCATGTCTTGTAATCAAAGCATTCCAACAAACTAAGATTTTCTCTAGCATTTTAGGTAGAGAGATTGGGAGTCCTACCATAATGTCAAGTATCTATGGTTAAAGTTTTGAGCCAGCATATGTAATCTGATGAAGGTATTTTGATAAGAATATGTAACAAAATATGGTGAAATTTTGCATCCATTGATACCAGTCATTATTGTAATTTTTTTGTTACATTGAAATTTCAGGCATACTTCAATTGCTCTATGAGTACCCATATTGGGTGGATTTGTTGTTGTATACAAGTTGATATATAAATTGTTCCCTGGGTTGAAATTTTTGTGACAATTCCAATCCAATTTCATCAATGAAATGTGGGATAAGGTTTGGTGCCATTCACACTGCATTGTTGAAATATCTTATCTATATCTCTTTGGACATGACCCTATATATCTATATCTTTGATCATATTTCATATTTCATATAACATAAACCACAACCTTCTAAGTGGACACATTTCATCTTTCAACAAGAACCACAAACTTCAATCTGTTGTCGGTATGATACACATTTATTTGCATATTAACTCCAATGTTCATATCAGATTGCAATTGTGACTATGATGCGACTAGCATGACAAAGTTGTTTTTTGTTGATACTATCAAGATCCATTAATTAGTTCATTTATCTATGGCTTACTGTTCGAGGTTAAGATAGGGAATTTGTTACTATTCCAAGGCAAGATGAGCACTTATAGGAAATATGTGTTGGAATATGTAATTCCTACTTTTCTCAATTTTGACTATTGCTATTTGGAGGAGTCTGTTCCTAACTATGTTCCTAGATTTGTGTATGGTTGAGATATTCTTTCAGCCAACAGATTGTGTGTCCAAGATAGTTTTCCTATATTGAGACAATACCCATGTATATATGTTGGCTTGAGGGGGCCTAACCCAGGTTCAGCGTTAGGTAGCCAAACAAATCCCTACACTTCTAGCCCTTTTGGCATCATCCCGCGGAGCGCGGACTGAAGTCTCACCCAAAGCAATATGGGGGGATATTGGAACCAAGTTTCCACACCCTTGAGATGGTTTTGATGTCGTTTTATTCCAACTATACCTGTCTTCGCATAGGTTTCTTCACACTCTGTTCTAACCTTCAGTACCTTCTTGATCTGTTACAATCAAAATTTGCGCAGCCCTAACCAAGGGCTGAAATCCTTTCATGTTAATATGACAGTGAACTGTGCTATTTCCCAAATTAGACTAAGCATCTTACTTATCTTATTGACAAATCTTGATTATCTTCGCATAAACAAATGTTCTTACTTGTGTTCACTTAACCAATACAGTTATACACATTCGCGCATCATATAAGCATTAGAAGTGAAATTCATACCCACTATAATAGATGCATAAATAGGAAATAAAGACGCAAAAATGATAGAAACTTCTCTTTATTAGTACTTCCAGATGATTACACACTCAACCCGACCTGCGCACTCAGCTGCAGGGGTCCGCACACTCAGCTACAGACTACTAGGCCTTTGTGCACTCAGCTGCAAAGCCTCTACCTACGCTATGACCCAAAACTTAGACTTACACTTCAGAGCTATCTTGCATACATCATATCTTCATTATTCGATCTATCTTATCTCTCTATCTACTTAGAGCTTCACTCTATTTAGATCTTCTACAGCCAACATTACATTTTCAAAATAAGGGTGGACAACCCTATGACTCTTTTAACAACTACTCCCTCCGCACCCACAAAATGCGGAGTCTTTACATTAGAATTACAAAATTGGACCAAAATCTAGGCTCGAAGCCCCAAAACTACCCTTGGGAGATCATGCGACCAAAAGGCCCCCAACATAAACATTGTGACTTGCCCTCGAGTCACTATGTAGGTGCGGAGATCTTAGCGTGAAGACCTCCCAACTCTATTTGGATCCCTGCAACTTCGGAAACGCATTGAGTGACCTCTTGTTAGACTTCTTCTACGCATTGTTCGGTGACTGATGTTGTTGAACTGCTGCCCTAAATCCTCTTGTGAGTTGCTTGTATTTGCATGGGCTTTGCTTCAATGGAGGCTGTAATTGTATAAGCTTCATCAATCCATGGTTGTAGGCGCACTTTTAAGACTGCTTCCTTATGCCGAGCGGCATCCACTTGTTCCTTAAGTTCCTTTGCCTACTGCATCCTTGCAAGCCTCTGTGTAAGGGAAACAATCTATGTGGTCCCTTTTACCTCATCGTATTTATTTTGTAGCTCGCGCGCCTTTGTCTCTGGGCACTCTATGTTTGAGTCCTCCTGTAGGGTGGTTAGGACCTCAAATGATTTTCCGAACAACTTCATGCAGTCTATCACTGCATTGTCAACCGCCACCATTGTTGTTATTACCGTGGTGGTACGCTGTTCTCTAACCTCCTGCGGAGTTGAAGGTTGAGCCTTCAACTACAGTTCTATGGTTTGTAGGTTCATCTCCAGCTAAATGTTGGCCATATCTTCTTTTGCGTCGCGCATCCTTGTGGCTAACTTACGGACACGCGCCTCCACCGGTTCCTCTGCTTAAATGGATAGCTCCGAGACCATCTGGCAGGCTTCCTCTACCGCCTGCATAATCTGCCTATTCTGCTCCACTGCCTCGTTGCATTGCAAGCTCAACTACTCAATGTTGATGTGTTGCTCACTCATTACCTGTAGAGCAGGAATCTCACTGGCCCACAGTTCCACAATGACTCCATCCTGCAAAAGATAGAGCGTCTCTCGAGGGAGCGCGACCATATTTAATCTAACCCCTTTCAAAACTGTTGACCATGGCACTGTAGGCCTCTGTTTCTGTAGTGAGTGCTCCATTTGGTAGCACTATCATGTTGGTCACCCTGGCGCGCAAAATTTCCTCGGCAGCTTAAGTGCCAACTGCAAGGCTAGTGGACACTATGCCAGCCTGTGGAGTGCAAACCTACAACTCCTGTATTTCTATCCGGAGAGTCCCCAATACCAACTCTTGTTGTTCCTCAAACTGTTGGAGGGCCTCTATAGTGACACCCCTCATCGTTTCGTCGATATCATGTAAATCCCCCTCAGTCAGGGTGATTGGGTCGAATGACATCTTTGATGCCTTTGACTTCATTCACAGCACTATCTGCTCACATGGTCATGGACGCTTGGACGTTGTCTGTGGATCTGCGCCACCTTGTTCTGTTTCTGTCTCTGGCTCAAGCAAAGGTGACTTCTATCCTTCGTGCCCTTCTTTGCCTATTTTTTTCTACTGTTCCACCAATGTCATAGCGTTGCACGCTGCCTAGGCCTTAGCCACTGCTTCTTATTTCCTACGCTTTTCTCCCAGTTGTGCCATATAAAGTTTTGTCTCTTCCTTCTTGCGCTACATGACAGACTTCTCTGTTTCCACCACAGAGCCAGCTGGAGTGTGCCACTCCGACGGCCAAGACTCAAGGACTACAAATATCACATCATCAGTCGCCAAATACAGTAAATCATGCCACGTCTTCATAGGGTCCTTCCGCGCCCTGATGAAGACATGGTGGAAATCTGCTTTGAACTCTGCAAAGGTCTGTAAACTATTGTAGATTGTGGGCGATAACCGTGGCTTGCGATTGATCCTCATGGTGATATTCATCTCCATGAGCACCCAAAATATCTTTCTCTCCCTGATCTGATGCGCGTCCCTGGTCGCCCACAGTGAAGCGTACTTTTCTGCCTCTGGAAGGTCCTATGTGATTAAAGGGAACTGGCTATCTTCGGGAAACTCCCATGCCACTAGTACTATCAATAATAGGAGCCATGCATAATGAAATGTTTTTCCCTACCCCTGTGCCTTGTGGAAGTTTGCAAGGAACTCACCGCATAGATAGTTCGCCCAGTTGAACTGTACCCCTTCTGCACATTGCACCACTAGTGCAACCACTGGTGCAGGCATCTCATCCACACGGCACTTCCGCATCACCTTCCCTACCAATATTTGTGTCACGACCTTGACTGCAGGTTTATTGATGTTGGAGATGGCATAGCCTCGCTTCTTCTTCTCCAGCTTAAACTTTTTCTTCATTGCCTCCGCAAGGGCCAACTCAACACCTTTTCCCTCTGAAATGTTTGTTGGGTCCTCCCCTAAGCAAGGGAGTCGCGTAATCCGGTGAATCATATGGTATATGATGGGGATGGGCTCCTCCAGCCACAAGAACCCATTATGAACCAAGCAGAGCAGTTGCCTGATGATGAAAACGGTCACTGTGGTGCGGTGGTAATGCGGCACCCAGAGCAGGTTTAGCAACCCTACTTTCTCCACACCTCTGAGCCATTTCCACGGCTCTAATTGGATTGTTCTAGTAGTCGCGTCAATGCTCTGGCACATTAGCTTCACAGTGACTAAATGCGGGAACTTCTTGTGGTCAGCAAGGTCCCAATCTTCAAATTTCAACACAGGAACCTGCCCCAAGTGCGGTCCCTCAAAAATAATATCATCAGGGAGCAGCAGGGTTTGTAGAGAGCTCTTGCTCTCATCTATATCCTTTGGAACCTTGGCTTTACCCTTTCGTGGAGGAACATATTCCGGCAGCCTGGTGATAGGGTCCACACAATGGGTTTCGAATTCCATCTCTACATCCTCCTCCTCCACCAGTATTTCTTCAAACTCTTCCTCCTCATCGGCTTCCAAATTAATGGCCTTCCCCTTTTCCTACAATGTGAGCTTGGTCCTCAGTGGATTTCAAGGCAGGACGCACATCAGTATCATGGCATGCTTATCCTTCTTAGGTCTTAGTGTTCGCAGCGATTTAGGGACCTCAAAAATTATTCTGGCGCTCTCTGGGGCTTTCATTTCCGCAATGTCCTACGTGGCTTCCTCAGTTGTCACTACTCCTATGTCCATGGCTTCTTCGAGTGCTGACATAGTGCTACTCCACAGTTCTTTCAATGTCTCTGGTAGTTGCTCAAACAACAAATTCAATTTCAGAATCTTGAATAAGTCTCGGTTCATGAATACTTGAGCGCGCAACAACTCATTTCTCAAATTGCCAAGTGTTGTTTATGGGACAGCCATTTGTAATTTATAGTGCCTTTGAATTTTAATTCGACCGTTTCCCCCACATTCGATCCATTAATGCTAGATTGGCGACAGATTTTCAAGAATCTAGCCCATAAAGTTTGCCTTAAATTCCTGTCGCCCACTCCATTTGGCCTGAAACGAACCATCAAGACGTGGATAGTGACTTTAACGGTCACTTTCCAGCAGACCTGCGTGCCAGCACAACTATCCTCACGCTATTGCAAACCTTGTGATGCTTCGCTACTATGCGCAGTCCTGACATCGCGCAGCTCCCTAGCAGTGTAGTTTATAGTCCCGCGCCTCCTTTCAGCTACCTGGAGCACTAAGACTGTGCCACTTTCATATAGTCACATCGCTAGATTTCCGGTGTATGGCTTCAAGTGGCTGCCATTCACCTTTCCTGGGAAGGGTTCTCCATTTAACTTGACTAGTTGTATTGTGCCTCCATCGGTAAGCTCCTTAATAATATACGGCCCTAACCAGTGCATCCTGAACTTTCCGGGGATTTTATCAAACTTACTATCATACAACAACAACAAATCATTCACCTTAAAGGTGTGTAGCTTAATATGTCGATCGTGCCATGCCTTTTCACACTGCTTTTGGACCTGCTGGTGAAATCCAGCCAAAAATTGTTCTTCTTCAAGCTCATCCAAGTGCGCGAACCTCTCTTCCAGGGCTTCAAAATTCGTCATACCTGTGAGCGCTACTATGTGCAGACTAGGAACAATGTATTCCATAGGCATTATGGCTTCCACTCCATAAACAGGCCTAAAAGATGTTTGTCCCGTCAGTTTCTTGCATGTTGTTCGATAAGCCCATAACACTGTAGGTATGCGTAGGTCCCAATCACTTCACTGAGCATTGCATACCTTGGTCAGTGCGTTTTCAAGCACTTTGTTGAATGCCTCCACTGTCTCATTAGCCTGTGAGTGATAAGGTGTGCTCTTTTGATGATACACCTGAAATTCCTCCGTTAATGCGTTGATCATTTCATTCAGGAAGTGTGTACCACGATCGCTCATTAAGATATTCAGACATCCAAATCGTTTCAATACATGTTCAAATAGAAACTTCACGGTAGTTGCGCAAGTGAAATCCTTCACCACATGCGCTTCTGTCTAACGAGTCAAATACTCTGCCGTAGTGATAATATACCTCGCGCTTGTCTTTCCTTAAGGTTTGATGGGTCCTACAAAATCTATTGCCCACTTTTCAAAAGGTTGCAACGTCATTTGTGGATTGAAAGGAATTTCATCCCTTCATGATGGCTTGCCTGTTCTTTGACATACATCACATGCCTTGCAATATGCTTTTGAATCCTGATGAAGGGTTGGCCACCACAACCCTGCGCGTATAATCTTCTACGTGGTTTCTCTTCCTACATAATGTCCTCTCGCGGCACCACCATGAGTGTCTGCGAGGATGCTGCTTCATTCAAATTCAGGTACATGCCTTCATAGTATTTCATAATTCCTCACCATGTATAGATGCCCAACAATGACAGAGAAATCTGCCATGCGCACCACTAATTCCTTATTTTGTTGGACAAAGTATCCCTCCGGCGCAATTCCAGTTGTCAGAAAGTGTATTATATCTTCAAAATTTCCATCCACGAAGCACACAGCAAAGAGTTGTGCATCAGATAATCCTTCTTCCAAACTAATAGGTTCCTCCCCTATCTCGATGCGCGATAGATGGTCTGGTCCCGTGTTCAATCATTCAGGCTTCACAACAACTTAAAAATCATATTCCTCGAACAATAAAATCCATCTGTAGATGAGTCGCCCAACACTAGCTTATTGACCCAGTATTTTAGCGTGGAGTAAATGTGCATCTACTCAAGTTGGGGCTTTTATCCATACGGCTGCGTCCACTTGGCCAGATGCACACGTGGATCATCCTGTCCATCATATTTGTCTGTCAATTGTACCTTAGGCTTCCCAAATTGTGTTCGCATCATTCTCCTACATTCACACCAATCATCAAAGCTTCCTTTGTGCGTACCCCACCATCTTGCAGGCGTAGCACATAGTACCCAGTCCAAGGCCTCAAAGCATTGCTTTCCTAGCACCTCCCTTTCAAATGCATCCAAGAAGGTATCTACCTCATTTAGACCATCATAAGTAGGCAGATCTCTTACTTCTTTCGACACGCAGCACAGCGACCGGGTCATGATATTGCAATTCAGCGTAGTTACCTCATGTAACAAATTCTCCTAGCATTCTACTTCTTCGTTGGGATCCAAAGTGCAAGAACTCTCACGCTCCCATGTAATCCATCCATCCGCGGTGGGATTTGCCTAGTCTTGGTCTCACGCAGTTATCTTGTAGATGCAGTCCAAATCATCATCACTCTCATAATCGCGGACCAGCTCCATGTAGCGTGATCCTTCAGCAGGGTCCAGGGGTACTATTGTGTGCAGTGATTTCTTTTAAAAGATCATCCTTTCCTTCTTCAAATTGATTACCCCATTCATATCAGTGGCCCAGTCAATTCCCAGGAGCGTGGGGTAGGGATTGTTGTCATCAAAAATCTCTATTACTTCACAGTCTTCCAGTGCTCTCACTCCCTCAATATCCATGGTTACTCCCTGTAATCTCCCCATGGGTATTATTTTCTACTAGTTTACCATTCTCAGCTGAATCAGAGACCATTGCAGCGCAGGTCTCCCCATTCACTCCCATGTCTTTTTCAGTAAAAAATTCACGTCTAATCCCAAATCCAGAATGACTTGGTCCATCTCGTATTCTCGGATCTACGCAGTTAGTCTTATTTCATGCCCCATCCTTGTATTATGCTTTCCGATCTTGCGGAATATGCGCGGTTCACCTGGCGCAATCCCAACGCATTTGTTGATGAGTTCCTATAACCCTTTTATAGCCTTACTGTTGTGCAATAGCTTCATACAGGTTTCCAGGAATGTTGTGAGCATAGAGGGGTCCATCTCCAGCTCAAGCTTATTTTTGCTTCCTGAAGTGGAGGACTCAACAAAGATCTCCTTAGCTTCCATGAAGGTTTCCTGAGCGTGCTCCAAATAAAACCCAGCTTCTTTTGTCAGGGCTTTGCGAACCTAGGTATTGTCTTCCAGTTGTTTTCCCTTGTCATCTCTTGTCACGATTCCACTTCGGAGCACAATGTTTACATTCGGATCTTCCTCACACAGCTCAAACCTCATCATCTACAGGTTCCGAGTTAGGGGAGGTGGTAGCACTCCTTTATCACATATCCTAGCTATCAGCGTAGGACAATCTTCTATCTCATGACCAAACAACGTGCAACAATTTCACGATGGGCATGTTGGATTAGTGCAATCGCAGGCATAGTGTCTTGGCCCTTCACAATTGTAGCAAACCAGCTATCCCTGACCTCTACCAGGTCCTCCTCTGCCCTGGCCTCGTCCGCTACCCTGAAATCCTGTCCACGCCATCCCTACATTCTGATCAAGGGGTCACGTGTTGGCCTGAACCCTATAAGCGGGAGTTCTATCCATCATCAATTCATAGATCCTACAAGTACGCTCATCATGTCCCACCGACCTGCAAAATTTGCATACCAACTATTTCGGAGTTTGCCTATACTTTTGTAACAAGTGGCGGTTATCTGTGACATGCTTTCCGGCTACTTGAAAAATAGCGCACCACAAAGTAGGCATTGTGCTAGGTCCTTCTTAAGATTCTGGCCTTAAAGGCATCGATCCTCCTCCTACAAGGTAATTTTTAAATATAGGTCATTGGTCTTTATCATGACCCTGAATCTTGCATTTTAGGCACCATACTTCCTCGCGCACTTCTGGTCGAACCATTCTATCCTGCTTCAAGCTTTGCATCTCAAGGCACAGATTATTTAGCTGCACATGGATGTGCTGAACTCCTAGATTAGGATCTTGCATCGGGGTCTCATGCAGTCTCATGGAAATCTCCAAGGCTTCTACCTAAGTTGCTATCTTCTGCTGCGACAACACACTCCTTAAGTGAGGTAGTAGCGAAGCTACAAACCACTTGCAACGTTGTCCATCTATCAGATTCATGTTTTCTTCACGAATTGTACATTTCAACCTCTGATGCAGTTCCCATGGTGTCCTGCCTAGTAGCATCGTGATTTCTTTGAATCCAATAATCAACTGTGCTTCATATTTAGGCCTACTAAATTCCCTATTTAGTGTTGCTTCAATGTCCGCTACTCTCGCATTTGGGTTATCGTTAGAGTACTTAATATACCAAGTCATTGCATGATGCTACAGGGTGATAACCAGTGTTTCTTTCTTTATATGGTCATCTGCAACACCTTGAGCTTCCCATACAGCCTTCATTACGAACCAGAATTGGTCCGGGTCCTCATTTCCCAAGCCTTTGAACAAAGGCAACTTCATTGTATTTGCCATACTGAACCGCGGTGGTGGTGGGGGTGGTAGGGTGGTACGGGTGAAGATGGAGGTGATGTTGTTTCTGGGAAAACTAGTGTCGATTCAAACTGCTAGTCCCACTAAGATGGGTAGCTATATTAGAAACAAACAATCAAAGAAATTCGAGATTTCCTTTAAGTGTAATAGATAAGAGGGAAGAAAAGAGGACCAACCTGGATCTTCCGCTTGGATCCTTGCTTGATTTCTCTCTTCCTTGATAGAATTTGCCACTCCTCTCCTATTTGTCCCACTTTAAAGAGTGTATGTGGAGTCAAAGTAATAGAAAACCATCAAAGCATCTCTATCTAAAACATCATAAATAATGCAGAATCAAAAACACATTGACCATACAATTGCATTGTAAACAATTAGATTCTCAAATACATGATCATATGGAGGAAAACTCAAAGAAATTTATTAATAGTAGAAGAGAGGATTACAACCCAGTTGTCTGATCCAGCATCATCCTCCCAGCATAGAAGCCCTCTTCACCTCATGAAAAGCAAGATCACCCAACAATACAATGTCTCTTCTCACAGGTAAACCAATAGCACTTCCTTACAATTACAAAAATCCAGCCTCCAGATATCTCAGATGAGGGATCCATTTATAGATGTCTTGCAAGGGTGTGAGTCAGCTCTGGGTTTTTTATTAATTTCATTCAACTGATAATTCTTGGTTCCACTTGGAGATTTCATAGATCTCTTACTCATCCTTAGGGGAATTCAGAGAGGCAAGTGTCATATGAGAAGTTTCTGGAAGATTCCATGGTCATCCACTTAGCAAACTGTCTCTGCCATTTGTCTATTCTCGCTCATCGCACCCCACAGAAGGCTCTTTCAGTATGCATTGCACCTGGCTAGTGTAGCAGCCAGTATGCATCACACCTTGACCATGGAGCTATCAGTATGGTCCAGTTTTTGCCAGTTTTAAGTGGTTTTTCAAGTGGAACTTCTGGGAAATTATGTAATCAGTTGACCATGATCCTTTAGGGTATGAAACAACACTTTTAGGGGTTAAAGAGCCCTTGGTTTATGGACATATGAGTTTGTGGTTGCAGTGCCTAAATATGTCTATAACAGTTGCACCCTAAAGCATGAGGTCGTAAATCTTTTGATGTCGGGTGAAATGCTTTATCATGAGGATCCGAGGTATTCGAATTGGAAGGTGACCTATATAAGATACAATACAATACATCATCATCATATTATTTTCATGATTTAGTTGAGGCGGGCATTCCCATGCTCAACTTTATAAATTTATTTTCATGTACATAGGACAGACAATCGTCCGCTATTGCAGACTGGTGATTCTTCGTATGAAGAGTCATCTTCCCTGGATTAGATGACTATCTGTGCAGTTTCTGTGTACAATTTATGTTTTTATTTTCCTGAATATATCGTAGCCTGGATGGATGGAACTAGATCCGCGGTCTTCAAACGCGTTCAATCTTCACCCGATGTACAATTTGATCCATGTGAAAATATGTTCCGAAGTCGAACATGGAAAGACATTGCCTGATTACCAACCAATAATGAAAGTTGTTAACAGGCGTGAGAGGAATCACCAATAATGATAATGACCCTCAAGGTACTACAGTACAATTCACGTGGTGTGAATATATGATCTGATGTCAAACACCATGCAAAATATTTCAGTCAAAGGCCATTGATGTAAACCTGTCGCTGGAAGTGAGAAACTTGCCATTGAGGCATGCAAGCTTCAAAGTACTGAAAGGGTTGTTTCTAAGTCAACTTCTTGGATAATGAGCTGATGTCAACAAGAAGTGACTCGTCGTAGGAGGGCCTTAATGTATCCCACATCTACGACATGAAATGGAACAAAAAGATCTTCTGGAGGTGAAAACGATCTGGTGATATAAGGTTTAGGAATGGCGGTCATGAAAAATGAAGGGCGGAGGTATTGTAGTGGATGAGGCGTTTGCTGGATGGTGAATTCTCTGAATGACTTCTCTTGAACATGTCGGCAACACTGAGATGGATTGGTAGCGTTAACCCCAAAAGATGGATGGTACGGAGGACCAATGGTGATATGACCGGTGAACGGAATAACCCAACCCGACTCAATCATGGTGATGGAGTGAAAGTGTCATGTTCAAGAGCGACCTGCTACCAATAAAATTCTTCACTTTTTCCCCAGTCATTGCTAACCAGTACCTCTTTATTTTTGTCAAGCTTGAGGAGGATAACATATGCTTGTTCTATAATTTTCCCTATGGGAAAAATTGTCACTATATTTTAGCGAGCCTAGCGACAGTGAAACTCGTTTTTGTCTAGATGGACAAGTTTGTCGCTATAGTTTTAACAAGTTTAATGACAGAGATAACTCGTTCCTTTTCATGTTTAGAGAGTTTGAAGAAAAGGAAACTCCAGTAGTCCTTTTTCGTAGCATAATCCCTTAAGTCCAAAAAAGTATAAAATAATATGAAAGGGACGACTTTTCGATCGCTTTAATGAGCCGAAAAAAACAAGCACTCAATATTTTTGTTTGATAATCCCTCAGGTCCAAAAAGATTAAAATATATAGGAGGGATGGCGCTTCCCTTTACTTTAATGAGCTGGAAAGGCCAATAGCTCGACATTATTTTTATATTTAACAAGTCTAAAAAGAGTTTAAAAGAGACTCGTTTTTTAGGAATGAGTGGTGTTTTCGAGTAGCAATTGGTTCCAGGTAAGTTTGGAACTTCTAAAAACATGGTAGTGTAAATAGGGTGGATAACAGGACCACTCGTCGCAGCTGTTCCTCAAAAGGGTAAACAATCAAGTGGAAGTGTATGATCGGCCAAAAGAATGGAGGCGATGGTAGGTACACAACCAAGGTTCAAAAGGCTGATAGCAGGGCAATCACAAAGGTTATTTACTGAGGGTGGATTCATTTTTAATGAGCTTGAATTGGGAGAAACTATGCTCATAGGCGGGTTTATTTTTTAACAAGCTTGAACCTTGCAGAAACATTGCTCATGGTAGGTTTATTTTTTAATGAGCTTGAACCTTGCAAAAACATTTCTCATTTTCCTTTTTTAGTAAACTAGGAACAACCAAACTATAAGGCTAAAAAACACTAAAAAGATAAAAAATGAAATTGGTTGTTTTTTCTTGCATAAAAAGGTTTGCATTCCCCCAGCATAAAAAAAGGTCTTCAGTAACCATATGGAAACTTACTGTGGTTAAGAAAAATGATTTTCTGTCAATACTTAGACAAAACACTTCCTGCACTTTGTCCGCCAAATAGAAAAAGGTGAAAGGTCACCGAGACCGATCACATAACTTACAGGGAAACTTATCTCTACAGCTAGGTTTGTCGCAAAATAGACAAGGGTGCATGCCCCCTAAGCTTCGTTACCATCACCGGACTACTCGCAGTAATTAGGTGGATGGAATGAAGGTTGGAGAGTCATACTTGACTCAAAGAGACCATTTAGGGGTTATGTTTGACTTGGAGTTGTGTTTGAATTGGGAAATGAAAGCTGGTCGATAAGCTGGACAACTTTTCCTTCATGCGGGAAACACATCACTCGAAAGAGTGTGGAAACAATAGCTTCCATGCTATAAACATAGTCACGTCCAAGGAGTAGATTATAATTTAATGGCCCTTGGACCACCATCACGTTCAAGTGAACGTTTTTCCTTCTCAAAGTTATCGACAACTTAGGAAGGATCCCTAACGGTCAACTGGTTCCTTTGTTAAAACCTGATAAATTTTGCGTACCAGGCGTAAGCGATGGCGAACTAAGCGCTTTCCAAGAAGTTGAGGAAAGGATACTCACTGAAGCCCCTTCATCTATGATAGTGCCAGACACGATCATTTTGTAAACTTGTACTATGATCCGGAATGGTACATTAGATGGAAGGCAGGGTCTTGCTAGTTGATTCCAATTTAAGGAAATGACTAGACTGCCTAGAGGGGTTACCGGATAAATGGTTGAATGAACCCCTTGAACTGGGGAATTTTCCTCATGTTGTAAAGGAACGAGCGGATAGACCCCAAGTTCATCAAACTCTGAAGTAACAAAAGAATTTGAACAATATCGTTCTCACTTTCTCAGCCACTTGGTTACTAGCATCACTATCTTCACCAAGCGAAGAGGAAGAAGGGGAGGGATACAGGTTTCCACTGTGGCCACTTCCGCCAAATTACTTGGAGGCAGGAGGGAAAAAGTACCCATTAAGGAAGGGTCTTTTAGGATACCTACTCCAACATTTTGAAACGATTGAGAACCTCCATGGATCAATGGAATGCTTCCAGTAGCTTGTGAACAGTTGGGGAAAAAGGTTAGTTAGTCAACAATTATAATTTTACCTTGGAAGGGAAATGCAATCTTTCTAAAATATGTTGACACAACGGTGGCCATAGCATAAATCCAGGGCATTCCAAGCAAGATATTGTAGTCAAGGTTTCCATCAATGACCTCGACTTCAATTTCTACTGTCTTTCCCCCCAGTTCAACTTGCAAGTTACTTAATATCCCATACAATGTGTATGTTCTTCCATCAAATGCTTTTAATGTCATTGATGATCATGACAAGGGTGGTGACCCTAAATTTTTCTAGCAACTCATTGACATAATATAGGTAGATGCCCCCTCATCAATGATTGTTCGATGAACAGTTTTATTGAGGGCTTTTACCTGTATGAGGAAAGCGAGTTGGGCCGGTAACTGAGGTTCATATCCTTTATGGTTGAAGGCCACAAGATTAGAATCCATTGGGTCAATCCCACCTATTACTGATAAAAAAAGCCTGCTTTTGGGAGGGGCAATTCTACAGTACTTCAAGTGTCGACATAGTGGATGGCGATTGGGCTAGATCCTCCACTATATTATAATTCTGTGTTGCTCGAGCATGAGGATTAAATGTCGATTTATGTACTACTTCCTTTGGCGGGTTTATAGTTAATTCAGGAATGATGGGTGGAACAACTTCTGGTGAAGTTGTTGTCAAACTAATAGGTTGATATGTAGCCTTGTTGTTCGACGGCTGTGGATTTCCATAATATTTATTCCTTGTTGATATCAAAGCATCATTTTGTTGTTTCGATATGGATAGCATAAGCACTTGGGAAAACTGTCGTAGAGCATGCCAGACTGAGTATAAATCAAGTCTAAATATTGTGCATGAGCAATGACTTGCTCTTCAGTGACAACTCCTCCCTTAGCGACATCCTCTATAATAGAGGGCAATAATGACTTTACAAACCATTCAGCTAAAAGCTGATCAGGAACATACATCTTTACCATTCGACGACGACGCCGCCACTCATGAATATGATCAGATATGTCAGTGGTTGTTGTCTGTTTAAAGTTGGTAAGTAGTTCTGTTCCTGTTTCATAACTTATGGGTAACTGAAAGTGGGTTAGAAAAGTTGTGGCAACGGTGCTAAAGTTATCAAATGAGGCTCTAGGAAATTCAATATACCATTTTGCTACCGGACCAGTTAGCAATCACTGAAAAAGGTGAAGCCTAATCGAATAATCATTTAGGGTGTTAGATGAGCACCACAAATGAAAAGTCATTACGTGATTCGATGGATCTTCACCTGGATTTCCATTGAATTTAAGAATATCAGATGGAATTTTATGAGGAATCGTTGGCCACCAAGGGGCGTAAGCAATTGGATCATTCGTCAGCTGGTTCAGATCTAGTAATTCTAGAGTTGCTACAAAAGGCAACTCTTGATTCAAGTTTCGCGAAGCATACCTAAGATAAGATGGGATCGCCTGAGCAGTAGGTCTTTGTATACCATCGTAATGTATCTGATGTTGATAACTTTGATAAGGTTGATGGGCATAACCATTATATTATGGTTGTTGATAACCGTTTTGAAAATGTGGTTGCCCATTACCTACAAAGCCTTGTTGCTCAGGTCCTTGGTAAGCTTGCGGGAATTGCAGTTGTTGATATTGTACCAGCCATGGTTGTTGGACCATTTGTTGTTGCCCAATACCGGATGATTGACCAAGATGCAAAGTGATAGTACATATTTGAGCCTGAGTCATTCCAAGTAAGGAGGCACTAACCTGAGGTTATGATTGAGCCGCAGAGACAAGAGGATGTTGTATTGCAACTGATGAGCCCCAAAAATGGGTAACTTATTGGGCTCATTTTGCCTATTATTCTTGATTAATCCACCATTCTTCATAGTTTATGCATGATTTTGAGTATATTTATGTTAATTGAATGAATGAGAATAGTCACTTGACCATGAAGTCTAATACGTGCTTATTGCAAATTTTTGGACAACTTTTGGACCAAGGTCAAGCATTTATGAGCCAGTGGACAGCCAAATACGAGGGAAAAAGGCTGAGGATTTGTAGGAATGGTGTCTCCTGCACTAAATGGCCCCTTCCTCGAGTTCTCCACCATCAGCTCGGAGTTCAGCAGCCCACCAAAGATGATTCCCAAGGGCAGCCAAGCAGCTTTTGTGAAGTGGTTGATTACTTGCAGTTTGAGTAGCCAAACCCCTTGAGTTAAGGAGGGTTGTTGGAGGTCCTCATAGAACATAAGTAGGAAGGATTCCAGCCTTCATAGTTCACTTCTTGAACATTTTGTATTTCACACTTTAGTGATGCTCTGCCTTCCAGCCCGTTTTGGAGCTTTTGCTGTAAACATTTTTTGTGACATGGTTATTTTTTGAGTAATGGAGATCAGTTTCATTTTGCATCAGCTCTGAGCTTCTTCTTAGGAGGCTATAGCTCTTTGGGTTGGGCCCAACCCAAGTGCCAGTACCTCCTTGGTGTACTTTTACATGTTTTTGCTGCATTCATAGAATAATTTCTGCTAGTAGATTAAAATCTTGCTTGGTTACTTAAGTCATTTTTGATGATTAGAGTAGATTTTCATGTTTTAGGTTGATTTGATAGGTTGGTAACAGAAAATATCTTTTAAAAAGGCCATCAAGCAACTCTTGGTCTCACTTCTGCCTCCTTGGGACCATGAGCTGAGACCAAGGCGTCCTTGCTGCCATAAAAACATTGTTCTTGATTCTTCATGCAATTGCTAGTGTTAGATTCTTAGTTGCAAAAGTTGATACCAGATGTGATTACATGCTTAAATCTGTTCTTGCTTAGTTTTCATAGTTATCTTACATGATTTTCTACCAATAAATGAATGTTCATCATGGTTTTTGGTTTCTAGGTCAAATAGCTAGATCTTTGGTTTGCATAGTCTTTGTTTGGTCAGTTTTGGAAAATAGTGTGCAGAAAACCTATGATACCTCCCTGCCTACCCTTCCTCCATCATACAACCTACTCCAACCCCCTAACTCAGATTCCTCCCCTTCATTTGCCACCCTTTTCCAACTTGACCTAATTTCCATATCTTTGTGCAACCTTGCTCCCTCCATCCTTGAACCAATTCCAACCACCTTAATCACTCCTCAACTTCATTCACCAGATCCTAGACCTCTTCACATCCTTATCCAAACTCCATCTCCACTTTTCCACCTTTTTTCCACCATCAACCCTCCAAAATCCCCTTTCGGAACATCCTGTAGAACCCCTGCAGACTTCCTATAGAAGTTCACGAGAGTGGTTTTTCGAGATCCAAACACTGTGAAACTCTCTGGAAGGGTGCTAGGGACCCCTTAGGCCCTCTTCTCACCTTCCCAACCTCCTGCAAACACCTACCCCATTTCCTTTCGCCAATCAACCTCTGCACAGTCAAAAACAGTTAAAGCACATGCATAATAATTTTACAAAATTGCTCAAAAATACAAAAAGATGTTCCTTTTCATATTTCACTTCAGAAGTAGCTTAGACACATGCACTTTACCTTCCCAAGAGTCAATGGCATCCATTTCTGTAGCTTTCATCCTTTTTCTTGCACCAATAGGGTTAGTCGGTAAAACTAGGGTTTGCTAGGGTTTGCATTTCCTTTCAGCTTTCAGCTTCTTTCTGCAAGTAGATTAGCCTCCTTTGAGTTAGCTTTCATCCATCATAGTTAAAAGCTTCTTCTAAGAGCTCATAGAAGTTGGCTTAAGCTCCTAGCAGACTTGTGCCAGCTGATCCAGTGACAACCTGCGGCAAGAGCTAGTACTTGTGCATATAGCACCGTCGCTTCCAAGTTTGTTACGAACTACCGAGTTGATAAAAGTAAAGAAGGGAGTCCCAGGAGTTGCAGCATTATTGCTGCAATACTGGAGCCCACCATCTTTTTGGCACCATTGCCGGGGAAGCGTCAAAGTATTTGTGATTGTTGCTTTTCTTCTATTTTCTACTGCAACCTTCTGCTAAGTAGTTTATTTCAGCAAGCGTAGAGTAGTTGTTTCATTTCCACAAAAGTAGATTAGACATTTCCTTCTTTCCTAGACTAGCATTTCAATTCTACAAGCCTAGACTAGCATTTCAATTCTGCAAGCGTAGATTAGCATTTCCTTTCTACAATTTCATTTCAGCAACATAGATTAGTCATTTCCCACTTTCATTTCAATTCTGCAATTCGCATTTCAGCAAAATTTATTGTATTTAGTTGAAATTTGTTATTCAGTCAGTTTCAGTTTTGCAGGTACAAGCAAAGAAAAAACACCAAAAATCAGCCAAAAATATTCCCTTTCATGCCTCGTAGGAACAGAGACAATATAGGAAAATTCTTACCCAACACCCCCACTACATCACTGAGTCACCCTTCTCTCTTCTTCAGTGGCAGTGATCCAGAAGAACCTATAGGTGAACCTCCAGAGATATACGAAGATCCTATAACAGAAGAAGAGCAAGAGAACATTCCTCTTGAGACCATGGCTGAACACAGAAATGGTATAGGAGACGAAGAGAGAATAGAAGGTGCCTTTCCCATCTGAGAGACCAATGGGGACACGAAAATGAAAAACATAAGTCCCTCAGCCTTACCTCACTTCCATGGATTGACCACTGAAAACCCTGATACCTTTTTTTTGAGTTTTTTGTCCTTTGTCGAACTTATGACTATGCAGAAGACGAGCAAAAGTTGAAACTCTTTCCCTCTACCTTCAAGGATGTAGCCCTACGCTGGTTCATGGGGTTACTTGGAAACAGTATCACAACTTGGGCTCAAATGCAACAAGCCTTTAACAAAAAATACCGGGACTACTGCCAGGCCAGGTAGTAACTCCATTAAGCAAAAACTGAGTCGTGTTTCTATTCCATCAGATAGGTTTATTATATACATGAGGGAGAGACTCTTCAGTTCATCTCCGAATGACTATTCATATTTCTCATTTATTTATTTACATATATTTGCCCAATCACAAGGATTAGGTGTCAACATTCCTAAAGGGATGTTGGTGAGTCCAAGCATCGTTCTGAATCGTTCAAGCTTTTCTCTTCCAAGCGCTTTGGTGAAGATGTCTACAATTTGCTCATTTGTGGAACAATGACGGAGATGGATTGTTTTGGCCTCAACATGATGTCTAAATAGATGATATTTAGTATTGATGTGCTTCGTTCGATCATGAAACTTTGGGTTCTTGGCCAACTTGATTGTACTTGGTCAATCATGAGTGGAGTTGATTGTACTTGTTTTACCTGCAAATCTTCAAGAATTTTCCTGAGCCACATAATTTCTTTTGTTTCTTTAGTTGCTGCCACGTATTCTGCTTCTGTTGTGGAATCTGCTGGAACTGATTGTTTGCGTGACCTCCAGGAGACAGCTCCTAATCCAAGACTCATAGAATATCCTGAAGTTGATACTCCAATTTCCTTGTCTCCATCGAGGTCTGAATCGGAGTATCCAATCAAGCTGAAGTCGTCTACCTGTGTATACTTGATTCCAAAGTCTTGTGTTCCTTTCAAGTACCTTAGAACTTTTTTGCAATAGACCAATGTCCCTCACAAGGCTTTTGCATAAACGTGGAGAGGATTCCAACAACAAAAGAAATGTTTGGTCTGGTAGTAGTTAGGTAGTTGAGACTTCCTACAAGCTGTCTATACTTTGTTGCATCCTCAAATTCTTTTCCTTCAATAGATGTGAGCTTTAAGTTTTGTTCCATTCGAGTAGTAAGAGGATTGCACTCTGTCATGCCAAAACTGTTCAACAAATCTCCAATGTATTTCTTTTGAGAAAGAAATATGGACTTTGGATGTTGGGTTACTTCAATGCCAAGATAGTAATGAACATAGCCCAAATCAGTCATTTCAAAACTTTTCCCCAATTCCTTCTTTATGGATGCAATGTAGCTTTCATTGTTCCCTATCATCAAAAGATCATCGACATATACCACAAGATATACAACTGTTTTGCCAACTTTCTTGACAAATAAAGTTGCAACATCAAGATCAAAATGTTTGAAATTGAGTTTCAGAAGATGCTCAGTTAGTTTTTCATACCAGGCTCGTGGTGCTTGTTTGAGGCCATACAAGGACTTCACAAGTTTGCATACTTTATGTTCATGTCCTTTCACAGTAAATCCTTTAGGCTGGGACATAAAAACATTCTCTTTTAGATCTCCATTCAAGAAAGCAGTTTTTACATCCATTTGATGGACTTTCCAACCGTTCTGAGCTGCTAGTGCAAAGTGTGTTTGGATGGTAGCCCATTTTGCTGTGGGGGCAAAAGTCTCCTCATAATTGACCCCTTCCTCCTGTGAAAAACCTTTTGCCACAAGCCCAGCTTTTTGCTTGTCAAGTGAGCCATCAGCTTTATACTTGTTCTTGTAGACCCACTTGCAGCGAATTGGTTTGGGTCCTAATGGAGGATCAACCAGCTTCCAAGTGTCATTCTTTATGAGGGCATCATACTCCTTTTGCATTACTTCTTTCCATTCATCATGAGAAGCAGCTTCTTTGAAGGAAGTTGGTTCAAAATCTGTAGACAAGTTCAATTCACAATCATAAGAAACATCCATATCAACAGGTGAATTAGAGTCATCTACATCACCTCCATTTTTCCGGTTTGAATTTCTAGTTCCTGTCTTTCCAACTTCATCAGGATGAACACTTTCAAGTGTATTTTTCAACCACTTTGGGGGACCTTTCTGAGATGGTTCAGGCTGCTCTGTTGATTGAGTTGGGACTGAATCAAGATTGAGTCTCCCAATTCTATCAATTACATCACTTAAAGCATCATCCGTTGTTGGAGTTTCATGCGGGGGAGAGTGTTCCTCAGAAGAAGATTCCACATGTTGATCTAGTATAGGAATCCCCCCTTCAAGATGTGGAATCTGATTATCAAATTCTTGAAATGATTTTGCTTTTGCGAATCTATCCAAGTGATCAAGTTGCCGCTCAACAACATTGTCAGTTTTGGATGATTCCAGAAAAATTACATCTCTAGATACAACAAACTTTTTATTTACTTCATCATAGAGGCGGTATGCTTTGGAGGTGTTTGAGTACCCAGGAAGATACACTTACGACTTCTAGCACCAAGTTTGTTTCTATGTACCTTTGGTATCAAGGCATAACAGGTGGAACCAAAGACCCTGAGATGCTTTACCGAAGGAACATGTACATACCACATTTCATATGGAGTCTTGTTTCTTATAGCATTAGATGGACATCTATTCTTTATATATGCAGCACATAGAACGGCATCAGCCCAAAACATTATCTTTACATTTTTGAATAAGAGCATGGATTGTACCATATTTAAAATTGTCCTATTCATTCTTTCAGCTACACCATTTTGTTGGGGATTGTAAGGCACAGTTGTTTGATGTTTGATCCCATGTTGGCGAAGATAGTTTTCAAATTCATTTGATGTGTATTCTTTTCCATTATCAGTGCGAATAGACCCAATATGAGATTGTGCATCATTTTCAATCCATTTATGAAAATTCTTGAATGTTTGAAAAGCATCAGATTTGTTCTTCAATAAATAAACCCAACACATTCTGGGGTAGTCATCAATAAATGTCATGATATATTTATTTCCATTTGCAGAAGGAACAGGCATTGGACCACATAAATCTGAATGAATGAGTTCAAGTTTCCTATGTTCTCTTGAATGTGAATCATGAAAAGACTGTTTGCTATGCTTTCCTAGAATGCAAGCATCACATTGCTTAAGTTTCCTAGGAATTGTATGCAAACCAGCAACACCATTTTTCTTCAACAAGCGGAGACTATCATAGTTCAAATGTCCAAATCTAGCATGCCATAATAAACTTGATGGAAGTGTACCTTCTTCATGATGAGAATTGTATGAGAAATGTTGTGCATGAGCAGAGGTTCCTTGCAGTTTGAGAAGCCTTTCTTCTTCTATTCCCCTCATGACAAGTGAGTGGTCAAATGCTTTTCTTACCTCAAGCTTGCCATCAAACATATGAATGGAGTGACCTTGCTGGCGGATGTGGACCAAGGACAGCAAGTTTCTCTTGAGCTGTGGGAGATATAGAACATGATCCAGAAGAAAGTCTGGAAGACCAGGCAGTTTAAGCCTGATTGTGCCAAGCTCTGATGGCTTGATTTTTTATTGATCTGCAAAGTATACTACTCCATGAACATTGTCAGTGAAATCTTCAAAAAAATCTTTTCTATGAGTCATGTGACAGGTTGCTCCTGAATCAAACAACCAATCATCTTTCCAAGAAGCAAGTGAAGCATTAAACAAATCTTCATTTACTCCAATGTTACATTGTGCCTCAACATAATGAGTGGATTCAGGTGCTTTACCTTTATCTGTATCATCAATTTTACCTTTCTGTTGATTTCTTTTCTACTCAATTTTGTCCCATGGTATCTTGCATGTAGAGGCATCATGTGATCCATTTCTTTTGCAGCGAATGCAGTGCAAATCTGCCGTTTCTCCTTGAGAATGTCTGCCCCCCCTGCCTCTGAAATATCTTCCTCTTCCTCTTCATCCACCTCTTCCTCTCGTAGAATCTTGAGCAGAATTCTTTTCTTTATGAGCAAGGCACACAGTCTCTTTAGAAGATTCAGGGGTTGTCTTCTTTCCAAAAGCTTTCTCTCTTTCAGCAAACTTTTTCACAAGAGAGTCAAAGGTTATATCTTTCAGATTTCCATTTGCTTGCAATGACTCAAGATAATTGGAGTAAGTAGGATAAAGTGCCTTGAGAAAAGCGATAAGAGGAATATCCAATTCAACCTTAGTAGATTTGATATCATGCATTATAGACTTTACTTCATATGCAAGAGAAAGAGGATCATTATTTTGCAGTTCAAGAGTGAAGAGTTTAATCATGAGTTGAACAACTTCAAGTGCAGAATGTGAGTCATAGAGTTCTTTCAGCTTTTGTAAGGCTTCAAAGGCAGTTGAATATGACAAAATATGGCGACTCACCTCTTCATTTACATATGCTGCGATTAATTCATAAGCTTTGCTGTTCTTGTTTTCCCAAATGACAAGCTCTTTGTCTGAGGTAGGTTGTCCTGGGTCATTGTCTCTGTCTCCGACACACACTCCTTTCCACAACTCATTGAAAATGAGGGTGGGTTTTATCATCCGGGACCATTCAGGATAGTTCTCCTTGCCAATGAGAACTATTCCCACCAGGAATATGATTGAATGAATTCTATAAAAAAAAATTACTTCTGTTGATAGAAAAATACTTCTGATGGCAAAAAAATGTGCTTTTGTGGAGAAAAAAAGCTTCTTCTGCTAAAAAAAATGATTCTGATATGAAATTGTATTCAAAACCATCCAAAATCGGAGCAGGAATAGAATTCTGCTATGCCATTCATATACCATCGACAATTGAAAGGAATGCTACAACTGTCATAAAAATATTCACCGCATATAACATTTTAATCCATTATATGCCATGTCCATCATATAAAAGGCAATGTGGAAAAAAAAACTAACACGCATATAAAGTGGTATACAGTCATAGTTTAAATTTTAACACCAAAAAGGAACACCCAATGAATATGGGGTTTATCCACAGGAAAAATATCGCAGCCAAACAATAACCATTAGCTCAAAATGACATGAAGGAATCCTCTCGAGCCCTCTGACTTGTATAAAGTCAGAAATCCTTCGCAGTTGGATTCATTCATTACCATTTCTATTATATGCTCGGCCTCAGAATTGGATGGAAATGAGCTTGTCGGAACTCATGCATAGGAGCTTCACGGTGCGCCGCGATTCTTTTGTCGATGACGATGAAGAGAGCGAGGTGTATTAAAGACCGGAGGGGGGAAATTCACTGCCCAATACAGGTCGAGGGAACAATAGGATAGCGGCGAAGAAGAACAATGAGTCACAGAATCAAAAATTTAGCTTTTTTGTCGAGGCAAGGCTCCATAATCGGCTTGCCCAGGGCTCTGGATACCTTATTCAAGAGCCACGATATTGCTGCTAGAACTCGAAGTCAGATCTCCCAGGAATACTGCAAAATGCCCATGTTTGCCTTCATCCCCAGAGAAGCCGCATCCAATAGGAGTTCTTCCAAGGGAAGCCACAACGACAGTTTCAAGGGAATATGGTAAACGTAATTCAAATGTAACTGATAGACAATGTTCAAAATATATGAAACGTTTATGGATTCTAAACGTATTCAGATGAATAGGGCGCAGGTCTTATAAATAGAATATGGTAGAACGCAGGCAGTATAAGACAGGCGTACAGCACTCAGTGACTAAATTATATGGAGAGCAGAGGAGCAGACAAGGGAGTTACAAGGCACAAGAGCTAAAAAAGGAGCTGGCTCTGATACCATGTCAGGCCAGGTAGTAACTCCATTAAGCAAAAACTGATTCGTGTTTCTATTCCATCAGATAGGTTTATTATATACATGAGGGAGAGACTGTTCAGTTCATCTCCCAATGACTGTTCATATTTCTCATTTATTTATTTACATATATTTTCCCAATCACAAGGATTAGGTGTCAACAACTACTGTAGGTCAAAGGAAACGAAGGGAGAAATCTTTTGGATGACCATGGGAAGTGATGAATCTTTAGAGGACTATGAAGAAAGGTTCTAACTTAGTTATAAAAGGGTCAGGTGCACACTTGACCCTGAATCTCTGAAGCTGGTTCTACTCCGAGGAGTCCCTGAAGACCTTCTAGATACCCTCCATTTGCTAGCTAGCGGAGACATCTACCAATTACCTTATGATGACATAAAGACTGTGTTTAGAAACCATTCTAGGGCAGCCTGGAAAAGAGGTAGGGGGAATCCACTTTCAGCCAGTGCCACCTTCTCCAAGCATGAGTTTACAAATCAGATGGAAGACCTTAAAAGTGAGGTGAGACAGACCATTTCCATGCAACTGGATACTTTCTGAATCAAACAGAAGAAAGAGGAAGCTGAGAGGGCTTTGGCCATCTTTTGTCCTAGATGTACAAGGAAGCATCCTAAGAACGAGTGTCCATTGCACTCAGTAGAGGTATGTTTCATTTGTGAGGAATACCACCCTACAAACCAGTGCCCAACCTTACCCGGACTTAAAGCTATGTACCAAGGGGCTGAGGGAGCCACTGAACCACTCTACTTCCTCAACCAAAGGAGGCCGCATGGATCCAGACCTTACTAGCAGGGGATGCAAGGGACATCCCAAACTTATTACAACCCCAACCAATTCACTCATGTACCTTATTGGGGTCCCCCTACTCATCCTTCCTGGTCTGCACCTCCTCCTTGGTCTTCTCCATCTCAATACCATACTCAACCTGCTGCTCATTCGTTTCACTCTCATGTTCAGCCACAACCTCAGTGGAATGCACCTCAGCCAGGGTGGAGGCCCCAATACAACTCTCCTCCCGCTATTTTTCCTCCACCACTTGCTCAACCACAACCATTACCTCCTGCTCCTCCAAGACAGCCCCAGTGGCCTGCTCAACCGAACCCAAACCCCAATAACAGACAGGCCCAGCAGGGATATACTTGAGAGACAACATGCCTTACCTATGTTGTGGAGATTCAGGAGATCAACCTACGTTCTAGGAAGGTCCTCCCAGATCGCCCACCTCCTCCTCCGAAGGATGAGGAAGAGAAACAAGAAAGTGAACCCAAAGCCATTCCACCCTTTCTTGAGAGACTAACGGCAACCACGCAACCAAACCCAGAGGAGATTGAACTTCTGGGAGAACTTAAACAGTTGTGTGTAAAAATACCACTTCTCCAGGCCATAAAAGATGTACCAATCTACAACAAATTGATCAAGGAGAAGTGTTTTAGGCACCTAGGCAAGTGCAAGAGAGATGCCCCAACTATTAATGCCATAGGACAACTGTCCGATCTGATGTTGGGACAAGTAATCTGTGCAAAATATTTAGACCCTAGGAGTCCTATAGTTGATGTCCACATCAATGGAACCATAATCCCCCACACCCTGATTGATCTAGGGGCTGCCATTAATGTGATGACCAAGGACACTATGCTCCAACTGAACCTTCAGAATTCCCTAAGAAAGACCTCGACAGTACTACAGTTAGCAGACCACTCCACCGTGACTCCCGAAGGGATTGTGGAAGATGTCATGGTCTCTGTTGATTCCTGGGAGTACCCTGCGGACTTCTTGGTCCTTCAGCCAAAGGCAAAACTCACTAGATACCCCCTCATTTTTGGAAGGCCTTGGTTAGCTACTGTGGATGCTTACATCAGCTGTCGAGCTAGGAGCATGACCATCAAGAATGGGCCTATGTCCAAATAGCTAGTCCTATATCCTCCTTCCCAACCTCTACTAGAACATGACTCACCTCTCTGGTTGGAGGAGGGAGATGAGGATGAAGTCTACTCTGCACCAGTGTGCACAGTGGAAGCCACCCAGGGAGGTCCTCAAACCGAGGATGACCTGATTGAGAATTTGATTCAAAATCCACCTCCCAGTGTGCTGCCATTAGAGGAGTTGGTGGAAGGTACCCAAGCCAGCGCTTTAGTGGACCTCTATGTGGCTGATCCGACCTCTCCCAGAGTTAAGAATGTGGAATTTGGCCCTGAAAGAACCTTGAAGATCAGCTCATCCCTATCCCCTTCTCAGGAGAAGGAGTTGTGTAGCCTACTGAACCGCCATTTGGATGCTTTCGCTTGGAGCTATAAGGAGATGAAAGGAGTCCACCCTTCGGTCTGTACCCATCACATTTACATTAAAGAGGATTGTAAACCAGTCAGGCAACCTCAGAGGAGAATGAATCCAGCCCTTAAGGACATTGTTAAAGAGGAATTGCAAAAGTTGTTGGATGCAAGATTCATCTACCCCATCTCTGACAGCGAATGGGTTTCTCCTCTAGTGCTTGTGCCCAAGAAAAATGGGAAGTGGAGAATCTGTGTAGATTATCGAGAACTTAACAAAGCCACCAAGAAGGACCATTTCCCTTTGCCTTTCATAGATCAAGTGTTAGATGGGCTGGTAGGGAAGAAGTTCTTTTCTTTCCTAGATGGGTTCAGCGGGTATAATCAGATCCAAATCAGCCCGGAAGACCGAGATAAGACCACTTTCACTTTTCCATGGGGTACATTTTCCTACTGGGTCCTTCCTTTTGGGCTATGCAACGCTCCTACCACTTTCTAGAGAGCAGTACTGAGCATATTTGCTGAGCTGGTTCAGGATTCGGTGGAAATCTATATGGATGACTTTACTCCTTATGGGTCCAACTTCCAAAAAGCATTGACTAACCTAGGAAAAGTTTTAACCAAGTGTATTGAAATGAACCTGTCCCTCAGTCCTAAAAAAATTGAATTCCTGATGACTGGAGGGACCGTGCTAGGTCATACAATTTCTCAGCAAGGATTACAGGTAGATCCTAACAAAATTACTATCATCCAAAAGGTTCTGCCTCCTCAAAAGGTAAGAGATGTTCGGAGTTTTCTAGGCTTAGCAGGATATTATATAAGATTCATTAAAGATTTCAGTAAGCTAGCCTCGCCACTGTTTGGTCTTTTGGGGAAAGATGTTGAGTTTATATGGACTGACAACTGTCAAGAGGCTATGGTTGAGTTGAAAGATAAGCTAGTAACTGCCCCAATCTTGAGAGGTCCAAACTGGGCCCTACCTTTCCACATCCACACTGATGCCTCGAACAAAGCCATAGGGCCGGCCTTAGGACAAGTTGAAGAGAAGCTACCATATGCCATATACTTTGTCAGCAAAAACCTGTCTAAGGCGGAATTAAACTATACTGTGACCGAGAAAGAGCTCCTAGCTGCAGTCCATTCCCTAAACAAGTTCAGACACTACATCACTAGTTATCAAACATTCGTACAGACTGATCATGCTGTGATTAGGTATTTGATGAATAAACCTTATGTAAATGCTCGTATCATTAGATGGTTACTATTATTGCAGCAATTTGACATGACCATTGTTGACAAGCCAGGTAAGGAAAATGTTTTTGCTGATTTTCTGTCTATATTAGTTTTGCCTGCAGGTGAAGAAGGGATGGTAGATGATCAAATTCCAGATGAACACATGTTTGCTATTTCAGTACTCTCTCCATGGTTTACTGATATAGAAAATTACTTGGTTTCAGCACAGTTCCCTCCACACCTATCCTCAAAAGAGAAGAGAAAAATCGTGAGGAAAAGTGCCCCATTCACTTGGATTGGGGGCAACCTATTTAAACTTGGCCTAGATCAGATCTTGAGGCGTTGTGTCAGGGAGGAGGAAGTTTTTGACATCCTCCTAACTTGTCATGATGGATCGTGTGGAGGTCACTTTGCAGCAAAAAGAACCGCCTTCAAAATTCTATAGGAAGGTTACTATTGGCTCACTCTTCATCAAGATGTCAGAAGATACATCAGCCAATGTGACCAATGTCAAAGGATGGGGAAACTGACTCCGAGGGATGAAATGCCCCACCAACCTCAAGTGACTTTCGAGCCATTTGAGAAGTGGGGCATGGACTTTGTGGGTCCTATCAACCCTCCTTCAAAAAAAAAGTCTTATATCATTGTGTGCACAGACTACCTGACAAAGTGGGCAGAAACAAAGGCAATCAAGGCAATGATAGAATAAAAAGTTGCTGAGTTTTTGAGGGAAAATATCTTCTACAAGTTTGGCCACCCAATAGAATTAGTCACAGATCAAGGAAGTCAGTTCACCTCTAACCTAATTCAAGACTTGCTCACTCATCACAAGATTAAGCACAGAAATTGGGCCCCTTATCATCCGCAAGCAAATGGGTAGGTGGAAGTCACTAATAGGGCTTTGGAAGAGATTTTGACTAAAGTGGTGAGCAGCAGCAGAAACGATTAGGCAGATCTCTTGGTTGAGGCCACCTGGGTCTACAACACCACTTGGAAAACTACAACAAGTTTCACACTTTATGAGCTGATCTACGGGAAGAAGGCTTTGTTGTCTATAGAATTCGAGTACAGCACATTGAGGTTGGCAGCTCAGCTAGACCTAGACCTCAACCATGCACAACAGGAAATATTACTATAGCTGAATGGATTGGATGAACAGAGAACGCAGGCCCTCCTCCACTCAGAAGTGGTCCAACTCCAGAGAAAGATATTGCATGACCGGCACCTTAACGAAAAGTAATTTCAGCCAGGAAATTGGGCGCTGTTATATGACTTGAGATACAAGGATTTCAAAGGGAAGCTAAGGACAAGGTGGTTGGGACCATATACAATGGAGAAATGCAACGATAATGGTTCAGTCCTTATCAGGACCATTGATGAAGAAGCCATCTCCATGCTCGTCAATGGGCATCGATTGAAAATCTACATGAAGCCCCTTTCCAAGCAGGAGTTCATTGAAACTCTGGATAAATCAGTGCTGGTAGTGGAGCAGGGCCCTGTCTCCACTCCACCCACACCTTGAGCATAAAAAAAAGGGGGGGAAAGAAAAAAACAGAAAAATAATAAAAAGATCCTTGGGTGAAAACCTCTTAGAGGTGCCCAGGGAAAACAGTGAGGGTGAAAACCTCCTGGAGCTGCCCCAGCTGTCTCTCTCTCTCTCAAAAAAAAAAAAAAATTCCAATCTTTGTTGAATAATTGCAGGTTGCAGGGAAGACATTGCAGGTTAGGAGGATCGTACAAAAAAAGGACAGAGGTCAGTACCAGGCTGCAAGCATCCCTCACAAACAATTCCTCCATGACCACTCCCCTTTCCTAAGATTTGATCTCATTCGAGGTAAGATTTCACTTTTTACAGGAAGTTCTGTGTCTTCTGCAAGAAAGTTTGTGTCTTCTACAAGAAGATCCTGTAGAACCTATAGACAGGCTAGAATTGATCTCAGGAGAGAATCCGAAGGTTGGGAATCTGCCTGCTAGGCCTACAAACACCCCTATTTCCATCCATCACCATATGTCACCCACTTTCATCTCTTTACACCTCCGTTGCACTCATCCTTTTATTTGTTCCTGCACAGTCACACACAGAAAACCCTGTTTTCTTCATACTGCCAGCAAAACCTTTTATTGACAAATCAAGAGCAGTTTCTCACTTACCATACCTATCAATCTCCATCTGGACTCCTCATCATTCGAACCCCTCATCATCAGTATAACCCTGCTTAGTCTAGCTTACATCCCAAGAGGAGAAGCAGCTACAGGACATCCTACAAGAATCCTGTAGTAGTTGATCCCTCTGGAATACATACTCTGGAGACAAGGACAGCCGAAAACGACAAAGGAGACATGCAAAGGGCTCTTCTTGAACGTAAGAATACCAGCAGCAACCAAATCCAAGCATCCAGTGTGCATGCAGTGGCAGCAAACAATGGAATGGATTCCAAAACACGTGCATGCAGCATCAGCAAATGAAGGAATGGGTTCCAAAACCCATGCATGAAGCAGCATCAAACGAAGGAGTGGTTACAAGACCTAAAGTCTGCATAACGCAGCCGTGACCATGCAGTGAAGTGCCTAAACTCATTCGTCAATTGCATAAATCATATTTTAAAAGCTACATGCCTATGGGAATCAAGGATAATTTTAGGGGCGAATGTTCGCCCTTTGGCGAAATTAAGGGGTTTTAAATTTTTAGTGGGCGAATATTTTGTATCATAGTACATTTTTACAAATCACCTCAAATAGCCCACCTTATTTCAAGGGAGAGGGTAAAAAAGGTAAATTTAGCCCTTGAAATTAGGACTTACAACCTTCCATTCGCCAATTTTCAAGAATAGGTTTTATTTAAGTGAATCCATTCGCCCATTTTCAAGAATAGGTTTTATTTAAGTGAATCCTATGGGCCAAATACCATATTTATAAAAGAGGTATGGTAAATTAATAAAAATATAAATAAAGAGAGGTATGGTAAATAAATAAAACATTTTTTATATTTACTCCATAAGTCACCTTATATACATGTAAGGGTGTAAACAAATAAAAATATAAGTAAAGTGGAGGTATGGTAAATAAGTAAAACGTCTTTTTATACTTACTCAAAAGGTATGGTAAATAAATAAAAATAAATAAACTAAACGTATCTTAAATAAATAAAACCTCCTTTTATATTTAGTCCATAACCCTCGTTCTATTTATGAAGGCTCAAGAAAGAGGTTTTATTTAAGTGAATCCTATGGGCCAAATACCATATTTGTAAAAGAGGTATGGTAAATTAATAAAAATATAAATAAACGAGAGGTATGGTAAACAAATAAAACATTTTTTTATATTTACTCCATAAGTCACCTTATATTTACGAACACTCAAAAAATGGGTTATATTTAGGTGAAACCTATGGCCTACTATGGGACAAGTACCATGGACTAGATTGTTATTAATACCATGCAAAAAACCATTATTAACTCTAATATTAGAATTAATAAAAATAAAAATGGCACATGGTATTGACCCATGGTATTCACCAAAATGGCACATGGTATTGACCCATGGTATTCACCTAAAATGTAGCCTATTTAAATGGGGGAATTAAACCAGCATGTAGCCTATGCTAAGATTCACTAGGACTTTACAAAGTTTTATTATTTAGTGAAAGACTCGCCAAGATCTTATAATTGAGTAAAATATTCGCCATGCCTGGTGAGAGATTCGCCAAAAAGTTATATATACATATTATATTATTGATAAAATCGCCTTCCATTTTTCCTATATACCATGGAGATATTCGCCATGCCTAGTGAGAGATTCGCCAAAAAATTATATATACATATTATATTATTGATAAAATCGCCTTCCATTTTTCCTATATACCATGGAGATTCGCCCATTTATTATATTTATAAATTTAGGGGGGGTTTTTAAAATTTTCCATGATGGGAATGGTTCAGATTGAATGGAATTGATGGCTAGTCAACTAGCCACCCTCGCCCAGTTACATAGCCTTGTGGGATCCAAACGAGCCCAGTTACATTCAAAATTGCCGACAAGATGTGCAGCTAGCACGTGTGGAGTGTCCATTCAGGGAGAAATCATCGGGACTAGTAGTGGTGGCGGCAGATAACGGCAGAGGGGAGATGATGGCGGTCAGAAACACACAGAAGCATTATGGTCGTGACGTCGGATCAACGGTCTAGTCCGGCCACCTCATTCCCTCACCACGAATCACGCGCAGTTAAAAGATGCCCGGCTGAAACTTACACCACCTTCTGTTCATTTTGCACTTGCAACGTCCTCGACTGGAGTACGCGTCCTCCGCTTCCAAAAATTGTTAAACAGTCGTCCTCCACCGGTTTTTCTGCCTATTTTCAAAAATATCCCGCGTATCGGGCTCGCTCAGAGACACAGTGACATTCTACAAGAACCGAGAGGCCTTCTACAGGAAGGGTTCTACAGGAAAGACTGCACAGCTTTCCGGAGCAGGAAAGCCTGGGATTTTTTCGTCGAATTTGGAGCTCCAAACGAGGTAGGCTCGAAAAACTCCTCTATGCATGGTATGTTTTGCAAAGGTGGTGAATTGAATGGCATCAGGTTGGAAAATCAGAGGAAAAATCTGCCTGTGTATTGGAAGTAAAACGTTTGCCTATGTATTGCACTGGGTTTCCCAGTTTTTCTGCATCAAAATTCTCCTCCACACTTCCTTTTTTTTTAAATTCTCCTGTAGGGAAGATATATGCAGCTGTGAAAGCCAGCCTATGTATGTAAAAAAAAATTGAATTTGCATATCTGTCTGTGTGCTGAGAAGAAAACTTGATCTCTGTACTCTGTCTGTAGAAGCAAAATTCTTCCTTTCATAAACAGACAGCCGAATTCTGCGTGGAAACAGTCTTAAAACCAGGGAATTGTTGCTAGTTGATATTGGACACTCGAGAAATTCCTTCTTGGGTTTAGGGGAAACCATAAACAGCATTTCCTTTTCTGATTAAAGCATAAAAAGAGCACGCTCACCATGCTAGGGGGATTCATAAGGAAAGAACCCTCGGACTCTAGCAAACTGCATGAGCATCCTGAGGTGGTGGACCTTTTCACCCGCGCCAATTGGATATCCTTCTTTGACAAAATTCAGGGTCATGATGAGGAGATAACTGAGGAATTTTTAATGTCCCTGAGACCACAATCAAAGACACATGCCACAGTTAGTTTTAGGGGTTTGACCCTAGAACTTACCCCTAAGCTCATCAGTCAAGTTACTGGTCTACCATTGGGGTTCCCTTGGAGCAAAGAAGAGAGGTCATTGGGCCAGGTTGCTAAGAAAACGTTCTTTCTGCCTGAGGAGCATCCTGTAGAAGACAAGAACGGGGTTAAAAGAACTAGCTTGCCTCCTCTCTGGAGTGAAGTCAGTTTCCAAATTATGAAGTACATTACATGTGAAGGGAGGTTTAGCATCATCTATGGTTATCATTTCAGGTTGCTATGTGAACTAAGGCATGGGATTGATTTACCTCCAACCAAGAAACTGAGCATTCCATATTTTCTTCTTCAGTAACTAATTGAATGTGGTACAAAATTAAATGAAGGGATCCCAAATCATTTGGCCCATCATGGGCTCATCAAACTATTGGTGGAATATGCCTTGCACACCTACACTGTCCCCATATCTTGAGAAATCTTCTGAAACATGTCTAGGGATGACAATATTAGAATTTTGGCTGTAAATATCACCCCATCCAGCAGTGAGGAGGGAGAACGCACTGAAGAAGGTGAGAAAACCGATGGTGAAGGAACACAGGACATTAAAGCACAGCAAGAACAGAAAGAAAAAGGGGAAATGGGCCAGATTGTTGAGCCTAAAACAGAGGAGGAAACAACAGCAAAAACACCAAGGGAAAAGAGGATGCAGAGTATAACAAAGATGGCCAGAAAAGCCCAAATGAAGGCTGCCATAGCCAAAGCAGGCACACAGAAACAAAAGGAAAAGACACATCCTGAAATAGCAGCAACACAGATAGAAATAGTTGACGCAGGGATTTCTACAGGAGGCAGGGAAAAAGAACAGCAAGAGGAGAAATCACCCGAGATATTGGAAAGGGAGGCAGCAGCTGTGCTTACTGCCTTAAGCACACCTCCAAAACAAAAAGGGAAGAGAAAGAGGCAAACCTCCATGTACTTTAAAGCAATAAGGAGCACACGGATCAAAGTGGGCAAACCCCAGACACAGTCAAAGGAGCCAATTGTCATTGAGGACACAACAACTAAACCAAAAGAAGAGTCTCCTTCAGAGATATCCATCACCTATGAACGAGGAAGCCCACAAAACCTCCACCTGGAGAGAAAGAATTAGGACGATGGACTCAAAGATAGCTCTACAGGAAGCTGAGACATCTCTACAGGAAACTCTAGCTAAGTTAAGGGAGACCGAGAAACTGGAGGAAAAGGCGGCCAAACCATCACAGGAAGAAGAAAAGACCGAGCAAATACTGGAACCAAGCCCTCAGCCTAGCTTGGGCTCACACTAAAACCTGTTAGAAGCCGGGAAGATAATTCCCCAGAAATTCGCGGTGCCACTCTTCTTTGCACTAGAACAAGAAAGCGTGAGGACTCACACTTCAATGAGGACTTCCAAATCAAAGGGGGTGGCAGACATAGGCCACCTGGAAGAACGACTCAAGGAATCAAGAAAATAATTGGCCATGGTAAGGCATGTGGAAAGCAGTCAAAGGTCCAAACTACGGGAGGAGAATGAGTTGTTGAAACAACAGCTACAACTACGGGGAAGTCATAGGGGAGACAAGCCATCCATTTTGGGATAATAGTATCAGCAAGAGGGGCCTCCAGCAGGCAAGGAAGCATCTGATGAATAGCAAAAAGAGGACAAGTTGCAGGTTAAGGTTGAGGCACTAACAAAACTGCTACAGGAAAAGGAGTCACAAGTAACAGAGGAAATACAACTTTTAAAGCAACAGGTACAAGAGAAAGAAGCCCAACTGGCCTGCATGGCCAGCTGGGCAGTAGAAGCCTTACAATGTAGGCAACCTACTAAGTCATATGCCTTATATCTTAAAGATAAATGGTTGCCATTTCAAATTAACACCTTGGCCCAAAGGGGCACCATTCCATTTCAAAATTACCATCAATTCATGGCTTTGTGTGATAGTAGCTCAACAGAAGATAAGGCCAAGTTATCAGAATTCTATTTACACAACTTGGCCCTTCCAAACATGAATTTGTGGGACCCCAATGCTGCATTGGGAGATGTGCAACTTATGGCCATGACCTCTTGGTTAAATCATGAGGAAAAGAGGGCAGCAGAGATTCAGAATATTATGAACAGGGAGCTAAGTGAACCACTCATGATCAGGGCAGAACTAGAGGATACATTAGCTTTACTATATGCCCATCAGCACCTAGCCAATAATCCTCAAGTTCTACCAGATTACATTGAAATATAGGCTCAGGCCATTGCTCACTTTGAGGACGTGGAAAGACTGTTGGGGGATAACTGCATTCATGCTTGCACAAGGAGGTGGAACACACTGTCCCACAGTCTAAAAATAAGAGAATACCACTCCCCAACAAGGATGAGGGAGGCCTTGGCAAGAGTACCACTCTACAAACAGTCAATGCAAAATCTGTAGGCCAACTGGATTGGCCTAAAGTTCAGTCCTCCCTTGCTTTTAGGACTGCTAGAAGGGGTCAAAGAAGAAGAGGAGCATAGGCAATGGGAGGAAGTAGAGAGAAAAGTAGGGTTTCATGACCGAGAAGAGGACATCACCTCAGAAGCCTGGGATGTTAGAGAGGCAGTCAAGGCAATCAAAGATGATGAGCTGGATTAGTTGCTCAGAGGATGAGCAACCCATTTAGCAGGGGGGTGATGATGAGCCCCAAAAATGGGTAACTTATTAGGCTCATTTTGCCTATTATTCTTGATTAATCCACCATTCTTCATAGTTTATGCATGCTTTTGAGTATATTTATGTTAATTGAATGAATGAGAATAGTCACTTGACCATGAAGTCTAATACGTGCTTATTGCAGATTTTTGGACAACTTTTGGACCAAGGTCAAGCATTTATGAACCAGTTGACAGCCAAATACGAGGGAACAAGGCTGAGGATTTGTAGGAAGGGTGTCTCCTACACTAAATGGCCCCTTCCTCGAGTTCTCCACCATCAGCTTGGAGTTCAGCAGCCCACCAAAGATGATTCCCAAGGGCAGCCGAGCAGCTTTTGTGAAGTGGCTGATTACTTGTAGTTTAAGCAGGCAAGCCCCTTGAGTTAAGGAGGTTTGTTGGAGGTCCTCGTAGTGCATAAGTAGGAAGGCTTCCAACCTTTGTATTTTACTTCTTGAACATTTTTTATTTCGCACTTTAGTGCTGCTCTGCCTTCCAGCCCATTTTGGAGCTTTTGCTGTAAATGTGACATGGTTATTTTTTGAGTAATGGAGATCAGTTTGATTTTACATCAGCTCTGAGCTTCTTCTTAGGAGGTTGTAGCTCTTGGGGTTGGGTCCAACCCAAGTGCCAGTACCTCCTTGGTGTACTTTTACATGTTTTTGCTACATTCATAGAATAATTTCTGCTAGTAGATTAAAAAATTGCTTGGTTACTTAGGTTGTTTTTGATGATTGAAATAGCTTTTCATTTTTCAGGTTGATTTGATAGGTTGGTAACAGAAAATATCTTAGAAAAAGGCCATCAAGCAATCTTTGATCTCACCTCTCCCTCCTTGGGACCATGAGCTGATACCAAGGCGTCCTTGCTTCCACAAAAACATTGTTCTTGCTTCTTCATGCAATTGCTAGTGTTAGATTCTTAGTTGCAAAAGTTGATACCAATTGTGATTACATGCTTAGATCTGTTCTTGCTTAGTTTTCATAGTTATATTACATGATTTTCTACCAATAAATTTCTGTTCATCATGGTTGCTGGTTTCTAGGTCAAATTAGGTCAAAATAGCTAGATCTTTGGTTTGCATAGTCTTTGTTTGGTCAGTTTTGGAAAATAGTGTGCAGAACACCTGTGATACCTCCCTGCCTACCCTTCCTCCATCAGACAACCTACTCCAACCCCCTAACTCAGATTCCTCCCCTTCATTTGCCACCCTTTTCTGACTTGACCTAATTTCCATATCTTTGTGCAACCTTGCTCTCTCTCCATCCTTGAACAAATCCAACCATCTTAATCACTCCTCAGCTTCATTCACCAGGTCCTAGACCTCTTCACATCCTCATCCAACCTCCATCTCCACTTTTCCACCTTTCTTCCACCATCAACCCTCCAAAATCCCCTTTCGGAACATCCTGTAGAACATCCTGTAGAACCCCTGCAGACTTCCTGTAGAAGTTCACGAGAGCGGTTTTTCGAGATCCGAACACTGTGAAACTCTCTGGAAGGGTGCTAGGGACCCCTTAGGCCCTCTTCTCACCTTCCCAACCTCCTGCAAGCACCTACCCCATTTCCTTTCGCCAATCAACCTTTGCACAGTCAAAAACAGTTAAAGCACATGCATAATAATTTTACAAAATTGCTCAAAAATACAAAAATATGTTCCTTTTCAGATTTCACTTCAGAAGTAGCTTAGACACATGCACTTTACCTTCCCAAGAGTCAATGGCATCCATTTCTATAGCTTTCATCCTTTTTCTTGCACCAGTAGGGTTAGTCGATAAAACTAGGGTTTGCATTTCCTTTCAGCTTTTAGCTTCTTTCTGCAAGTAGATTAGCCTCCTTTGAGTTATCTTTCATCCATCACAATTAAAAGCTTCTTCTAAGAGCCCATAGAAGTTGGCTTAAGCTCCTAGCGGACTTGTGCCAGCTGATCCAGTGACAGCCTGCGGCAAGAGCTAGTACTTGTGCATATAGCATCGTCGCTTCCAAGTTTGTTAGGAACTACCGGGTTGATAAAAGTAAAGAAGGGAGTCCCAGGAGTTGCAGCATTATTGCTACAATATTGGAGCCCACCAATAACCTGAGAGACTTGAGGTTGACACACAACAAGTAATTCTTGTACTTCCGATATAGTCACAATAGCCGGTGTAGAGGGAATATTCGACACAGGTTGGACTAGTTGCATTGAATATACAACCCTTGGTTGTTGAGGAAGTATTAGTACCCAACTGCTGGATGTAATTCCCGTTTGACCTGAATTTTGTTGTAAACTCTCATATGGTTGCTCTCTAGGAGGGAACAATGAAAAAGCATACTGGCCCCCATATTGTGGCAATCCAATGCTTAAAGGATAGATCGGTCTTTGAAGACTAGACTACCCAAATTGATACTGACATATAGGATCAATTTGTTGAGTTTCAAAATACCAGACAAGACTTTGGATGAAGAAATAGGAATAGACCATGTCGTCGAAACAATCCCTGAGTGGACTCTAGCTAGTTGTTGATAACTAGCCATGACAGATGGTATACCAGCAAACATTGTAGGAATGGCAATAGGAAGCTCTGTCGTAGTTGTGTCAGATGACACAGTCCTAGATGTTGATGGTTGCTCAGACATATTTAGTCTATCCAAAAGATTTCCTAGCGATTCGACAGGAACTTGCAATGAAGGATGATTAAAAGAACTAACTTCAGGAATAGAAGGATATAAGTGGATCCCAGTTCCAAAATGCAATGGAGTACTGGATGGAATATCCTCTACTATCTCCTCTATGGCAATCAGTCCAGGTGGAAGAGGTAGACCGTCAGGTTTGTAAAATATTTCTGGAGCTGAAGAAGGTATAGCTTCTGCAGTAACAGATACTGGAGGGGTGACACCTTTTGAATTCTGGAACTCAACTTCCAGATGTTCAGGTAAGTGAACTTCATTCTCTGGTTCAACTCTAGCTGGAGTTGTTTCAGGTACAGAAGTGTTTACTGTTACACTAGGATCAGTTCTAATGTCTTCTTGTAACAGTTGAATTCCTTCTCTAAAGGCAGATGTACCAAAAATGATCGAAGTAACTGTAGTCTCTGACAATGTTGAAACACAAGTTTCAAATAAATCAGGTGAATTGGACTCAGTTAAACGAGACTGTTTTGCCCGGAATGGTTTCGTCTCCGGAGTCAAAGACGGTTGACTCGCTAGTCTCCACGAACGACGGGGTTTTGATTGACTTTCTTCCATGATTGTGGATTACTTGATCAACTCAAAATTAAGGGGAAAAAGATGTTCCGTATTAAATAAATTTTAATGACGCTTTGACACAACTTTGCTTTTTCAATTTTTAAGAGTCAAGAAAAAGCTAAAGATGACTCTAGTCGCCTTCGATTTTTAATGAGCTTGAAGTGACAAGTGCTCAGATGGACCTTTTCTTTTAAGGAGTTGAAAAGGAACGAAAGTGAATACTCTGGAAATCTAGACAAAGGGATTACCAAACCAATCGCAAAACTGCAATATACACCTTGGTGGTAAATTAAAGAGAAATTACCAAGGACTTTATGTACGGCAGTCAATCTTCCCGAATGTTGTGTTCAGTGCATTGCTATCGATAGGGCGGCAAACACAGCTTCCTAAGGATAAAGGATATTAGCCTATTGTGGTCTCCCAATATATACTCGACGGTACAGGGAGCACAAGTCCGTACTGGCACTTGTCGTATCAAAGAGGAGGAATCAACCAACCTTCAATGAAAACAATAGTTACCAGGTTTTACGACGCCAGAACACATCTCTAGCCTAGACTTCTAGATGTGTTGCGTTAGGTTCCAAAGCGTTTTTATGTTCATTGAGATTTATTTTAGAGTTGATCTTGCTTAGAAGTTTGTCTTTCAAGGTTCACCGCGTGATGTAGATATAAAATTCCTAAATATGAAATCTAAAATGATAAACAGTCATTTATTTTGTTTTAGCAGTGAAAATCCTAGCTACTAAGGAAAGAAGATTACGATTCTTTCAACAGAGAGCAAAGAGCACACACTAAATGCACTTTTTCTAAATCATTTTCGCACACAGTCTAAATGCAAATGCAAATGCATGTATTTGTTTTTCGTTTCCTTAATGTGAGAATGCTTAAAAAGAAAACTAAGTATAGATCTGAACTATTTTCTTCAAAGCAACATTTCGACAATTTCTTTTCAAAACGAAAGAAAGACTAAAATGACACTTTCGATTTCGAACGAAAAACTGCTTTCGACACTTTAAAAATTAAAAATCCAAATCAAATACAATGACGAAAGTACAATCGACTATCTAGAGGAGGAAGACTTTACGACACTCTTCTTTTTGACTCAAAATGACAGTTACGACACTTTTTGCATCAAAAACGACAGTTTGATTAAGTTACTTTCGACAAAGGAGGACAGTAAATGATGGACAAATACATAAAAAAATTTACAAATCCTAATCAATGGAGGCTGAATAATGTAAAGGGAGGAGGCTTCAGCAATGTGATACTGATCATGAACAGAAAAACTACTGAATAAAGCAAAAAATCAAGAGAAAAAAACCAACTTTTAAAGAGAGAAACAATATGACTCAATCATCGCACCTATCCTTAAGGGAAACGGGGATGCATCTCACCTGCAACACACGGGAGGTGTGATGCATACAGGCTACCTAGTTACAGATAGTGTGATGGACTAGGGAGTGAAACTGAATTTGGTTTTTGCTCAAAATTTGCAACTAAGTTCAGTGATATAGGCTGAGTTATGATGGACAGTAAAAACAAAGTATAGGGATATGATCTTATGAGCTTATGAGCTACCACAAGGGTGCTTAAAATGCTTGTAAGTCAGATGTTCAGTTCATAAACCAACCCAAAGATTTACTGAAGCAGCATTCATCTACTTCGCAATTGCATAGCAAAGGCGGTTCGAAGGCTAGCTGGCTAACTTCAGGCTCCGTCTGTAGTTTATAAAGCAAACAACAATAACAAACAAACAAACTATTCGCTCCCCAGCGGAGTTACCATTTTGTTTCCGGGAAAACTAGTGTCAATTCAAACTGCTAGTCCCACTAAGATGGGTAGCTATCTTAGAAACAAACAATCAAAGCAATTCGAGATTTCATTTAAGTGTAATAGATAAGAGGGAAGAAAAGAGGACCAACCTAGATCTTCCACTTGGATCTTTGCTTGATTTCTCCCTTCCTTGATAGAATTTGCCACTCTTCTCCTACTTGTCCTGCTTTAAAGAGTACCTATGGAGTCAAAGAAACATAAAACCATCAAAGTAGCTCTATCTAAAACATCATAAACAATGCAGAATCAGAAACACATTGACCATACAATTGCATTGTAAACAATAAGGTTCACAAATACACGATCATATGGAGGAAAACTCAAAGAACTTTATTAATAGTAGAAGAGAGGATTACAACCCAGTTGTCTGATCCAGCATCATCCTCCCAGCATAGAAGCCCTCTTCACCTCATTAAAAGCAATATCACCCAAGAATACAATGTCTCTTCTCACAGGTAAACCAGCAGCACTTCCTTACAAATTACAAAATTCCAGCCTCTAGATCTCTCAGATGAGAGATCCATTTATAGATGTCTTGCAAGGGTGTGAGTCAGCTCTGGGTTTTTTATTAGTGTCATTCCACTGATAGTTCTTGGTTCCACTTGGAGATTTCATTGATCTCTTACTCATCCTTGGGGGAATTCAGAGAGGTAAGTGTCATATGAGAAGTTTCTGGAAGATTACATGATCATCCACTTAGCAAACTGTCTCTGTCATTTGTCTATTCTCGCTCATCGCACCCCACAGAAGGCTCTTTTAGTATGCATCTCACATGGCCAGTGTAGCAGCTAGTATGCATCGCATCTTGACCATGGTGCAGTCAGTATGGTCCAGTTTTGGCCAGTTCTGAGTGGTTTTTCAAGTGGAACTTCTGGAAAATGATGTAATCAGTTGACCATGATCCTTTAGGGTATGAAACAACACTTTTATGGGTTAAAGAGTCCTTGGTTTATGGACATATGAGTTTGGGGTTGCAGTGCCCAAATATGTCTATAACAGATGGTGGTGAAGCCGGTGGTGGTGTGGGTGGAGGTGGGATTCACAAAATTCTTTGTCTTATCAGATGAATAACACTTCGTGGAGAGACCTTCGTGAGCTCTTCCTCGTCCCCTCCCAGAGGTGAAATCAAGGGGCTATTTTCTAGACCCTTATTTCCTTCGTTCCTATCAACCTTTCCGCTTCGGGTAGCCCCGAACATCAAGGTATTTGCATAACCTTCTTTTCGCACAACAACATTTTAATCCAAGTATTCAAAGACTTCATGTACTTACCTTGTGGTCCTTTGAGAAAGCGTCACTTTGCCTCATTGTAGATGACTGAGGTGTCAATCGTGAACTCAGTAAAAAATCCTCCTATAATACGATCGAGCCAATGATCAACGGCGCGCGCAATCTTATCCTTCAATGCTTCCAACCTTTGCACTAGCTCTGGGGTCCACGCAATAGGACCGTCAAGTTTCCACCTTCCTTGGCTATCTGCTAGCTTCGTGATCCACTCGTATATCTCGGTAGGGAAGGATGCGAAAAAGATTTCATGGATCTACGTATACAGGTAGATATATAACCAAGGTTCTTTTAACAGTCGTGGGTTTCTGTTTACCTGCGTCGCGAATTCATGAATTCTTTTATCCAACCAGCCTTCAATTTCTTTCTTAGTTGGATTCCAATGATACGACATCACACATCTCTTATGCAGATTTCAGTCCCGACAACAGAACCATTTGTTGGCTTGAGGGGCCTGACCGAGGTTCAGCATTAGGTAGCCAAACAAATCCCTACACTACTGGCCCTTTTGGCATCAGCCTACAGAGCGCGGACTAAAGTCTCACTCGAAGCAGTATGGGGGGATGGTGGAAACAAGTTTCCACACCCTTGAGATGGTTGTGATGTCGATTTATTCCAACTAGACCTGTCTTCGAGCAGGTTGCTTCACGCTTTGTTCTACCCTTCAGTACCTTCGCGATCTGTTATAATTGGATTTCGCGCAGCCCTAACCAGGGGCTGAAGTCCTTTCACGCTAATATGGCAGTGAACTATGCTATTTCCCAAATTATACTAACTATCTTACTTATCTTATTGACAGATCTTGATTATCTTCACGTAAACAAATGTTCTTACTTGCATTCACTTAACCAATATAGCTATACACATTCATGCATCATATAAGAATTAGAAGTGAAATTCATACCCAATATAACAGATGCATAAACAGGAAATAAAGACACAAAAATGATAGAAACTTCTCTTTATTAGTACTTCCAGATGATTACATACTCGACTCGCCCTGTGTACTCAGCTACAAGGGTCCGCGCACTCAACTGTGGACTACTAAGCCTCTGTGCACTCAGCTGCAGAGCCTCTACCTACGCTACGACCCAAAACTTAGACTTACACTTCAGAGCTATCTTGCATACATCATATCTTCATTATTCGATCTATCTTATCTCTCTATCTACTTAGAGCTTCGCTCTATTTATACAATCCCATGGTCCAAGGACCATGGGTAGATCTTCTACAGCCGACATTACATTGTCAAAATAAGGGTGGATAACCCTATGACTCTTTTAACTGTTGGACACCTAATCCTCAATGGGTTAGTGTGGAAGTTGAATAGACAAAAGGAAGTCTAAGAGACCTTGGGATGTGAAACCCAATGGTCAAACCATGTACTATAAATGTATATCAGTTGTTAATAAAAATGTACTCTCATGTTTTATCTTTCCTATTTGTCTTTGCCATGTGTGTGTTTAACATGGTATCGGAGCTGCAAGCGAATTTCTGCCCTGCTCAAATTTGACCCACTAGTTGTGGCCTCTCAGTGCATGTCAGTTCTGCATTCCTGGGGATAGAACTGTCATTATTGTTTGCATGTTGCGAATGGTCTCGTTGTCCTCTCTGAGCTAAATTTGTGTTGGGTTCTAAACAATGGTGATTCTCTATGCATGAATGAATGGCTCCCTAATACTGAAGGATGATGACACTGTGCAATGACTTCCCGGGTGAGCGTAGACTATGCGTTGGCTTCCTGCATATGTTGGTATGTAATTTGTCGACTGTACATTGAAGGTTTTGGACGGTCGATGAAGTTTTCGTTTCATTGAAATTCTTTGATGACTGTGCATTGTCCTGGTTGAAAAGGTCGATAATGTTGTGTTTTTAAATGACGAGTGTTGAGTGAAGATCGATACATGCTTTGAGTTTCAGTTTCTTTCAATGGACATATGTAATGGCATGATGGTGGTATCATTCAACTTTGCCTTACTGCGGCCTTGAGATACCTGCTTTAAGTTATTTAGAAGACAAAGCATTAGTGTGCAGTTATTATTTGAAAACCTAGCATACAACGCTTCTAGAATTTCCATTTTGCATATTCGACTCCAAACGTTGTGGTTAATTTCTGCATAGTCGACTCATATACAATGTTGTCTCCATCCTGTGGCCCATATACAACGCTTTCCGTATACAATGCTTTCTGTCTCCATACATGCTTTAAGTGTATTCATTGGTATTCATTGCCTCCACCCATGGCTCTTTTAATGTTGTATGTTGTAACGCCATAATACCATACCACAAGTCATAACGCCATACCAGTATTCATTTAACGTTGTCTCCATATACAACTTGGCTTCCAATGTATAACATTGTTTGCAATAACTATACCACTAAACTATTATTGTCTTCTAGTGTTATGTTTGGAAAGCTGTGGTCTCGACCTCCATATGCACAGTGCTCAACCAACATAAAAGAATCCTCCACAAAGGTTTATAGCCATTCCAGGTCCACAAGGGTGTCCATAGGAGCGCAGAGCTTGACAACAGGAAGCTCCTTTATAACTTGGGTTACCGAAGAATAATTCGCTTCAGTAGAACCAGCCGAGGCCTCCAATATCGTCATTTGAAAAGTTGAGGAGGACGTCTATGTGAAACGCCTTTCTTTCGTTATGGAAATTTACAACCATTATGATGTCGGTGGAGTAAAGTGTTTGTTTGAATATTTATCTCCTTTTTGTGTTCATTAGGAGGTAATCACCAAGGTGCATGTTAAGACAAAAAAAAAGCTATTCGAGATTCGAATGTTTTGATTCACTCAAGATCAGTCTCATAGAAGTTATGGGAACGAGTTTCTATACACCAGTGGCACAATTTTTACCCTCTTAGTGAGCTGAGTTATTTCAATTTTATTATTGGGTAGTGGACATAGCAAGCAAGAGTTTTCTGAAGAGAAAGGGGACGAGTTACCTAATATATTACTGCTGGTTGATATGTTAATATTCTGGGTAAATTTCTGCCATACCAGAATGAGTTTGTCTTAGTTTGGATGCCATTTAGAGGCTGTGTGTGTGGCTATATATTCTTTTCACGAGGTAGAGTATCTGAGTCTATTTGTTGATTGTGGGAAGTGTGACTTACTGCTGGTGTGATATCAGTCAAGGGGATTATTGATAAAGGGACGTGGACTTTTCCTATAGAAAATCATGAACTAGTTGAAGCGTGGCACCTCTGGTAGCAGTGTACATCACTACAAATATATTCATGCAATTATCCTAGGTTGAAATATCTCATGGTAGTCTGAGCACATAAATCCAAATCTGGGCCTGTGAGGACGAATTCCATTGTTAAACAGAGTTAGTGCGAAGTCCTTGTGAAAAGGGACAATTTCCCTCGAGTTAAAATGGTGAAACTGTGGCTTCTCTGTGTGCTGAGAATTGGCATCATTCTTGTGGCTGAATTCTGTTAAATAAGGGCCAAGTTTCCCTCTATTCACAGCTAGTTAAAGTTTAAACGCACTCCACAAGGTACGACATTTGGAGAGGTTTTCTATGTTGATTTGGACGCTGTTCTAGAAGAAAGAAGGAACAAGTTTACTGCCTACTGGTTGATTTACCCCTTGTGAGCTGAGTTTAGCAGAGTCAAGGGACATGCTTATTAACTTGTTGTAGCTGATACTGAGGTGTTGATATACATTGAAGAGGTAGCCAAAAATCTGTCAGTAACTTACTCAAATCTGGTATCTCAAATGTTGAAGTGGACTGTGAGTTAATGCCATCATAGACAGTGCATATATATATATATATATATATATATTTAAAGATATTTCATTCTAGCATATGCATTGTTAACTCTCCATAAATTCTGTGTGATATATGAGGGTAGATTGTTTTCTTTGAAGAAAGTGGCAAGATCAGAGAATATTGATTCGTACCCTAGTCAAAGTATTTATATATGAGCATTCAATTCTTGTCCATGACATGGTGCTATAGTTGTTGAAGTTTTGATATCCATCATTTCTGCTTTGAAAGTGAAGGAGTATTTGAAGGATCCAAGCAAGTTTGTAGTTGCTGCTACCCCAGGTGTGGCATTGTATTTAAAACTCATTATAGTTTTGTCTACATATATATGCATTGATTCCTTGTTACTTTGACTGCTGCATAAGAGTTTGGTGGGTTGTATAAAGGCAATGATTGTTTTGACAAATAAAAGTAATCTTTCGTGGAGAAAAGGTTAGTCGGTTGTATTGTCAGAACATAGTGCTAGTCATGAGTAAACTCTTATTTTTATGTAATGGATTGTAATTGGTGCTTGCCGGTTGAACACTGATCATTTGTTGCACATTTATAAAGGATATTGCTAGTGGGTATTACTTTTCTTCATTCAGTAGTAGCTGTGATTAGTTTTTAAGGTGTAATTCTAACATTAAAGAAAAAAATGGCCAGAATCAGTGAAGTATTAGAGTTCCTCAAAACTCTAATATTGTCTACTACTTATGATACATTAAAAATCAGCAAAGTTTCTCTCACAGACATTCAGGTCTGTCTACAAAATGCACAAGAGAAAATTGATTTTTTGCAGCTCGAATATCAGCTACAGCAAGAAGAATTAAAACAAAGGAGTCATTTTGAACCTGTTTCTATTCAAAATATTGAAACAGACTCCCATAAAGCACAAGGTTACATGCAGATGCTGAAGTTCAACTTACACTTCCCAAGCCCATCATCAGACCTTGGCAAGAGCTTGTTCATAACAAACACAGAACTAGTCTCAGATATGAGAAGGACTTGTCCTTTCATATTCCAGACTACTCAAAGCCCATTTAGTTTCAGAGTGCTGGATTCATTCATTATAGTTCACCCCCAACTGTTCCAAATTCTGACCCTCTTCCACAGCAACAGCAACAACAACAGATTGTGAAATGCCAACACTGTGACCGAGTTGGCCATCTGAAAGATCACTGTTTTGATCTTCATCCATGTAAGCATCATCATAAAACCAGTCATTCTTCAAACAGATGCTTCAAAAACAAACCTCCTGCAATAACAAAGATTCGTCTTGGATGGATCACTTCTTGGCAATGGGCATCAACAACCAAGAAGATATTCCAGTCACATGTCAGAACTTGTTCTAGAGTATTAAACAATCTTGCAGTTGATTTTTCTCCATCATCTCACCTTGTATCTGACAGGGGGGGAAATGATGGTCATCTACAAGCTTCAAAGTCACATCAAGCGAGCCTGAGCCATAACCTGCCACACCAGTTTAGAGTTGTAGCCAGAGACAAAGATGCCCGTGAGCATGCCTTCAGTTGGTAATATGGGACACTTTCTCTAGCAAAAGACTTCAGCTTCTTGCCAGTCTCGGAAGAATTCCAGGAATAGAGTTGGGGACACTTCCTCTAGCAGAAGACTTCATCTTCTTGCTAGTTTTGGAAGAGTTCCAGGAATTTCATTAAGCATTCCAAAGTTGTTGGTCATCCTTAAACCATCACAGGTTGAGACTTCCCTTTTCATGTTGAAGTTCTCCCTTTTATGCGGTGTGAGACCTCCTTTTATTGGTTGAAGGTTTCCCTCTTCAAAACATCAAGAGCACTTCCTCTAGCAGAAGACTTGAGCTTCATGCCAGACTTGGAAGAGTTCCGGGAACTGCACTAAGCATTCCAGTGTTGGTAGTCATCCTTAAACCACCGCCCTTTATACCAACATTTCAGAGAGCACATTCAACTTAATGCTGCCATGCATTTTTTGCATGTTTTGTATTACAACTCTCTTCTTGGACTCATACATAACCCTTCGGATTAAGGGGGGGGAATGTTGGACACCTAATCCTCAATGGGTTAGTGTGGAATCCGAATAGACAAAAGGAAGTCCAAGAGACCTTGGGATGTGAAACCCAACAGTGAAACCATGTACTATAATGTATATTAGTTGTTAATAAAAATGTACTCTCATGTTTTATCTTTCCTATTTCTCTTTGCCATGCGTGTGTTTAACATTAACAAGTACGCGCTCCGTGACCACAAAATGCGGAGTCTTTTCATTGGAATTACAGAATTGGACCAAAATCTGGGCTCTAACCCCAAAACTGCCCTTGGAGGATCCCATGCCCAACAATATATGTAATATCATATTTGATTAATAGATAGTAAGATAGTTTGCACTATCGATTTCTTATAATGGTATCAGAGCCCTGAGGGCTTGGCCCATCCTGGGCTGAGGAAGCTTGGTCCATCATGGGCTAAGGAAATAACAGAGTATATTTGTATTGTTTTTACATCTTTTTTGTCCATCCTTTGTTGTTGCTATGTGACTACAAATACGAGAGTGGTTGTGAGGCTCGTTAATGAGAGTTGGTTGATCGGCACGGGCATTTGTGGACCTGATAGCAGTCAACTATGGCAGCTTGTGGATAGCTCAATTGAAGTGTTGATTGGAGGTGGTCCAATTCAAGTGCAGACTCCGATCAGTATTTTTCTGCATCTTGGTGGTGTGAATTCGTGCATACTGCGGAAGATAGTGAAGCACGACAGTGGTGGACAGGCGAAGTGTGGCTTGTGCAAATTTATTTTCATTGGGAGCAATGAAATCAAGAAAATTCAGCTTTGTAGCGAAATCTGTAGAGAACCTATACGGCTTCAAACCTGTGTGGCCAAAACTTGCAACTCCGTTGATATCTACGAAATGGAGCTCCAACTTTTCTTTTCATTACTAAAACTTTTTAGAATCATTTGATTTGGTGATCTATCTTTTTCTTACAAATCTCATCGATGGCCAAATGGAGAGGATTCATTATCTGTTTATTATTTACATCTTTGCACATGTTTATGCAGCATACCTACTGCATTGGGAGCATATCTGAATGCCATCCAGTATTTAACAGTAATGGGAAGAAAGCTTCCATGGAATTGAAGGGTAGTTCGATCCAAAATCTGAAGGGTATTGTTGCGATCTTTAACAAAGGTCTGGTGTTGACTATGGCCATGGTGAAAGGTCAAGGTGCTTTCAGTATCGTCCAGGAAGTGATCAATGTAGTTCCAGTGAATAACACGAGGCTTGTCGTGATTGATGTCAAACCAAGCATTTATAGGGAGAAAGTGACTATTCCTAAATGGAAGCCATTCATAAATTTGAGTGGGTTGGACACAAGATGAGAGAGTTCCATGGTCATATCAAATCAGTGATCCGAAGCAGATTGGAAAGTATCTGAACATCAACTACATTAAAATTTGTTGCAGGAGAGCCCATTCTAAGGAGCAGAAAAATGGCGTGGCTAAAGAATTGTGGTGAGGTGCATTCAACTAAAGAGTAATGTGGTGTGCTTTTTGGGATTCGAGCTACGATTGCAAAACCGAGGTGTAAGACTGGTGTGCAGGTTTACAGAGCCTGAATCCATCAGGTAAATTGATTTTTTCCATCAAAGTTTGTTTCATGTGAAGCTATGTGAGTAGGCGCCTCATAAATCACACAACCAAAAGTATTTTTGTTTACATTCACACATTCTATGGAAACATATTATCCATGGAAAGTGATACCATAAATTTGGTGTATTTAATTACACAAATGCAACAGAAGCAATGTAAGGAGTTGAAGATCATGACCGGCATAATATCATGTAAAAGAGAATTATTTTGCCATTGTTTAAAGTTTTTAGAAAGCATTACGTCATTGATGTAAATCTGGTTAAAAATTAGAATTTGACAATTAGTTTGGCCAACTATTGTCATGAGTTTGAGTCTCTCTATTGGAATTGGTCATTCCAATAATAGACAAATGTATTTGAAGGAATGATTTACAACCAGATATAATGAAGACATAACACTAAAGATGGCAGCATCAAAATGCTTAAAATAGCAACAAGAAATGCTAAAAATAGCACTGCTATAAATAAAATTTTGAGATACCTTCCTATTTTAGTCAGTCCCTAAACTAAAATAGAGAAGTAAAATTTGAATTTGATCTTAGTAGCCGTTTGTAAAATAATTAATTAATTCATCATGATTTAATTAGTTGTAGGAAATCAAACATGAAGTCTATGTGAAGACATGCAATAGTTTCTCCATTAATTGAGGAAGTTATCCCTTGATTAAAGGAGATCAAAAGGAGTTGTACTTTGAGTTGTAATTAGTTAGCTCAGTTATCTAAGTTAAGTCCAGTTAGATTAGTTCAAATAGTTTGTTGAACTAATTGTAAGTTCAGTTAGTTAATGCATGCATGCATGTAACTGCTGCACTTCAGATAACTGAATATTCTCTCATAAATAACTCATACATGTCAGTTCAGTCAGAGACCTAGCTAAGATCAAGTGATGGGACAGTGTACTATCAGTTGCAGGAATATTCCTTGGAGGATATCTCTTGCATGCAGAAGGAATTCATTCCTTAGAGATTGCGCAGTTACTTCTTCAGTTTAGTGAGTGTGTGATGAGGCCAATACACACAGGTGGCATCACTGGACCCCAAGAAAAACTATGCAAGGAAATAGGAGGCTTGGAGGGTTGGACGAAGACATATGTTGTGTCTATTCAGTTTGTGAGTTGTATTGTTCGATTGCAGAGAGAGCAGGATAGCTTGTGATTTGATTCTTTGTGTAATCTGAACATATCTCCACTTGTATGATATTATAGATATTGGGTTTTTAGGCTGAGGCTTTCCCTAGAGTATTCTTCTGTGTTTATGTGTGATTGCTTTCTCATTCTCAGTTATATGTGTTCTATTTGATCTTGCTCATATTCGATTAAGCTTCTGCAAAGTTTGTTGTAGAAGTAGATCTTGTATTTTTCTTTAGTATATTGCATAATCTGTTGATCTATAGTGGGAAATTCTACATGGTATCAGAGCAAAGGTGATCAAAGGAGAGAACAATATACAAGAAGGGAGAAGTTCGAAGTTTGAGGTTCCTAAATATAGAAATTGAGTTCTTATCACATCTCAATTTCACCAATGGTGTTCAATGGTTTAAGATTCGAATATGCTCTTGATGGTGTCAGCCTCCTACTGCAGCAGGTATTCATTTTTCATGATTGATATTTTTACACACCAAATATGTCATACTCTGCAGGCTACAGTGTTCCATATTTCCAGAAGAAACCGAAGAAGAAAGACATGAAAGTGTGCTGGTCCAAATGTCACTATTGTATTCCATTTTTTATCACATTACAGGCAGTTTTCATTCAGAAAGAGATCAAAGCTGGACATCACTAACTTCCCCTTCTTCTAATTCCCCAAGTCACTTACTAATTTCCCCAAAGAGGTCAAGATCTGCTTGAGCCTCTTAGTTTCATCATCATCCATATCACTTGCCTTGGTGGAGTTCTGCTTCACTCAAGGATCTCAGTTCCTTTCAAGTTATTTTCCTCAAATTTAGCCTAAGGTCCCTGACCTTAGCGCTTCCTGGTCACCTTCATATTAACTGCTAACAGTATTATATAACTCTCTATCAGTTTTCCCATCCCCCTATTAAACTATGTATATAAAACTCCCATATGTAAATATTCCCTCCCTGGAAATATAGCCATATTTTTATAAGTCCGGGAAAAAATGGTCCACCTAGGGCTGTTTTTAGCCCATCCGAGTCATAGCAGGGGTTAGATGACACCTGGTCATGCTAACAACCTCTTCCCCTAGCCCTAAAACCCTCAAAAACCCATGTTTTACCCCTCGTCCCTAAGTCCCAGCTGTAAATACTTCGACTGCGCTCATTTTACATCTATAAACCCCCTTTCCCGCCCCTAACCCAAATTTTTTGTATAAAATATTAACCCCGCTCGTGTTAACCCTCATAATCCACCGTTCCCTAAGTTATAACCCACCCATGCGCTATATTAAAAACGGAATATGCTGCGTATATTCCCGTCCTAACTTCTCGCCGCCTCGCGTCTACCGCTAGCCGTTGGATTGCCAGCCCCGCAGATCAACGGTGGGCGGGCCGCCCCATCCCCGAACCGCCCGAAGGTTAGCGTCCGGGAGATGGGCGGTATTACCGCCGTACCTCCCGCCACGCGTCACCTTCTGGGCTGTGGCGGAGGCCCCCCTCACGAAACCACCATCCCCAAAAAGCGGTGCGCCACAATACCGCTTACCGCCTCCTGCCACCGTGTCGCCGAGTCATATGCCTGCGTGGCCCCTTGCCACGTGTCATGCCACGTCACCGACCGTATAGGATGACGTCATCCTACCATGTCATCCTGCTGACGTCATCACTGATGTCACCCGCCGTACAACGTCACATCATGCTGACGTCATGCTGATGTCATCAGCACTTTTTTTTGGCGCGAAGGAGCAAAAGTCGCACTTCGGAGCCCCGAAATCCAATTCTGAGGCAGTTTGCTAGATTTTTTGGGCCTGAATGGGGAATCTTCAGGGAATATTTTCATTCTGCGGCCCCGAGCAAGACCGAAAGGCGCCGAATGAACCGTTTTTCTTCACGAAGCTTGCCGGAAGGAGAAGAAGGCAGTTTTGAAGGAAACAGAGGCTGAACAGCGGCCATTAAAATGATGATTTAGACCCACAGCACATCAGAGCAACATCTACTTATTGCCAAAGAGTATCAGAGGAAGAAGGAGAGCCAAAGAGTATCAGTCGAAGATTTTTTAGGGGCTCGAAGCACCTGAACATTGATGAGCCCCCCAGGAAGTCAAAACAAGAAAAGTAAGCCCGTCCTAGCTCTCAAATCACAGTCAGAAGCATTCAATGCTGCCGAATAGCAAGGGTGCAAAGACCAATGCACAGTTATGAGAGATGAACAGCACAGAGCCACCAGGACAGACATTAACTCATTTTGATACAGCTGCCCCCAGCATAGCCCAAAGATATTTTCTTGCATTTATTTCTGGATAAGATTAGGTTAAAAGTAATCAGTTTCCTGTCAGACCTGTTAGGTCGGCTGTAATAAATAAATTTTGGATAAAATCTTCCCTATATATACCACCCTCTGTATTGTTTAAAGGGGGGGTTGATAGTCTTCAGTGGAGACTCGCACTGTATACCTGATATGTTTTCTGTAATCAAAGACTGCTGAAAGGCTTGGAGGAAAGACTGTCTGCTCTGTGTCTAATGGTTTTGAAGAAGTGAATTTGGAATTCTTGTGCTGCAACATGACTCAATAAGTTTTCCTACCTCTGTTTTTCCATTGATATACCGTCTAAAATAGTAGAAAGAAAGAATAGTCTAGAATTGGTTTAACCGCCCTCTATGCTCATTTTCTGCTATTTCTTTATGTTTTCATCTGGGTTAGTAATGAATATGAATTCCGTATGGCTCATGTTTCCCCTAATCCATTCATCTTTGACAGTTGTCTAGGAATTCTTAATTGCTCCTAGACAGAGCTCATTCACCTTCCCCCTTTTAAGCCGAGTGAGAGATTCTTTGTTGCCTCTCATTCCTTATCCCTCATTCCATCCTTTTAAGCTTTAAGTGTTGTTTCATGAGCAGCTACCTTGCTCCTTATTTCTCTTGTGACCAAGAAAATGCACCAGCAGTCCCACTCCTTGACTCCACGCCCAATGGTTTGAAACTTACCAGACTATGTTTTGCCTCTCTACTTGAGACATCTTCCTTCCACCAAAAACAAAACAAAACCCTCTGAACTCAAGACCTAGCCTAAAATCCTTTCCAAACAAAGCTAAATCTAAAAGAGAGAGCCCTCTCTGATTGCAGGTTGGCTAGAACCTGCAGTCCAAAGTTGGTCTGTGGTTACCTTGGCCATATCCTTTTTGGAGCTTAAGGACAACCTGAGTGATAACATAATGGCGACTCCGCTGGGGAATCTAATCCTCAGAAAGTTTTATTGATTAAGGTAAGAAAGCTCCACTGAGAGAATCAGACCTTCCGAACTACTTTTTCAAAGTTTAGTTCTGATCTTTGATGGTGGACAGAGATCAGACACTCCAAAGTTGATCTTTCACCTGGCGACTCCACATCATCCTCATAATAAGACTCCACTGGAGAAATGAACCCAAAAGAAATTTATGAGCAGATCAGGCTTTTGACCTGGATTATTATCCAAGAGGTCATGTTCTTTCTCCTCCATAAAATTTTACTGTACATATTGTTTGAACTTGACTTTTATGTTTTTCCCGTTGAAAATGTTGAAGAAAGCCCTCCTTGTACACCAGAACAGCATCCTTTAAATGCTGCTGATACTCACCTGACAGTCAAGGAGGACACTGCTGTCAAAGCAAATCATCCTATCCCTGTTCATACCGAACCCAGTCATTTAGTCCCTGTACACGATCACGTACCTCGTAAGGTTCCTGATAGATATAAGCCACTCATTCTGCCTCCCGTGCTTAATCCTTTGCCCAAAAATCATCCCATGTATCTCCCAAGATTTGATGGAGAGAATGGAGTTACTGCCCAGAAGCATATCCAGGCGTTTGAAGATTATTTAAACATTTTTGAAGTGGAGGATGAGGATGTTAGTGTTAGGCTGTTTGCCCTTTCTTTGCAAAGTGAAGTTAGGACTTGGTTTAAAGCATTGCCTGAGGCAAGCATCTCAAATCTCCAGCAGTTATTTAAACTCTTCCTTGATAGATGGATGATCAAAGTCAATTTCCTCGTGCTCATAGAAGAATATAATCAGTTAAAAAGGATTCCGAACGAATCAGTTCAACAATTTTCTGACCGATTCAATCAAGTTTATCATTCAATACCATTAAATATAAGACCTCCCCCTGATTTGGCCCTATTACATTATCCAACAACATTTGATCCAGAAATAGAATTTCATCTGAGAGAGAGGAGCCCCTCTACTATGCAACAGATGCAGAACATGGCAGTAGATGTAGAGGTTAATCTGAAAGTTAGGAAAGGGAAGTTGAAAGCAGAAAAAGAGGATGAACTTGACATCTTTTTAAAGAAAGCAGAGGAATTAAAGCAGATGTGCACAATAGAAGTTGAATGTTTAGAGCACCAGAACAGATCTGTTTTGCAAAAGGAAAGTAATGATATTCATGAACAAACCTGCCACAAAACAGATGACATATTCATACCGTCATACATGATGGAGCAGTCTCCTGACATAATGTATGAATATAATAGCTTTTCTTCTTTCAACTCTCTGCCCAAATATGATCAGTATGATGATGACTGTGAGCCTAACGACCAAATCAGCCTTACAGAGGAGTCAGACATTATTTTGGCAGAAAGCACAGTTCAGGTTCAGCTGCCTGAACCCAATGATCAGCATGCCCATTTCAGCTATGAAGAAAAGGAGGAAAAGGCAGAAAATTTTGATTTCAGTGAAGGAGCTTTACCATTTTGTTTCAAGTCTTTTCAGTTTATTAGCGATAATTATCATGCCGTTAACAATCAAGTGTCACCATGTTTTGTTACTGATCAGCTAGAGGAAAGTCCAGGCCCTGCTCCTAAAGCATCAACACTAGATTTGCAGCCCCAAAGTGCCAGTAAATGTTAGATTGAGGAAGACTCAGAAGCGGCAGCATGTGACCAAAAAATCCAATTGGATTCCCTGCCTGTTCATTTTCAGCCATCTCGGATATTTGAAGAAGAAAAAGAACAGTCAGCACAAATCTGTCAAGTGCCATCTGAGCAGGCTTTCAAAGAATTACAGGACCCTTTTGAAAAGTTTCTTAGCTCAGCAAAGAAGGTCAGCAGTTACCTGATCTTCTCAAAAATTTACAAAGCCAAATCAGATTGCAAGATCTCCATTTCAGGTAACAGCAAACACAAGCAGCAAAAACCACTCATGTTCATGATGCTTAAATGGCTACATTGGCTGTTTCATTTCACCTAACGGCAAAGTAAGTGCTGGTTAGGGTAGGTAGGTAGGATTAATAAGGCAACCGGCCAAGCAAATTTTGCAGAATACAGCAGCAATTGAATACAAGGCAGTTTGACCTACTGTTCTTGGCTTTTCACAAGGAAAAGCCATCCCCAAGTGGAGCCACTGCAAGCCTCCTGCTGCAGCAGGTATTCATTTTTCATGATTGATTTTTTTACATACCAAATATGTCATACTCTGCAGGCTACAGTGTTCCATATTTCCAGAAGAAACCGAAGAAGAAAGCCATGAAAGTGTACTGGTCCAAATGTCATTGCTGTATTCCATTTTTTATCACATTACAAGCAGTTTTCATTCAGAAAGAGATCAAAGCTGGACATCGCTAACTTCCCCTTCTTCTAATTCCCCAAGTCACTTACTAATTTCCCCAAAGAGGTCAAGGTCTGCTTGAGCCTCTTAGTTTCATCATCATCCATATCACTTGCCTTGGTGGAGATCTGCTTCACTCAAGGATCTCAGTTCCTTTCAAGTTATTTTCCTCACATTTAGCCTAAGGTCCCTGACCTTAGCGCTTCCTGGTCACCTTCATATTAACTGCTAACAGTATTATATAACTCCCTATCAGTTTTCCCCTCCCCCTATTAAACTATGTATATAAAACTCCCATATGTAAATATTCCCTCCCTGGCAATATAGCCATATTTTTATAAGTCCGGGAAAAATGGTCCACCTGGGGTTGTTTTTAGCCCATCTGAGTCATAGCAGGGGTTAGATGACACCTGGTCATGCTACAAACCTCTTCCCCTAGCCCTAAAACCCTCAAAAACCCATGTTCTACCCCTCATCCCTCAGTCTCAGCTGTAAATACTTCGACCGCGCTCATTTTACATCTATAAACCCCCTTTCCTGCCCCTAACCCAAAGTTTTTGTATAAAATATTAACCCCGCCCGTGTTAACCCTCATAATCCACCGTTCCCTAAGTTATAACCCACCCGTGCGCTATATTAAAAACGGAATATGTTGCGTATATTCCCGTCCTAACTTCCCGCCGCCTCGCGTCTACCGCCAGCCGTTGGATTGCCAGCCCCGCAAATCAACGGTGGGCGGGCCGCCCCATCCCCGAACCGCCCGAAGGTTAGCGTCCGGGAGATGGGCAGTATTACCGCCGTACCTCCCGCCACGCGTCACCTTCTGGGTTGTGGCGGAGGCCCCCCTCACGAAACCACCATCCCCAAAAAGCGGTGCGCCACAATACCGCTTACCGCCTCCTGCCACCGTGTCGCCGAGTCATATGCCTGTGTGGCCCCTTGCCACGTGTCATGCCACGTCACCGACCCTACAGGATGACGTCATGATGACGTCATCCTGCCATGTCATCCTGCTGACGTCACCCGCCGTACAACGTCACATCATGCTGATGTCATCAGCACTTTTTTTTGGCGCGAAGGAGCAAAAGTCGCACTTCGGAGCCTCGAAATCCAATTCTGAGGCAGTTTTTGATGAGCAATTTGCGCCTCATCACTAGATTTTTTGGGCCTGAATGGGGAATCTTCAGGGAATATTTTCATTCTGCGGCCCCCAGCAAGACCGAAAGGCGCTGAATGAACCGTTTTTCTTCGCGAAGCTTGCCGGAAGGAGCAGAAGGCAGTTTTGAAGGAAACAGAGGCTGAACAACGGCCATTAAAATGATGATTTAGGCCCACAGCACATCAGAGCAGCATCTACTTATTTCCAAAGAGTATCAGAGGAAGAAGGAGAGCCAAAGAGTATCAGTCGAAGATTTTTTAGGGGCTCGAAGCACCTGAACATTGATGAGCCCCCCAGGAAGTCAAAACAAGAAAAGTAAGCCCGTCCTAGCTCTCAAATCACAGTCAGAAGCATTCAATGCCACCGAACAGCAAGGGTGCAAAGACCAATGCACATTTATGAGAGATGAACAACACAGAGCCACCAGGACAGACATTAACTCATTTTGATACAGCTGCCCCCAGCATAGCCCAAAGATATTTTCTTGCATTTATTTCTGGATAAGATTAGGTTAAAAGTAATCAGTTTCCTGCCAGACCTATTAGGTCGGCTGTAATAAATATTTTTTGGATAAAATCTTCCCTATATATACCACCCTCTGTATTGTTTAAAGGGGGGGTTGATAGTCTTTAGTGGAGACTCGCACTGTATACCTGATATGTTTTCTGTAATCAAAGACTGCTGAAAGGCTTGGAGGAAAGACTATCTGCTCTGTGTCTAATGGTTTTGAAGAAGTGAATTTGGAATTCTTGTGTTGCAACATGACTCAATAAGTTTTCCTACCTCTGTTTTTCCATTGATATACTGTCTAAAATAGTAGAAAGAAAGAATAGTCTAGAATTGGTTTAACCGCCCTCTATGCTCATTTTCTGCTATTTCTTTATGTTTTCATCTGGGTTAGTAATGAATATGAATTCCGTATGACTCATGTTTCCCCTAATCCATTCATCTTTGACGGTTGTCTAGGAATTCTTAATTGCTCCTAGACAGAGCTCATTCACCTTCCCCCTTTTAAGCCGAGTGAGAGATTATTTGTTGCCTCTCATTCCTTATCCCTCATTCCATCCTTTTAAGCTTTAAGTGTTGTTTCATGAGCAGCTACCTTGCTCCTTATTTCTCTTGTGACCAAGAAAATGCACCAGCAGTCCCACTCCTTGACTCCACGCCCAATGGTTTGAAAGACTATGTTTTGCCTCTCTACTTGAGACATCTTCCTTCCACCAAAAACAAAACAAAACCCTCTGAACTCAAGACCTAGCCTAAAATCCTTTCCAAACAAAGCTAAATCTAAAAGAGAGAGCCCTCTCTGATTGCAGGTTGGCTAAAACCTGCAGTCCAAAGTTGGTCTGTGGTTACCTCAGACGTATCCTTTTTGGAGCTTAAGGACAACCTGAGTGATAACAAATGGTAATTCAAATTATATAGCCTGGAAGGATCACATGGAAACAATATTAGAGGATAACAGTTTAAAGGACTTCATTGATCAAGAAGTCCCCAAGCCGGCAACGGCTAATGCTATAGAATTGATGGAATGGAAGAAATGTGTGACTAGAGCAAGGAGAATCCTTCTAGAGGGAGTTCAAGACCACATAGTATCGAGTCTCCATGGGAAGGAGACACCATTTTCAATGTGGAAAACATCGAAAGATCTATATCAGAATAGTAGTGATCAGAGGAAGTTGGCGTTGAAAGAAAAGCTTCGGAAAATCAAGTGTGAAAAGGGAGACACGATCTCTACATATCTGAACAAGCTCACCACCTGCAGGGATGAGCTTGGAAGTGTAGGGATCACGACAACTAATGATGACATGGTGAGTATTGCACTCCTTGGTCTTCCTAAGAGCTGGCATAGCTACCAAGACTCGGTTAATGGAAGAGAAAAACTACCAGATTAGGAATGACTTTGGTCGGATCTGATGCAAGAGGAGATAAGAAGAAGCACCAGAGATGGATCCTCATCAAAGCAAGATGATGAGGAAAATCAAGCCTTAGCGAGTAAGGCAAGGAAGGAGAAAGGGAAGGCGTCCCAATCCAAATCCAGTTCTTCCTATGGTGGGAAGAAGTTTGACAAATCAAAAGTGCGATGCTTTCATTGTCATGAAGTGGGACATCATGCTACGAATTGTCCACAGAAGAAATCCAAGAAGGGATCTGATGGTGAGGCATTGGCCTCACAGTTTGATTTGGATTTCTCTATTATTGCATGCATGGTTTCATCCATGGTGGGATTTGTTTGGTACCTGGACAGTGGAGCTTCATTCCACATGTCAGATGACAAGAATCTTTTCAGTACCTGGGAGGAGAAGGATCTCCAGATGTGGATCGAGATGGGTAATGATGGAAAGTACCATGTTTCAGGTGAAGGTACAGTTGTGTTTCAGAGGGAGCATGGAGCTCCCCTCACCCTGACTGATGTAAAGTATGTCCTAGGTCTGAAGAAGAATCTTGTGTCCGTTGCTATGCTAGAAGATAAAGGCTATGATGTAGTCTTTAGTAAAGGAAAGGTATTCCTAAGGAATATCAGCACTGGACAGACCAAGCGAATCAAGATTCGAGTAAAGAATCTCTACAAGCTGGAGGTAGACAACTGTGCTGCATTGAGTTCCAAAGTTGAGATGGTGCAGAGCCATGATGTTGGCGAGCTATGGCATAGAAGATTGGGCCACTTGCACCATGGAGCCTTGAAGATCATGCAGCAGATTTCTACTGGACTTCCCAAGGGAAAACTGGAGCAGACAGATACATGCAAAGGTTGTACCTTGGGTAAGTATGTGAAATCTTCCTTTCTAGATCGAGACAATAGAGCTGGAGTAATCCTGGAGCAAGTTCACTCAGATGTTTGTGGACCATTCTTTACAGCTACCACCACTAAACAAAGGTACTATGTTATTTTTATTGATGATTTTTCTCGTAGATGTTGGATCTAATTTATACAAAAGAAGGATCAGACCTTCTTGAGGTTTTGTGAGTTTAAAGCCTTGGCAGAGAAAGAATCTGGAAAGAAAATAAAAGCCTTGCATAGTTACAATGGTGGAGAGTATGTCTCCCAGCAGTTTAAGGACTTCTATGTTGCAGAAGGAATTAAACGAGAGTTGACGGCACCCCATAACCCACAGCGGAATGGGGTGGCTGAAAGGAAGAACAGATTGATTGTGGGAGAAGCTCGAGCGATGTTGCATGACCAAAGCCTACCACTGCATTTGTGGGCTGAGGCATGCAATACAGCAATATACTTGCAGAACAGTAGCCCACACCATCTACTGGGAATGAAGACACCTATGGAGGCTTTTTCAAGGAAGCGACCAAATGTGAGTCACTTCCATATCTTTGGATCATCGGTTTACTGCCATGTGACCAAAGATGCTTGAAAGAAGTTAGATCCAACAGTTGAGTTGGGAATACTTGTGGGGTACACGGATACACCCCACAACTATCGGGTGTTCCTGCCTACTAGTCAAAGGACAGTGGTACGCAGGGATCTAAAGTTCGAAGAGTAGAAAGCCATGTGAGTATCGCTTGAGAGGGAGTTCAAGTTGCATGCAGATGAGGAACTTTCGATTCCTAAGGAGGAGGAGCCTGAGATTGATGCGAAGCAACCGCATGTAGAGAATCTAGGAGTGGAGACATCCACTCATGCTGAGACTTCCAGAGATTGGCGGAAACGCTCAAGGGAAGCTGACAGGTTGATGCTGGATGCGCGAGAGAATGTGGGACAACCATCTTCTTAGCACAAACAGAGGAGGTCGCTGATCCAGGTGGATTTTCAGACACAATGGCATGGAAAAGCTCAAAATTCAAAGTGGCATAAAGGCAAGTATCTTGACATCAAATCGAAGTTCTCATCATCCTGATTCCAACGGTGTGAATGGCACTCCAATCTGAGTCTGGATGATGAAGTTATGGTAGAAAGAAGATTACTTTGATCCTTTGGAAAATAGGGCTTTTTCCCTAAAAAATGGGTTTTTAGCTTTAAAAGGGAAATTGCATCGAAAATTGTGTAAGGGGTGGACTTAACAACCCCCAAACAGTGATCGCTAATCTATCGAGTTGGAGGAAGACAGGCAATCGGCGATATCAGGGGCTTCAAATCAACGATATAGCGATCGCCGATATTAGTGTTGGTGGATCGGGTCGGCGAAACAGAGGGCACAAGACCAAGACCTCTGGGCCGTTGCGATTGCGATCTGCCGATCAATGATGTGCAATCTCAGCCGTCAGATCGGGAAATAAATCGATGGCTAGGATTAAATCGGCGGTCGGGAAATCGGTGATCTCCGATACCAAGGAGCGATGCGATGCAATCTGGACCGTCCGATCAAGGGACAGATCAATGATCCAGATCTAATCGGTGTATCAGCGATCAGTGATGGACTTCAGCGATAGCGATTTGCGATGGGGACCGAACCCAATGGACTTATAGGTCTGATTTGATATATTTGAAGTCCAACGTTTGCGGTTTTGGTCAAATTTTCAATGTTTTATGGGGTTTTTATGTATTATCGTTTTAAACAATAAAAAGCCTTTTTTTGGGGTTTTGTTGTGCCCGCGGACCCTTCTACCTAACTGGCCTCTATTATAAACAAAACAACCCGAATTAAGCGGCCTTGAGATATTATAAAAGCATGATGATTGGAAAAGTATGGAGGAGAGGATTTTTTTGCACGCAGTTCGAGGCATCAACTTGTAGGAGGGCCAATTGATCATTTTGTCTGAATTGGGCAAATTTTATATGGTTTCTGGCTTTCTCAACACCACGAACGTAGTGGTGCTATCCATTTCTTCATCTGAGCTCTCCTTTTCTCAACCATCTTTCAGAATGGAGGTATAGACTCCTTTTATGTAACTGGTGATTGTATTCTCTTCTTTTCATGCCATTTAATGAATGAAGGCCTCCCCATTGATCGAGCAGGGCCCGGAGAGGTAGTCCAAGTTGGACGAACTCCGTTATCAAGTCTTGGTGTCTTGTTTTTGTGCCTTTATGTGTCTCTTCTCGTTTCTTGTGTGCACATTAAATTTCTATGTTAAGCTGCAATTTTCACATGTAATTTTTTTCATACATCTATAAGAAAAAGATCCCTGGATCAAGTGGTATCAGAGCAGGGCTTTTTAGGTGTGAATTGCATGTTTGTATGCTAACAAGAAATAGGCTCCAAAGAGGAGAAGGGGAAATAGAACCTTTAGATCCAGAAGCGGGGCATGCACCTAGAAGGAGAAACATGGCAGAAGATGAAGCTCGTCTTGAAGAGGAGCGTAATTTCAGAAAAACCTTGTATTCAATGGTAGAGAATGTTGGTAAATTGGTTTTAAGGCTGGAGAGAGTAGAAGGGAGAATTGTAGAAGAACAAGGTTCAACGCATGGAAATGGTGGAGAAGACCCCCCTCCTTCTCTTTCCACGAGTGAAAGTTCTTCTTCCTCTCACCACCATAATCCTAGAAATCCCGGGGATGCATCTAAGAATCCTTTCTTTAAATTAAATGTTAAATTTTAAGCAAATCTAAAGTGAAATGGAAATGAAAGGAGAAGAAGGCAACAACAGCCAAAGAAGGAGAGCGGTCGTATTGTAATCATTGCAAAAAGGAAGGCCATAATGACGATCATTATTGGAAACAACACCCAGAAAAGCATCCAAAGAAGTATGGAGGAAAAGGGAAGCATAAGACAGTGGCAACTGCGCAAGACCTTGGATCAGATTTGAGAGATGAAGCATTAATCACAGCCGCAGGAACAAAAGGTACTCTTACACCCCATGTTACTTCTGAATCGCATGAAGGCACTAGTTCTGTAAATGAGTCCATTCCTAATTATCGAAAGAGAATTGAACTGTTTCATATGAGAGTTGTTGTAAATCATACTAAAGTTGAAACTCTATTTGATACTGGATCCCAAGCAAACTTAATCGTAGAATCCTTGGTAAAGAAACTCGGCTTAGAAACAAAACCACATCCAAAACCTTACCCACTTGGATGGATACATGATAAAGCAAAACTGAATGTAACAAAGCAATGTAAAGTAAAATTTGTAATTGCTTCTAAGCTAGTGGATGAAGTAGAACTAGATGTGATCCCATTGGATATCTGTGGCATGGTGTTAGGGAGTCTGTATCTATATGACAAAAAGGCGGTCTTTTTCCGTCATGAAAACAAATACCAAATCACAAAAGATGGGGTAGAATATATAGTAAGGGCTCATCAAACTAAAATCAATGCCAACCTTGTAAGTGCAAGACAAATGAAAAGGCTGGTGAATTCCAGTAAGGGTTGCATGCTGATGGTTGTAAGGGAAAAAAATGCAGAATTAGCTGATGCTTTCTAGGGTTGTGATCAGGAACATAAACAGGAATTATCTGAATTAATTTCTAATTATGATGAGCTGTTTCAGGAACCAAAGGGATTACCTCCGAAGAGGGAAATCCAACATGAGATCCATTTGTAGCATGATGCTCCTTTACCGAATATTGGCATGTATAGGATGTCGACCATTGAGATGGAGGAAATCAAGGAACAGGTGCAGACATTGTTGGACCAAGGGGTCATCAGGCCGAGCACTTCTTCGTGTGGCTCACCGATTGTCTTAGTCCCAAAGAAAGATGGCACATGGAGGATGTGTGTGGATTACCGTGCACTAAACAAAATTACGGTGAAAAATCGTTACCCTCTTCCACGCATGGATGATTTATTATATCAATTAAAGAATGTTGTTTATTTCACCAAAGTGGATTTGCGTAGTGGTTATCGCCATGTCAGAATTGCAGAGTAGGACGTGTGGAAAACCGCCTTCAAGACCAAACAGGGGTTGTTCGAATGGATGGTGATGCCATTCGGACTTTGCAACGCTCCAACCACTTTTATGAGGGTCATGAATGATCTCTTTCAGCCTTTCATTGATGAATTTGTTCTTGTATATTTAGATGATATACTTGTCTTTAGTAAAAGTTGGGTTGAACATGTGTGTCATGTAAACAAAGTGCTTGAAGTACTGAAAAAAGAAAAACTCTTTGTGAAATTGTCAAAGTGTGAGTTCGGGAAAACCTCTTTGGGTTACCTAGGTCATATTGTTGGTCAGGGTCAGTTAAAGATTGATCCTTCTAAAATTGAAGCAATTCTAAATTGGCCTAAACCTACTAGTGTAACCGAGGTTTGTAGCTTTTTAGGTGCAATCCAGTATTGGAGGAGATTTATTGCTAATTTCTCTGTTATTGCAGCACCTTTGCACACATTGACGAGTGTGAAACAAGTCTTCCAATGGGGAGTAAGACAACAGAAGTCCTTCGAAACATTGAAGGAAAATATCAGCACTGTGCCAATCTTAGCCTTACCCGATCTCCAACAACCATTCGAGATTGAAACCGATGCCAGCGGTTATGCCATGGGAGCTATACTGATGCAGCAAAACAAGCCAATTTGTTACCATTTTGAGAAGTTTTCTCAAGCTGTGATAAACTATCCCACTTATGACAAGGATCTTTATGCTTTGGTCCAGAGTGTGAAAAAGTGGAAACACTATCTGATCGGCAAGGAGACCGTCATCCATACAGATCATCAGCCCTTGCAATACCTTTAGTCACAGGCCAATTTGCAGTAATCTCGTCATTTCAAGTGGATGGGCTTTCTTCAAAAGTTTCATCTGGTAATAAAGTATAAGAAAGGCACTAGTAATAAAGTGGTCGATATGCTACCTTGCCCTCCTATTTCTGCTTTTGTTATTTTGCATAATGCTTCGTTATCTTTTGAGAGTTATGCTAAAAAATATGCTAATGATGATGACTTTAAGGAGATTTATGCAAAACTAACCCATGGTTCTCAGGTGGAAAACTATCACTTGCAGGGGAAACTATTGTATCACCTTGGAAAATTATGTATTCCCACAGGGGAAAGAGTACATGTAATTCGAGAGGCTCACACCTCTCGTGTCTGGACACTTTGGTGTCGAAAAGACTTTATGTCATGTACAAAGATTTTGTTTTTGGCCTCACATGAAGAACATTGTGACTCGCTATGTAAAGGGTTGTGTGATGTGTTCTGTTTCAAAGCCCTCTAATAGAAAACTCGGGCTCTACACACCACTCCCTATTCCGAGTCGTCCATGGGAAAGTGTGTCAATGGACTTTGTAGAAGGTTTACCTTTTTCTAGAAAGATTCATGACTATTTGTATGTCGTCATTGACCATTTTAGTAAGATGTGTATTCTAATGCCTTGTAAAAAGCAGATCACTACAGAGCAGACTACTTATCTTTTCTTTCAGCATGTTTGGGTCCATTTTGGGCTGCCCACATCGATTGTGTCAAATCAAGACTCTCGCTTTCTCGGAGAGTTTTGGACCAGCTTGTGGAAGATGATGGACACTAAGATGAAAAGAAGCACGACAGTTCATCCATAGACCGACGGACAGACAGAGGTTGTCAACTGCACCGTGGTACACTTGTTACGAGGCTATTGTGGGAAACATCCTAAGTTGTGGGATGAGCATCTCCCATATGTACAACATTTCTACAACCGAGCAGTGCATTCATCTACACAGCATTCACCATTTGAGACATATTTTGGTTACCTGCCAAAGGACCCTTTTGATATGGTCTTTGGAAGGGAAGATGACTCCAGTGGACATAAAGACAGGGACAAAGCTCAGCAATTCATTCAACGAATCCAATTGATTCACCAAGCAGTACAAGAGTAGTTGGAGAAAAGTCAAGCCCGTTACAAGGCTCGACATGATAAACACCTAGTCGACCATCAATTTCAAGTGGGCGACCAAGTGTGGTTCCATATCAGCAAAGACAAGATGAGGGAGAAGGGAAGAAGTTGCAACCAATCCGGTATGGACCATTCACCATTTTGGAGAAGATTGGAAATAAAGGGTCGACGAAACAAAGGGCACAAGACCAGGACCTCTGGGCCGTTGCGATTGCGATCTGTCAATCAGCGACATGCAATCTCAGACGTCAGATAGAGAAAGAGATCGATGGCCAAGATTAAATCGATGGTTGGGAAATCGGAAATCTCCGATACCAAGGAGCGATGCGATGCAATCTGGACCGTCTGATCAAGGGACATATCAACGGTCCAGATCTAATCAGTGTATCGATGATCAGCGATGGACTTTAGTGATAGTGATTTGTGATAAGGACTGGACCCGATGGACTTATAGGTCCGATTTGATATATTTGAAGTCTGGCTTTTACAGTTTTGGTCAGATTTTCAGTGTTTTACAGGGTTTTTATGTATTATCATTTTAAACGATAAAAAGCCTTTTTTTGGGGTTTTGTTGTGCCCACCGAACCTTCTACCTAACATGCCTATATTATAAATAAAACAACCTGATTTAAGTGGCCTTGAGACATTATAAAAGCCCGATGATTGGAAAAGTATGGAGGAGAGGATTTTTTTGCACGCAGTTCAATGCAGCAGCTTGCAGGAGGGCCGATTGATCATTTTGTCTGAATTGAGAAAATTTTATATGGTTTCTACCTTTCTCGACGCCAGGAATGCAGTGGTGCTATCCATTTCTTCATCTAAGCCCTCATTTTCTCAGCCATTATTTCAGAATGGAGGTATAGACTCATTTTATGTAATTGGTGATTGTATTCTCTTCTTTTCATGCCATTTAATGAATGAAGGCCTCCCCATTGATCGAGCAGGGCCCGAAGACGTAGTCCAAGTTGGACGAACTACGTTATCAAGTCTTGGTGTCTTCTTTTTGTGCCTTTACGTGTCTCTTCTTCTTTCTTGTGTGCACATTAAATTTCTATGTTAAGTTGCAATTTTCACATGTGATTCTTTTCATACACTTATAAGCAAAAGATCCCTGGATCAGTCGCCCGAGCGGTACACTGGTTACATGGCCCTGGTTGGGGAGTGTATAGATTCTGAGCCTTCTTCATTTGAGGAGGCAGTGCAACAACCAGTCTACGTTGATTCAATGGTGGAGGAGTATGACTCCATCGTGTGGAACTGTGTTTGGGTGTCCCAAGAACTCAAGGCAAGTCAGTGGTGAGTTCCAGATGGCTTTACAAGGTAAAGCAGGCAACTGATGGCAGTGTTAAAAAACACAAGGCAAGGTTTGTTTCCCGTGGTTTCTCACAGGTCGAGGGGGTCAACTACGATGAGACCTTTGCTCCTGTAGAAAGTTACTCATCTATCAGATCGATGTTGGCACTATCAGCTCAGATGGGTTGGAGGATCCATCAGATGGACGTGAAGACAACATTCCTCAATGGGAAGATTGATGAGGAGGTGTACATTGAGTATCCAAAAGATTTCAAGACCTTCAATCGTGAGTCGCATGTGTGCAGACTCAAGAGGGCTCTGTATGGGCTGAAGCAAGCACCCCGTGCTTGGTACACCAGGATCGACAGTTATTTCACCAAGTTGGGCTTCACCAAAAGTGAAATAGATGCGAACCTTTACCACATCATGGTAGAAGGTAAGTCATTGATCATTGTTCTTTATGTTGATGATTTGGTTTTGATAGGTGATGATCAACTGATCCAGTCTTGCAAGGAGGACCTTGCAAGAGAGTTTAAAATGAAAGACATGGGTCTTATGCATTACTTTCTAGGCATGGAAGTGAGGAAGAGAGATGGAGAAGTTTTTGTGTCTCAAGGCAAGTATGCCAATGAGATCCTCAAGCGGTTGCATATGGAGAAGTGCAAACCCATGCAGACTCCTCTAGCTAGGAACCGGAGGAAGGAGGATGCTACTTCAGGTGAGGTAGTAGCTGCTACTGTTTATCGGCAGCTGGTGGGTTCACTTATGTATCTAGTGAACACACTACCCAACTTATGCTTTGCAGTGAACCAGCTGAGTCATGCTATGGTTCAGCCTACCAATTTGTTTTGGAAGGCAGCGAAGCATGTGCTGAGATACCTCAGAGGCACATCTCAGTATGGTTTGTGGTACAGACGGACAGAGGGAGTGAAGCTTCAAGGCTTCACAGATGCAAATTGGGCAAGGAGTCTATCAGACTAGAAGAGCACTTCTGGAGGAATCTTCAACCTTGGTTCAGCTGCAATTTCCTGGTACAGCAGGAAACAGAGATCAGTTGCACTTAGCTCAGCAAAGGCTGAATACATGGTTGCTAGTCAAGCTGCATGTGAGGCCATTTGGATGCAGAAGATTCTAGTGGGATTGTTTGGTTAGAGGATGGATCCTACAATGATCTACTACAATAATCAGAGTTGTATCAAACTCTCTGAGAATCCAGTTTATCATGACAGGTCCAAGCACATAGATATCTAGTATCACCATCTTCGAGACTATGTGGTCAAGAGGATCATGTTGTTGTTATATGTTTCGACCAAGGAACAGGATGCAGATATTTTGACGAAGGCATTGTCAAATGCAAGTTCGAGTTCCACAGAGACAAGATTGAGGTTATTGATAATCCCTTTCTTGTTGAGAGGGAGTGTTGAAAATAGCAACAATAAATTCTAAAAATAGAAGTGCTAAAAATAGCACTGCTATAAATAGCATTTTGAGCTACCTTCCTATTTTAGCTAGTCCCTAAAATAAAATAGAGAAGTAAAATTCGAATTTGATCTTAGCAGCTGTTTGTAAAATAATTAATTAATTCATCATGAGTTAATTAGTTGTAGGAAATCAAACATGAAGTCTATGTGATCCAGGTGGATATTGGTGGCCACCTGCCAAGTCCACCTGGACCCCCACCATTGTCTTTCTCAGCATTTTTAGTTTCCTTAATTGTAGCACAACTTACTATTTTTAGCAGTTTTTCGGGTCCGGAACTTCCGGAGCCGTTTTGAGGCCGTAAACGACGTTTTTTTGGGATTCCGGGGGCAACATGGGTCCATGGAATGGATGGACCGATGTTGCCCGTTCCAACAATGGTAGTACTCGGATAGATTTTTCTAACGAGCTATTGTATGCGTCAAACGGAGATCATATGCCAAAGTTACGACCCTGGGAAGTTGATGTACCAATTTACCCCAAAACGGGGCCCACAGTTTGGCGTTTCATATCCTAGGGTTAGGTTTTGGAATGTTAAGGGTTTTCCATTGTTTCTCAACAATAAATAGGCCTTCAAGCCTCATTGTAACACAGTTCAGAGGCATGTAGCCATCACATCTATTCTCAGAGATAAGCCACCATCGCCCTAGCTGGTTTATTTCCATTTCTGGTTGTAAGCATATTTCAATATTTTCCATTAATGAAATGAAGTATTATTTCCGCTGCATCTTTGTGTATATGGTTATCTCTGTAATTTGTTGCGTTCCTGTTTAAATCTGGATCACTATGTGAAGACATGCAACAGTTTCTCCATTGATTGTGGAAGTTATCCCTTGATTAAAGGAGATGAGGATGAGTTGTACTTTGAGTTGTAATTAGTTAGCTCAGTTATCTGAGTTAAGTCCAGTTAGATTAGTTCAAATAGTTTGTTGAACTAATTGTGAGTTCATTTAGTTAATGCATGCATGCATGTAACTGCTGCACTTCAAATAACTGAATATTCTCTCATAAATAACTCATACATGTCAGTTCAGTCAGAGACCTAATTGAGATTAGGTGATGGGACGGTGTACTATCAGTTGCAAGAATATTCCTTGGAGGATATCTCTTGCATGCAGAAGGAATTCATTCCTTAGAGATTGCGCAGTTACTTCTTCAGTTTAGTGACTGTGTGATGAGGCCAATACACACAGGTGGCATCACTAGACCCCAAGAAAAACCACACAAGGAAATAGGAGGCTTGGAGTGCTAGAGGAAGACATATGTTGTGTCTATTCAGTCTGTGAGCTGTATTGTTTGATTGCAGAGAGAGCATGATAGCTTGTGGGCAGATTCTTTGTGTAATCTAAACATATTTCCACTTGTATGATATTACAGAGATTAGGGTTTTAGGTTGAGGCTTTTCCCAGAGTATTCTTCTGTGTTCATGTGTGATTGCTTTCTCATTCTCAGTTATATGTTTTCTATTTGATCTTGCTCATATTTGATTAAGCTTCCACAAAGTTTGTTGTAGAAGTAGATCTTGTATTTTGCTTTAGTATATTGCATAATCTGTTGATCTACAGTGGGAAATTCTACACAAATATTGCAGGATGATGGACAATCGAGTTTGTGTGAATTAGTGTGAGTTTGTGGAATAGACTCATGATCTAGTATGTGTCACATACATTTATTAGTAAGCAAATCTAACATGTTTTATAATGGTCTTTGTAAAGTATGTACTTGGTAACTCCAAGGGCTCGAGTGTGAAATGTAAGCCTGATAAGGCATGTGTACCCCCATACGGTTCGTGGTAATCTAAAAACCACTTTGTATTTGCAGTGTCGGTTTGTGGTAAGCCAGAAACCACATGTAAGAGTGAAGTGGGACATAGATTCCTGTTGGCATGGTTTAGGGTTAACCGAGAAAACCCTCGGCCTGGTTGAGTCATATCTTTGGTGAGCCTTAGTGGCTGGAGTGCCCTAGTGGCAGGTTTGTAGCCCAGAGTCACTGGAGTGCCCTAGTGGCAAGGTTGTGGCCCAGAGTAGCTGGAGTGCCTTCGTGGCTGAGTTGAGCCGTGGTGGTTGAGAGCCCTTGGTGGCATGGTTGAGGGTGATCCGATAAAACCTAAAGCATGGTTACAAGTATTCCGATAAAACCCATGGTGATATTGGAGGGGGATTTACAAGTATAGGTACATTTATACAGTTATAATGGTTGACAGAATCATGTGTGCGAAGGACATCCTACAAGACTGGCGATTGTAGCGATTAGCACACATGCATTCCGGTGGATGGTTGCTCCTTTATATGGACATCAACATATTTTTTTGTTATGTGTGACCACAACTAGACTTTGCAGATCGATATTGAGACAAGTACTCATTAAGGGGGTGTGTTGGAATATGTAATTCCTACTTGTCTTAATTGTGACTATTTCTATTTGGAGGAGTCTGATCCTAACTATGTTCCTAGCTTTGTGTGTGGTTGAGATATTCTCTCAACCAACATATTGTGTGTCCAAGATAGTTTTCCTATCTTGAGACAATACTCATGTATCTATGTAATATCATATTTGATTAATAGATAGTAAGATAGTTTCCACTATCGATTTCTTATCAATATGGTGAAAGATGGGAACTTGTATAAAAGTCTTGAATCGTTTTATAGAAGTTATAAAATTTTGAACCATTGTATAATAACACCATTGAGTAAACTTTTTTTAAGATAAATTCTATAAATTTTATTTATATAAAAAACAACAAATGTACAAGATGGATTTACACAATTAGCTAATCTTTGTACTATCTTGCTAGGGAGTTGCAATAATTTGCTATTCATGATTTACCATATTCAAAACCACACAAGTCAAAATTCAACAAATATTACGATTGACTTTATAACTTTAATTTATGCTTGGAACAAGATTAAAATTTGAGGGGTGATATTAACAATAATATGATAGAAATCATTATTATAATAATACCATTGAGTAACATAAAAAAAATTAAACAAAAACTAGGAATTTTTATTTATATAAAAAGAAAAATGCACAAGATGGATTACATAAGTAGATAATCCTTGTGTCCTTTGCCAAGAGCTACAAGGACTTGTTATTTAGGATTTACGAGATACAAAAGGATTGGGAACCTATGAACTAGGGAATCAGTGGGTTGAAAATGTGTCCAATTAAAAATCAATCTTTTTTTCCTGATTGGGTAGCCAAATTGGCTTGGGAGTACAACCAATTTGTTGTTATGTTGTTGCATGTGGAATCTCAGTCTTTTCTTTTCATTCGAAGTTCTATCTTGCAGTGTATTTTTGCGACCAAAGTTCTAATTTTGGTAAAATTAGTAAAAATAGCTTATAATTTGAGATTTCTGGTCTTTGTTTCAATTGTGTGTGTTTGAGGATGATAAATGAGTTCCCTAAAACAAAAGCAAAACAAAAAGAGTCTTGGACTTGTACAAGGTAGGATAATTCCCTACAAAAAAATATATTTCCTTTTACAAAGTGTTGGAGAAATTCAAAGTTTATTTACAAAATTGTTATAGTCCTTTGTAGACACATGTTTCAAACTATAAAAAAATTACTTTGTATTGATTAAGGTTGTTTATAGCAGGAGGAAGTGATCAAGAATAAATATGTAAGAATTGTACCAAAACAACCTCTGATTTCGAAGGTAGCAAATCACGATCTATTTCTTCAACATAGGACTCATGATTTGTAAGGCTCAAAGAAGTAGTATCGCAGTAAGATTTAATTGTAGCATGTTCCTTGCCTTTCCTTGATATTTTTCTATATTTTAACAATTGTCAAAAAAACATTAATTAATACTATATGCTATTGCCTTACAACATTTCCTTTACAACATTTCATTTGTAACCTCACGTACAATTGCTAGTTTACACATTTCTAAAGTAACTAATACTTGTCTAATATGAATAATTTTGTCCAATCTCTATAACCTCTAAAGATATCCATATTGCCATATTACATTACAAATTAATAAAAATTTAAATCAACAGTCTTAAATCAACTTAATTTAAGAATATTATAAATATCCTTTTATAATATTTAAATTTAATAATAATAATAATATATATCCATTTAAATTTTTTTATTAATAAAAGAAATGTTTTTATTATTTTATATTTAAAGAAAAAATTGAATTTCTCAAACTTTAAGATCTTTGAATTATATGAAACTATATTGATGCATATAAAAATACATGAAATAATATAATTATTATTTATAAAGATAAATCATACATTAATAATGATAAATTGTGCATGAGAATAGAGTAAATGAAATCCACTCAATATACTTTATCTTCTTCACCTTATAGACGGCAAAAATATTTAAGCCCGCCAAAATTTGAAGGAAAATGTCGAGCTAACAGGCAGTGATCACGGAATACATACATGTTGGCTATTCCTTTGAAGGTTAATGACGGAGCTGCAATTATGAATTGTTTTTCATATCAAAAACCTCCTGCACCCGTTGGCGACGCAGCTCCACCTCATCCTCATTCCGCGGCAGCTCCACCACATCCCCAGTCCACCGCAAATTGGAGCACCTTTTCGAATCGAAATCCATATATGCTAGATTCTTCCAGTTCCCAACTGAATCCGGGAGCCCCTGCAAACCCGAGCACTCTGTCAAGTCGAGGTTCGTCCAGCTCCCAGCTGAATCTGGGAGCCCCTGCAAAGCAGAGCACTCTGTCAAGTCGATCTTTTTTAGGTTCGTCCAGTTCCCAGCTGAATCTGGGAGCCCCTGCAGCGCGGAGCACTCGCTCAAGTCGATTTCTGTGAGGTTCGTCCAGTTCCCAGCTGAATCTGGGAGCCCTGCAGGACGGAGCAGTCTCTCAAGTGGATTTCTGTGAGGTTTGTCCAGTTCCCAGCAGAATCTGGGAGCCCCTGCAGGGCGGAGCAGTAGCTCAAGTCGATTTCTAGGAGGTTTGTCCAGTTCCCAGCTGAATTTGGGAGCCCCTGCAGGGCGGAGCACTCGCTCAAGTGGATTTCTGTGAGGTTCGTCCAGTTCCCAGCTGAAACTGGGAGCCCCTGCAGGGCGGAGCAATCTCTCAAGTCGATTTCTGTGAGGTTCGTCCAGTTCCCAGCTGAATCTGGGAGCCCCTGCAGAGCGGAGCAGTGGCTCAAGTCGATTTCTGTGAGGTTCATCCAGTTCCCAGCTGAATCTGGAAGCCCCTGCAAAGCGGAGCACTCGCTCAAGTTGATTTTTTTGAGGTTCGGCCAGTTCCTAGCTGAATCTGGGAGTCCTTGCATGGCGGAGCAGTGGCTCAAGTTGATTTCTGTGAGGTTCGTCCAGTTCCCAACTGAATCTGGGAGCCCCTGCAGGGCGTAGCACCCTCTCAAGTTGATTTTTGTGAGGTTCGTCCAGTTCCCAGCTGAATCTGGGAGCTCCTGCAGGGTGGAGCAGAATCTCAAGTCCATTTCTGTGAGGTTCGGCCAGTTCCCACCTGAATCTGGGAGTCCCTGCAGGGCGGAGCAGCCGCGTAGATAGATTTCTCTTAGGTTCGTCCAGTTCCCAGCTGAATCTGGGAGCCCCTGCAGGGCGGAGCAGTGTCTCAAGTCAATTTCTGTGAGGTTCGTCCAGTTCCCAGCCGAATCTGGAAGCCCCTGCAAAGCGGAGCACTCGCTCAAGTTGATTTTTTTGAGGTTCGGCCAGTTCCCAGCTGAATCTGGGAGCCACTGCAGGGCGGAGCAGTGGCTGAAGTCGATTTCTGTGAGGTTCGTCCAGTTCCCAGCTGAATCTGGGAGCCCCTGCAAAGCGGAGCACTCTCTCAAGTCGATTTTTTTGAGGTTTGTCCAGTTCCCAGCTGAATCTGGGAGCCCCTGCAGGGCGGAGCAGTGGCTCAAGTTGATTTCTGTGAGGTTCGTCCAGTTCCCAGCTGAATCTGGGAGCCCCTGCAGGGCGGAGCAGCCGCGTAGATAGATTTCTGTGAGGTTCGTCCAGTTCCCAGCTGAATCTGGGAGCCCCTGCAGGGCGGAGCAGCCGCGTAGATAGATTTCTGTGAGGTTCGTCCAGTTCCCAGCTGAATCTGGGAGCCCCTGCAGGGTGGAGCAGAGGTTTAGATAGATTCCTCTGAGGTTCGCCCAGTTCCCAGCTGAATCTGGGAGCCCGTGCAGGGAGCAGCAGAAGTATAGATTGATTTTTGTGAGGTTCGTCCAGTTCCCAGCTGAATCTGGGAGCCCCTGGAGGGCGGAGCAGTAGGATAGATTGATTTCTGTGAGGTTCGTCCAGTTCCCAGCTGAATCTGGGAGCCCCTGCAGGGCGGAGCAGAATGTCAAGTCCATTTCTGTAAAGTTCGTCCAGTGCCCAGCTAAATCTGGGAGCCGCTGCAGGGCGGAGCAGCCGCGTAGATAGATTTTTCTGAGGTTCGTCCAGTTCCTAGCTGAATCTGGGAGCCTCTGCAGGGCGGAGCAGAGTTCTAAATGGATTCCTCTGAGGTTCGCCCAGTTCCCAGCTGAATCTGGGAGCCCCTGCAGGGCGGAGCAGTGGGATAGATTGATTTCTCTGAGGTTCGTCCAGTTCCCCGCCGAATCTGGCAGCCCCTGCAGGGCGGAACACTGGCTCAAGCCGATTTCTGTGAGGTTCGTCCAGTTCCCAGCTGAATCTGGGAGTCCCTCTAGGGCGGAGCACCGGTGCAAGTAGATACGTTGGATGTTCTTCCAATTTCCAGCTGAATTTGGGAGAAACCTGATATTTTTACATGCCTCTAACTTCAAGAGTTTCAAGGAATGCATCCCACAGACTTCGTCTGGCAAAGTTTCAAGATCAACACTCATCCCCGATCCACCCGTCCAGTCCAGGGCAAATTTTTCAAGGTGCTTGAGCGTTCCAATCGACTTTGGAACATTCCAAAGGTTAGCATCAATATTCAATTCCCTCAACTGCAGAGGTACCTGCAATGTTCACATGTTCGAACGTGGGTTTTATCCTCTCCATTTCAGCACTCCGGTAATGTATGCGAAGACAAGACAAAACAGAAGAGCAAGCAATTTTTACAATTTGAAGAAAAAACAAAACAAACAGTTTTGTGAATGTGAAGAAACAACATGACTACCTGAGATTGATTTTGCCAGAGTGTTTCCATTTCTCCCCCTTTTATTTGCAAAACTCGCAAATTCTTTAGTGAAATCCAGGGAGGTAGGGAGGAAAATGGACAGGAATCCCAGCGGAGCCACACTGGATGGGGTGGCTGTGGAACATTGAATATTCTTTCCACGCTATTACCTTGAGCCCTAAGCAGCTGCAATCCGCGTATATTAGTTGGTATTTCCAAAGATTCTGCAGGGTCAGTCCCGTCGACCATGCTAATTCCCCGCACCTGAATTGTCCATTCGGAGCTTGTTAGAGTCAAGATTGACAATATGGCAAAGTTTTTAAAATAAAAAGCAGGAGAAACAGAAGTTTGAAAAAGTTGGACGAAAGCTGCAAAATACGTACAGGTGAATGGTCGGACACAATGTCATCTGACCGCCAAAGCCGATGCGGAATTTCTGTTTTTGCGATATCTCTGCCCAGGTCCCGAAGGTGGTCGTGCATTCTTATACGGTTTTCACTGTCGACCTCGACCACGCATCTGTTCTCTAGGTTACGAAGACCCAGCCATCCTTCCCAACCGGATCCGTCCAATATTCTGATGACGGTATCCCTGTCTTCTCCTATGAAGAAACAGGCAATATCTAAGAATATACGCTGCTCCTCTTCATCCAGGCTGTCATAACTAATTTTGAGACTGCTCAGGATATCACTGGGAAGTATTTTGGAGATTTTGTGTAGTTGCGCTTTCCAATATTCCAAATTCTTTCCATAAAGAAGTGCTCCAATGACTTTTAGAGACAGTGGCAATCCGTCGCAGGCATTCAAAAACTTTTCAACCAGTTGTTTAAATCCCATACCAGGATTTGGCTGATTGAAGGCATGCGAACAGAATAGCTCTCGCGAGTGTTCTGGATCTAGTCCTGTTTGCTTGTATATAAAACACTCGCGAATACCCGAGCTTATAAGAAGATCCTTGTCCCGAGATGTAACTAAAATGAAGCAAGATGAACGACTGGCATATTTAATTGGTAAAAATAATGCATCTAATTGACTCATATGATCAACGTCATCAATAACCACGAGAACCCGGGGAGAATGTGAGAGACGTCTTTTGAGCGTCTCTATGCCTTCATGGGTGCTGCTTATGTGTACATCTCGTTGACCCAAGTCTTTAAGAAGCCTGCTCTGCAAGACGTTTAGAAGGCCCTTGGCTGCATTTTCTCTCACATCAGAGAGAAAACAAGATTGATCATACTTTGATCTGTATCGATTGAAGAGTTCCTTTGCGAGGGTCGTTTTTCCGACCCCGCCAAGACCCACAATTCCAACAGCTGTAGATTGCTCGCTTTGGTGCTGTGATAACACTGTGCTCTCAAAATCCTCCACTTTGTCGTTGAGGCCAGTTGGATATTTAGCGACATCCAGCGGTGCTTTCCCAACCTTTTTGAAAACTTGTTCAACGACCTTCTGGACGAGCAGCCCCTCATCACTGAATATTGTTCACAATTTAATCATAAGTAGAGAAATAAAGTACGACATACCAAATAATCAATCCAGTAAATAACTAAGAAGAACAGAGAGACTTGAATTCCCTTACCCGTCACACGCGTTCAGCTCAAAACCGCTTATTTCTGCGACAACAGAAAGAGCGTTCATCCATTTTTCAATAGTATGGGAGTCGTGTCTTGGTTCAGAATCGAATGCTCTCTTCTTTGCGAGAATGCGCAGATCTTGAGCATACACTCCATTTCCACTCCGCACCCATCGAAGTTCTGAAGGATTGACCTTATAGAAGACCGGAATTATTGTTTTCCCCGTCTCCAGCATCTGGACGAGTTCATTGAGACACCAGGGTGATTCCGCGTATCGAGGAGAGAAAATTGCAATATGGAGGGAGGCTGTATTAATAGCCCCTTCGATTTGAGGTTTTAAATTGTCACCGGCTTGCAATTCCTCGATGTCAAGAAATACCCTTAATCCTTGTCTACGAAGGCTGTGGTAGAGATGGCTGGCGAGGCCTCTCTTAACATCGGGACCCCGATGGTTAATAAAAACGTCAAATGGAGAGTAGTTGTTGCCGATCTCATATGAAGTAGAAGGAGATGCAGAGGCCATGGGATACAGTAGAGAGTAATGATAGAAAAATGAAAGGTGAAGAAATAGGCGAGAGAGATTGCGTGGTTGAACTCACCCTCAAAATCTTGGTCGTCCTGGATCTCACAAGTGCAAAGTGCGTACCAGCTGCAACTTCTGTGTGTCTGTATATGTCAATACTTGGCCAATCCCTCGATCCCACAAGTGCAAAGTGAGTACCAGCTCCAACTCTAAGACGCTCTGCGTCTGTGTATCGCAATATTTTGCCAATCGGTTGAGTTGCATATATTTCCCTTCTCGTTTTTATTAAAATATTATTTTAATGGAAGTATTCCGTTGATTTGAAGGGGAAAGAAAGAAGTTTCGTGGTTGGGCCCTCACATAAAGCAAATCTGTTTACCACAATCACAAGATATGATTCATTTGTTTGTGGGGCCCTGATAATTTATTATGCAAAATTATCGGTGGCATCCACAGACCATATTTGTCGGTGTGGCACTTGAAAGTAAGTGGGTACAATAATTGCTTTCTCTCGGTATGCGAATTTTACCACCGACAACGCATGATGAATGGTTCGTATCAAATGTTCACTTAAAGTAATTAAGTAGGTAGGGAGGTTACCTTTGATTCCCGTGTTGGACTATTGTTTCAGTTTGTTGAAAAAGAAAAATTGAAGTCCGTTTTTTTATAAACTTTTTAAAGGAAACTGTAATGGTGTTTCTTAACCCTTGTTTCTTAAATTGTGTTTCTTTAAAGGTAAGTAGGATAGTGTTTAACATAATTTATGCGCCAATATAAGTTTGTTGATATAATTATGGGTAATTATATTGATTATATTTTACTATAGTATAATTAGATATAATAGTTAAAAAGTTAATAGATATTAATTGGTTGATTAATTATTGATCAAAAGGGAGATTGTTTTGATATATAAAGATGTTTGTTTTTGAGTGCTTATATGCAAAGATGTTATATGGAAGGATTTTTTAACACTGATCATTTGATTATTTATTTTTTAATAGGTAAGTTTTATATACAATTATATTTTATGTTTTTTTATGATAATTATTTATTTCTTCCCATAAAAGGATGAATCTCATTTGTTTTATGTTTTTTTCATTTTTGCGATGTATATTTTAGACATGAGGAAGATTTTCTAGCTTACATCACTTTCTATTCTATTGCGAGATATGTGAGGGATTAGAAGGTTGTTAATTTTGGCATACTTCAAAGGTAAGACACTTTTCAACATCAACTTCCTACCCTACCATGTTTTTTGTGAGCACATTTGATGAATGTGAAATGACATCATGTTTTGATAGTATTTACATATCTCCTTAATTAATACTTTGTGAGACAAAAAAAAAAAAAAAAGTCTAAAACTATAAGTTTTCAAAGATATAGTATGTTAAGTAATAGGTTTATCTTTTGAAAAGGTAGATATAGTATGTTAAGTAATAGGTTTATCTTTTGAAAAGGTTGTAAACAATAGGTGAACAATATAATAATAAACTATCATCTTATTTATTTGATCAATATTTTGTTAATTTTATTTACTTATTATCACATTATAATTTACACATTCTATTTTGAAGATGACATGCTTTAAGTATTTAACATATTTTTCATTAAAATTGGAAAATTTCTATTACAATGACTTCAACAACAAATACATTTCATTAAATTTGGAATTATATAATGGATTTAGAATTTAAAATTTTAACTAGATTAAGTTTGAAAATTGGTTACTTCACTACTTTCAATGTATCTATTCACCATTATTTGTCATAAAATTATCATGATAAAGTATATAAAAGAAATTTATATAAACTTACATCAACAAATATTTTACTGTCTTAATATTGGACTCCTTATGATATTTCTTTTAATATTATTTATGGCTTGTAGTAAAAAGTTGATTAATATTATTTGATGACAAGGATAATTTGTATGTTGGTATTGTTAACCAATTTAATTATAATTTCATATAGGAAATACTACATTGTCTGCGTTGGGTTACTATTCTAGTATATGTGTTAGGTTACTATTCTAGTATATGTGTTGAGTTACTATTCTAGTATATCGTTGGCCCAATTTTGAAGGGTTTATAAAATTGATTTAATGATAGATTTATAACAATATGTTTCTTATAGTAACACCTTTAATTTTAGGTATTATTAGTATTTTTTTTTGCATTGGCTATCATATTCTATTGTATTAAGAGGTTGATAACATTTTATAATAAACTTGAAAATATTATATAAGACTTATATTATGTTTAAATTTATTTTTTTAAACATCAAAACCAATTATAAAATATAAATTATAGCAATATATTATTTATTGTTTTCTATTAAATTAAATTTAAGTTGATAAATGATTACAAAACAAATAATAAATTATGCAAGAAATTTTTCTGAGATAAAATTATATAATGAAATTAATAAATAATAAATGGTTGATATTATTATCAACCTAAATTTTAGTTATATTTTCATGGTATGGCAAAAGTTTTGTCTAGATTGATTGAGTTATTATAGTAAGTCTAAGAGATGGCACCATTTTAGAGTGTTATATCTGTACAACTATTAAAATGACATAATATCTTTTTTTTTTAATTATTATTACAACAATTTTAATAATTTTCATAGTTACTTATTTTGTTTATGTTGAGAATTAAGGAAATGCACCCTAATTTCATATCCTCTTCATCAAAGCATGTCTTTCCCTATTGAAAGCATGGAAACAATATCATATGTGCAAGAAGAGGTTAAATAACACCGAACAATTGTTTGTAACTCTAACCAAAAACACCTTCAACTCAAATGGGATGGCATAAGGATGCCCAACCTTGGCTAGACCATTTAGAGATAAAGGAGGAGATCATTTTGAAGAATAATGACATTATTATTAAAGATATTATGGCAACAAAATTTAATTATTATTAAATAGTGGGTTGATAAAGTGTTATAGGGTAAAAGGAAACTAAAATATTATATCAAGGGTTGATCAAACTAAATCTCAAAAACTAAACATATCCAAACTTTTTTCTGAGTAGTGTAAAGAATAAAATAAACATTGTTAAAATAATAATAAATTTTCATGATCTTCATAGTTAAACTAGGGATTCGTCAATTCCAAAAACACCATGGGAGGAAAGTGTTTGTCACCTATATAACACTAAAAGGGTTGAATATGAAAATCGCTAAGTTCTCTTACATTGTCTAGTGCATACATATCTAAATTTCAATATTTTTGACAACAACCTTCTTGACCTTTAAACTCGAAAAAACTATGTTGATATTAAAATGTTTCTCTTAATGTTTTTCAAGCATGTAAATAAAATTCCAAAGAATTTTGAGTAATCTCTTTATGTGTTATAAAGGTCTAACAGACCATATTCACTCTTAATGGATGTTAATCATCATCATCATCTGTAATGCCCTCCTCCCACATCTACCCAAGTAACTGTCCAACTGGGGTAAACATGTGATGAGAAGTTACTATGATATGATTTGACCTCCTAATTCACCTTAAGGAAGTGGAGTTGATGGAAACACACCATACAAACTTCCCACATCAGCGACATGACTCCCAGGAACCATCCCAACCTCTTAGGTAACTAGCCCCTGAGTCTCATTGAGTGTTTAGACCAATTAACCCTTGGGCACTCGCATGATATGGGCATGCATGCATCTAGAAGGCTCTGAACGCTCCCACAACATGGTATGCTAGTGTCCAGGGATTTTTTTGCTTAATGTTGTGCCTACATCCCTAGGTTTTGAGCCACTTTTTCAGGCCCAAAGCCCATATCATTGCCTAGAACTAAATGACACCTTCAAAAAAAAAATATATAACACTGGAACGATGATACAAATGAAATTACTTGAACAAGGGTTTTACTGGATCCCTACTAGCCATGACAGGCATTTCTTCAAACATATCATGAATGTGTAATCTACATGTGTAAACAACATATCTAAGCATAGAGGTCTCATACTCATCTAAGAATCACTAAGAAGCATTGATGCCTCAACACATTAGCTACCAATTCATCCATTGGGCCATAGATACATTGTCCATTCATTCACAAGTGAAAATATGATGAGAGAGATATATAGCCACTACCATAATACTTGTTCATAACCAGCATAATAACAACAGAAATACCAAGGAAACAACAGCCATATGATCCACATATAAACCAGTATAATACTCATGAAATAATAAGGAGAAATAACCTCATATTAATGATGCAAAGGCCAACTAGTTATGGGACTTGCACGAACCACCCGACCGTAGACATGGTTGAGAAAAATATATCTTTAGCCAGTCACCCTTGTGCCATATTCCAAGCATGAATGTGGGATCTCATAAAACACATCAATCAAAAACCATTCAAGGCTTCCATAGACAAACCACCTCAACCCATCAAACAGTGATTCCACCTCACAGTTTGACATCACAAAACCATCATCATATTGGTCTCTACCTAAGCCTTCCAGGGCTCCACAACGTTTGTTCCAACCAAGGTTTCTAGGACTAGTAACTCAATCCACATCTTATACAGTGCTCCAGATCATTTGTCCAGCCAAGGCTCTAGGACTAGTAACTCAACCCACCAAGGGCTCCAAAGTGTTTGTCCAACTAAGGCTCTAGGACTAGTAACTCAACTTAAGTTGTTACAGGGCTCCAGAGTGTTTGTCCAACCAAGGCTCCAGGAACTAGTAACTCAACCCAAGCTAAAGGAAACATGAGAACCAACAAAAAAACATGGAAATAAACCCACAACACCATGACAATCCAAGAAGTGGTAAGGCTAGGAAAATCCATTGTCAATCCAGGAAATGCTTCATGCCAATGACAGATCATGTCCAATAAACTACATGCATATGCCATGCATGCCAAAACTAATGAGGAAAACACACATGCAACTCAATACCTACAAGCAAAACCCGTTGTAGTTGTTAATCCCGATGTCCTCCTACGCTTTCCTACTCTTCCTTTGCCTTCTTTCTCCAAAACTCCAAGTATGCCACACCCTCCAAGAGTGCTCCAAGAAAAATCTAAGTATCCAAGAGTATGAGAGAGAGAGAATAGGGGGAGAGCTCCAATACTGAACTGACAAAAGTCTGTGAATTGATCCTCATAAGACTTTTTATTAATGAGGCCTCTATTTTCTTCATTTTCCATTATTTTCCTTCAATTTCCTCCTCACATGCAACTTGTGACCTTTCACCTCCCTTTTCTCCTAATTTCCATTATTTTCATAAATAAATGTGTCATAATGTCATTTTTCCTTTCCAAAGCCTTAGTCAATTTCCTTAGCCATTAATTAACCACAAGTGATCCCCAACACTGTTTTTTGCCCAACATTAAGCTTGGAATAAGTGTCCCATCAACCGTGGTTATTTTAAGGCATGCCATCTCCTTTAGAAAGCTTGCAGAGTTTTTGTTCCCAACATCCTGAATGTGTCTTCAAAGTGTAGAATGGCTTTCTCCTGGGTAGCAATGTATTTGGGTGCTAAAGTAGCATCACTGGAGATGAGGTGATGCTTGCTAATGAAAACCTTTGGGCTCACTAGCTCTGCACTAATATACAATGGTTCCTTTTCCTTTTCCTAATATACAATGGTTCCTTTTCTGTGATCAGGAACATAAATAGGAATTATCTAAATTAATTTCTAATTATGATGAGCTGTTTCAGGAACCGAAGGGATTACCTCTGAAGAGGGAAATCCAACATGAGATCCATTTATAGCATGACGCTCCTTTACCGAATATTGGCATGTACAGGATGTCGACCATTGAGATGGGGGAAATCAAGAAACAAGTGCAGGCATTGCTGGACTAAGGGGTCATCAGGCCGAGCACTTCTCCGTGTGGCTCACCAATTGTCTTAGTCCCAAAGAAAGATAGCACATGGAGGATGTGTGTGGATTACCGCGCACTAAACAAAATTACGGTGAAAAATCGTTACCCTCTTCCACGCATAGATGATTTATTAGATCAATTAAAGAATGTTGTTTATTTCACCAAATTGGATTTGCGCAGTGGTTATCACCAAGTCCAAATTGTAGAAAAGGACGTGTGGAAAACCGCCTTCAAGACCAAACAGGGGTTGTTCGAATGGATGGTGATGCCATTCGGACTTTGCAATGCTCCAGCCACTTTTATGAGGGTCATGAATGATCTCTTTCAGCCTTTCATTGATGAATTTGTTCTTGTATATTTAGATGATATACTTGTCTTTAGTAAAAGTTGGGTTGAACATGTGTGTCATGTAAACAAAGTACTTGAAGTACTGAAAAAAGAAAAACTCTTTGTAAAATTGTCAAAGTGTGAGTTCGGGAAAACCTCTTTGGATTACCTAAGTCATATTGTTGGTCAGGGTCAGTTAAAGATTGATCCTTCTAAAATTGAAGCAATTCTAAATTGGCCTAAGCCTACTAGTGTAACCGAGGTCCGCAGCTTTTTAGGTGCAGTCCAGTATTGGAGGATATTTATTGCTAATTTCTCTGTTATTGTAGCACCTTTGCACACACTGATGAGTGTGAAACAGGTCTTCCAATGGGGAGGAAGACAATAAAAGTCCTTCGAAACATTGAAGGAAAATATTAGCACCGCGCCAGTCTTAGCCTTACTCGATCTCCAACAGCCATTCGAGATCGAAACTGATGCCAACGGTTATGCCATGGGAGTTGTATTGATGCAGCAAAACAAGCCGATTTGTTACCATTTTGAGAAGTTTTCTCAAGCTGTGATAAACTATCCCACTTATGACAAGGATCTTTATGCTTTGGTCCAGAGTGTAAAAAAGTGGAAACACTACCTGATCGGCAAGGAGACCATCATCCATACAGAACATCAGCCCTTGCAGTACCTTTAGTCATAGACCAGTTGCAACAATCTCATCATTTCAGGTGGATGGGCTTTCTTCAGAATTTTCATCTAGTAATAAAGTATAAGAAGCGTACTAGCAATAAAGTGGCCGATATGCTATCTCGCCCTCCTATTTTTGCTTCTGTTATTTTGCATAATGCTCTGTTATCTTTTGAGAGTTATGCTAAACAATATGCTAACGATGATGACTTTAAGGAGATTTATGCAAAACTAACCCATGGTTCTCAGGTGGAAAACTATCACTTGCAGGGGAAACTGTTGTATCACCTTGGCAAATTGTGTATTCCCACAGGGGAAAGAGTACATGTAATTCGAGAGGCCCACACCTCTCGTGTTTGGACACTTTGGTGTCGAAAAGACTTTATGTCATGTACAAATATTTTTTTTTTGGCCTCACATGAAGAACATTGTGACTCGCTATGTAAAGGGTTGTGTGATGTGTTCTGTTTCAAAGCCCTCTAATAGAAGACTCGGGCTCTACACACCACTCCCTATTCCCAGTCGTCCATGGGAAAGTGTGTCAATGGACTTTGTAGAAGGTTTACCTTTTTCTAGAAAGAGTCATGACTATTTGTATGTCATCATGGACCATTTTAGTAAGATGTGTATTCTAATGCCTTGTAAAAAGCAAATCACTATAGAGCAGACTACTTATCTTTTCTTTCAGCATGTTTGGGTCCATTTTGGGTTGCCCACATCGATTGTGTCAGATCGAGACTCTTGCTTTCTCGGAGAGTTTTGGACCAGCTTGTGGAAGATGATGGACACCAAGCTGAAAAGAAGCACGACATTTCATCCACAGACTGACAGATAGACAGAGGTTGTCAACCGCACCATGGTACACTTGTTACGAGGCTATTGTGGGAAACATCCTAAGTTGTGGGATGAGCATCTCCCATATGTGCAACATTCCTACAACCGAGCAGTGCATTCATCTACATAGCGTTCACCATTTGAGACATGTTTTGGTTACCTGCCAAAGGACCCTTTTGATATGGTCTTTGGAAGGGAAGATGACTCCAGTGGACGTAATGACAAGGACAAAGCTCAGCAGTTCATTCAGCGAATCCAATTGATTCACCAAGTAGTACAAGAGCAGTTGCAGAAAAGTCAAGCCCGTTACAAGGCTCGACATGATAAACACCGAGTCGACCATCAATTTCAAGTGGGCGACCAGGTGTGGTTCCATATCAACAAAGACAGGATGAAGGGAGAAGGGAAGAAGTTGTGACCAATCCAGTATGGACCATTTACCATTTTGGAGAAGATTGGAAATAATGCCTTTCATCTTGATTTGCCGATATATATGCAGATGTACTCAATAGTGAATGTGGAGAACTTAAACCTGTATGAACCACCTTTGATTATGGATACCGAGGAGGTGGGCACAGTTCCTACAGTTGATGATTTTGCACCAGAATATCTCGATGAGTTACCTGAAGACATCATTCTCAACAGAAGAACCAGGACTTCACGACGAGGAGATGTGGAATACCTTCGAGTTGGTTTCAAGGGGATGCACCCTAGCAAGGAAAAATGGTTGGAGAAAGAAAGAGTGAGGGAACAATTCCCTCACTTGCCAATTGACTAATAAAAGCTTTTGGCAGTCCAAAAGCTCCTCAATGGGGAGGATTAATCCAGGTGGATCTTCAAACACAGTGGCATGGAAAAGCTCAAAATTCAAAGTGGCAGAAAGGCAAGTATCTTGACATCAAATCGAAGTGCTCGTCACCCTGATTCCAACGGTGTGAATGACACTCCAATCCGAGTCCGGATGATGAAGTTATGGCAGAAAGAAGATTACTTTGATCCTTTGGAAAATATGGCTTTTTCCCTAAAAAATGGGTTTTTAGCTTTAAAAGGGAAATCACATCGAAAAACGTGCAAGGGGCAGACTTAACAACCCTCGATCAAGGATCGTCGATCTATCAGGTCGGAGGAAGACTAGAAATCGGCGATATCGTGGGCTTCAGAGCGACGATATAGCAATCACTGATATCGGTGTCAGCGAATCAAGTCAGCGAAACACAGGGCACAAGACCAGGACCTCTGGGCCGTTGCGATTGCGATCTGTCGATCAATGACGTGCAATCTTAGTCGTTGGATCGAGAAACAGATTGATGGCCAGGATTAAATTGGCGGTCGGCAAATCGACGATCTCCGATACCAAGGAGCGATGCGATGCAATGTGGACCGTCCAATCAAGGGACAGATCAACAGTCCAGATCTAATCGGCGTATCGGTGATCGGCGATGGACTTTAGTGATAGCGATTTGTGATGAGGACCGGACCCGATGGACTTATAGGTCCGATTTGATATATTTGAAGTCTGGCTTTTGCAGTTTTGGTCAGATTTTCAGTGTTTTATGGGGTTTTTATGTATTATTGTTTTAAACGATAAAAAGCCATTTTTTGGGGTTTTGTTGTGCCCACCGACCCTTCTACCTAACCAGCCTCTATTATAAATAAAACAACCCGATTTAAGTGGCCTTGAGACATTATAAAAGCCCGATGATTGGAAAAGTATGGAGGAGAGGATTTTTTTGTACGTAGTTCGACGCAGCAGCTTGCAGGAGGGTCTATTGATCATTTTGTCTGAATTGAGCAAATTTTATATGGTTTCTGCCTTTCTCGATGCCACGAACGCAGTGGTGCTATCCATTTCTTCATCTGAGCCCTCCTTTTCTCAACCATATTTCAGAATGGAGGTATAGACTCCTTTTATGTAATTGGTGATTGTATTCTCTTCTTTTCATGCCATTTAATCAATGAAGGCTTCCTCATTGATCGAGCAGGGCCCAAAGACGTAGTCCACATTGGACAAACTCTGCTATCAAGTCTTGGTGTCTTATTTTTGTGCCTTTATGTGTCTCTTCTCCTTTCTTATGTGCACATTAAATTTCTATGTTAAGTTGCAATTTTCACATGTGACTCTTTTCATACATCTATAAGCAAAAGATCCCTGGATCAGTCGCCTGAGCGGTACACTAGTTACATGGCCCTGGTTGGGGAGTGTGCAGATTCTTAGCCTTCTTCATTCGAGGAGGCAGTGTAACAACCAGTCTAGGTTGATGCAATGGTGCAGGAGTACGACTCCATGGTGTGGAACTGTGTTTGGGATGTTGTCCCAAGACCTCAGAACAAGTCAGTGGTGATTTCCATATGGCTTTACAAGGTAAAGCAGGTGGCTAATGGCAGCGTTGAGAAACACAAGGCAAGGTTTGTTGCCCGTGGTTTCTCACAGGTTGAGGGGGTCGACTACAATGAGACCTTTGCTCCTATAGCAAGGTACTCATCTATCAGATCGATGTTGGCACTATCAGCTCAGATGGGTTGGAGGATCCATCAGATGGACATGAAGAAAACATTCCTCAATGGGAAGATTGAGGAGGAGGTGTACATTGAGCAGCCAAAAGGTTTCAAGACCTTCGATCGTGAGTCGCATGTGTGCAGACTCAAGAGGGCTTTGTATGGGCTGAAGCAACCACCCCGTGCTTGGTACACCAGGATCGACAGCTATTTCACCAGGTTGGGCTTCACCAAAAGTGAAGTAGATGTGAACCTTTACCACATCATGGTAGAAGGTAAGTCATCGATCATTGTTCTTTATGTCGATGATCTGGTTTTGACAGGTGATGTTCAGCTGATCTAGTCTTGCAAGGAGGGCCTTGCAAGAGAGTTCGAAATGAAAGATATGGGTCTTATGCACTACTTTCTAGGCATGGAAGTGTGGTAGAGAGATGGAGATGTTTTTGTGTCTCAAGGCAAGTATTCCAATGAGATCCTCAGGTGGTTGCATATGGAGAAGTGCAAACCCATGCAGACTCCTCTAGCTGGGAACTGGAGGAAGGAGGATGCTACTTCAGGTGAGGTAGTAGCTGCTATTGTTTATCGGTAGCTGGTGGGTTCACTTATGTATTTGGTGAACACATGACCCGAATTATGCTTTGTGGTGAACCAGTTGAGTCATGCTATGGTTCAGCCTACCAAGTTGTTTTGGAAGGCAGCGAAGCATGTGTTGAGATACCTCAGAGGCACATCTCAGTATGATTTGTGGTACAGATGGACAAAGGGAGTGAAGCTTCAAGGCTTCACAGATGCAGATTGGGCAGGGAGTCCATCAGACTGGAAGAGCACTTTTGGAGGAATCTTCAACCTTGGTTTAGCTGCAGTTTCCTGGTACAACAGGAAACAGAGATCAGTTGCACTTAGCTCAGCAAAGGCTGAATACATGGCTGCTAGTCAAGCTGCATGTGAGGCCATTTGGATGCGAAATTTTCTAGTGGGATTGTTTGGTCAGAGGATGGATCCTACAGTGATCTACTATGATAATCAGAGTTGTATCAAACTCTCTGAGAATTCAGTTTTTCATGACAAGTCCAAGCACATAGATATCCGGTATCACCATCTTCGAGACTGTGTAGTCAAGAGGATCATGTTGTTGTTGTATGTTTCGACCGAGGAACAAGACGCAGATATTTTGACAAAGGCATTGTCAAAATGCAAGTTCGAGTTCCACAGAGACAGGATTGGGGTTACTGATACTCCATTTCTTGTTGAGAGGGAGTGTTGAAAATAGCAACAATAAATTCTAAAAATAGAAGTGCTAAAAATAGCACTGCTATAAATAGCATTTCGAGCTACCTTCCTATTTTAGTCAGTCCCTAAACTAAAATAGAGAAGTAAAATTCAAATTTGATCTTAGCAGCTGTTTGTAAAATAATTAATTAATTCATCATGAGTTAATTAGTTGTAGGAAATCAAACATGAAGTCTATGTGAAGACATGCAATAGTTTCTCCATTGATTGAGGAAGTTATCCCTTGATTAAAGGAGATGATGATGAGTTGTACTTTGAGTTGTAATTAGTTAGCTCAGTTATCTGAGTTAAGTCCAGTTAGATTAGTTCAAATAGTTTGTTGAACTAATTGTGAGTTCAGTTAGTTAATGCATGCATGCATGTAACTGCTGCACTTCAGATAACTGAATATTCTCTCATAAATAACTCATGCATGTCAGTTCAATCAGAGACCCAGTTGAGATCAGGTGATGGGACAGTGTACTATCAGTTGCAGGAATATTCCTTGGAGGATATCTCTTGCATGCAGAAGGAATTCATTCCTTAGAGATTGCGCAGTTACTTCTTCAGTTTAGTGAGTGTGTGATGAGGCCAATACACACAGGTGGCATCACTAGATGCCAAGAAAAACTGCGCAAGGAAATAGGAGGCTTGGAGGGCTGGAGGAAGACATATGTTGTGTCTATTTAGTCTGTGAGTTGTATTGTTTGATTGCAAAGAGAGAATGATAGCTTGTGGGCTGATTATTTCTGTAATTTGGACATATTTCCACTTGTACGATATTATAGAGATTGGGGTTTTAGGCTAAGGCTTTCCCTAGAGTATTCTTCTGTGTTCATGTTTGATTGCTTTCTCATTCTCAGTTATATGTTTTCTATTTGATCTTGCTCATATTTGATTAAGCTTCCGCAAAGTTTGTTGTAGAAGTAGATCTTGTATTTTGCTTTAGTATATTGCATAATCTATTGATCTACAGTGGGAAATTCTACACAAATATTGGAGGATGATGGACAATCGAGTTTGTGTGAATTAGTGTGAGTTTGTAGAATAAACTCATGATGTAGTATGTGTCACATACATTTATTAGTAAGCAAATCTAGCATGTTTTATAATGGTCTTTGTAAAGTATGTACCTGGTAACTCCAAGAGCTCGAGTGTGAAATGTAAGCCTGATAAGGCATGTGTAACCCCATACAATTCATGGTAATCTAAAAACCACTTTGTATTTGCAGTGTCGGTTTGTGGTAAGCTAAAAACCACATGTAAGAGTGAAGTGGGACATAGATTCCTGTTAGCATGGTTTAGGGTTAGCCGAGAAAACCCTCGGCCTGTTTGAGTCATGTCTTTTGGTGTGCCTTAGTGGCTGGAGTGCCCTAGTGGCAGGTTTGTAGCCCAGAGTCGCTGGAGTGCCCTAGTGGCAGGTTTGTAGCCCAGAGTCGCTGGAGTGCCCTAGTGGCAGGTTTGTAGCCCAGAGTCGCCGGAGTGCCCTAGTGGCAAGGTTGTGGCTGAGAGCCCTTGTTGGCATGGTTGAGGGTGATCCGATAAAACCTAGAGCATGGTTACGGGTAATCCGATAAAACCCATGGTGATATTGGAGGGGGATTTACAGGTATAGGTACATTTATGCAGTTATAATGGTTGACAGAATCATGTGTGCGAAGGACATCCTACAAGACTGACGATTGCAGCGGTTAGCACCCATGTATTCTGGTGGATGGTTGCTCCTTTATATGGACATCAACATATTTTTTTGTTATGTTTGACCACAACTAGACTTTGCAGATTGATATTGAGACAAGTACTCATTAAGGGGGTGTGTTGGAATATGTAATTCTTACTTGTTTTAATTGTGACTATTTCTATTTGGAGGAGTCTGTTCCTAACTATGTTCCTAACTTTGTGTGTGGTTGAGATATTCACTCAACCAACAGATTGTGTGTCCAAGATAGTTTTCTTATCATGAGACAATACTCATGTATCTATGTAATATCATATTTGATTAATAGATAGTAAGATAGTTTGCACTATCGGTTTCTTATCAATATGGTGAAAGATGGGAACTTGTATAAAAGTCTTCAATTGTTTTATAGAAGTTATAAAATTTTGAACCATTGTATAATAACACCATTGAGTAAACCTTTTTTAACATAAATTCTATAAATTTTATTTATATAAAAAGCAACAAATGTACAAGATGGATTTACACAAGTAGCTAATCTTTGTACTATCTTGCTAGGGAGTTGCAATAATTTGCTATTCATGATTTACTAGATTCAAAGCCACTCAAGTCAAAATTCAACAAATATTAGGATTGACTTTATAACTTTAATTTATGCTTGGAACAAGATTAAAATTTGAGGGGCGATATTAACAACAATTTGATAGAAATCATTATTATAATAATACCATTGAGTAACATAAAAAAATTTAAACAAAAACTAGGAGTTTTTATTTATATAAAAAGACAAATGCACAAGATGGGTTACATAAGTAGATAATCCTTGTGTCCTTTGCCAAGAACTACAGGGACTTGTTATTTAGGATTTACTAGATACAAAAGGATTGGGAACCTATGAACTAGGGAATGAGTTGGTTGAAAATGTGTCCAATTAAAAAGCAATCTTTTTTTCCCTGATTGGGTAGTCAAATTGGCTTGGGAGTAAAACCAATTTGTTGTTATGTTGTTGCATGTGGAATCTCAGTCTTTTTTTTCATTCGAAGTTCTATGTTGCAGTGTATTTTTGCGACCAAAGTTCTAATTTTGGTAAAATTAGTAAAAATAGCTTATAATTTGAGATTTCTGGTCTTTGTTTCAAATTGTATGTGTTTGAGGATGATAAATGAGTTCCCTAAAACAAAACAAAACAAAAAGAGTCTTGGACTTGTACAAGGTAGGATAATTCCCTACAAAAAAATGTATTTCCTTTTCCAAAGTGTTGTTTATTTACAAAATTGTTATAGTCCTTTGTAGACACATGTTTCAAACTATAAAAAAAATTTCTTTGTACTGATTAAGGTTGTTTATAGCAGGAGGAAGTGATCAAGAATAAATATCGAGGAACTGTACCAAAACAACCTCTAATTTTGAAGGTAGCAAATCACAATCAATTTCTTCAACATAAGACTCATGATTTGTAAGGCTCAAAGAAGTAGTATTGCAGTAAGATTTAATTGTAGCATGTTCCTTGCCTTTTCTTGATATTTTTCTATATTTTAACAATTGTCAAAGAAACATTAATCAGTACTATATGCTATTGCCTTACAACATTTCATTTGCAACCTCACGTGCAATTGCTAGTTTACACATTTCTAAAGTAACTGAACCCCTACATGCTATTCTTCAGAAGATCCTGGCTTTCCATGAATCTTCTCACCAAAATGTCCTCTCGCCAAATGCTCATGATACATGACTCTGCGGTTGCTTAATTTCTGGCACCAATGGTTTTAGACTTTTTGGATCTCCGTTAAAAGGAGAAGCTGTCGGATCCTTCTACATTATGTGGGCTGTTTCTTCCAGTTTTGTAATCTGTGGCAATCTTGGACAAGCGGGCTATATAGATGTGTTTTATGGGTTTTTCCTGGTTCAGTCACTGGTTGATTTGGACTATCTGTCTTTTGTTATTATGCAAATAGTGGGGGGTTTTATCTTATAGCTCTTTCATCTGTCTTACGTTTTTCCTGTTTCAGTCACTGGTTGACTTGGACTATCTGTCTATTGTTATTCAGCAAATAGTGGAGGGCTTTATCTTACAGCTCATTCATCTGTCTTATGTACTGAAGACCTTTTATATTTTCTTAATATAAATCTATACTGGTTTTTTTCCTCTGAAAAAAAAATATTTGTCTGAAATGAATGATTTTTTCCAATTTCCATAACCTCTAAAGGTATCCATATTGCCATATTACATTACAAATTAATTAAAATTTTAATCAACTAAGTCTTACATCAACTTAATTTAAGAAAATTATAAATATCTTTTTATAATATTTAAATTTAATAATAATATTATAGATCCATTTAAATTTAATTTATTAATAAAAACATATTTGTATTATTTTATGTTAAAAAAAAAAAAAATTGAATTACTCAAACTTTAAGATCTTTGAATTATATGAAACTATATTGATGCATATAAAAATAATGGAAATAATATAATTATTATTTATAAAGATAAATCATACATTAATAATGATAAATTGTGCTTGAGAATGGAGTAAATGAAATCCACTCAATATACTTTATCTTCTTCACCTTATAGACGGCAAAAATATTTAAGCCCGCCAAAATTTGAAGGAAAATGTCGAGCTAACAGGTAGTGATGACAGAATACATACATGTAGGCTATTCCTTTGAAGGTTAATGACGGAGCTGCAATTATGAATTGTTTTTCATATCAAAACCTCGGCTTAAAAAATGGAGTAGATAACCTCGGCATTTTGAATATCTTCCTGTTCCCAGCTGAATCTATGATTGTTTCGAGGTTCGTCCAGTTCCCCGCTGAATCTGGGAGCCCCTGCAGGGCGGAGCAGTTGCTCGAGTTGATTTCTGTGAGGTTCGTCCAGTTCCCCGCTGAATCTGGGAGCCCCTGCAGGGCGGAGCAGTTGCTCAAGTTGATTTCTGTGAGGTTCGTCCAGTTCCCAGCTGAATCTGGGAGCCCCTGCAAAGCGGAGCACTTTCTCAAGTCGATCTTTTTGAGGTTCGTCCAGTTCCCAACTGAATCTGGGAGCCCCTGCAAAGTGGAGCACTCGCTCAAGTCGATTTTTTTGAGGTTCGCCCAGTTCCCAGCTGAATCTGGGAGCCCCTGCAGGGCGGAGCAGTAGCTCAAGTTGATTTTTGTGAGGTTCGTCCAGTTCCCAGCTGAATCTGGGAGCCCCTGCAGGGCGAAGCAGTACTTCAAGTTGATTTCTGTGAGGTTCGTCCAGTTCCCAGCTGAATCTGGGAGCCCCTGCAGGGGGGAGCAGTGGCACAAGTCGATTTCTGTGAGGTTCGTCCAGTTCCCAGCTGAATCTGGGAGCCCCTGCAGGGCCCAGCAGTTGTTCAAGATCATCTCTGTGAGGTTCGTCCAGTTCCCAGCTGAATCTGGGAGCCCCTGCAAAGTGAGGCAGCATGTCAAGTCGATTTTTTTGAGGTTCGTCAAGTTCCCAGCTGAATCTGGGAGCCCCTGCAGGGCGTAGCAGTCGGTCAAGATCATCTCTGTGAGGTTCCTCCAGTTCCCAGCTGAATCTGGGAACTCCTGCAAAGTGCAGCACTCTCTCAAGTCGATCTTTTTGAGGTTCGTCCAGTTCCCAGCCGAATCTGGGAGCCCCTGCAGGGCGGAGCAGTGCCTCAAGTCGATTTCTGTGAGGTTCGTCCAGTTCCCAGCTAAATCTGGGAGCCCCTGCAAAGCGGAGCACTCTCTCAAGTCGATCTTTTTGAGGTTCGTCCAGTTCCCAGCTGAATCTGGGAGCCCCTGCAGAGCAGAGCACTGGCTCAAGTCGATTTCTGTGAGGTTCGTCCAGTTCCCAGCTGAATCTGGGAGTCCCTGTAGGGCGGAGCAGCTGCTTATATTGATTTCTCTGAGGCTCGTCCAGTTCCCAGCTGAATCTGGGAGTCCCTGTAGGGCGGAGCACCTGTGCAAGTAGATACGTTGGATGTTCTTCCAATTTCCCGCTGAATTTGGGAGAAACCTGATATTTTTACATTGCTCTAACTTCAAGAGTTTCAAGGAATGCATACCACAGACTTCGTCTGGCAAAGTTTCAAGAGGAACACCGTCCAACCATCCACCCGTCCATTGCAGGACAAATTTTTCAAGGTGCTTGAGCGTTCCAATGGACTTTGGAACATTCCAAAGGCGAGCATCAATATTCAATTCCCTCAACTGCAGAGGTGCCTGCAATGTTCACATGTTCGAACGTGGGTTTTATCCTCTCCATTTCAACACTCTGGTAATGTATGCGAAGACAAGACAAAACTGAAGAGCAAAGCAATTTTTACAATTTGAAGAAAAAACAAAACAAACAGTTTTGTGAATGTGAAGAAACAACATGACTACCTGAGATTGATTTTGCCAGAGTGTTTCCATTTCTTCCCCTTCTATATGCAAAACTCGCAAATTCTTTAGAGAAATCCAGGAAGGTAGGGAGAAATACGGACAGGAATCCCAGTGGAGCCACACTGGATTGGGTGGCTGTGGAACATTTAATATTCTTTCCACGCTATTACCTTGAGCCCTAAGCAGCTGCAATTCACGCATATTAGTTGGTATTTCCAAAGATTCTGCAGGGTCAGTCCTGTCGACCATGCTGATTCCCCGCACCTGAATTGTCCATTCGGGGCTGTTAGAGTCAAGATTGACAATATGGCAAAGTTTTTAAAATAAAAAGCAGGAGAAACACAAGTTTGATAAAGCTGGACGAAAGCTGCAAAATACGTACAGGTGAATGGTCGGACACAATGTCATCTGACCGCCAAAGCCGATGCGGAATTTCTCTTTTTGCGATCTGTCTACCCAGGTCGCGAAGGTGGTCGTGCATTCTTAGACGGTTCTTACTGTCCACCTCCACCAGGGATTTGTTTTCTAGGTTCCGAAGACCCAGCCATCCTTGCCACTGGGATCCGTCCCATATTCTTATGGCGGTATCCCTGTCTTCTCCTATAAAGAAACACGCAATATCTAAGAATATATGCTGCTCCTCTTCATCCAGGCTGTCATAACTAATTTTGAGACTGCCCAGGATATCACTGGGAAGTATTTTGGAGATTTTGTGTAGTTGCGCTTTCCAATATTCCAAATTCTTTCCATAAAGAAGTCCTCCAATGACTTTGAGAGACAGTGGCAATCCGTCGCAGGCATTCAAAAACTCTTCAACCAGTTCTTTAAATCCCATACCAGGATATGGCTGGTTGAAGGCATGCGAACAGAATAGCTCTCGCGAGTGTTCTGAATCTAGTCCTGTTTGCTTGTATATAAAACACTCGCGAATACCCGAGCTTATAAGAAGATCCTTGTCCCTAGATGTGACTAAGATTAAGCTAGATGAATGAATGGCATGTTTACTTGGTAAAAATAATGCATCTAATTGACTCATATGATCAACGTCATCCATAACCACGAGAACCCAGGGAGAATGTGAGAGATGTCTTTTGAGCGTCTTTATGCCTTCATGGGTGCTGCTTATGTGTACATCTCCTTGACCCAAGTCTTTAAGAAGCCTGCTCTGCAACTCGTTTAGAAGGCCCTTGGCTGCATTTTCTCTCACATCAGAGAGAAAACAAGATTGATCATACTTTGATCTGTGTCGATTGAAGAGTTCCTTTGCGAGGGTCGATTTTCCGACCCCGCCAAGACCCACAATTCCAACAGCTGTAGATTGCTCGCTTTGGCGCTGTGATAACACTGTGCTCTCAAAATCCTCCACTTTGTCGTTGAGGCCAGTTGGATATTTAGCGACATCCAGCGGTGTTTTCCCAACCTCTATGAAAACTTGTTCAACGACCTTCTGGACGAGCAGCCCCTCATCACTGAATATTGTTCACAATTTAATCATAAGTACAGAAATAAAGTACGACATACCAAATAATCAATCCAGTCAATAACTAAGAAGAACAGAGAGACTTGAATTCCCTTACCCGTCACACGCGTTCAGCTCAAAACCGCTTATTTCTGCGACAACAGAAAGAGCGTTCATCCATTTTTCAATAGTATGGGAGTCGTGTCTTGGTTTAGAATCGAATGCTCTCTTCTTTGCGAGAATGCGCAGATCTTGAGCATACACTCCATTTCCACTCCGCACCCATCGAAGTTCTGAAGGATTGACCTTATAGAAGACCGGAATTATTGTTTTCCCGGTCTCCAGCATCTGGACGAGTTCATTGAGACACCAGGGTGATTCCGCGTATTTTGGAGAGAAAATTGCAATATGGAGGGAGGCTGTATTAATAGCCCCTTCGATTTGAGGTTTTAAATTGTCACCGGCTTGCAATTCCTCGATGTCAAGAAATACCCTTAATCCTTGTCTACTAAGGTTATGGTAGAGATGGCTGGCGAGGCCTTTCTTGACATCGGGACCCCGATGGTTAATAAAAACGTCAAATGGATAGTAGTTGTTGCCGATCTCATATGAAGTAGAAGGAGATGCAGATGCAGATGCAGAGGCCATGGGATACAGTAGAGAGTTATGATAGAAAAATGAAAGGTGAAGAAATAGGCGAGAGAGATTGCGTGGTTGAACTCACCCTCAAAATCTTGGTCGTCCTGGATCTCACAAGTGCAAAGTGCGTACCAGCTGCAACTTCTGTGTGGTGCGTACCAGCTGCAACTTCTGTGTGTCTGTATATGTCAATACTTGGCCAATCCCTCGATCCCACAAGTGCAAAGTGCGTACCAGTGAGCTCCAACTCTAAGACGCTCTGCGTCTCTGTATCGCAATATTTTGCCAATCGGTTGAAAACAAAACAAAACTGCACTGAAATCTGGATGATTTATTTGAGTTGCATATATTTCCCTTCTCGTTTTTATTAAAATATTATTTTACGATTCATTGAATGGAAGTAGTCCGTTGATTTGAACGGGAAAGGAAGAAGTTTCGTGGTTGGGCCCTCACATAAAGCAAATCTGTTTACCACAATCAATTGTTTGTGGGGCCCTGATAATTTATTATGCAAAATAGGTGGCATCCACAGACCATATTTGTCGGTGTGGCACTTGTAAAAGTAAGTGGGTACAATAATTGCTTTCTCTCGGAAGGCGAATCTTACCACCGACAACGCATGATGAATGGTTCGTATCAAATGTTCACTTAAAGTAATTACGTCGGTAGGCAGGTTACCTTTAATTCCAGCGTTGGACTATTGTTTATGTAATAGGTTTATCTTTTGAGAAGGCTGTAAACACTAGGTGAACAATATAATAATAAACTATCATCTTATTATGATCAATACTTTGTTAGTTTTATTTACTTAACATATTTAAAATATTTTTTATTAAAATTAGAAAAATTCTATTACAATGACTTCAAAAACAAATACATTTCATTAAATTTGGAATTATACAATGGATCTAGAATTTAAAACTTTAACTAGATTAAGTTTGAAAATTGGTTACTTCACTACTTTCAATGTATCTATTCACCATTATTTGTCATAAACTTATCATGATAAAGTATATAAAAGAAATTTATATAAACTTACATCAACAAATATTTCACTCTCTTAATATTGGACTCCTTATAATATTTCTTCTAATATTATTTATGGCTTGTGGGAAAAAGTTAATTAATATTATTTGATGACAAGGATAATTTGTATGTTAGTATTGTTAACCAATTTAATTATAATTTGATATAGGAAATACTACAGTGTCTGTGTTGGGTTACTATTCTAGTATATGTGTTAGGTTACTATTCTAGTATATGTGTTGAGTTACTATTCTAGTATATCGTTGGCGCAATTTTGAAGGGTTTATAAAATTGATTTAATGATGGATTTATAACAATATGTTTCTTATAGTAACAACTTTAATTTTAGGTATTATTAATATTTTTTTTTGCATTGGCTATCATATTCTATTATGTTAAGAGGTTGATAACATTTTATAATAAACATGAAAATATTATATAAGACTTATATTATGTTTAAATTTATTTTTTTAAACATCAAAACCAATTATATAATATAAATTATAGCAACGTATTATTTATTGTTTTCTATTAAATTAAATTTAAGTTGATAAATGATTACATAACAAATAATAAGTTATGCAAGAAATTTTTCTAAGATAAAATTATATAATGAAATTAATAAATAATAAATGGTTGATATTATTATTAACCTAAATTTTAGTTATATTTTCATGGTATGGCAAATGTTTTGTCTAGATTGATTGAGTTATTATAGTAAGTCTAAGAGATGGCACCATTTTAGAGTGTTAGATAGTACAACTATTAAAATGACATAACACCTTTTTTTAATTATTATTACAACAATTTTAATAATTTTCATAGTTACTTATTTTGTTTATGTTGAGAATTAAGGAAATACACCCTAATGTCATATCCTCTTCATCAAAGCATGTCTTTCCCCATTGAAAGCATGGAAACAATATCATATGTACAAGAAGAGGTTAAATAACACCAAACATGAGAGGTTTCCTAAAATTGTTTGTAACTCTAACCAAAAACACCTTCAACTCAAATGGGATGGCATAAGGATGCCCAACCTTGGCTAGACCATTCAGAGATAAAAGAGGAGATCATTTTGAAGAATAATGACATTATTATTAAAGATATTATGGCAACAAAATTTAATTATTATTAAATAGTGGGGTGATAAAGTGTTATAGGGTAAAAGGAAACTAAAATATTATATCAAGGGTTGATCAAACTAAATCTCAAAAACTAAACATATCCAAACTTTTTTCTGAGTAGTGTAAAGAATAAAATAAACATTGTTAAAATAATAATAATAAATTTTCATGATCTTCATAGTTAAACTAGGGATTCGTCAATTCCAAAAACACCATGGAGGAAATGCTTCATGCCAAAACTACAACGGGTTTTGCTTCATGCCAATGCAACTCAATACCTACAAGAAAAACATGTTGTAGTTGTTGATCCCAATGTCCTCTTGCGCTTTCCTACTCTTCCTTTGCCTTCTTTCTCCAAAACTCCAAGTATGCCACACCCTCCAAGAGTGCTCCAAGAAAACTCTAAGTGTCCAAGAGTATGAGAGAGAGAAAATAGGGGGAGAGCTCCAATACTGAACTGACAAAAGTCTGTGAATTGATCCTCATAAGACTTTTTATTAATGAGGCCTCTATTTTCTTCATTTTCCATTATTTTCCTTCAATTTCCTCCTCACATGCAACCTATGACCTTTCACCTCCCTTTTCTCCTAATTTCCATTATTTTCATAAATAAATGTGTCATAATGTCATTTTTCCTTTCCAAAGCCTTAGTCAATTTCCTTAGCCATTAATTAACCACAAGTGATCCCCAACACTGTTTTTTTGCCCAAAATTCAGCTTGGAATAAGTGTCCCATCAACCGTGGTTATTTTAAGGCATGCCATATGCGTGCCATCTCCTTTAGAAAGCTTGCAGACTTTTTGTTCCCAACATCATGAATGTGTCTTCAAAGTGTAGAATGACTTTCTCTTGGGTAGCAATGTATTTGGGTGCTAAAGTAGCATCACTAGAGATGAGACGATGCTTGCTAATGAAAACCTTTGGGCTCACTAACTCTACACTAATATACAATGGTTCCTTTTCCTCCTTTGCCATTACCCTTTTCACCTCCTCATCTCTTGTCTCCTCGTGAGTCATCCAAGATGCTAAATCCATCAGCTACATATCTCCCAATCTTGAATTAGGATCCCAAAAATTCATATTTGTCAAAATGAGGTTGTGCATGTAAAATTCAAGCAATTTTGCTATGTCTTCCATGTTAGTTTGGTTGCAAAATTTAATGAAATTCTTGTAGTCCTGAAATGGAAAAGATCCATATTGTGCCAAAGCTTTGATTTGGAACTGCAGCCACTTTTATTTAAGAAAAATGACATAAGACTTTGATGGTTATCTGTATTGTAGTGCTTCCATGGAGTGACATGACATGGTGGCAAGTTGTGTTTTCTTCTCCTGCAACCTCTCTCTCAACCTCATGTTTTTTGCCTGTAGTTTATCCTTCATCATAGACTCTGTCATTCTCAAATCTCTTAACTTCTTGCCCATTTCAATGACCTTTTCTTCCACGAGGCCTATATCCTCTACCTTCTTAGATTTAGCATTTTTCATCCACCTGTGGGTTATAATTCTCTCTATCTCCAACTCATAAAGGAGTGGGATTGAAAAATTTTCAGGGATAATCCTTCCTCCTTCAATGAATTTGGAGTAGGAGCTCAAGCTAGGTTGTGGGATAGGTTCTTGGAGCTCTTGTAGGTATTTTTCAACAGTCTTTGAGGTGGTGGCTTCCACTTGTGAATGTTTCTTGTGCTCCTGTAGCTTCCCATGTCCTGCATGTAGCAGACTCTGCCCCTCCTGTAGCAAACCATGTCTCTCCTGTAGCAAACCCATATCCTCCTGTAGCTTTTCTTTTTCCTCTTCCTCAAAGGGAGATTGTGTCCTTGGCTTATTAAAGGTGATAGACCTAGTGGTAGGGCTACCCACAGATGTTATGGATGACTCATCAATAATTATAGGAACCCTTGTAGGAGTTTGTGGCTTCCCTTGTCTAATTCTAGTGCTCCTTCCAATTCTAAAATACATTTGACTTGGTCTTGATTGCTACCTATTGGGCTTAACAGGAGTGCCCAATGTAGCTAAGGTTGAAACTACTTCCTATTCAGTGTCTTCTGCTCCTTGGAGTGGAGAAGTCTCCTCGGGGCTTATTCCTTTGTCTCCTTTCTTCTCCTCCTCTTCTCCTTTCATCTCTACTTCTCCTTCCTCTGTCTTTACCACATCTTTTTCCTCTGTTTTTCTTTCTTCTTCTTTTGTTCTTGTTGCCTCTTCCTCCTCTGTCTTTTCTCCTTCTTATTCCTTTTCTTTTCCTTCTCTTCCTCTAACATTAGGGGTTGAAGTCTCTCGTGGTGTGAGGACTTGTGTTTCTATGAAAATCTCCCTATCCATGTCCACAAATTTGTTCCATATGATAGGGATTCTCAAGTGGTTCAGATCATCTACCATTATCAATTTCATGAGGCCATGGTGAACTAAATGCAGTTGTTTTCCTTCCCTTTCCTTCTGACTCATATCCATGATTGACTGCAGAAGGAAATGAGGGACACTAAGTCTTTGAGAAAGGGATAATTCTACCTTGAATATCACCTCCTAGAGTAGCCTGAAGTGGTAGGCATAAACCACACTTAATCTCCCTTCACAAGATCTATATTTAAGGATATGGTAAGCTACCTCATCCCAAGGGTAAGGCAAACTTTCTCTTCTCACTCCATTCATGTCTTTTACAGGCTTCTCTTTTGAAATGAAGAAGTTTTTCCTAAATGTGACACTTACTTGCTTCTCTTCTTTGCATCATCTAACTCTTAGAGGCAAGATGGTCACTCGGCTGATGGTTTCAAGACTTAGAAAGATGGCCAACCCTTTGAAAATAGTTGTGGCACTTTCTTCCTCTTGAGAGTGTAATTCCATGGAAAATTCATGGGAAACATCATCATCGTACCCCTTTAGCAGCTCAAAGAAACCCGACCACTAGTGGTTTCTGAAGATGTCAACTATAAGAGGGTGTTTGTGAATTCTCCTAGTGTCTGAGGGTTCCCTTCTATTATATCCTCCCCCCCATCTCTTATCTATTACTCCTTGATGCTATATAGGTGTGGAATTCAAAAAAAAAAAAAATCAAATAGTCTCAATGGTGAAACAATGGCACAAAAAGTGGTGATATAGTGGCATAGTGCTTATTAATAGTGAGGAAGAAGGGTTCTAGAATTGATATCAACCAAACTATTTTGAGACATGGGGTAAGGCATCGCAACACTCTCATTTCCTGGCATAGCCCTCATAATACCAGTCTGGTATTTGGTCCCCAGGGCCACGCCAACTAGAAAAGGTTACATTGCAATAGGGGTATTCCCTATTCCTCCTGAGGATAATATGACACCCCATACATCACATACCCAGGTAGCGCCTATGCCACAAGCAGTGTCAATACCAACACTAGCTGAGATAAAACCAAAGGATTATAAAAAAGGTAAAAAGGCAGAAGCCCCAAACGCTCCTTCCTCTAATGTCCCTCAACTCTACGCCTTGTGTGAAACCATAGGGCACCCCACCAATGAGTGTCGTGAATTAAAAGAGCTTAAAGCTCTGATACATGCCCCAAAAGATCTTGTAAACCCTCCCCCCTATCAAGAAGAAGAACACACCCACACATCTTAAAGCATTATGCACCAATCACGAATGTGCCATCTATGCAGAGTACGATAATTATACCCATCGTTTCCCTGAAGTTCCTTGATACCAGGATGCATTAGTTGCACTCACCCAATCCAATTCCCCATTACTCTCGACAGAGGATGGTTCCAAAAATATTTTTTACATCATATGAGAAGAATCTTCTTTCTCCTCTCCTTCGATAGGTCCATCAACCTCCAACCATGATCGGAGGTGATCTCAACAAACATATACCACACCGTTACCTACTTGTGCTCTATGCGACACACCAAAACATTTAATTAACTAATTCCCTGATCTATAGGAATTCAATTGATTATTTCATGTTCGCAATGTCACCCAACCAATTAAATCAAGGTACAAACATCACACTTTCCAAATTTGTGTGAGAAACCATCACGTTCGACGTTGTCCCCATATTTCTCAATTCTTTCCATTGTTAGGATTCATGTGGCGATTTATCGCATAGAATTATGATTTGGCCGGATTAGAGACCGAACCATCAAATCATTTTCCACCCACTAGGAATGAAGCATCAGGGTCCGTTCTGTGTGTGTTTGAGGAGAAACGAAAACCAACAACAAAGCCATATCCATGTCATCTTATCCCCCCTACCACCACCAATACAAATCTTATTTTCCATAAGGTAGCGAGGCATCAACAACCTGTACTATGAGGTAGGTATGTAGAATCTGTACTAATACGACTCATAGAAATAAGGCATTCCCTATGTTACATACATTTCGACATCTTAGCATTCAAAAACAGAATCCTATGGAAGAAGCTATTCTTTCCCCTTGTACACCAACAAGAATGCAAGAGCTTCCTCCCAGACAATCGCAGTCTCCCATAACTGAGATTCTGCCACCACCCAATGCTGACGACACACAACACCATATACGATTTATTTCCTCATCCGTAGGAACCACGATTCGTGTTGTCTACTCATCATTTTTTGGTGTCAAGACGGCAAAATCCACCTCAACAGTGGTACCAACTTCAAGATACAAAACCACCCAATTTGCACTTTATCAACCTCTCTGGGTACTACGACCTCAACCAATGAATCATATTCTTGCTTATCCACCAACACAACCAAGATCACATCTCAGATTCAAGACCTGGAATGCCCCAAGTCAAATTTGGATAATATTTTTCATTCAGACGAAGATATTCTCGAAGCCATGACAGAACTTGAATATCCTTGGGATGCCATGCACCATCAACCGGATTTTCTACCCTAACAAAAAATAAATAAATAAATAAAATAAATAAAAAATAAACATAAATAAAAAAATAAAAAAATAAAAAAATAAAAAATAAAAATAAAAAATGTTCCCAACAGTGTACAGACCCACAACATTTGCGCCATTGAATCAAAAGACTTTCTCCCACCAGGAAAAGTAGATTGGTTCAAAAATCCGATCCCAGCACCTAATGCATTCAAGGAAGGGAACATGTAAAACATTTCACCTACCATAAAGGTGAATATTTCAAACAAACCTGAAAAATCCGAAGAGATCTCCCTAGGGCAGCATGCTCCCATAAACAACAAGGGTCTGTCCAACGCCAAGGGGAATAGTCCACATCGGATGCGGCAGTCGTGAAAACCAAAGTTCAAGGGAAAAAATGTACACTGTCCAACGGAGTAGTCCACACGGGGGTGACGGTCATTAAAACCAAGAAAACACAAGGATTGTCTATCTAGTGTCCGATGGAGTAGCCCACACGAACGAGACAACAGTGATAAATAATACAACACATCGTCAACAATGTAAGTACTAAAATAACCAAAGTATTTCAACTATCTTAGTACAGGTTAAGCAAACATGCATTACAAACATTTAAAGAATAGTCTGACAAATGGATATAAAACATTTGTGAAAACATGATCACGTGAGACAGGATTCTGAATTAAGAAAAAGTTCCAAGACACATATGTACACCATACATCACTAGCCCCAGTAGTGGGACATTGGAGCCACTCCTCGCTCCTCAAAGAACAAACTACAAACTCTCAAGGCTATGTGGGAGGAGCCAAGGTGAAATTTCCTTTGCTCATACAATGAGGGGGTATATATAGCCAAGGGGGGTAACTGACCCTTGTGACCCTTCGACTTCCCTCATGATTGTTTGACTTCCTATGTCTTTTCAACTAACATGACTCTTCAACTTAATATGTGCGTCTCTTGGACTTTCACATTACATTACATTTTATTACAGCGAGTATGGCCAATAATAGTGATGTGGCCGAGACAACTCATGACATAATTCAACATGAAGTTGTTGACATGTACTGGCTGACTATGGTGTTTGCATTGAGCTACTGTGTTGTTGGGTGATGGGTGTGCTCTCAGTGTAACGTGTCTTCACATCCGCATAGAAAAGTGTGCGGGGTCTTTGATGGTCTTGGTCTTGCTGGATGGTGCTCGTGTATGTGTCCCTTTTGCTTATTGTTCGATGTACTTCATGCGTTCGTTCAACTGCGAGCAAGTCTTCTAGCATGCGCTCCTTCTTCATCCCTTTTGTCGTCCTACCATGTTTAATCAATATACCTATTCTTGCAATCGCTCATGACGAGCCGACATTAATCTAGAAATCTCCTAGTCTAACATGATGCATTGTTTTCCATTTCAGTGCAGGTGTCAGGGAGAGGGACAAGGCACTGAAACTGCGCAGAGCACAACTCAGGCCAAGGTGTGAGGCTCGAAAGCATTGTCGGGAAAAACTACGCAGATGTCACTGGGAGGAAGATTTGTGCAATCCAGGATAGCTATGACAGTTGCGAGGTAGAACCTGGTTGGGAAGCAGAATTATGTTGTTCCTGGGAGGAAGACAAGGTAGGGTATCAGGAGGAACTGCTAGAAAATTCTTTGCAGTTTTCAAGATGAGGACTGGGCAGATCATCCGGGGATCTAGGTGGGAATCTGTGCAGTTTCTCCGAGGCAGACAAAGCGGGTAGAAGGAGGCACTAGCAAACATTTCTGCGCAGTTTATCAAAGCAAGGTTGGATTGGGTTACAAGGAGCTATTGGTCATAACTGCGCATTTCTGAGGGATAGTGTTTGACAAGTAGTTTATGGGATGAGTGCAGAGCGGGGCAGCAGGGAGGTTTCCTATCAAAACTACACAATTTTCGAAGGGAGAGTAAGACGAGCCAACATGGGGCATGCGAGTCATATCTACGCAATTCTCAGAGGGAGAGCAGGGAAAGTCAACAAGAGGGCATGCCAGCCAAATCTATGCAATTCCTTGGAACAATGCAGTTACAGGCAGTAGGGGCTCGATTCACATGATTGCGCAATTTCTACAGACAATGTAGTGTAGTCAGCTGGGCAATTTATGCATATTTTTGGTGAGCAATGCAGCCTCAGGTCATAGTCCAGTTCAGGTTTTCCAGTAGACCAGAGGGAGGCTTGATGAGCGATGTTGCAGGAAGCGTGGAGTGGATCGGACTTGGGGACAACTTTTGCGTAGCTCTTGGAGAGAATCAGTTGGCTCACTTCTAGGATTACGCAGTGCATGCTACCTCAGAAGACAGCCTCAAGCTTTGTGAAGTTCTGGGCAGCAAAGCAGGGTCACTGAGAGCTGAGACTGCGCATTGTAGCTCAGGCGGGGTCCATTTGAAGGAGGGTTGTCCAGTCGACAGATTTTTAGGGAAAATGGCTACGTGTGAGAGCAAGTGAACTTGTGCATACATGACATTGTGGCCACACATTTAGCATGAATCGACGACAAGACACCTCAAACTAACAAGACAACATGCGTTCAGTGAGATTGACATCAAGGTTACGAGAACAAGTGCGACGCATGAGATAGATGTTCGAACGACCGTGACGACACTTGCACAACAGTGCATGCAACTTGGTGTGTGAGTATGACCGATGTTGACAAAGCGAAAACAATTCATGCACACAAAGACAAACCTTCAAAATCGTCAGAACAAACTCGCAAGCATGACATAACAATCAACATTTTTCTAAAGGGTGTTTTTTGAATTACTTTTCCAGGATAAGTTTAAAGCCTTGGGAAGGGTTCAATATTGATAATTGATTGAGAGTATTAAACATATATTCCAATAAATTTTAGCCCATATGCTTGAAATGAAATTTAATACAAGAACCAATATAAGGAATAATTTTACATTGCTCCAAATGTCAAAGTTGAAGTCCCTTTCAATTATCCACACTAGTTAAATCACACCATAATGAACAACAAAAGAATGTCAAATTATCATATTCTTTCATAGATGGCATCTTAAGGAAGCTATTTCGAATTTGACAACTTTGTTGTATGCAAATCACCTAAAAAATAAAAATGTTATAATTTAGAAACTAGCCAAATTTGATTTTTATGGAAACTTTATATTTAATTAGGACAATATAATAATTAATATAGAGAAACCTCATAAAATTAGGAATTCCTTATTATATTTTTTCCAAAAATAATTGGAATTAAAAAATGTATGTTTCAAAACATTGTTCTACTAGAATATTTGAAAATGTCGATTTTGTAATTCATCGAATGCATTCTTACAATTTGTTTCACTATGCACTATGGACATACCAAAAATGATATATACAGGTAAAGTTACTAAAAGTTAATGAGATTTTTGTAACACATATTTTATCTAGTGCCAAAAATCATTGTAGGGGCATTAAAATGATGGCATTTTTCCAATATAGCTTTCTTTAAGCATGTGAGATAATTCAATCTCCTTTTTTAAGCATGTTTTACTTGGAATTAATGTTTCCATGCATCATTGTGCATTGTAATTTTCAGTTTCTATGTATTATTGGAATTAGGTTTTGCAAGTTTTATTAGCTATTTTTAGAAATCTAGATCCACTATTCTAAGATCTATAAGAGTCATTTATTCCTATATATATATATATAACCATTGTGATCAATAAAATATAATGTGTGATTTGTGTGTAATCATGTTCACTCTCTCAATTTTTAAGAGTTTTTGATCTAACACTTAAACAAATTCGAATAAAAGTAAATTATTAGTATTTTTGTAAAACATTTATAGTTGCTTTGACACTGATGTATCATTTGTAATATTTCTATGCTTATGCAATGCCTTTCTTATCAAGATTTTGATATAATTGCAACACAAAGTAACATTGATAAAAGGAAGTTGTTTGGAAAATTTAAATTATTGAAAAAAAAATTGTTGAAAATAGTGTTTCATGAGTTATTAAGACATAACTTTCAAGAAAAGTATTGTTCAAATTTTATAGCAAAATAAGAGTGGAATTTATATGATTTAAGTTGTTAAATGGGAACTTTAGATGGTTGAAAATATGATATTTTATTTCAATTGACTAGCCATTGAAATATATCTTTCAAGAAAAGTATTGTTTCAATTTTAAGAAAAAAAGAAAAATGTGGAATTTGTATGGAAGGTCTCTTTGTTTAAATTATTCAATGTAAAATGTGTATGAAAAGTCTTTATGTTTAAACCATAGAAATCCAGGGTTTTATTTATAGTGATGTCATTTAGACATCACCTTGTAGACTGAGTATTATTTCAATTATGTAAAAAAATAAAAACAGAATATGTAAAGAAGATTTATTTATTTACATCATTCAAGGTGGAATTTGTATAGAATACTTATTTTCTGAAATTATTCAAAATCTAAGTCTTTATTTCAATGAATATCATTAAATTAATCTTAAAGAAGGAGTATTATTCCAGTTATACAAAAAATTCAAAAGGTGGAATGTGTATGGAAGGTCTCTTTGTTTGAATATTATTCATATTTTAAAAGGTGGAATGTGGATAGAAGGTCTCTTTGTTTAAATCATTCAACACCTTGTAGAGTGAGTATTATTTAAAATATGTGGAAAAAATAAATGATGGAATATGTAAGGAATATCTCTTTTTTTAAATTGTTCAAGTGGAATTTGTATTGAAAATTTCTTTGTTGAAAGTATTTAAAATCTAAGACTTTATTTCAATCAATATCATTGAGTTAATCTTCAATAATGAGTATTATTCCAATTATATAGAAAAAGGAAAAGGTAGAATGTATATGAAAGGTCTCTTATTTCTAAGTATTATTCCAATTATATATAAAAAAGTAAAAGATGACATGTGCATGGAATCTCTCTTTAATTGAATAATTCAAGATGGAATTTGCATGGAAAGTATTTTTATTTAAATCATTCAAAATATAGGGTTTTATTTCAATTGCTATTATCAATACATAAAATTCTACAAGAAGTAATATTCAAAATTATGTAGAAAAAGTAAAAGGTGGAATGTGCATGGAAAGTCCTTTCCTTTGAATCTTTAAAGGTGGAATTTGCATGGAAGGTCTTTTTGTTTAAATCATCAAAATCTAGGGCTTTATTTCAATTGTGGAATCACAAAGATATAAATTTTGGGTATATATCTATATATATATATATAACCATGCATGGAGCTACAGGGAAGTTAATTTAGTTCATACACTATATTATGTAGGATGTATCATCTCACATACAAGTCAAGCTATAATGTTGGTATGACACACTAATGCTTGTTGTATTGTTATGTTTATGTTATAGTGTCTATACATGCCAGCATATCACCTCACTAAGAACAATCATACCCCTAATATATAAATCCCTCCAACTTTGAACATATGGTGGTCTCTCTCTCTCTCTCTCTCTCTCTATATATATATATATATATATATACGTAAAATTACAAGAAGAAAATAGCCCTATTCATATGTTGTACCCTAAACATGGCATATCATTTCGTTGTAGTCTAACTGTTCTATGTTTTGAAGGTCTTTTTAGTTAAATTTGCCTAAAATTCTATAGGAATTTGTTGGAATAATAGGTTTAACCTATGATCCTTCCATAATTTGAGTGCCCAAAGGGTGCTACACCATTTATGTATTCAAAAATAAATATTAAACAACAAAAAAGACAATCTAACCAAAAATATTTTTCATCGATAGGCATATATATTTCAACCTTAGGTGGACATCAATCGCATGAATTTCATTTTTACTTATTTATCAAGGGCCAGGATTGATTGTTGCCCGAATATTCTTCATCTAATAGCTAGATCGATGACTACGATGAGAGGGATGTAGAAATTTCCACTGTAGATCACCTGGTAATGCAATGTAATAAAGCAAAACACTTGATTTACTTCTACAAACAATTTAGCAGAAGCTTAATCGAACATAAGCAAGATCAAGCATGAACAGATATAACTGAGAATGAGAAGTAATCAACCATAACACGAAGATATATCACTGGGGAAAGCACCAACCTAAAACCCCATCTCTGTATTATCATACAAGTGGAAATATTGTTCAAGTTACAAAAAGAATCAACTCTCAAGCTATCCTGCTCTCTCTATAATCAACAATACAGCTCACAGACTCAATAGACATAGAATCTATCTTCCTCAAGCCCTCCAAGCCTCCTATTTCCTTGCGCAGTATTGATTGGGGTCCAATGATATCACATGTGTGAATTGGCCTCATCACACTCACTGTAACCTCAGGTCCAACTACACAATCCATAAGGAATAATATTCCTTCTGCATGCAAGGAATATTCACCAAGGAATATCCTAGCAACTGATAGTACACTATCCCTCCATCTGATCTCAACTGGGTCTCTGACTGAACTGACATGCATGAGTTATCCATGAGTGAATACTCAATTATCTGAAATGCAATAGTTACATGCATGCAAGCATTAACTAACTAAACTCTCATTAATTTAACAAACTATTAAATTAATCTAACTGGACTTGACTAAGTTAAACTAAGTCAAATGATTACAACTCAATATTACAACTCATCCTCATCTATTTAACTGAAGGTTAAATTCCTCAATTAATGGAGAAACTGTTGCATGTCCTCACATAGAATTCAAGTTTGGTTTTCCTTAACTAATTAACTCAAGATGAATTAATTAATTAATTTCCAAACTACTATTGATATCAAATTCGAAATTTACTTCCTATGTTTAGTCCAGGGACTGACTAAAATAAGAAGGGATCTTGAAATGCTATTTTTAGCACTTTCACTTTTCACCCATTGTAGCTAAGACCTCCAATGGCTGAACTGCTATTTATAGCCTGACTATTTATAGAAGTGTTGTTTTTTGCAATTTCTATTTTTAGCATTTCTTGTTGCACACTTTTCAACAAGGGAATGCAAAGAGTCATGGCAACGTGGTGATGAAGGACTAGAAAAATAATTTTTAATTAATGTCTTTTCATCTCGATTGTCCACGTGTGTAACAACCCTAGTTGAATTCCTAAGTAAAAATAAAATAAAAATAAGACTACGGTCATGGGGCACGTATTCGAAACTAAATATTGGGAAAAACATAGTGATGGGGATCACTGGTGATTAATTAATGGCTAAGGAAAGTGGAAAAGGAATTAACAAAGAAAAAACGACATTAATTGGCATTTTATTTATGAAAATAATGGGAAATAGGAGAAAACGAAGATGAAAGGTCACAAAGTTGCATGTGAGGAAAATTGAAGGAAAAATGAAGAAAATAGGCCTCAATGATAGAAGGCTTATGAGTATCAGTTCACAGCTTTTGGTCAGTATGGTAACCTTTTGTTAGTTTGAGCTTGGAGCTCTCTCTTTATTCTCTCTCTCTCATACTCTTTCACACATAGAGAAATCTTGGAGCATTGTTGGAGCATTCTAGGAGCACTCTAGTTTTCATTGGATTTGGAAAAGAAGGCCAAGCAAAGCAGGAAAGCGCAAGGGAACGATAGGATTAGTAGCTACAACAAGATTGTTTTGCATGTTTTGTAGTGTTTTTGGACCACAAGTGTACCAAAGGAAACCCCTTTAGCAATTCATTGTTCCCTACAAAGGATCACAGTGAAAATTAGTGTTGTTAGTGGAAAAACCTAAATGAACACAACATTGTAAATAGTGGAAACAATGTAGACATAAACATAAACAAAACAATGCTCAAATGGAGCAAAAAAATCAATAATATATGGAAAAATCTCCCTTTATTGATTGCTAGATGTAGAGATTGAATATAATAGATGAATCTTAAACACTTGAAGAGAATTATTTGAGCTACGGGGCTCAAAATCCATCAGCAAGGGGGTTTCTTTCCTCAATATCTTTTCAAGTTTCTCCTCTCTCTCAAAGAAGTGTGAAGACTCTCCAATGGTGGATTCCTCTTCTCTGACTAAGATGATGGGTTTCTTAGAAGCAATATGACCAACATGTTAGTGCTCTCCCCTTCTTTGTCTTCAATAATGCAACAATGGTGGTTTTCTCAAACAACAATTTGGTCAGCATAACAATGTCTCATGTTTTGGTTCTCCCATTGCCTGTTTATATAGAAAAATCTTGGTTCCTTCTTCCCTCTCTTGGTACATGTATGATAAAGACACATGAGTAGGACAAGATGATTCCATTGAGGGCTGCATATCTCCAAGGCGTCCGGAATTCGGTTGTATTGGACTGAACTCATGTCAGAGAATGGGCTCGAAGTATGTAAAGTGGTATCGGATCGTTGAGTCATCCTTTTTTGCAACAACTCAAATTTTGGAGGTTATTCTTCATGCGCGTGTTTATCGAAGAAATAAAAGCGCGGGCTTAATTGTTTTTCCTTCATAAACTTTGGACCTTATGAGAACTTTGATTTTTTAAACTTCATAATGTATTCGGCTGGAAAATGTCCACTTGTGCATTCTGCGGGAAACTTTTAGTGTCTTTTGGATTGTACTAACATGTGTACAATTTTTTGGTGTTACTAGTGTGGAGCACCTGGAAGGTATGCTTTTTGATAAGTAATCTAGTGGTTTTTCAATACTATTTCTAATCTTTTCTGCATATTGAGCCTAAAAACATAAGGGTTTTGGTAAATTGTGTGAAAATGGGCAAACGAAGCTTAATTACTAATAATCGATGTTTTCTATGCAGAAGGACGCGGAAATAGGGGATTATCGAGTAAAAACGAGAAGCGCAAGGAAAGTAACTGCTGCCCCGTCGACAGGGAACCGGATGCGGACAAGATCAAGCAAAATGGGAGCCGAATAATCCAGGAAAAGGACGCAGGATATCGTGACGGAGAACGCAAGAAGGAAAGAGGAGACCCGAACGAATAGCGAATCCCTCAGGATCTTCGATCCCGAGGGATCGCTGCTTTAAGTTTATCTTTTGTATCTAGACATCTCCGTCATTTCTGTTATATAAAGGTACCACGCCACCGAGCGTGGGGGGACGACTGTTATTTTAATTAAAAAAACTCAGAACGATTTTGATCACTGAGCTTTTGTAAGATCTGATTTTGTACACTTTTGTTAATGCAATCAATATAAAGGATTTGGTGTTCACTTCGTTTCTACATCTGAAGTAACTCTAAGCAGTGTACCATCGTAGCCAAGGGCCCAGCTCCGACGGTCACTCGCTGTTGTATCATACGGTGATTTGTGTGGTTTGCATATTTCTTTCATTACAGTAATCCGATATCTCTTTGTTCTGATAGACTATGTTTCTTAATTAATATTTGAAATCTGAATAAGTTCTTTAATTCACGTCTCTGTATTACACAACTGAATCTATTCGAATTGCATTTCTACAGCAAGATATTGGTATGAATGTTATCATTATTGGATTCATATGAGATAAGTATTTGTGAGGCTTGAAGATAATATTATCTTGTTCAGAAACACAGTCACATCACACATTACTCTCGGATCGCTGCAGTAGTATAGACCGTGTACATACTTCGGGATCTGCTGTTCCTTTTAGGTTTGCTGTTCCATTTGGATTTGCTGTTCTATTTGGGTTTGCTGTTCCATTTTATATGATTGACGTTTCCTGTTTATGATAGTTTGCTGTTCCATTTTATATGATTGACGTTTCCTGTTTATGATAGTTTGATGTTCCATTTCTTTACTGCTGTTCCATTTCTTTACTGAATTGCTGTTCCAGTTTACTTTCGCCAATCTGCCTTTATTGCTTTTGCGTGATAGCAGGCCTAAGGCTGTCGTGAGCCCAGCAAGACGCTGCCTAGCTCCCTGACCTATAAGCCCATGCTTTGGTTTTCTTTCTTTATCAGTTTCTAAAGGGAAGGGTTATTGGTTCCGTACCCTTGACTGATCATCTGCCTTATGTGATTTCATTTCCTGAATTGGTTTAGTTACAACTTATTGTTTGTTTCCTTTCAAGTTATTAGAACGCTATACTGCCGAGCACTACTTGGACAGAATAGCCTCGGATTGAGTTACTCCTTGCAAGAACAAAACGATCCCGGATTGACTTAATAATGTGGAATAATTGGTGGTGTGAGAGACCCTAGTTATAGCTCTACATTTTGGCGCCGTTGCCGGGGAAGGAGTAATAGCCATTTGTCCTTTATAGAGTAGTGCGCAAATCTGCTAGGAGGGAGTTGGATTTTAAAAACGGAAGGTAAGAACCTGCGTACGGAGCATGTAAAAGCCCTGCTCCACCGTCCGCTCTCTTAGTAGAATTGCCAGTTAAATAGGATTTAGTAGTTTAATTGGAGTGCATGACTAAGCAGAAAAAGTTAGAAAAAGATCAAAAGCCTCCATCCAAAGCCAAGGGGCCGGTGACCCTTGGACGAACGACCTTTATAGACGAAATCTACAAGAAAGCCGACTCTCAGCCATCAGTAGGATATAAGAAAGCTAATTCTAGACAGCCTACTAGTTCCCTTCAGGCCTCTGGATCACCATCCGAAGCTTTTGCTGAGGTGCATAGTCGAACAGAGGAGCAGGATTTCCAAGAAATTGAAAATTCAACTCCTGGACCACTGCACGAAGGGACCCAAAGTAACCTTTGTGAAGGAGAAGGAGAAACAGGGGAAATTGAGGAACCTAGATCTCCTATTGAATTAAACCAGTCTTTGAATAGCCCAGACAAGGGAAGCACTGCGAAAATCCTTGTTGAAGGAATTCATTCACCGCAGGCAGTTGGGGCCATTATCATCCCTGATCAAGGGAGTGGTGTCAAGACAATCCCTGTTAAGACTATCCCTCCTCAACCAAGGAACACTCTCTTGGAAATCCCTGAAGATTACTGGCATATATTTGATCCCATGGCGCAGAATCAGCCAAACACCCAGACCTCCACATTGCAATATCCGATAGTAGATTCTGCAGCAAATGCACCCATGAAAGCCATCCCTCTCCAGCATATTCCCACATTTCATGGCCTCACATCAGAAGATCCGGACGCATTCTTGTTCGAATTTGATGTATTATGTAGAGGATACGACTACACCACCGATCCCCAGAAACTGAAACTGTTCCCCTCTACATTAAAAGGGGCTGCGTTGAGATGGTTTATGGGCTTAGGTGGTGGGGTTATTAACAATTGGGACCAAATGAAAGAAGCCTTTTTAAAGAAATACCAAGATTACTGTAGGTCAAGGGAACTAAAAGATGAAATCTTTCAAATGTCAGCCAGACCAAACGAAACCTTAGAAGAATACGTGGAACGTTTCCAATATAACTTGCAAAGATCCCCTTATGCATCACTACCTCTGCCTGACAACGTGTTGAAAACTGCATTAATTAGAGGTATGAGAGAGCAATGGATCGAAACGTTAAACATCATGGGGAAAGGAGACATTTATCAGGAAAGTTTTGCTGATATCATTGATCTGTGTATCAGGAGCTCAAGAGGCAGCACGAGGATAAAACCAGCGGAATATGATCGCTTCCCCAGAGATAACAGAACATTAACAGAGGGAGTAACACGGGTGGAACTTGGAAATTTGCTAGAAAATTTTAAAACTGATATCCTGGGAACACTAACTACACAACTTGACATTGTGCAGGCTAAACAGAAGCAAGCTGAGGCAGAGCAGAATCTAGCCATCTTTTGCCCACGATGTAGGAAGAAGCACAGCCACAAAGAATGCCCGCTGGATACAGTCCAAATATGTGCTATCTGCACCAAGGACCACCTGACCAAAAGCTGCCCTTCACTTCCTGGTCTGAAGGCAGTATACAAAGAAGCAGAAGAGGAGTCAGAACCAGCATATTTTGTTAACCAGCGTCGTCAATGGCAGCCTAGGCAACCAGGTATGTTTTCAGACCCCTCCTCTTCTTTTCAACCCCCGCAGTTCAACACTCAGCAACAGAACATGTGGCAAAATCAGTCCCAACCCCCGTTTTCAAATTGGTCACCACAAATGTTTCCTACTCCGAGTCCTTGGATGTCCCAATTTGGTTGGCCAAACTGCCCTTATCCTCCACCATATTGGCAGAATAGTTCCTATCCTCCACAGTGGACCCCTTCCACTTCGCAAGGCTCATCCTGGCAGACAAGCTGGCCAAGACCGACATATCAGCCAGCAGGATCAATCCCACTCCCGCAACCAACTCTGCCAGCCTTACCACAAAATTCCCAGTCTAATTTGAGACCGCAACTCCCAGCCCAACCCAACCCCAATCCTAATAATAGGCCAGTCCAATCCATTCAAATCATAGACACATCAGAGATTGAGTCTGACCTAAGGGAGTGCAACGATCTTCAGTTAAGATCGGGACGAATAGTAGAAACAGAGGGAGACAAAATGGTTCATATTGAAAATCAGGTACCTGTAGAACAACCCCCACAACGGAAGGATGAAAACAAAGAGCAAAACAATAAACAAGCAAGCAAATCCTCTCCTCCTTTCCCAGAACGATTAGTCATATCTCGACCTATACAACCTCCAGACTTTGACATTCTGGGAGAATTACAAAATTTGTATATAAAGATTCCATTCCTCCAAGCTATACAAGATATTCCTATATATGCGAAAACCATAAAGGAATTATGCATCAAAAAATCAAGGAGGAATACAAATACTAACCCTAGAGTCCAAGTAGTTGGTACTTTATCCGATCTATTATCAGGAAAGGAAACACCTATCAAATATGAAGATCCCGGGAACCCAATTGTAACCGTTCAAATCTATGGCCAAACCCTGACTAACGCTCTAGTCGACCTGGGAGCTGCAATCAACATTTTGACAACCTCCACCTGCCAAAAGCTTGGCATTACATCAGTAGAACCTACCTCTACTCTGTTAGAATTGGCGGATCGATCTGTGGTTCGACCAGAAGGTACTCTGAATGATGTCATGGTTTCCGTAGATTCATGGGAGTATCCCACAGATTTCCTAGTAATTAATCCTAAAACCCGACTAGATGGACATCCGTTAATCCTAGGCAGACCCTGGCTTGCTACTGCCGATGCCTACATTGGCTGTCGGCAGGGAAACATGACTATAGCTAAAGGACCCAATGTCAAAAATTTAATTCTGTACCCTCCAGCTCAGCCAAGCCTGCCAATGATTAAAAATCCTGTATCATATCTCGCTAACAACATCAGATCTCCATTAACCATACAGAAGGCGTTAGACTTCAAGGATCAAACAGAAGACGACGCCATTAACAATTTTATTAGTCAAACTGAAGCTAGAAAACATATGCAGTGTCTTATGATAGAGGCAGCATTTGACAACGAGCTAGAAGAAGATCCCTTAAAAGATCCGCATGATCAGACAATACCAGTAACTGCTGTTGCTAATACTAAAGTAGTGGAAATTGAACCTGGTAAAACTCTGAATATTAACGCCAATCTTACACCAGATCAAGAGATAAAACTTGTTAATCTGTTACAAAAATACAAAGATGCGTTTGCATGGGATTACCCCGACATGAAGGGGATTGATCCTCAATTATGCACCCATCACATTTATATAGAGAAAGACGCAAGACCTGTCCGTCAGCCACAAAGGAGACTCAACCCACACCTAAAAGAGATAGTGAAAGATGAACTTCAGAAGCTCTTAGATGTTAACTTTATTTACCCTATCTCTGACAGTAAATGGGTCTCTCCCCTCGTGGTGGTACCAAAGAAAAACGGAAAATGGAGGATCTGCGTCGATTACAGGGAGTTAAACAAGGCTACACAAAAGGATCACTTTCCCCTCCCATTTATAGATCAAGTATTGGACACGTTAGCAGGGAAGAAATTTTTCTCCTTTTTGGATGGCTTCAGTGGATATAACCAAATCCAAATTGCCCCTGAAGACCAGGATAAAACTACCTTTACGTGCCCCTGGGGAACGTTTGCCTATCGTGTATTACCCTTCGGCCTATGTAACGCCCCTGCTACATTTCAAAGGGCTATTCTCAGTATTTTTGCAGATCTAATAAACGATGGACTTGAGGTGTATATGGACGACTTCACACCGTATGGGGATGAATTTGATCCAGCTCTGGATACCCTGGAAAAAGTTTTACAACGTTGCATTGCTACCAGACTCTGCCTGAGCCACGAGAAGTGCTACATGATGATGACGGAAGGAATCATCCTAGGGCACTACATTTCAGCAGCTGGCATCCAGGTAGACCCTGCTAAAATTCAGATTCTTTTGCTCATCCCTACCCCCACTACTCAAACAGAGGTACGTAGTTTCCTTGGATTTTCCGGATATTATAGACGTTTTATAGAACATTATTCACGAATTGCAGCACCTCTGTATGCTCTGACAGGTAATGTCGATTTTTTGTGGACAGATAAATGCGACCAGGCTTTTAGAAAATTGAAAAAGTTGCTGTCAATTGCTCCAGTCCTTCGAGGACCAAACTGGAATCTGCCATTCCAGATCTCATCGGACGCCTTGGATACAGCAATCGGTGCAGTCCTAGGACAAGAAGAGGATAAGAAGCCATACGCTATTTACTATATTAGCAAGAATTTATCCTCTGCCGAACTCAATTATACTGTTACTGAAAAGGAATTTTTGGCCGTAATCCATGCTGTTAATAAATTTAGGCATTATATTACAGGTTACCCTGTTGTGTTATATACAGATCACTCTGCTATTAAATATCTAGCAAACAAACCTGTCACGAATGCTAGAGTAACTCGATGGTTGATCCTGTTGCAGGAGTTTGACATCACAATTAAGGATCGACCCGGCAAGGAGAACCCTGTAGCCGACTTCCTCTCAAGAATACCCAAATCAAGCGAAGCAGCAGCCGTGGAAGATCAATTCCCTGACGAACATCTGTTTTCCATTGCCGTTCGCACACCCTGGTATGCTGACGTCGCCAATTACCTTGCAGTGGGTAAGTTACCCAAACACCTAACCCCTCAGGAACGAAAACAAATTGTTCAAAAAAGCACACGATTTTCGTGGATTGGAGACCATTTATTCCATACAGGGGCAGACATGCAAATCAGAAGGTGTATTCGAGAGGATGAGATCCTAGACATCTTAAAGGCTTGTCACAGTGGACCATGCGTGGGGAACTTTGCCGACAAGAGAACAACACATAAGATACTACAGGCAGGGTACTATTGGCCCACAATCTTTAAGGACGCGAAAAAATTTGTGCAGGCCTGTGATAGCTGCCAGCGAGCAGGAAAACCTGGTCAAGCTGATGAAATGCCTCTGAGACCACAACTGGTTATTGAGCCATTTGAATGATGGGCTCTCGATTTCGTCGGACCCATTAATCCACCCTCAAACCAAAGGACATACATCTTGGTAGCAACATACTATGTTACTAAATGGGTTGAGGCTGAATCATTAGCTAGGGCTACAGAAGATTCGGTAATACAATTTTTGTTCCATTTGTTTGTACGTTACGGACTTCCAAGAGAAGTGATTACAGATGGTGGACCACAATTTGTTGGAAACAAACTAGCTGCAACACTTAACAATTATCATATCCAACATAAGATTACTACCCCCTACCATCCGCAGGCAAATGGACAAGTAGAAAACAGTAACAAGATAATTGAGTCAATCTTAACAAAGACCATCGCATCACACAGGCGTGATTGGGCTTCTCGGCTACCTGAAGCTCTGTGGGCTTATAGAACCACATGGAGAAGTACGACAGGCTATTCACCTTATCAATTGGTGTTTGGGAAACAACCAATTTTTCCTATCGAATTTGAGATCCAAACACTACGAACTGCACAAGAGGTCGGCCTAGATCTGAATGAGGCACAGATCAATCGACTACGACAAATCAACGAATTGGATGAGGTTAGGCTCTCTGCATTACAAAACACAGCATTAATCCAACAGCAGCGAGCTAAGTGGCACGATGCACTTATAAAGAATAAAGTCTTCCATGAAGGAGATTGGGCTCTGTTATACGATTCTCGGTTCCAGGACTTCCCGGGGAAACTCCAGACTCGCTGGCTAGGACCATATGAGATCCAGAAGGTGCACGACAATGGGACCCTCACTCTGACCACGATTGACGGTTCTGGACATACGTTCAAAGTAAATGGCCACCGAGTTCGTCTCTATCGAAGACCCCTTACTCGGGAATCCTTTTGTCAACAGCTTCAACAAGATACTGATTTGGAGATCCTAGGAGAGGAAGTGAAATCTTCCTCACCCATAACTTAAGCAATTTGTTTTTCGTAATTTGTACATAACACCCTGTACATATGTTCTTTTCATTTTTGTTTGCAGTATTTTGGTTAGGCACTGGGTTGATTTTGCTGTTCCTTTTTAAAAGGAACAGCACCCGTTTGATTTTGTTGTTCCTTTTTAAAAGGAACAACACTTTTGGTGTTTTGTTGTTCCTTTGTAAAAAAGGGACAGCACTTGTTGTTTTTGCTGTTCCTTTGCGAAAAGGAACAACACTTTTTGCTTTGCTGTTCCTTTGCGAAAAGGAACAACACTTTTTATTTTGTCGTTCCTTTGTGAAAAGGAACAGCACGTTTGTGTTTTGGAATTTTTGCTGTTCCTTTGCAAAAAGGAACAGCGCTTTGGCATTTTGGAATTTTTTGTTGTTCCTTTGCGAAAAGGAACAACACTTTTTCGTTATGCTGTTCCTTCGCGAAAAGGAACAACACTTTTGGTTTTTGCTGTTCCTTTACGAAAAGGAACAACACTTTTTGGGCTTTGTTGTTCCTTTGCGAAAAGGAACAGCCCGTGTGGATTTTTGCTGTTCCTTTGCAAAAAGGAACAGCCCGTGTGGATTTTCGCTGTTCCTTTGCGAAAAGGAACAGCCCGTGTGGATTTTTGCTGTTCCTTTGCAAAAAGGAACAACACTCTTTGTGCTTTGCTGTTCCTTTGCAAAAAGGAACAACACTCGCATATCCCTTTTTTTCAAGATGCAGAATGTCTTTAATTCCGCTATTTTCCGCAAGACGAATCATCCACATGCTCAGACACCATCTATTTGGACGTCTTGCGATTATGCTCTCCTAAATCCTTTAGATATAGCAATGACATTATGCAATGAACTCAAAAGCATGTTATACCGAAACCTGCATATCATAAATCGCTATTGTTTTAACAGTCTGCAGATATAAGAAGATAAGAGGAGCGACACTAACTTTCGTCTTTACTGTCATTATCTTGTTCCTGAACCATGGTTTGGCAATTTTTATCATGTCGATTTCCCTAAAAATTTCCTTGATCATCATTGAGGAATATGAGCAAACATTTATATTTGTCTGTTGGGATTGTAAGACTTCTTCCACCATTCCCCGCTCTTAAGGAGTGCGGAGCCACCCTTATGTGTAATTGAACAAAAGAAAAAGAAGTGTGCTACAAAATAAGAACAAAAGAAAAAATAAAAATAAAGATATGAAATCGTCAAATGCAGGATAGGGGGTCTCATTCAGAGCCAGCCTACCATGATCATAAGGATGGAAGCGAAGTGGCATTCCCATTACGGCCACCACACCAGGGATATGGTCTAAAGGAAAAATAACAAGCAAACCTTGGAACAGGAGGTCTCATCACGAGCCGGCCTGACCACGTTTCATGCCTACCTTGTGAATGGCATTATGGTTATCTGGTCACCAAGCCAGCATAATGGCCTGCATTTTGACGAAGCACTCTTCAGTACATACACAAAGGATAATGGTTCTGGAGGGTGAGATAAACAACTTTGCCAAGGTTATGAACACCTGTTGGCAGCAGAGCTCTGTTAATGGCATTGGAGTCGTAATATTTACACCAACAGGTATGATATTTAAGTTTGTTTGTCTTTTATTTCCTTTGCATGTATCATATGTCACACCCTGATATAATTATCGCATGAGTATTATCACCAATCATGGCAACGGAATTGACAATGACTACTGAAGACTTCGTACAGTTGACAGACGTCCAACCCTCGGTTCTTCATTATATCACACTGGCTTATCTTAAAAGCGATCCATTTTTCTGCCTCGATTTCGGTACTTCACTGTCTTTTTACAACATGGCATAATTTCCATTTGCTGTACTTTATGATTTGACTCCCGACTGGCTGCTGCTCCTCTCTTTGACGGCTGGGGGCAGCCTATCAGATCGCGGGGGGGGAGGTGACCTCATTACTCCAATGGTTACGTGGCTGCACATCATTCGGGCGGAAAAACAACACGATTTAACGGTATGATGATCTCATTCTACGGACTGCCACCCACGATCTTTCTCTTTGATGCATGATCTGCGAAAATCCTTCCTAAAATAGCATCGAGTATCCTCTCTGTTCGGTAAATACTACGGACAGTTGCTGTTCCATGTCCGAGTTCATTTCTGAGAGTAAGCTATGGGCGGGAAAACAATCCGAAGAGAACCGCACAAGCTGATCGCGTCTGATGCTGCCCGCGAAATTCTAGAAAATGCAGGATGGTTGAATTACTTCAACCGCCTGCAAGAATCGAACGAGGCTGTAGCGTTGGAATTCCTGCAAAATCTGTAGGAAAACCACTCTATAGTCAGAGGAAAGCGGATAGAAGTCACGGAGGACATCATTGCAGAAACCTCAGGATTACCAGCTGTTGGACCCAGATGGGAGCTGAAGAAGGAAAGACTGCAGAAAGCAATGGAAATTTTCCAAAGCGAAGGCCAAAGTCTGACAGTCAATGGGAAAGGAGTTCTACCGACGACACTGGGGGAACCCTGGACCGAGCTGGCGAAAATAGTGCAGAGCTATATCACCTGCGAGGGGAGGAAAGATGTGGTAAGGGCTCGTCACTTAAAACTTCTAGCTGTTTTGAAGGGAAAATGCTCTGTAAATATCCCTGCCTTTTTAAATTCATTATTACATGATGCGGCCCGAAGTCTGAAGAAAGCTCAGCACACAGAGACGGTTGTTAGCCACCACGGACTGATTCGGCTCATAATAAGCCACAATCTTGCCCAACAACAAGACACTTGGGAGGAATTGGTTGAAACAGTCAAAATGGGACTGGCTTTACCTCGAACCTCCAGCACACTGGAACGTTCAGAAGAACACAAGGAGCCAACAGCAGAAAAGCAGGCTGTTTCAAAACGAAAGCAGTCCTCCGATACGCCGGAACAATCAGAGAAACGTAAGAAGTCGGCGGCAGAAAAACAGGCTGTGTCGAAACGGAAGCGATCCTCCGATACGCCGGAACGACCAGAGGAACCTAGAGAACCTGTTGGCACTCCCAACCTGCCTGAAAGACCCAGGAAGTCAGCTCGATTGGTTCGAATAAGGGGAAGGTTGGAAAAGATTCAGAAAACTGTGACCCAACCAATCGAAATCGAGGACGAACCTTCGGAAGAGGAAGGTGAATTACCCGAAGGAAATGCTAAGCAATTAGAGGCTGGAACTAACCAGTCAGGAGAAGGAATCGAGGAAGAAAATGCACAATCTATGGGTAGCCCGTTGCAAGACCATCCAGGAGAAGAGGAATTGGCAGCAGTTCTGGCCAACATGGGAGAATACGGCCAAGCCTCCAGTCCAGAAGGCATCCCTGACGGTCTCGCAGAAGAAGAGTTACCTGAAGAATGGCATGCAGAAGAAGCAGGGGAAGGAAACCTGCCCGGTAATGAAGCAAAAGACATCAATTCGGGACAATCTGTCCCCAGGGCACCGGAAGATGTTCCGGGAGAGGAAGAAGGAGTAAAATTAAAGGCCAAACCCTCTGCCGAGGCTAGGGAAATTGCAAAATTGAAGAAGAAGCACCAGAGGATGCTGGGCACGATAGCCAGACTTCGACAACAAATCAGAATGTTGAAAGCCAGTCTGAGAATACAAAAAACTGCAAGGCAAAAGAAAAGGACCACGGCAGCAAGAACCCCGAGGGTTAGGGTTCGTTTTGAAGGACGAAACCCCATCAGGAGACCTACTGTTGAGGAACAGTCCGCTGTTCCGAATGTTAATGAGGAAAAGGGTGCTGTTCCAATAGAAACTGCTGTTCCATCTGGCCCGAAGGAACGAATGGACATTCCAATGGAACAACAAGAGGCTCCGGTGGTAGGAAGACCACACCAACCCTTTGTTCGCATTAAAAAGGAGACGGATAGCAAAGAGGTTCAAATGGAAACACCCCCCTCGGGTGTAATTCGGGTCCTAAATTCGAAACAACGCAATAGGAAAGTCCAGGTTAAACTTCCAGCTTCTACGGCTGCCTGGAAGAAAGACCCGAAAACCAGGACCTTGCATAAAATGATGAAGGAAGCCCAGCAGGAGGCCGAGCAGTTGCGAGAACAGACAGTCCCCAAGGAAAGATATGAGGAGCTCCAACAGCAACTTCGAAACATCAGTCAGTCTGAAAGCCAGGCCTTTGAAGGATGGCAGAAGGAGCAGGAAAAGGTTGCTAAGGTAACTCGTCGACTAGATAGTGTTGTTAAGCAGATGGACACCTTGTGTTGCTTGTATACTGATGTTTTGACTTGTAGAGCCCCTGCTAAAAATTATGCTTTATTTTTGCTTGAACGTTATTTGAGATTAAAAATAAAAGCTGTTAGGGCAGGAGCACCCATCCATATCAACACTGTTAATGATTTTATAGATTGCTGCAAGCGCTATGGAGTTAAAGTTCAAAGATTGTTATGTGAATTCTACTTGCACAACCTTGTCTTAGACCAGGAAACTGATTTGAATCCTGGCCCTTTCGTTGGCGATATACAATTTCAAGCCTTTATCTCATTTGGGGTGAATCAGTTAAAATGGTTTAAAGCTTACAACATCTTTCAGAGGCAAGAAAATAGTTTAGACCTTTGGGTACGAGCTGAACCTAGGGACCCAGCAGCATTATGGAGAGAGCATAGGAGTATGATGAGGATCCCAGGTGTCATGAAGATATTAGGTCCCATGCATGAAGACTTGATCCGAAATGGTCTGGAGTATTTCCTGACTATTAAAGACTAGGCCTTCCATGCTGCAAAGTTTCGATACCGAACCTCTAACCCAAACATCCAGCTCAGGGAACCCTTTAACTTTGAGAATTTTGAATTGGCTGCCAGTCGATTGAGTCTCTATGGGGAACGGATTCTGCGAGCAGGCCCATTTTGGTTGGGATATCGGTTTCGCAGTCCAATTGTTTGGCATCCTGCACCTGGATATCAGGCTCTATATGAGATGCCTGCAGATCAGTTAGACCAGTTCTTTGACCATCTAGTTGCTAATCATGGTTGTCGGCCTCTTCGAGAGATCCCTTCTCCGGCCTACTCTCTCACAGCCCTGCATGTCAATTACAACGTTTTCATGAGGACATGAAACAGGGTAAGCAGGGGGGTGTGTGGAGCACCTGGAAGGTATGCTTTTTGATAAGTAATCTAGTGGTTTTTCAATACTATTTCTAATCTTTTCTGCATATTGAGCCTAAAAACATAAGGGTTTTGGTAAATTGTGTGAAAATGGGCAAACGAAGCTTAATTACTAATAATCGATGTTTTCTATGCAGAAGGACGCGGAAATAGGGGATTATCGAGTAAAAACGAGAAGCGCAAGGAAAGTAACTGCTGCCCCGTCGACAGGGAACCGGATGCGGACAAGATCAAGCAAAATGGGAGCCGAATAATCTAGGAAAAGGACGCAGGATATCGTGACGGAGAACGCAAGAAGGAAAGAGGAGACCCGAACGAATAGCGAATCCCTCAGGATCTTCGATCCCGAGGGATCGCTGCTTTAAGTTTATCTTTTGTATCTAGACATCTCCGTCATTTCTGTTATATAAAGGTACCACGCCACCGAGCGTGGGGGGACGACTGTTATTTTAATTAAAAAAAACTCAGAACGATTTTGATCACTGAGCTTTTGTAAGATCTGATTTTGTACACTTTTGTTAATGCAATCAATATAAAGGATTTGGTGTTCACTTCGTTTCTACATCTGAAGTAACTCTAAGCAGTGTACCATCGTAGCCAAGGGCCCAGCTCCGACGGTCACTCGCTGTTGTATCATACGGTGATTTGTGTGGTTTGCATATTTCTTTCATTACAGTAATCCGATATCTCTTTGTTCTGATAGACTATGTTTCTTAATTAATATTTGAAATCTGAATAAGTTCTTTAATTCACGTCTCTGTATTACACAACTGAATCTATTCGAATTGCATTTCTACATCAAGATATTGGTATGAATGTTATCATTATTGGATTCATATGAGATAAGTATTTGTGAGGCTTGAAGATAATATTATCTTGTTCAGAAACACAGTCACATCACACATTACTCTCGGATCGCTGCAGTAGTATAGACCGTGTACATACTTCGGGATCTGCTGTTCCTTTTAGGTTTGTTGTTCCATTTGGATTTGTTGTTCTATTTGGGTTTGCTGTTCCATTTTATATGATTGACGTTTCCTGTTTATGATAGTTTGCTGTTCCATTTTATATGATTGACGCTTCCTGTTTATGATAGTTTGATGTTCCATTTCTTTACTGCTATTCCATTTCTTTACTGAATTGTTGTTCCAGTTTACTTTCGCCAATCTGCCTTTATTTCTTTTGCGTGATAGCAGGCCTAAGGCTGTCGTGAGCCCAGCAAGACGCTGCCTAGCTCCCTGACCTATAAGCCCATGCTTTGGTTTTCTTTCTTTATCAGTTTCTAAAGGGAAGGGTTATTGGTTCCGTACCCTTGACTGATCATCTGCCTTGTGTGATTTCATTTCCTGAATTGGTTTAGTTACAGCTTAGTGTTTGTTTCCTTTCAAGTTATTAGAACGCTATACTGCCGAGCACTACTTGGACAGAATAGCCTCGGATTGAGTTACTCCTTGCAAGAACAAAACGATCCCGGATTGACTTAATAATGTGGAATAATTGGTGGTGTGAGAGACCCTAGTTATAGCTCTACAACTAGTATGAGGTTAGGAGGAAATGTATAGCCAAAATACATCACATTTTCTTTTCTGATGGAGAGTCTGATCGACTTTTTGAGAGAGAGTATAGCTTGTTGTGGAGATGAGTAGAGAAAAACCATTTGATTGAGTATCAATGGTAACCATGCTCTGGTGAAAAGCTACAATAAAAAATGTGTCTATACGAGGGAGGCATGTACCATGCTCGTTAAGATGGCTAATTGGACTTGATTATAATATGGAAAAACATTGATTGTGGTCTAGTCAACACAATGGTTGTTGATGTGCTGATAGCTTATGATGATAATTGCTGACACCCTCAAGGGCGTTTTCCAGTCAAATAGGTGTAATATGGTTCCGTTATGCATTGCTAAGGTGAAGCTATGTTGACTGGGGTGTTGTGGTATGCATAGGTCTTTAGCTGCAGGTACATCCCATGTATCATAATGTAAGCATTGTTGAATGAGATGCATAGTGATGTGGGGGTCTTCAACTAAATGTATGAACTGCAACAGTAACTAAGTATGGAACCACCTTGACATGAATGCTTGAGTTGATGTCAAATGTCAAGGGGACCAATGACATCAATGGGCAATAATGGTTCCCATTGTGCCACCCAGGGATATCCCTTTTGATGGGTGGTTGGGGGGGTGGGGGGTGTTTCCAAGGTACTACCTCTTTCTTGGAATACATTTCTTGAAGTCACAGGCTGCAGAAGGCACAATCAAAACTAAAAAATGGATCCCAAATTTCCCCACCATCACAAGTAGTGTAAAGCATGTTGCTTCTCTGTTGCAATTTCAAAGGATGATGTCGAGGTTATGCATCGCCTTGATTTGCTTCAACATAAAGAGGAATTCCTCGAAACTATTGTCATCTCTATGCTTGTAGGGTCACTTCAGAATTGGATGCCATCGGCCTTCGCCTCCACCTCCATTCCTAATCCAACACCATTCGCCTCTACCTCTGCCTCCTCCTCCACCTCCATTCCTAATCCAATGCCAACGTTTTGATGATGAATCGAGAGGGTGCTTCACGCGGTTTCCACGGACTCTTCCATCACCACTAACCAATAGCAGACGGGGATCGATCCCGAAACCTTGTGAACATTGATTATCTCACGGGCCATTCAGGCCTATGAAGAGTGGTGAAGAATCCTTATCATTCTTAGGGTTCATCGAATGAAACCAGAAAGTCCAACTTGTAAAGCAAATGAGTAAAACCTATTCTATGGAATCGGTGATGGAACATTGCCAACCAAAAGGTGAAAAGGAATAATTATAGACAAATTTTACAACCTGGATTCAATTATTTTTAAGTAAATCCAGTGTCCATATCCATTTAGTCACATGCCACCTTTTACTATAATAAATTTATGTCTAATCCATTGTCATCGTCATGAATGTGAAACTTACACCATTGTTGCACCATAAATGAAATGCGATGTGCTACTCAAACCTAATAGTAATGAGTGATATATATATATATATATATAATTTAAATCCTTTGATATTTTCTTATCCCTGTGATTTTAACGTTTCTCAATTATTTGCTAGTTGATAATGACATGTTTAATTTAAAATCAACTATATTTTATCTCAAAAAAGAGAAAAACAACCCAAAAAAAACAAAATTTAATCCCTGGTGTAGGTCCAAGTTCTCTCCTCAAAGACTACCAAACCTCTGTACAAACCATAAACACGTGTAATGTAATAACTTGGTCAATGAACCATCGTGTTATATGATGCATACCTGAATCCTTTTAACTTCCTTGCGAGAATCGACGACCGGGATAACACCCCATCGGAGATATCCCGCTAACCTGTACGAAACCCAATTTAAACAACTTTCATATTTATTAAGAAACAAGGTTTACATAGCATTACAGTTGCCTTTCAAAAGGTTTGATAAATTGAAAAAAGATTCGATGTATTTTTACCCATTATTTGAAAGGAAACCTCCCCTCAATTATTTGAAGTGAACATGCAGGCCTGGAATTTGACGTTCCACAGAACGTTTTTTCCATTTTTAAACGTATTAGACGGCACATTTTTTTTTTCAAACGTATAAAATGACGGTTAAAAAAAATCTCAAACCGTAAATTTGACGTTCAGGTATCTCAATTGCCCGTCATAAATTTTAGGGGGGAATGAGGGAGTACAGGCTCAGTCAACCTCACCTCGGTGGCTCCGTAGATTATTCCAGATGGAGAAGAAAGGACGGATTTAAATAATGGTCGGTAATTCAAATTTAAGGGCAAGGCACAGATTTCTTATTTTCTAGGGCGATACATATTTTTTAGCAGAGGAAGAATTGCCTAAGCAGAGGACTATTTTGTCCCATTTTTTTTATTTGTAAACTCAATCTCCTCCTCTCCTCTCATCTTCGAAAACAGTGTCCTCCTCTCCTGATCTTCGAAAATGGCAGAGGTGAGTTTTTTTTGTTGTTTTTATCGTTAGTTTTACTTTTGAATCTTGCGAAGTGTGGGTATGAATTTAATTTGCAACTCTTTGAAATGTGTGGATTAAGATTTAATTTAAACGTTAGCAAAGTGTGGATTTAAATTAATTCTATAATTTGGTCAATTTTTTATTTAAATTTAATTTAAAGTTTTATAGGCTGGATTTTGTTTCATGTCTGCCTACGTGGTATTTAAGTAGGAACACTTGCATTTAAATTTACATTTTCATTGTATTTTTTAATTTTTTTGGTAATGTATTTGAATTGAATCATTTGCTGTCTTTTAGTTTTCAAATGATACAGTACACAAACTTTCTACTTTTAATGTGTTTACATTGTTCACTTTCCTGTCTTTAGAGATGTACAAAGGCCATGTTCAGCTTCATGTGGGAGTTATTTATGGGAGGAACTTGATTTCACGAGTCAGATGATATGCATTGTCTCTGGTTTGAAGCTTGTGTTTCTGCATAAATCGATTTCCACTGTAATCTAAGATTTTGATTCCTGCTGTTTTCCAGCCAAAATTGTGGCTTCGATATAGGACAATCCTTAGTACTGTCCCTTTGGCCCATTCCATTATTGTGCCATCTCAACATATTGAAGAAGAAATAGAAATTAAGTGTGCTCTTGCCACTAGATCCAGTGAGTGATATTTACTCACTATCCTATTTGTGGTATAAGGAGATTTAGAGTATTTGAAAGAGAGTTTCCCTATAAGAAGAAGTTGACACTCACAAATTTACATAGAACGTATAATGATAGGCATGAAAAATATAAAAACGTCATTAAATTTTCATTTGACAGGCAAAGAAGATTTGAAATTCCAGGCCTGTGAACATGTGATATGTACCATGGTGGGGAGACGCGTAAGATGCGGTACGGCTACCAAACCAAAGAAATAATGACACCCACTTACTCTGATTTTCTTCCACAATTTAAAGGTGTCCTGACATTTTCTTCCACTTACTCTGATTTTCTTCCACACTTTAAAGGTGTCCTGACATTTTCTTATGTCCGATGACGGAGATGTTTGTGGATGCCACCTGTTTTGCATAATAAATAATGGGGTCCCTCCAACCAAGGAATCATATCTTGTGATTGAGGTAACATATATTCTTTGCGCGAGGGCCCAACTATGAAATTACCCCTTCAAGGTATTACTTCCATACAATAAACTATAAAAGATATTTTAAGAGGGACTAATTAGGCATTTCGTTGCCTTTAATTTTATTTTACCTAGCCGACATGTTTTTAGATTCTTCACACTAAATGTCTTTATGAATGACATGATAGTCAAAATGTCTTTAAAATTTGAAGTGGTGTTACAACGGAGAGCTTAATGAATATACTCCATCATATGGATGATTTATGTATTAAGGTTGGCATTTATGTATTGGAAGTATGATAGCTTTTTATACCGCAGTATTTCAGTGTATTTCAATGTAAATGTGTAGTTCATTATATGGATGATTTATGCATTAAGGTTGGCATTTATGTATCGGAAGTATGATAACTCTTTATACCGTATTATTTTAATGTAAATGTATGTATATTACGTATCAGTGTGTTATATAAAAATTATGATAGGATAGATATATGAAACGATAAGTACGTAGTTTAACGAGGTATAGGCGTTGCCTGGAAAGTTATGGAAATTCCGGTCATATTTAGAGAAAATCTGGCAAGGATTTTTGTAAATCCAAGTTATAGTTGTTAACCTTCAAAATTTTAGGTGTTCTAGACGTTTTTGATGGTGCTGAATCCATTTCCACCATCAAAAACACGATTCAAGTACTACCTCTACAAGATTTTTTGAATTTTTTTTGCCCGGATTCCGGCAACTTTTAGCCGTCCGGGCAATTCCTCTGCCTTGTTAGACGACTCCAAGTTAATGAAAATGATGTTTAGATCAATTATATTGTTAGGATTTGGCTGACATTTTTAGGTTTATTCTAAAAATAATAGTGAAAAAATCAACCGTTGGGAATTAGTTGTTAAAAATTAATATTATTTAGGTATTAAAATAGATTAAGTTGAATAAATCAAAATAAATAAAGTTAATATTTCATTATAAATTAATAATTAGTGGTTATGAAGTAGCTGAAGTCGCTGTTAGGGGATAGCTACTAGAAATTAGTTGGTTGCACATTCGAAATAATAATTAATTAATTAGTTAATTTATTTATAATTGTTATTATTTGTAAATTAAATTAGATTGGATTAAATTAAATTGAATAAAATAAATATTTAATCATAGAGTACAAATAAATATAATTATATGTGTAATGATTATACAATTAGATTAATATTATTAAATCATTTTTTTTCCTAAAACAAAATAAGGAAAAAAAAGGGGGATTAAGAAGAGAGGGCAGGAACCGAGTGCCCCTGCTTAATTTGTAACCATCATCAGCTTGATTGCATGTTTCTCAATCTGAATGGTTTCTCTTAGCTTCATATGATAGAAGTGATCAACCCTTGCGATGATTGGGGAATCCTCAATGCAAATATGGTGCTTAGTTTTCTCCATAAATATTCACTATCCTTTATAAATTTTCAATAAATGTTATTTATGGTTTCATATATATTCATCCATATCGACTTACAGTTAACTGTTTTACTTAATGTACACAATGAATCATGAAACTATTCTCCAAATCTCTGGACTATTGAGATTTATTGATGCCGTAGTCTAAACATATTGTTTTTCTCAAAAAAATCATAGAAATTCAGGTAAGGTTTTGATAAAATCTGAAAGGGATTTTTGTAAATCCAAGTTACAATTGTCAAACTTCAAGATTCTAAGTTTCTAAGAGGTTTTTGATGGTGCTGAATCCATTTCTACTATCAAAAACATGATTCAAATACGACTACTACAAGATTTTTTGAATTTTTTTTATTCAAATTCCCATTACTTTTGACCATCTAAACAATTCCTCAACCTAGATACCGTGAAGAAAACTAATAAACAAATAATAGACACTCACACTCATAGAATAAATATCAGACATATAGAAAAACCAGACATGGTGGAAAAGGCCTCAACCTTACATCGTTCCTCACATTCTCATTATTAATCAATCCAATGTACAAAGAATGATAATAGTACAAATAAATACATGAGAAAGTTGGTCTCAAGATAATACACCTATCTTGGACACTATGGTTGAGAAAATATCTCAACAACACACTAATCTAGGAGCCTAACTAGTTGGAAAGAATCTCTCAACCAACTAAGCCTAAACTGACTCCTAACCATGAGGAACAAATTCAATCTAGAAAGGTAGGATTAAATCCTAACTTTCATGATTTTAATTAATTTAATTATTTGGACTTAGAATTGTTTTTAATGTGAGAGTGAGGCTAACATTCCCCCCCTCAATGATAAGTCCAAATTAAGAACTTGGTACCATCTCCAAGTCCTCATATTGAAACTGTTGATCCTCAAAAAACATTTGCCTGAAAAACTGCCAAAGATGGATGCTGAAGAAACTGCAATATGAAGAGACCATGAGTCAGCTACATGTCTGATTCATCTCTGAATGTCACTTGACAACTCCATCATGTGCCAAGCTGCAAAAGGATCCATCTGTCCTTTACTTGCAATTAGCATCCTTTGTCCAATGACAAAATATAGAGAATGCCCATTGGATGATGACGTTGAAAAACAACTCACTGTTGCTTTTGCTGTGTTTGAAAACTGCTCACAGCTGACTTTGTTGTCGATCGCCCACTAGAGAATTTGTTGATGCTCACTCGCTGATGAAAATGCCCACTGGCTGCTTCGCTGATGCTGTCAAGACTTTTAGTCTGACAACCACTGAAAATGCCCACTGGCTGCTTCGCTGATGTTGTCAAGACTTTCAGTTTGACAACCACTATCAATTTCATTGAAATTTCCCTCCCTTTGTTAGCTGAAAGGAGAGACAATCTTCTTCAAATTATTGTTGAACTCCCCCCCTTCAGGTGTAGGAGTGTTTCACTGGTGTACTCCCCCATTCAATTGCACGAGAGTACCATCTTCATTTATACTGTGATTGCATTATCTGTGAGTGAATTCGATTATAAAACTTACACAATCTCCTGACCATGGATGACCATTCCCAGGGATCAATCCATGAATAATAAATATTCAATCTACTTGATTCTTGTTTTTTGCTGCATTGTGTTGATGAATGATTTGACTTGCCACAATGGTGACAAGGATGGAGATCAAAATAGTGATCTTCCAGATGACCGGTTTTTTGACAATGAAGGCATTTTGGTTTATTTGCTAATTTCTCATGACTTGTTGATGTGATTTGATCAAGAAATCCTACACTGATGAACTTGATCATCTTAGAATAATCGAGGATATGCAAGTTGTCTTCATCTTTGTCACATCCTAATCCTTGTCGATTTTTGTTACTTTGAATTTATTCCCATGGCTTGATGATTGTTTTGGAAGAAAGTTTAACTGGATCAGGGACCACTTCAACACATGAAGTTGGTTGGATCAGTGACTTGGAATCAACATATGTATTTGTATTGTTCAAAGACTTGGAAGCATCACTCTTCTCTAGCAACTCAGTTCTTTGTAGTTGCGACTCTAGTTGAAGGAACTCAATCATTTCATGTGCATGTTGAAGATGCACTTGAATATCAGCAAGAGTTGTTTTTTTGATGTTCACCATGTCACCAACTAATGATAAAATCAAATTGTTAAGAATTTGGGACAATTGAATGTGTGTCGCCATGTTAACTTGCTTACTTTGAATTCAGGCTCGCTTGTACTATTTCTTATTGCTGATGCTTTAAACACTTGTTAGAGTTTTATAACTTGGTTGCTTGAACTCTTGATTTCACGCTCGTTTGATGACGATCGTTTTGCTTGAATGCTTCACTGACACTTTGTGAATGCTTCAATCAACTTCACACTGGCTTGTTTGTTGTAGATGTCGTGCTGTGAACTTTCGCACTTGATTTTGACACGCTCACTTACTTTGTTGTTTAAATGACATGCTCGCTTGCTTTGTTGTTTGAATGACACGCTCGCTTGCTTTGATTGGTTGAATGACACGCTCGCTTGCTTTGATTGGTTGAATGACACGCTCGCTTGCTTTGATTGTTTGAATGATGATTGCTTTCTAGATGGCTTCCTTGAACTTGCTTGATTTATTACTGACACTTTGTGCTTTCATGAATGTACTCACTGAATGTGCTGATTTTTTAAAAAGGAAGGGTGTTGAACACTGTCAAAAATGAACCCAAGAGACAAATGACAACTTCAATCTTGATGACTCAGTTGAAGACTTACTTGACTTAATGTATTCACCTTAACAATTCAAATTAGGGTGTCAGTTACAACCGAGAATGCACCCATACAATTCAGTTAAAAAATGTTTATCTGCAAGTGATACAAAAAGTGTTGATGATGTTGATGTCATCTTGGCTTGAAATGCTTGATTTTGTAGCATCCTTAACTTAATAGATTTGATTACATGATGTGAAATGTGTTTGCTTGGAAGATCATCTTATCAAGTTGATGATGTGACGCTTTGTGCTTGTGTACTTAAGCTTGATTAAGTGTTCTTATACTTAAGCTTTGCTTATGTGCATGTAGTTGTTTAAGCATAATACAAAGAGATAATTTAAACACAAGTCATGCACATGCATTCATTATACACAATGTACCTAAGATCCCCTTATTCAATTTCAGGTGGATTTAGGACACAAGCACCACAAAAAAGTATGATTTTATTAATTACCCGAGTACATCAACCTTTCATCTTTACAAAATCTTCATTGAAACTTCTCAAGCACAAAGTTTGAGAACTTCTTGGAGGTAAATTGTCTTCAAAAACTGACTCAACCTTCTAGAAATAAATATATTCACTTATCTCTCCAAATACAAAATACTTATAAATCCAAAATGACAAAATATACTCCTTATTTCTCCATTACAAATAAATGATTTTATCCACTCCTTATCACTCCAAGATTGAAAGAAAAACTTTTATGACCAAAAATATGTGTGAATACACCTTATTTCTTTACCGTCATTCAGGTTATAGTGAATACCTCTCTAAATCATTTGAAACCCTTCATTCATTTATTTTAACTCGACTTAGTATCAAGAACTGGGAACAATCTTGCACTTGCATCACCCCTTGGCGGAGCAAAACCTAGAAACTTCTGCAAATTAGATCTAATGCTCATAGAGCACAAAAATAGAAGAAAACCATAGCGCAATCCGTTGGATCATCTCCACTGAGGCCCCCGTGGCTCAATTTTTGAATGAAAGGAATCGAGGTGAAGGGCAGCTTGGCTACAACTTTTCCTTCGAATAGAGAATTCAATTATGTGTTGAGCTGACGCCCAATGCACTCAGCTTACTTCCATCTTAGAGATACCAAAACCTGAGTATGAAAAACTTGTACTACTACATATGTATGATATCTATGATAACACTCGTGGAATTTACAAGCTCCATTGAAAAAAGTGGTAAAAAAAACAAAATGTCTCCATCTAGACTTTCTCCCACCGGGAAAAGTAGATTGGTTCAAAAATCCCATCCCAGCACCTGATGCATTCAAGGAAGGGAACATGTCCAACATTTCACCTACCATAAAGGCGAATATTTCAAACAAACCTGAAAAATACGAAGGGATTTCCCCTGGGGCAGCATGCTCTGATAAGCAACAAGGGTCTGTCCAACACCAAGGGGAATAGTCCACATCGGATGTGACAGTCGTGAAAACCAAAGTTCAAGGGAAAAAAACGTACACTTTCCAACGGAGTAATCCACACGGGGGTGACGGTCGTTAAAACCAAGAAAACACAATGATGGTTTGTCTAGTGTTCGACTGAGTAGCCCACGCGGACGAGACAATAGTGATAAACAATACAACACATCATCAACAATGTAAGTAATAAAATAACCAAAGTAATTCAACTATCTTAGTACAAGCTTAGCAAACATGCATTACAAACATTTAAAGAATAGTCTTACAAATGGATATAAAACATTCGTGAAAACATGATCGCCTGAGACATGCTTCTGAATTAAGAAAAAGTTCCAAGACACATAGGTACACCATACATCACTAGCCCCAGTAGTGGGACATTGGAGCCACTCCTCGCTCATCAAAAAACAAACTACACACTCTCAAGGCTATGTGGGAAGAGCCAAGGTGAAAATTCCTTTGCTCATACAATGAGGGGGTATATATAGCCAAGGGGGATAACTGACCCTTGTGACCCTTTGACTTCCCTCATGACTATTTGACTTCCTATGTCTTTTCAACTAACATGACTCTTCAACTTGATATGTGCATCTCTTGGACTTTCACATTACATTACATTTTATTACAGCTAGTATGACCCATAATAGTGATGTGGCCGAGACAACTCATGACACAACTCAACATGACCCTGTTGACATGTATTGGCTGATTGTGGTGTTCGTGTCGAGCTGCTATGCTACTGAGTGATGGGTGTGCTCACAGTGTAACATGTCTTCACATCCACATAGCATAGTGCGCAAGGTCTTTGATGGTCTTGGTCTTGCTTGATGGTGCTCGTGTATGTGTCCCTTTTGCTTATTGTTTGATGTACTTCATGCGTTCGTTAAACTGCGAGAAAGTCTTCTAGCATGCGCTCCTTCTTCATCCCATTTGTCGTCATTCCATGTTTCATCAATGTACCTATTCCTGCAATCACTCATGACGAGCTGACATCAAATCTAGAAATCTTTTAGTCTAACATGATGCATTGTTTTCCATTTCAGTGTAGGTGTCAGGGAGAGGGACAAGGCACTGAAACTGCACAGAGCACAACTCAGGTCGATATGTGAGGCTTCGAAGCATTGTTGGGAAAAACTACACAAATTTCACTGGGAGGAAGATTTGTGCAATCCAGGATAGCAGTGACAGTTGCAAGGTAGAACCTAGTTGGGAAGCAGAATTATGTAGTTCCTTGGAGGAAGACAAGGTAGGGTGTTTAGAGGAACTGCTAGGAAATTTTGTGCAGTTTTCAAGATGAAGACTAGGCAGGTCATCTGGGGGTCCAGCTGGGAATCTGTGCAGTTTCTCTGAGGCAGACAAAGCGGGCAGAAGGAGGCACTAGCACACATTTCTGCACAGTTTATCAAATCAAGGTTGGATCAGGCTGTAGGGAGCTGTTGGTCATAACTCCGCATTTATGAGGGATAGTGTTTGACAAGTAGTTTCTGGGATGAGTGCAGAGTGGGGCAGAAGGGAGGTTTCCAGTCAAAACTGCACAATTTTCAAAGGGAGAGCAAGACAAGCTAACATGGGGCATGCTAGTCATATCTGCACAATTCTCAGAGGGAGAGAAGGGAAAGCCAACAAGAGGGCCTGCTAGCCAAATCTATGAAATTCCTTGGAACAATGCAGTTACAGGAAGCAGGGGTTCAACTCACATTATTGCGCAGTTTCTACAAACAGTGTAGTGCAGATAGCTGGGCAATTTCTGCATATTTTTTGTGAGCAATGCAGCCTCAGGTCATAGTGTAGTTCAGGTTTTCCAGTAGACCAAAGGGAGGCTTGATGAGTGATGTTGTGGGAAGCGTGGAGTGGATCAGACTTGGGGACAACTTTTGCATAGTTCTGGGAGACAATCGGTTGGCTCACTTCCAGGATTGCGTAATGCATGCTACCCCGGAAGACAGCCTCAAGCTCTGCGCAGTAGAGCAGGGTCACTGAGAGCTGAGACTGTGCAGTATAACTCAGTCGGGGTCCGGTTGAAGGAGGGTTGTCCAGTCGACAGATTTTCAGGAAAAATGGCTAAGTGTGAGAGCAAGTGAACTTGTGCATACATGACATTGTGATCACACACTTAGCATGAATTGACGACAAGACACCTCAAACCAACAAGACAACATGCGCCCAGTGAGACTGACATCAAGGTTACGAGAGACAAGTACGACGCATGAGATAGATGTTCAAATGACCGTGACGACACATGCTTGACAATGCATGCAACTTGGTGTGTGAGTAGGATCGATGTTGACAGAGCGAAAACAACTCATGCACACAAAGGCAAACCTTCAAAATCGCCAAAACAAACTCATAGGCATGACATAACAATCAACATTTTTCTAAAGGGTGTTTTTTGAATTACCCTTCAAGGATAAGTTTAAATCCTTGGGAAGGGTTCAATATTGATAATTGATTGAGAGTATTAAACATATATTCCAATAATTTTTAGCCCATATGCTTGAAATGAAATTTAGTACAAGAACCAATATAAGGAATAATGCTACATTTCTGCAAATGTCAAAGTTGAAGTCCCTTTCAATTATCCACACTAGTTAAATCACACCATAATTAACAACAAAAGAATGTCAAATTGCCATTTTCTTTCATAGATGGCATCTTAAGGAAACTATTTCGAATTTCACAACTTTGTTGTATGCAAATCACCTAAAAAATAAAAATGTTATCATTTAGAAACTAGCCAAATTTGTTTTTTATAGAAACTTTATATTTAATTAGGACAATATAATAATTAATATAGAGAAACCTGATAAAATTAGGAGTTCCTTATTATATTTTTTCCAAAAATAATTGGAATTAAAAAATGTATGTTTCAAAACATTGTTCTACTAAAATATTTGAAAATGTCGATTTTGTAATTCATTGAATGCATTCTTACAATTTGTTTCACTATGCACTATGGACATACCAAAAATGATATATACAGGTAAAGTTACAAAAAGTTAAAGAGATTTTTGTAACACATATTTTATCTAGTGCTAAAAACCATTGTAGGGGCACTAAAATGATGGCATTTTTCCAATATAGCTTTCTTTAAGCATGTGAGATAATTCAATCTCCTTTTTTAAGCATGTTTTACTTGGAAGTAATGCTTCCATGCGTCATTGCGCATTGTAATTGTCAGTTTCTAGGCATTATTGGAATTAGGTTTTACAAGTTGTATTAGCTATGTTTAGAAATCTAGATCCACTATTCTAGGATCTATAAGAGTCATTTATTCCTATATGTGTGTGTGTGTGTGGATATATATATATATATATATATATATATATATATATATATATATATATATATATATATTTTCCAAGGAAAAAAAAAACGGTAACTTTTTATTAAAAATATAATGAAAAGTTACACTAGCAGATGCATTGAAGCATTCCGTATGCTGCCACAAGGGCCCGAGTGCTTTCGCACCCCACGCAACGTTAGAGGACTAACGTGCAAAAAGAATAAGAAAAGAGAAGAGAGGAGAGAGTATGAAAGGGGCAAAAACTAGAATCCGGCAGTGAGTAGAACTCATGCTTCAAGTTTTTCTCCCCTTTTTCTTTTCGACCTTGCGCCACTCTCCTTGAGTGGGCTCGATCGAAGCAATGACTAACTGTGTCTCTGTATTCTGTGGGCCAGGTTCTTTGTCTGAATCTGAAGTATCTGAGTGGTGGTGCCGTTTGGTGCCTCCCGTACTAGGATCCATGCTTGTCTCCACTGCCTTGTTGTCTGATGAGATTCCTTTCTGTTTCTCCATTTCTTGAGTTACCTCAGTTTTCTCTGCTGGAGGTTCTTCCTCTGCTGCTTCTGATTCTTCGTCCTCTGAATCTGGGGGAGAAAAATTCCAACCTTTCCTCTGCTTCCCTTTCTGCTTCTTTTTATTCTTGGCTTCTGGACATGTGCTTTGTAAGTGTCCTGTCTGCCTACAGATCCTACATATGAAAGCGGTGTTTTCATAATCTAATACCTGCAACCATTTCTGTTGTTTGTAGATCAACCTTATATTTTCCGACAACCCTTTACTTAAGTCTACTTCCACACAGATACGTGCGTAAGTGTATATCCTTTCATCGATCCTGTCCAGGTCTGTTTTGATATATTTCCCTATGCTGTTCCCAATGCCTTCCAGCACTCGTTCATCCCAAAAGTGCAATGGAAGATTGTGTAGTCTAACCCAAACTGGCATTCTGGTTACCGTCATTTTATTTGGATCAAAATCTGGGAACCATGGAGTCACAAACAGCCCTGCTGTTCCCCAAAACCATGGCCCGGCACTGATGACTGTATCTCTGACTTCCTTGGATGTAAATCTTACTATGAAAAAACCCTTTGCACATAAATGAATGTCACACTCCATGGTCCAGCTGGTGAAGATCCAATGGAAAAGATCCATAGGTTTAGGCCAAAAACTGTTGAAACGACAAATTAAAGCTTGCGTTTCATAGGACTTGACGAAATCATCGAGCCCTGAGGAATCTAAGTTTAAAGCTGGGGTTTGCTCTGACTGATCTACTATGTATGGCCTGGGCATGTGTCCTCCTTGATCTGGGGAGAACCCTGAATTTCTGCTGCCCTGTAAAATGTTTTTATAGGATCCTTTTGGTTGGTGCTGGGCTGCAGCTTTTTTCCCCTTGTCTCCCCCTGAGGAGCTTGTCCGTCCCTGAGGCAGAGCCCCTCCTCTCAATCTGAGATTTAAAATAATGATTGATCCTGGCCCAATCTCATAACTTTCCAAAGATCTACAGTCCTGGAGGGACCGCCTTCCACTGACCAGATGCTGGGCCTGAACTGGGTATCCCATTTCTGCCCATATTTTTTGTGTTAGCTGCATGGAGGTGTCTCCTGCATGAACCCATACTAATCGAGATTTCCCCTGAGGGGGTTTAATCAGAATCTGAAAACAAATATTTGTTACCTGCTTTGTCTGATGGCGAAATTCCAGATCTGGCTCCGTTTTGATTCGTTTTTCCTTTTTCATGTCTAGATCTACATAAACTCTGCCCGATCTAGGATTGATGTCTCCGTTCTGCCGCCTGGACTCCAGCTGTACTCGGATAAAGGCTTGGTCGTGTTCGATCTGGTGCCTCGGATCACTCTGTGCTCGGATATAGACTAGATCGTATGGATCTGAGCCAAAACTGCAATGATTGGGCCCGTGTGTTGTAGAAGGGAGCGGATCTGCATCATGCAGTCCCCCCCTGCCGATTCTCCGTGCGATCTGGGTTGGACAACGCCTAGCCTCTAAATGCCATACGCCAGACAGGCTTCTTTATTCAGGGCTGCAGATTGGAGCCTCAATCTTTCGCAGGAGAGTACCCTCCTCGTATCTCCACGCAACAATGGGAACCTCCGTTAATGCCTTCACCCCGTCTCGCTGAAGACTATACGCAGAGCCACGCAGATCTAAGTGTATTTGGACCATTCGTCTCCGTGAGACCGACCATTTCTGTGCAGGTGCCTTCCGAAGAGACGACCTCCCACCAACGATCTTCGTTTCCCCAGTCCCTGGTTCACCTTCGGCCCTTGAGGCAAGCTTGGGAACCGTTGCGGCAGCAACCAGATCTCTGTTCGAAACCCTAACCATCACCATCGCCGCCTCTAACCTCATATCTATATATATATATATATATATATATATATATATATATATATATATATATATATATATATATATATATATATATATATATATATATATATATATATATATATATAACCATTACGATCAATAAAATATAATGTGTGATTCGTGTGTAATCATGTCCACTCTCTCAATTTTTAAGAGTTTTTGATCTAACACTTCAACAAATTCAAATAAAAGTAAATTATTAGTATTTTTGTAAAACATTTATAGTCACTTTGACATTGATGTATCATTTGTAATATTTCTATGCTTATGCAATGCCTTACTTATCAAGATTTTGATCTAATTGCAACACAAAGTAACATTGATAAAAGGAAGTTGTTTGGAAAATTTAAATTATTGAAAAAAAATAATTGTCCAGTTATTAATACATAACTTTCAAGAAAAGTATTGTTCAAATTTTATAGAAAAAAGGTGGAATTTATATGATTTAAGTTGTTAAATGGAAAATTTAGATGGTTGAAAATATGATATTTTATTTCAATTGACTAGCCATTGAAATATATCCTTCAAGAAAAGTATTGTTTCAATTTTAAGAAAAAGAAAAATGTGGAATTTGTATGGAAGGTCTCTTTGTTTAAATTATTCAATGTAAAATGTGTATGAAAAGCTTTTATGTTTAAACCATAGAAATCTAGGGTTTTATTTATAGTGATGTTATTTACTGAGTATTATTTCAATTATGTAAAAAAAGTAAAAATGGAATATGCAAAGAAGATTTATTTATTTAAATCATTCAAGGTGGAATTTGTATAAAATATTTCTTGTTTGAAATCCTTCAAAATCTAAGTCTTTATTTCAATGAATATCATTAAATTAATCTTAAAGAAGGAGTCTTATTCCAATTATTCAGATAAATCAAAAGGTGGAATATGTATGGAAGGTCTCTTTGTTTGAATATTATTCATATTTTAAAAGGTGGAATGCGGATAGAAGGTCTCTTTGTTTAAATCATTCAACACCTTGTAGAGTGAGTATTATTTAAAATATGTGGAAAAAATAAGTGATGGAATATGTAAGGAATATTTCTTTTTTTAAATTGTTCAAGTGGAATTTGTATTGAAAATTTCTTTGTTGAAAGCATTTAAAATCTAAGACTTTATTTCAATCAATATCATTGAGTTAATATTCAATAATGAGTATTATTCCAATTATATGGAAAAAGGAAAAGGTAGATTGTATATGAAAGGTCTCTTATTTCTAAGTATTATTCCAATTATATAAAAAAATTAAAAGATGGAATGTGCATGGAATCTCTCTTTAATTAAATAATTCAATATGGAATTTGCATGGAAAGTATTTTTATTTAAATCATTCAAAGTATAGGGTTTTATTTCAATTGCTATTATCAATACATAAAATCCTACAACAAGTATTATTCAAATTATGTAGAAAAAGTAAAAGGTGGAATGAGCATGGAAAGTCTTTTCCTTTGAATCTTTAAAGGTGGAATTTGCATGGAAGGTCTTTTTGTTTAAATCATCAAAATCAAAGGTTTTATTTCAATGGTGGAATCATAAAGATATAAAATTTGGGTATATATATATATATATATATATATATATATATATATATATATATATATATATATATCACCATACATGGAGCTACAGGGAAGGTATTTTAGTTCATACACTATATTATGTCGGATGTATCGTCTCACATACAAGTCATGCTATAATGTTGGTATGACACACTAATTCTTATTCTATTGTTATGTTTATATTATAGTGTCTATACATGCCAGCATACCTCCTCTCTAAGAACAATCATACCCCTAATACATAAATCCCTACAACTTTAATGAGTAATTGACTATATTTACCCTATTCCACCCAAGATAGATATAGTCTATGATACATGTGGCACTTCTTATGAGATTGCACTATCTGCAAAATATATCCCTAAAGGGTATATATTCTCAAGTAAGAGTCAAGCTACATTTTCACATTGATGCAAGCAGTATTTCTACAATAACATTTTAGGATCTATATATCTTGGTGTACAACCCCATTGGGGATAATCATACCCCAAATGCATAAAAGATCTCCAACTTTGAACATATGGTGGACTATATTTATATAACTCTCTAAATAATATATATATATATATATATATATATATATATATATATATATATATATATATATATATCATACAGGTAAAATTACAAGAAGAAAATAGCCATATTCATATGTTGTACCCTAGACATAGCATATCATTTTGTTGTAGTCTAACTGTTCTATGTTTTGAAGGTTTTTTTTAGTTAAATTTGCCTAAAATTCTATAGGAATTTGTTGGAATAACATGTTTAACCTATGAACCTTCCACAATTTAAGTGCCCAAAGGGTGTTTCAGGGTGTTACACCATTTATGTATTCAAAATAAATTTTAAACAACAAAGAAGACAATCTAACCAAAAATACTTTTCATCGATAGCCATATGTATTTCAACCTTCGGTGGAAATCGATCGCAGGAATTTCATTTTTATTTATTTATCAAGGGCCATGATTGATTGTTTCCAGAATAGTCTTCGTCTAATATCTAGATCGACGACTACGATGAGAGGGAATGCAAAGAGTCATGGCAACGTGGTGGTGAAGGACTGGAAAAATAATTTTTAATTAATGTCTTTGCATCTCGATTGTCCATGTGTGTAACAACCTTAGTTGAATTCCTAAGTAAAAATAAAATAAAAATAAGACCACGGTCATGGGGCACGTATTCCAAACTAAATGTTGGGAAAAACATAGTGATGGGGATCACTGGTGATTAGTTAATGGCTAAGGAAAGTGGAAAAGGAATTAACAAAGAAAAAGCAGCGTTAATTGGAATTTAATTTATGAAAATAATGGAAAATAGGAGAAAAGGAAGGTGAAAGGTCACAAAGTTGCATGCAAGGAAAATTGAAGGAAAAATGAAGAAAATAGGCGTCAATGATAGAAGGCTTATGAGTATCAGTTCACAGCTTTTGGTCAATATGGTAACCTTTTGTTAGTTTGAGCTTGGAGCTCTCTCTTTCTTCTCTCTCTCTCATACTCTTTCACACATAGAGAAATGTTGGAGCATTGTTGGAGCATTCTAGGAGCACTTTAGTTTTCATTGGATTTGGAAAAGAAGGCAAAGCAAAGCAGGAAAGTGCAAGGGAACGATAGGATTACTAGCTACAACAAGATTGTTTTGTAGGTGTTGTAGTGATTTTGGACCACAAGTGTACCAAAGGAAACCCCCTTAGGAGTTGATTGTTCCCTTCAAAGGTTCACAATCAAAATTGGTGTTGTTAGTGGAAAAACCTAAATGAACACAACATTGTAAATAGTGGAAACAATGCATACATAAACATAAACAAAACAATGCTCAAATGGAGCAAACAAATCAATAATATATGGAAAAATCTCCCTTTATTGATTGCTATATGTAGAGATTGAATATAATAGATGAATCTTAAACACTTGAAGAGAATCATTTGAGATATGGGGCTCAAAGTCCCTCAGCAAGGGGGTTTCTTTCCTCAATATCTTTGCAAGTTTCTCCTCTCTCTCAAAGAAGTGGGAAGACTCTCCAATGGTGGATTCCTCTTCTCTGACTAAGATGATGGGTTTCTTAGAAGCAATATGACCAACATGTTAGTGCTCTCCCCTTCTTTGTCCTCAATAATGCAGCAATGGTGGTTTACTCAAACAACAATTTGGTCAGCATAACAATGTCTCATGTTTTGGTTCTTCCATGGCCTGTTTATATAGAAAAATTTTGGTTCCTTCTTCCCTCTCTTGGTACATGTATGATAAAGACACATGAGTAGGACAAGATGATTCCATTGAGGGCTGCATATCTCCAAGGCGACTGTAATTCGGTTGTATTGGACTGAACTCATGTCAGAGAATCGGCCCCAAGTGTGTAAGGTGGTCTCAGAAAATGTCCACTTGTGCATTCTGCTGGACAATTTAGTGTCTTTTGGATTGTACTAACAGGTGTACAATTTTTTGGTGTTAACAATTCCCCCTGATGTATGAGGTTAGGAGGAACTGTATAGCCAAAACACATCACATTTTCTTTTCTGATGGAGAGTCTGATCAAATTTTTGAGAGAGGATAGCTTGTTGTGGATATGAGTAGAGAAAACCATTTGTCTGAGTATCAATGGTAACCATGCTCTGGTGAAAAGCTACAATAAAAAATGTGTCTATACAAGGCAGGAATGTACCATGCTTATTATGATGGCTAATTGGACTTGATTACAATCTTGAAAAATACTAGTTGTGGTCTAGTCAACATAATGGTTGTTGATGTGCTGATAGCTTACGATGATAATCACTGACACCCTCAAGGGCGTTTTCTGGTCAAATAGGTGTAATATGGTTCCCTTATGCATTGCCAAGGTGAAGCACTGTTGACTGGGGTGTTGTGGTATGCATAGGTCTTTAGCTGTGGGTACCTCCACTCTATCATAATGTAAGCATTGTTTAATGAGGTACATAATGATGCGGGGGTCTTCAACTAAATGGATACACTGCAACAGTAACTAAGTATGGAACCACCTTGACATGAATGCTTGAGTTGATGTCGAATGTTAAGGGGACCAGTGACATCAATGGGCAATAATGGTTCCCATTGTGCCACCTGGGGATATCCCTTGTGATGAGGGGGGGTATCCAAGGTACTACCTCTTTCCTGGAATACATTTCTTGAAGTCGTAGGCTATAGAAGGCATAGTCAAAGCTAAAAAAAGGATCCCCAATTTCCCCACCATCGCAAGTAGTGTAGAGCATGTTGCTTCTCTGTTGCAATTTCAAAGGATGATGTCGAGGTTATGCGTCGATTTGCTTTTACAGTTTCCTTTCAAAAGGTTTGATAAATTGAAAAAAGATTCGATGTATCTTCACCCATTATTTGAAAGGAAACCTCCCCTCAATTATTTGAAGTGAACATGTGATATGTACCATGGTGGGGAGACGCGTAAGATGCGGTACGGCTACCAAACCAAAGAAATAATGACACCCACTTACTCTGATTTTCTTCCACACTTTAAAGGTGTCCTGACATTTTCTTATGTCCGATGACGGAGATGTTCACAACATTTTCTTATGTCTGTGGATGCCACCTGTTTTGCATAATAAATAATGGGGTCCCTCCAACCAAGGAATCATATCTTGTGATTGAGGTAATGTATTTTCTTTGCGCGAGGGCCCAACAATGAAATTACCCCTTCAAGGTATTACTTCCATACAATATATCATAAAAGATATTTTAAGAGGGACTAATTAGGCATTTCGTTGCCTTTAATTTTATTTTACCTGGCCGACATGTTTTTAGATTCTTCACACTAAATGTCTTTATGAATGACATGATAATCAAAATGTCTTCAAAATTTGAAGTGGTGTTACAACGGAGAGCTTAATGAACATACTCCATCATATGGATGATTTATGTATTAAGGTTGGCATTTATGTATGGGAAGTATGATAGCTTTTTATACCGCAATATTTCAATGTAAATGTATAGTTCATCATATGGATGATTTATGCATTAAGGTTGGCATTTATGTATGTATGATAACTCTTTATACCGTATTATTTCAATGTAAATGTATGTATGTTATGTATCAATGTGTTATATAAAAATTATGATAGGATAGATATATGAAATGATAAGCGTGTAGTCTAATGAGGAGGAGGATTTTCCTGGAAAGTTATGGAAATTTTGGTCATATTTAGAGAAAATTCGGCAAGGATTTTTGTAAGTCCAAGTTATAGTTGTTAAACTTCAAAATTTTAGGTGTTCTAGACGTTTTTGATGGTGCTAAATCCATTTCCACCGTCAAAAACACGATTCAAGCACTGCCTCTACAAGCTTTTTTGAATTTTTTTTGCTTGGATTCCGACCACTTTTAGCTGTCCAGGGAATTCCTCCGCCTTGTTAGACGAATCCAAGTTAATGAAAATAATGTTTAGATTAATTATATTGTTAGAATTTGGTTGACATTTTGAACTATCTATGGTTTATTCTAAAAATAATAGTGAAAAAATCAACCGTTGGGAAATAGTTGTTAAGAATTAAATATTAGAATAAAATTAATATTATTTAGGTATTAAAATAGATTAAGTTGAATAAATCAAAATAAATAAAGTTAATATTCATTAGAAATTAATAATTAGTGGTTATGAAGTAGTTGAAGTCACTGTTAGGGGATAGCTACTAGAAATTAGTTGGTTGCACCATTGAAATAATAATTAATTAATTAGTTAATTTATTTATAATGGTTATTATTTGTAAATTAAATTAGATTGGATTAAATTAAAATGAATAAAATAAATATTTAATCATAGAGTACAAATAAATATAATTATATGTGTAATGATTATACAATCAGATTAATATCATTAAATCATTTTTTTTTCCTAAAACAAAATAAGGAAAAAAAAGGGCGGATTAAGAAGAGAGGGCAGGGACCCAGTGCTCCTGCTTAATTTGTAACCATCATCAGATTGATTGCATGTTTCTCAATTTGAATGGTTTCTCTCAGCTTCATATGATGGAAGTGATCAACCCTTGCGATGATTGGGGAATTCTCAATGCAGACATGGTGCTTAGTTTTCTCCATAAATATTCACTATCCTTTATAAATTCTCAATAAATGTTATTTATGGTTTCATTTATATTCATCCATATCGACTTACAGTTAACTGTTTTACTTAATGTACACAATGAATCATGAAACTATTCTCCAAATCTCTGGACTCTTGAGATTTATTGATGTCGTAGTCTAAACAGATTGTTTTTCTAAAAAAAAATCATAGAAATTCAGGTAAAGTTTTGATAAATCTGATAGGGATTTTTGTAAATCCAAGTTACAATTGTCAAAATTCAAGATTTTAAGTTTCCAAGAGGTTTTTGATGGTGATGAATCCATTTCTACCATCAAAAACATGATTCAAATATGACTACTACAAGATTTTTTTATTTTTTTTTATTCAAATTCCCATTACTTTTGACCATCTAAACAATTCCTCAACCTAGATACCATGAAGAAAACTAATAAACAAATAATACACACTCACACTCATAAAATAAATATCAGACATATAAAAAAACCAGACATGGCAGAAAAGACCTCAACCTTACATCGTTCCTCACATTCTCATTATTAATCAATCCAATGTACAAAGAATGATAATAGTACAAAAAAATACATGAGAAAGTTGGTCTCAAGATAATATGCCTATCTTGGACACTATGGTTCAGAAAATATCTCAACAACACACTAATCTAGGAGCCTAACTAGTTGGAAAGAATCTCTCAACCAACTAAGCCTAATCTGACTCCTAACCATGAGGAACAAACTCAATCTAGAAAGGTAGGATTAAATCCTAACTTTCATGATTTTAATTAATTTAATTATTTGGACTTAGAATTGTTTCTAATGTGAGAGTGAGGCAAACATTCCCCCCCTCAATGATAAGTCCAAATTAAGAACTTGGTACCATCTCCATGTCCTCATATTGAAACTGTTGATCCTCAAAAAACATTTGCCTGAAAAACTGCCAAAGATGGATGCTGAAGAAACTGCAATATGAAGAGACCATGAGTCAGCTACATGTCTGATTCATCTCTGAATGTCACTTGAAAACTCCATCATGTGCCAAGCTGCAAAAGGATCCATATGTCCTTTACTTGCAATCAACATCCTTTGTCCAATGACAAAATATAGAGAACACCCACTGGCTGATGATGTTGAAAAACAACTCACTGTTGCTTTTGCTGTGTTTGAAAACTTCTCACAGCTGACTTTGTTGTCGATCGCCCATCGGCAAATTTGTTGATGCTCACTCACTGATGAAAATGCCCACTGGCTGCTTTGCTGATGTTGTCGAGACTTTCAGTCTGACAACCACTGAAAATGCCCACTGGCTGCTTCACTGATGTTGTCAAGACTTTCAGTCTGACAACCGTTGTCAATTTCATTTACATCCCCCCCCTGTCAACTGAAAGGAGAGACAATCTTCTTTAAATTATTGTTGAACTCCCCCCCTTCAGGTGTAGGAGTGTTTCACTGGTGTACTCCCCCATTCAACTACACGAGAGTACCATCTTCATTTTTACTGTTGGTTGCATTATGTGTGAGTGAATTCAATTGTAAAACTTATACAATCTTCTGACCGTGGATGACCATTCCCAGGGATCAATCCATGAATAATCGATCTTCAATCTACTTGATTCTTGTTTTCTGCTGCATTGTGTTGATGAATGATTTGACTTGCCACAATGGTGACAAGGATGGAGATCAAAACAATGATCTTCTAGATGACCGGTTTTTTGACAATGAAGGCATTTTGGTTTGTTTGCTAATTTCTCATGACTTGTTGATGTGATTTGATCAAGAAATCCTGCACTGATGAACTTGATCGTCTTAGAATAATCGTGGATATGCAATTTGTTTTCATCTTTGTCAAATCCTAATCCTCGTCGATTTTTGTTACTTTGAATTTATTCCCATGGCTTGATGATTCGTTTGGAAGAAATTTGAACTAGATCAGAGACCACTTCGACACTTGAAGTTGGTTGGATCAGTGACTTGGAATCAACATATGTATTTGTATTGTTCAAAGACTTGGAAGCATCACTCTTCTCTAGCAACTTAGTTCTTTATAGTTGCGACTTGAGTTGAAGGAACTCAATCATTTCATGTGCATGTTGAAGATGCACTTGAATATCAGCGAGAGTTGTTTTCCTGATGTTCACCATGTCACGAATTGATGATAAAATCAAACTGTTAAGAATTTGGGACAGTTGAATGTGTGTCGCCATGTTAGCTTGCTCACTTTGAATTTAGGCTCACTTGTACTGTTGCTTATTGCTGATGCTTTAAACACTTGTTAGAGTTTTATAACTTGGTTGCTTGAACTCTTGATTTCATGCTCGCTTGATGACGATCGCTTCGCTTGAATGCTTCATTGACACTTTGTGAATGCTTCAATCAACTTCACACTGGCTTGTTTGTTGTAGATGTCGTGTTGTGAACTTTCGCACTTGATTTTGACATGCTCGCTTGCTTTGATTTTTTTAATGATGATTTCTTTCTAGATGGCTTGCTTGAACTTGCTTGATTTATTACTGAAACTTTGTGCTTTCATGAATTTACTCACTGAATGTGCTGATTTTTTAAAAAAGGAAGGGTGTTGAACATTGTCGAAAATGCACCCAAGAGACAAAAGACAACTTCAATCTTGATGACTCAGTTGAAGACTTACTTGACTTAATGTATTCACCTTAACAATTCAAATTAGGGTGTCAGTTACAACCGAGAATGCACCCATACAATTCAGTTGAAAAATGTTTATCTGCAAGTGATATAAAAAGTGTTGATGATTTTGATGTCATCTTGGCTTGAAATGCTTGTTTTTGTAGCGTCCTTAACTTGATAGCTTTGATTACATGATGTGAAATGTGTTTGCTTGGGAGATCATCTTATCAAGTTGATGATGTGATGCTTTGTGCTTGTGTACTTAAGCTTGAATATAGGGGCTTGATTAAGCGTTCTTATACTTAAGCTTTGCTTATGTGCATGTAGTTGTTTAAGCATAATACAAAGAGATAATTTGAACACAAGTCATGCACATGCATTCATTACACACAATGTACCTAAGATCCCCTTATTCAATTTTAGGCGGATCTAGGACAAAAACACCACAAAAAATTATGATTTTATTAATTACCTGAGTACATCAACCTTTCATCTTTACAACATCTTCATTGAAACTTCTCAAGCACAAAGTTTGAGAACTTCTTGGAGGTAAATTGTCTTCAAAAACTGACTCAACCTTTTAGAAATAAAAATATTCACTTATCTCTCCAAATAAAAAATACTTATAACTCCAAAATGAAAAAATATATTCCTTATTTCTCCATTACAAATAAATGATTTTATCCACTCCTTATCACTCCAAGATTAAAAAAAACTTTTATGACCAAAAATATGTGTGAATACACCTTATTGCTTTACCGTCATTCGAGTTACAGTGAATACCTCTTTGAATCATTTGAAACCCTTAATTCATTTATTTTAATTCAATTTAGTATCAAGAACTAGGAACAATCTTGCGCTTGCAGCACCCCTGGGTGGAGCAAAACCTAGAAACTTCTGCAAATTAGTTCTAATGCTCATAGAGCAAAAAAATAGAAGAAAACCATATCGTAGTATGTTGGATCATCTCCACTGAGGCCCCCGTGGCTCAATTTTTGAATGAAAGGAATTGGGGTGAAGGGAAGCTTGGCTACAGCTTTTCCTTCGAATAGAGAATTCAATTATGTGTTGAGCTGACGCCCAGCGCACTCAACTTACTTCCATCTTAGAGATACCAAAACCTGAGTCTGAAAAACTTGTACCACTACATATGTATGATACTTATGATAACGCTCGTGGAATTTACAAGCTCCATTGAAAAAGGTGGTAAAAAAAAACAAAATGCCTCCATCTAGACATTACAAAATTGCATAGGTAGAGATGTCCTCTGTAAATCATTTACTGCCTCCACAACATGAAAACTAGCCCAATTTCAAAAATCTGTATCCTCTATAGTCCCTATTTAATGGAAGAAAAGAAGGCTTCGTTTAATTATAACCACCTCATGTTATGCGTTTTAGCTCCATAGAATGCTCCTCGTTGCTAATATTCAGTGATTCACGAAGATTTGTGAGGAGAACTTCATGTTTCCAATTGTGATCACCTAGATAGTATAGTGTTCACAACACAGAACTATAAGCAAGGAGTTTGAGCACTCTCAGAGGTTCTTTTACTTGTAAGCAATCAACATTATCTTCATCAGTCGATCTTTTCCCAACGTACTCCAGGTGTAGAACATTAATTGTGACTATCTTTTCTTTTGAAGGTACAACTCCGCGCAAGCTCATTGGCTGAGAGAAGATTTTAAGCTACCTACGCAACCAGCAGAGCCTACTGTGCCTCCAACAATTACTGCTGTTGTTCATGCAGTAAATTTGCTTTATAGAGATAGCAAGCAAATTCTCTCTCCTTGTGCATTTCCAGGACCACCATCCATTCCACCAACACTTTACCTAGATTTAATGACTGTACAAGTGTGGAAACCGAAATTTCTATCCATGGTACTAAAATTTTCAGTGGAAATAAAATTTAACATACAAGATTTCTCAGAGCTAAATTAGGCTGTAGAATGCCATACCAAAACCCATTTATTGATTAATTAGGACGGGTGGATCAATTTCCCCCGTTGATCTTGTTTCTTCAGTTCTTATCAGAAATGCAACGATATGACTAGAAAATCTCGGTAGCCTTCTCAGCAAAGAGATAGTGGGTGTATTAATCGGTTCCACTCTACATGCAAACGATGCATCCATAGGCTTCTAATACTCAGAACCAACGCACATATCATGGGTGCAATGCTTCAAACATTATTTAATTCTGTTTAATGCCTTCCCATGGAAGACTACCATGGAATGATCAGGCCCCAAATGACTATGGCTATGATAAATCTCATTGTAGCTTTGATACCACATGAAGAAAACTAATAAACAAATAATACCCACTCACACTCATAAAATGAATATCAGACATATAGAAAAACCAGACATAGCGGAAAAGGCCTCAGCCTTACAACATTTCTCACATTCTCATTATTAATCAATCCAATATACAAATAATGATAATAATACAAATAAATACATGAGGAAGTTGGTTTCAAGATAGTACGTCTATGTAGGACACTATGGTTGAGAAAATATTTCAACAACACACTAATCTAGAAGCTTAACTAGTTGGAAAGAATCTCTCAACCAACTAAGCCTAAAATGACTCCTAACTATGAGGAACAAACTCAATCTAGAAAGGTAGGATTAAATCATAACTTTCATGATTTTAATTAATTTAATTATTTGGACTTAGAATTGTTTTTAATGTGAGAGTAAGACTAACATATCATTATTCGATAAATTTACCAATTAGTTACCAACCAAGAAACTACGCAAATAGAATTGTTGCTTCTCTGGTTTGTGATATGATACGCATTAACGTTTACATATACAATTGTTTTTATATTAAATTAGTATGCCACCATTGCACATGTTAACATGTAATTTAGGAAAGAACAAATAAAAAACACATTTTCTTAATCAAATTCACATTTCTTCTTTTTCGTAGTTCTTGAACTACAAAAGTTATCCCTTTGTTTGCAGTTAATGTCAATGTTGCAACTTGAGTTCTGGGGATTTGCTCGAATATTAGAAAAAGAGAGAGGCGTGGCCGAATTCATGGTACTCATGAATGGGAGAAATTACAAGTTCGTGGTATATCTGAGTAGAGCAAAGAAGGGAAACATGGTTAATGATGTGCAGAGAATAAAAATGTTAGGCGGTAAGGATGATCGCAACTTTTCCTACTGTGAACGATCTCATTAAATAAATCGAAGGCCATACTATAAGTTGCATGGAAGAACTCAAACTTTGGGTTTTATGTTGTCTGACAACGTGACATATTTTATATCCTCGAAGAAGAAATGCTGATCTATTGATATAAAATTTTCAAATATCATTATACAATTTATGTTATTCAAATATTAATCATGCTCTAATTTAAATATTATATCTTATTCCATAATCAAATATCATAATTCAAGTTATTTATCATTATTTTGCAACAAAGAACGTGAATGAATCCAAACCATCCCTTATAACCTTATGACGAAATTTGTGTCTTCAACTACAATTCTCTTATCCTGAAACTGAACTTAACTTCGTTAATCGCTAGCGGACGGATTCAAATATCTATTATCCCACATGCTACATGAGGATATGCACATAATTGGATGTTTGTGGGTTGAGCTTAATGGTCCATATACTGTCACTGATTCGAACATTAAATAAGTTTTTGGATGTTTGTAGGAAAAGTGCAAACTCCCTTAAGATGCCTCACCCGATTGCATATCGATGGGATCTTATTAAGGCGAGTCTAAGAAATTGTGGTATTTTTCGCAATATGGAATATGAATTTTTAATATGGTGTCACTCAAAGGAGATGAATAATATTAGGGTCAAGGAAGTTTATCAGCACATCATGCAAACAAACCGATCTCCGCCCAATTCGATCTTTCCCCACATTTACTGGAAGGATGGCTGTCAATCGAAAATGATTCACTTCGCATGGCTCAACTTTCATAACAAGATTCTGACCTGGGAGAATTTGAGGAAGCGCGGGTGGATCGGTCCAGGTATATGTCCCCTGTGCAGATCTGATGGGGAAAATAATGACCACCTGTTCATTAGATGCTATCGCTCTCAGCAAATCTGGCAGTTCCTGGAGAAAAGTTATGGATTTAAACTCAAGTCTTATGCTACAATTTTAGATACGCTCCTCTGGTGCAGCGCACAGAAATTATATTGGCGAAGGTTATTGATTTCCTCCCTGTGGCACATCTGGAAATGGCGAAACTCTGTAATTTTTAACGATTCTAAATTGGACAGCACAGATATCTTTGTTAAAATAGTTGCTTCTTATGAAGCCCTTCCACTGAAAGCCAATTTCCAAAGAAGAGGTGTACCCTCTGACCAATCTTTCGAAAACTCTCCCTTCCCAAAGGCGTTTTTCGACGGTGCAGAACATCAAGGCTTATGTGGATGTGGCGTCCTGATCATGGTAGATGAAAGCACTCAGTTCTCCTTTCACTGGAACGGGGGTAGTGGTTCTAATAGTAAAGCGGAGGCCATGGCTCTCGCAGGATTATTATACTTTTGCCTCTTCCTTAATCTACAACATGTTTCGATATATGGGGATTCGAAAGTTATGGTTGACTGCATCTCTGGTAAGATCCATATCACTGCATCTCACTTGAATGGCTGGATGGGCAGGATTAGATACTACTGGGATTCCATGGATGGTAGCTCTATTCACCACATTCGCAGAGACAAAAATTATCTGGCTGATTCTTTGTCTAAAGCAGGGCTACAGGAGGCTACTGGTTCTTGTTTTTTGCAGGTCCTTTCTGAGGGAATTAGCTATCATATCCAGGAGTTTAATATGCCGGACTTCTAGTTTCATTTCTCTTACTCATAACAGGTTTTTCTTGGACGGGTCTATGATCTTTATGTGGATGTCTTTCTTGATTTTTGGATGGGATACACGATGTTTACTGTACACCATATGCTTTCTGGTTCTCATATGCTTAAGTTATGTTTTGGTAAATGTATCAGTCATTTCCTCCCTGCTATTTCACTGGATGCTCCCATGCTTCTCTTAATTGGGAGTACACATGATGTAAATTTTGAACATTATATCCCTCATATAAATATAATCAACTTTTTCTTTCTGAAAAAAATGTCTATATCACATACCACAAAGTACATTATTATATAATGAAGTTTTATATTATATATTTTAGATTACATCAATATATAATAAATTTTTAAATATTTATACCCAGATATATAGGGGATCGCCTGGTTGAATTACATATTCATTTAAATAAAATGAATTCAACATAACTATTGATATAAAAAATTGCCTAGCTGAATTATATATTCATCTAAAGAAAATGAATTCAACCTAATTATCGATATCAAACAATTTTGTATAGAGGTTATGTGTATATACATATCGATCCCCTATCAATTGATATATTAATCGAAGAAAACAAAGATTTTAACATAACTATTTTGATATGGAACAATATTATATGTACCATAACCATGCATTTTTCAATACTTATGGTCGTCTTAGCAGACTAGGATCTTATATATATTAAATTAAATGTAGGAAAGACATTTTTATCAACGGATTGGTTATTTCTAAAATATTTTGAAATAAGAAGATAAAGATAGATTGTTATTATAAAATTAGGAGTGACTTTATTAAACTCACTTATTTTATTTTATTTCAAAATATTTCTCACTTTGTCTTAAGGATGAACCACATTAGTTGGTTTGAAATGTTGACCCAATCCTTACTATGTGATTAATCTGGAAGACTTTTCTCTAAATTGATGGATCACAAAAGTCTTAGATTTAACAATATTCTAAAAAAAAAAAAAACGTAATAAATTATAAAATGATGGTTTGATTTCAATTACAACTATCTATTTCATTATTTATATATTACAGATTGGAAAATAATCAATCTTTGTAGACATTTCAAGTATTATATATATATTATAACTACTTAATTTATCATTATTATACCTAATTATGAAAATTATATGATTTGAGACTTTTTTAACGTTCAAAGATTTATTCAAGGAGATGTTTTGTTGCTTAATTGAGGAGGTCATATTCCTCATTATACAGAAGAATATAGGTTGATATTTGTACTAATTGGTTGGTATTTGTATCAATTGGTTCATATTTGTATCTATTTTAGTTTCAAAACTGATTTTATTTTCATATTATTCAAAGAAATAAGAATATATATATGGTTTATTCTAATTTTGACGATACTGCTTTTCATGAAATCTCTTCTCATATTCACAGTTTAGAATTTAATATATTATTTATCTTTTATATCACTTGCATACTGATATTTTTCTAACTCTAGCTGTATATCAATTTCTATATATACATTGATGATTTCATGAGATCTCTTCTCAGATTCACAATTTAGATTTTAATATATTATTGAATTTTTATATCTCTTGGATATAAATAATTTTCTGACTTGGACATCAATTTTTGTGTATATGCTTTCCTCATTATATATATAATTTTATTGCAAACATCATCTCACAACAACAATGATAATAAAGTTATTTGAATAATATTAAAGACCTTAAAGAAGTGCCAATAATGAATGAGACAAATGTCAAATGATGTGAATTCCACCTCCATCTTCTTTTCTTTGGTTTTCATTACAAAAATTTTGAGGTCTAAAATGGGTCTCCTAAGGAAAATTATAAAATAGTAGTAGAAATAATAAAACAAGATTAAATTACCTTATGAAGTTTTGGAGAGAAAAAACAAAAAATTATTTTTTCAACTCGTATTTTCAACTTATCTCCCTGGGATTTTAGTAAAATTTCAAGTGGGTGTACTCGTTGGATGTGCAATTCAATTTTGCATCCAAGGAGTAACCACGTTGCATACTTTCGATGGACCTAACTGCACAAAAAATGTGAAATACATAAAAAAATGTGATTGCAATCACATTTTTCATGTATTTCACATTTTTCGTCAAGTAGGGTCCATTGAAAATATAAAACATGGGTATTTATTGGATGAAAAATTAAATTTTACATCCAACTAGTGCTCCCACTCGAAATTTGAGTAGAATTGTAGTGAGATAAGTTGAAAAAATAATTTATTTCTTTATTTATATATTTTTACCTTTTTACTCCAAAAATGATGAATCATCCCCCATGGTTAACATCATCATTTTCAATCCCATTGGTTTTTACAAAGTTTATTTTTGTTGTACATTTTTGTTTTGAGGCTCATTTTTTACCTCTAAATTTTTTTAATGGAAAGATTCTATATATTGTAGGCATCTTTAAAAAATCGATCACCTCTGCTTGCACTCTGCAATGGGCATTTTGTAACATGGGAGATGCTGATCTCGAGTATGAATTTAATAAACTAAACTTTCATGGCCCTTTCAGTCTCTAACATGCATATATTGAATGAAACATAGAGGCCGACCCCAACCTCACATTGTCCACCCAGTGGTAGTTGGCAGTTGGAGAAAATTAGCATAAGAGTTTGCTGACAGGAGGAAGGCTGAATATCAACCACAAGTCATGTACAACTTCCTATAATCTCCACGAACCACGTACCGAGTTCAATTAAGTTGGATGCAACATTGGTCACTACTAAAATACATTGCTAATCGTCTTAGTATAATATTAATTGATGTGTTTGCAATCCATGTTGGCATCAATTTCCCTAGTAACAATCATATAAATACATAGTGTCAAAAACAAATTACGCATCTAAAATATGCTTTCTCCAATTCATGATGGAATATGGAAGCTCCTCTCTCTAGTAGAGAATACGAGCTTCAGATTGTGAAGAATGGTTAGTGAACTAAATGAAAAACAAAAACTCACCATTGAGATTTCAGATCCAATAGGCTTTCCTCCTCCAATACATGACAACCTCAACATGATCAAGAAACTAAGCTCCATTATCTTTTGAATTCGGTGTTGGGAATGAGGGTATTGTCTCATTAATTTTAGGCTTTTTAGAACTAAGCTCATAATATCACATAATTGCAGTGTCGATGGCATCTACGAAAAAAAAATGAAAAAGAAACTTAGATTTTAGATTCCCCATAACAAAAAATTTATATAAAAGAAAAAATGTTTGTCACAAAAATCGATCACAACTTTACCATTTCTTTGTCAAAATCTCAATATCGCACACGAAACTTGGTAAAAAAATTGTGGTAAGTACAATGATTCAATTGAAATCAATGGTAACTCCAATTCCCAGTTTCTTTGATCAATTCAATGCCCGCAAGATGCCTTATTTTTTTCTTTCTTGGGCACAGGTTGATCATTCACCTCAAATCGAAAAACAAAACACATAGATTAGATAGCACACTGATCATTCACCTGATATCTAAAAACAAAAGTTAAGAGGCAAAATGGAATACATATTCTATAATGAATTTCATAAGGAAAATAATGGGAAAAATGTGTGTAATAAATACCTTCAATTAGTAACCCTTAAAATGCTTTCTTGATCCATTCCTGTGGCTCCAATGGACGCACTAGCTCACGCTAAACGACACACTCTAAACGATAGCCCATTTTATGTTGATTATAATGAAGCACTAGTTCCAAGTCGAATGTTATGGATTGAATCAAAGTGGTGAAGTGGGTAAATGAATAGACCGAATAGAAAAAATCTTTAAATTTATTTATCAAATTTCTTCATGGATTGAATCCAAGTGGCCACATTGTAACACCCTCCTCCCACATTTACTCAAGTTCACCAGTCTACTGAGGTAAAAATATGACGAAGATTTATTATAATATCACCTGACCTCCTAGGCACAATTAAGAAATTGGGGTCGACAACTAGAAACTTAATGAACTTCCTCAAGAGTTACAGGACCCCCATGAGCTAAAAACCAGTCTAGGTTCCCTAACCCTGAGCTAAACTATTTTTTCACTGTCATGGACTCTCAGTTGCTTGCACAAGACTGCATTCATGTAAATGTAAGTCTTCTTTCGTATGCATTAGCATGTAATATAGTGACTGTAGTCCCAATCTATGAGTTATGAGCATGCAACCACGACATTAGTGCCACCTTTTAAGGGTTAGACTCCATATCACTACCCAAAACTTGATGAGAATTTCCAAAATAATGAATGACACAAGGACAAAGCCTCTAACATAAAACTTGATCAAGGACTTGACCTAGCCAAGCCTAACCATGACATGCATTTCGTCAAACATATGGAAGACATGTAATCTACAGGTCATGAATGCATATCTAAACATACGGGTCTAAAACTTATCTGAGATTCACCAAGAAGGTATAACACCCTTTCATAATAGTTGCAATAACATTTGTTAGCTCATACATTAATTGACCAATAAATAGATAAACAACTCATGACAAAAGCCATAGAATATACACATCATATGAACAATATACACTCAGAAATTAACCAACATGCAAACCATGGAAACTCAACCATAATATCACCAACATATTGCCAACATATATACATGAATCACAATATAATAGTATCTCTTATTAACATATGAAATTTCCAACCAAGTTAGGGACTTCCACGTACCACCCGGCCATAGATTGGAATGACAAAAATGTCTCTTTCATCCAATCACCCCCGTGCCATATTCCAAGATTGAATGTGGGAACTCATGGAATAAACCAACCAAAAACAAACTAGGGATTCTAGAGGAAAAACCACCTCAAACCTCAACTAGTGATTCCATCTCACATTTAGACATCATTAACCATCACCAGATCGGTCTCTACCCAAGTTTTCTAGGGCTCCAGAGCATTTGTTCCAACCTGCCTCTAGGACTAGTAACTCAACCCACATCTGTCGCAGGGCTCCAGAGCGTTTGTCCAACTAAGGCTCTAGGACTAGTAACTCAACCCACCAAGGGCTCTAGAGTGTTTTTTCAAAAAAGGCTCCAGGACTATTAACTGAACCCAAGCTATTACAGGGCTTCCAGAGCGTTTGTCTGACCAAGGCTCCAGGAACTAGTAACTCAACCCACAACCATAAGGAGCATGAGAACCAATCAGAAAACAAATGGGAAAACTACAACACCATGACTATATAGAAAATAGCAAGGCTAGACAAAACCATTGTTGATCCAAGCAATCCTCCATGTGAATGAAAAATCATAACCAAATAATCACATGCATATACCATGCATGCCAAAACTATCAAGGAAATCATACATGCAACTCGGTACCAGGAAAACAATCCCAATGCAGTTGTTGATCCCATTGTTCCCTTGCACTTTCCCACTTTCCTTTGCCTTCTTTTCCAAATCCAATGAAAACTAGAGTGCTCTAAGCATGGTCCAACAATGCTCCAAGATTTCTCTAAGAGTGCCAGAGTATGAGAGAGAGAGAGAATAAAGAGAGATCTCCAAGCTAAATCTAGAAAAATGTTTTATTATGAGGCCTCTATTTTCGTTATTTTCCCTTAATTTTCCTTCAATTTTATTCACATGAAATTATCACCTTCATTTTCTCTTATTTTTCATTATTTTCATAAATAAAATGACAATTAATGCCACTTTGTCTTTGCCAAATTCTTTAGCCATTAATTAATCACTAGTGATCCCCATCACTATGTTTTTCCCAAGATTCAACTTGGAATACGTGCCCCATGACCTTGGCCTTTTGTTTTATTTTTACATAGGAATTCAACTAGGGCTATAACAAAACCCTCCCACTTGGGGAAACACCTTCCTCAATGTTCATTGAAACTTATAAACCAACAAAACACATGCTTCCCATTGAGCTTTATAACATATCTCGATGTAACATTTGCATTATCTCATACTGTTGAAACATAACCAACATATCATGAACACCATACTGCTTATTGGAGCTTTGTAACACAGATCGATGTAATATTTACATACATGTGCATATACATAGACATAACCAAAACACAACATCAAAACATATACCAAAATACATCTGCTCAACCAAATAATAGAGAAGGATAAATAACCTACATCTGATCAAACATCTCCCATGTGGCTTCATCAGGCCCAAAGTGCTTCCAATGCACTTTAACTTGCTCGATTGCTCAATTTCAAAGCATGAGAATATTTCACTGCAAAATGCATTGAGGTTCCAGTTGGAATTATCCTTCTAGCTCCACCTGGAATATAGACCATTCAATAAAATGATGAAATCTTTCACGTACTTCTTAAGCAATGACACATGGAAAACATCATGGAATTTCATTGTCGGAGGTAGTGCAAGTCGGTAATCCATCGGTATAATCCTGTCATGAATCTTGAAAGACCCACAACACTGAGGTGCCATCTTGGCACATGACCCAATCCTCAAGGAGCTCTTCTTGGGCTAGATGCGTAAACACACCTATTCCCCAACTCAAAATTCCTTAAACAACTTGTGTCGATCTACATAGATCTTCTTCCTGTCTTATGCTACCTTTAAATTCTTCTTGATAACATCAATTCCCTGTTCCATCTCTGCTAGTATGTTCGGTCCAATCAATACCTTGTTCACTGGATCACTCCAACTGATGGGAGTATTACAACTTTGCACATAAAATGCCTCAAACAGACTCATCCTCAAAGATTCTTGATACCCATTATTGTACGCAAACTCTACTAGTGGAAAATAATCTTTCCACTTCTCTTGTTGATGCATAACATACATTCTCATCATGTAATCCAGAATCCTACTGACCCTCATTGTTTGTCCATCTATATCTAGATGATAATCTGTACTGAAAGCCAACTCTGTACCCAAACCTGCAAACAACTCTTTCCAAAACTTGGAAGTGAACTTGGAATCTATGTATGACATAATATTCTTAGGAATACCATGTAATCTCACTATCTCCTTGATGAATACCTGAGCTACATCACTAGCTAAATTTATAGACTTCACTGCAATGAAGTGAGCTAACTTTCTAAACCTTTCAACCACAACCATGATAGAGTCATGTTTTCTAGATGTCCTCGGAAAACCTATAATGAATTCCATGGAAATGACCTCCCATTTTCACTCTAGAATCGAAATTGGCTACAATAGACCACTTAGATGCTTACACTCTGCTTTTACTTGTTGAAAATCCAAACATCTCACAACAAATTCTTTCACCTCTTTCTTCAAGTTCAGCCAATGGTAGAACTTCTTAACTGCCGTCGACATATTTTATAACTCGGGTGACCTGAATATGGCTTGACATGAAATTCCCACAAGACAATCCTCTTGAGCTCGTTGTTGTTAGACACATAAATCTTGTCCCTAAATCTAATCAAATCATCTACCACGAGATGATAGTCCACATCCTATTCTCATATACCATGCTATTGTAACCTATGCTTAAGTTCCTGGTACATGTCATCCTGTTGTCTTTCTCAGAAGATCGAATCCTAGAAATCCATCCCATATGTACTCATAGCTTCTATGTTATTTACTTTTACTCTTCTGCTAAGAGAATCTACAACCTTATTCCCTTTTCCCTTAATGTACCTGATCTCGAAGTAAAATTCACTGATCATAGCCAACCATGTAGCTTACCTAGCATTCAGATTAGGTTGGTCAAATAAGTATCTCAATCCACTGTGATCAGTCATCAAGATGAATCTCCAGCCAAAAATATATTGTCTCCACATCTTCAATGCATGGATGATTGTTACCAACTCAAGATCGTGCATCAAAAAGTTCTTCTCATGGTCATTCAAGTTTCCTTGGCTCATAACATACTGATTTTCCTTCCTGCATCCAAAATCCACCAAGTCCTCTCTTGCAAGCATCTATACACACCAAAAAATATTTTTCTGGATTTGGAATCTTCAATATTGGAGCATTTGTAAGCAACTATTTGTTGGGTGTAGGAATTACACTTAAGCAAACTTCTCAACACTTAATTCGTCAACCCGGGGGATCTGTAAACTTAGAGACGAAGCACACGCAATGCCAGAGATGGTATGAATCTTTCTAATATAAATCCCTACTTTATTTAAAGAAAAGATTGTAGAATCAAACTAAAAAGAGAAAAAAGGCAACTTGAACCATCAAAATAATCTAAGACTGGAACAAGGAAGAATGCATTTGCAAGAGGGAATTAAAGATAAAGGGAAATCACTCTAGCTAATTATTGTTTAACTACTGAGTATGTGTTTTTCTTTAGCAGAGACACTTAGCAGTCTCATCAGATGGGCCTTAAACCTGCTCCTTTAGAGATTTCCTTCTTGCACTAATCTGTGTTGTACTATTGCAGTCTGCTCGCACTAGTGTAGGAACAAAGATTTATGCAGAAGGTATAAATGGTGTCTTTACTAAAGGTGTTTTACTTCCTGCAAGGGATTGAACTTTTCTAGGTTCAAAGTACTCAAATCCCGTGGCAAGAAACTAGTTCTTGCACCAGATCAAAGCTTCTTGCACTTAGCATTTAATTCTTAAAATGAGTGCTTAGTTATTGCAAGTGCTATTATACTGTTAAATGAAATTGCACACATAAAATTGAATGTTTCTGATCTTGACGAAGTGCAGGAATAAAGAAATAATCCATATACATTTATCCTATCATAAGCATTTAAATGAAACAAAGAAGATTGCAGAAAGTAGACTAAGAAGGCTTGCTGCATCACACCAACGTGCACTGGTGCAGGTTCATTTCTCCTACTTGGACTAGGTGGGGAAAACCAACCAAACATAACTGTAGAAAAGGAAATATCACACCAATGTGCACTGGTGCAGGTTTATTTCTCCTGCTTGGACCAGGCGGGGAAAGCCAATCTGAAATCAAGTGCAGGAAAGGAAATTTATCTACTTCACACAATGGATTCGCTTTCGCTCAAATAGGAATGCATGTGCTTAAGACTAAATCGCACTTGACAATGTAAACACAAATTACAGAAAACTGGAAATAGGGTAAACGTTCTGGGTTGGTTGGGCCCTAACCAACCAGTGCGTTTCCCCTTTAAATAAAAACACTGCTTAGTACTTCAATCAATTCATCATCTCAAATACAGAAATGCAATTTATAAAACATGAGGCAGAGCTCCCTTTTTATTAATTCATTGAGGCAAGTACATGCGTTAATACATCGTCTAGCCCAGATTCGGCTGATAAAAAAACACAGAAACCTGTTACGGCCTCTCTGGCTGTGTCTCTGTTCTATAAAAAAAAACTCCTCTAGTCTTATTTACATTCTACATTATATAGATCTTTGGCCAAGGGCCAAAACAGATCTTTCAACCGATTACATAACCAACCACAAAATTTAGCTTCTTGGCCTTTAAACTTAGACAGTTAACAAAACTGGCCGTAGCCAATCTCTAGGTTTCGTTCTTCACAGTTTTGATCTTGGCTGCCTTTGGATCGATCTTGCTGTCATGGTTGAAGCTGCGCAAAACGGGGCGATTCGATCTCTGTTGCCTTTGGATCAATCTTGTTGTCATGGTTGAAGCTGCTCAAAACGAGGCGGTGATCAAGGAGGTTCAGATCTGCTGCAAGGATTTGTTGTGCTGGCAAAGGTGCAAGATCTGATCCTGCACTAGGATCAACAGTCACGGTAAGTACTCTAACTACCAAATAAACATTAGAGATATCGATAAGTTACAAAGAGGGATTATAAGCAAGAAATCATGTAATAAATAATTAATTAATGCTAAGTTAAGTTAAAAATATGAAAAATAAAGTTTATATGAAATATGTCACCGTGCTTGTACTAGTGCAAGATGAGGGTGTATAAGAGAGGTAAAACAACGGTAAATGGTTATGATTTAGGAAGGGGAAAATGGAAAAAAGAGAACAAATTAGGGGGCTAACACTATTTATACCGCTTAAAACTAGTTTCACATTCCTCTGTCCATTCAAATTTCTTTCCTTTTTGCTACAAAGATGTAATAGGGTAGGAAATTTGTGAGCAGTTCCTGCTGAACTGCCTATAATAAGCTACTAACCCCATTAATGATCTGACCTAATTCAAATTTCTAAGAGCTTCCCTTTCCATAATAACTCTGATATTTTAGAGATCCACTGCTATACCCTCCTTGGAAACCACATGCCCTAATAAATGAACCTATGACTGAAAGAAATTGCATTTTCTAAGCTTGGCAGACAATTGATGCTCTCTCAATAGTCTTAACACTTCCTCTAAGTGTTCGACACACTCTTCCTCATTCTTATAATATATCAATGTATCATCAATTAATACAATCACAAACTTTTCTAGATAAGGACACAACACATTATTCATCAAGCAAATGAAAGTAGCTAGAGAATTAGTCAGACCAAAAGGAACTACAAAAAAGTCATAATGCCCATATTTGGTCTAGAAAGAAGTCTTGTAGATGTCCTCTTATTTGATGCATACGTGATGGTATCATGATCTCAAATCAATCTTCGAGAACACTGATTCTCCCTTTAGCTGAGCGAACAAGTCATCAATCCGCGACAAATTGTAGCTGTTCTCAATCGTCACCTTGTTCAACTGCATGTAATTAATTCATAACATGAGAGTACCATCCTTCTTCATAAACAATATTGGTGCACCCCAAGGTGACACACTCGGCCTAATGTATCCCTTATCAAGCATTTCCTTCAACGACAACTTCAATTCCAACAATTCCAGAGTACTCATAATGTACGATACCTTCGATGCTGGTGCTAATTCTGACATTGACTCAATAGAAAATTCCACTTCCCTATGAGGCATTAACTCTGAGACATCTACTAGAAACACATTATGAAACTATTGCAAAACCGGGTTCTAGTTCAAGACCTCAACATCCTCAACATCCTCAACATCCTCAACATCCTTACCTTTGTCACTAGACATATTCACTACAAACATTACATTCTCTTTCTTGTGACTACTCTTTTCCTGCATAACTGTAACCATTAGAACTGACGTCACCTTCTTCTTACCCAGCAAGACTCTCTATTCTCCATTATTATCGAAGCACTCAATAGCATTATGATAGAAGTCCACCTTAGTATTGTGAATGTACAACCAATCCATACCTAATAGTATATTGTATGATTCCAACTGAAGCACATTTAGATGTGCTGATTTAGACATACCATTCAACTCAAATGCACAGGCTCTTACCCAAAGATGCACTATTTTCTTAGTACATGTATCCAATTACACTAACCAAGATTATGCATGCACTTCTTTATTAAAACCACACACTTATCCACCAGGTCAGGACTGATATAACTATAGTTAGATCCAGTTTCAATCAAAATAGAAACAACTTGATCACAAAGCTTACCTTACATCTCGATAATAAATGATTGATGATCAACCTGCCTATTATCCAATGCTCCATAGATCCATGGAATACTTTGTCCAACATCCCCAACTATCTTTGCTTCCTGAGCATTGTAAATCTGTAGTCTTCCATCCTAATGTTTTGGACAACCTCTCTTACGATCATCCTTGCCACAAGTCCAACACTGTAAAGGCTTCCTACCATCACCCTTGTTCTACTCCTCAGACTGAAATACCTGTCCTCTGTTAGCTACATTAAACTTCTTGTGCAGTGATGCATTCTCCTTGTCATCTATATCTTGTGCTTTTCCTCTCTTCTTAATCCACTTTCCCTCATTCTTATCATTACCTTTCTAAACCTGCTTAGTCTCATACCCGTGCTTTGATTTCTCATAACAATGCTTCAACTTTATGATGGATTCCTCCAACGATCTAGGCTCACTAAACTAAATCTTGTCTTTGAATGATATCGACAACCCACTGATGAATCTCTGCACCTTGGCCTTCTCCTTCTTAAGGCAAGACACATCTCTGCAACTCCAAAAACCCACTAGTATACTCCTCATCAGTCATATATCTCATCTTCAAATTATAAAATTCCTTTTCCCTATCATCACAGTATCTCTCAGATAGATACTTCTTCCCAAAAAGTCTCTCGAAGTCACTCCAAGTCAATTCCTCTTCTTGAATACCTCTGACATTCTTTACATATTCCCACCAAATGTCTACTTTGCCTTTAAGACTGAACGTAGCTATGCCGACTTTCATATTCTCTGAGTAGTCATGTAACCTAAAGAATTTATTCATCCCAAGAAACCAAGGTTTTTCATATTCTAACTTCTTTATTTCTCCATCAAATGTAGGAGGCTTTTCTTTCTTTAATTACTCTGGCAAGTATTGCGTCTCACTCCTCCTATACCGATGGTGATGGTGATGGAAATGTTGTCTCTTTGAACCATAACTAGAATGAAATCCACAATCATTATCCCTCCTATCAGGTGTATCAAAGAACCTACCATCTCTAACTGTATCATCCCTATCAAACATGTATCCTGATCGATACTTGGTTCCATATACCTCATTGGTTCTTTCCTCTTGTCCATGACTAATCCTAAGGGGTCCTTGTCTCAGCAAGTCTAGAATTTTTTTAAGGATAACTAAATTAACCTTTGGTTGTTTCTCCTATGCCCTATCAAGTCTTTCTTCTGACTAAATTATTATGTCGTTATCCACCTTAAAACTCCTTATCGCTGGTTTCAAACTTCTCAATTTGTTTGCTATGTGAGGGGAGTACTCATCACCATGTTGCTCATCTGATTTATAGGGAGAATCACATGAACTATAGTCCATTGTCTTGCTTGTCATGTTTTATCCTCTACTTCCTACAAGCATACCATGTCATATAACCAAATATGAACAAAATCAAACGTACCTTAGTGAAGTTTCGGGGAGGCTATCTCGTGTGCACCAATTGGTCCATATTAGCATAACATATGTATATATGTAATGAAATCAAAATACCAAACATACCAACATCAACATCATCAACCTCTACACAATGACACACAACTGCAACAATGACCAACACCATGCATACATATGAAGCACATATACAACTGACATACATGCATGACAAACACATTCCGCCCATCCAGTCCAAGTGTTGAACCTGAGAAATCTAATACCACTGTGTAATACCCTCCTCCCACATTTACCCAAGTTCACTGGTCTACCAGGGTAAACATGTGACGAAGAGTTACTATGATATGACCGTATCTCCTAGACACAATTGAGAAAGTGGGGCTGACAACTAGAAACTTACTAACCTTCCTCAAGATCTGCAAGACCACCGGGAGCTAAACAACCACTCCAGGTGCCCTAAACCTGAGCTATACTACTTTTTCACCAACTTGGACTCCCAATCACATGCACAAGACTACACCAATGGAACTGTAGGTCTCCAGTCACATGAATAAGCTTTCAAGGTAGCGACTGCAGTCCCAATTTCCCAATTTTGAGCCTGCAACCATGACATATGTTGGGGAAATTATATGTGCTATAATTCCAACATTAAATTATTAATCTGGGACTCGTAAGCTTCGACGCACAAGAACAGGTAATGTAGAATCAACACATCTAGCCTAAACTAACATCTAAGAAATTCTAGAATAAGGTAGAAAATCGAGTATGTAATTACCATTTATAGTTTAATTTATCTAATCATGAACAAAAATAAATATAATTAAAGCTTCCTATGAATTTAAGCAAATAACCAACTATCTATTCAAATGATTATTGCACTACAATTCAAATAAAGTTCACACAGGAAATTAAAACAACTACACTGTGAATGGCATTCAATCCCTAAAGCATTAACACACAACCTATACTAAAGAATAACACTTTGTCTCTAATTGATTATGGACATTCTACGTAGAGCACAATGCTACATGAATCTCGTGTTGCTGATAAACATACATGATCATACATAATGAAAACATATTTCAATTTAAATCAAGATATTGAGTTTGAAACACGATAATTGCTTCTCTTTAAGGATTCGTTTTAAATTTAAAATATCCATTTCTAAACATTCCTGACTGTAAAAGTGAAATCACGAAATTGTTTATTTATAGGAGATATCAATGAAAGTGTTCCTCTGCTCGCAAAGATTCATTGATGATATACTTGTTGTTCCTTTCCAAATTTATGAAAACAGAGTAAGGAAGCTTAAGTATGAAATCAAATGCAGAAATTCTGAAATCTATTTAACAAAACAACTTGGAAATGAAATGTAAATCTATTGACTATAGAAAAACACACTTCCTACACAAAACTATTCTCAGGATCACACCATAAATCAGAAGGCAATTACATAATCTGGAATGTAGAAATAAATTGACAGAGCAATTAAATACACTTCAAACCATTTGCAAGGAATAAAATATAAAAAGGAAATAAACACACTTACATAATATATGTTAACCCTGCAAACATGATGGGTTCAGGTGGACTTTCCTGTCCATGTGTTGTAGGTCTAAGCTCAATTCATAAAATGGACACCAAGGCTACAACAATTTCATCACCTTATATTAACTCATCGAAAAAGAGAGTTCAATGTACAATAGTCATGTAGTTGTACTTCCTCTCCTATGTAATTCCTATATGAGTAACTTGTAACTCCCCCTCTAGTACTGAGTGAATGAAATATATACTATGCTTTTATAGTTCGAGATCCTGAACTCAAGGATATGATCTTAGCCATATGCCAACAAAATTACAAAAATACATTTTAGTTGATTTTTCCAGAATTTGGTTATGGCAAATTTGTGTTGGGAAATCTCATGATCCATGCATAGCTTGCTTGAGATCTAGAATATCTGATTGCAACTCCATATATCTTGAAAGAAATGAATAAGTATTTAACCCGAAATGTCCAAAACTGTGGTTGATCCGAAACCGTCAAACCCAGAATTCCCATACTTGATTCTGTACTTAAGATTATGTACTTAAGAATTCTGTTGACCATAACTTATTCGTGGTGATGAATTTTGACAAACAGTTTCTAGGTTACCTAAATGAGGGTACTTTGAACAAACCCCATGTCTTTGAATCCCAAGATTCTTCTTCATTTGATCAAAAACTGAGATTTTAATCTACAACTATTTTATACTTAACTTGTAGAAACTAGTTTAATTGACCTATGAAGAATTTCAACAATGGATCTATGCAGTAAATAAACTTGGCAAAACCATAATGAGTAAATCATACAAAATTCATCTCTAATCATTGAAAAGTCAAGAAAAATAATGATAATCAACCACAAACTGTAAGATATGAATTGGTTGCAAGTTGTGGAATTATGGTGTGAGATGAGTTAAAAATATAGGAATTTAGGTTATGAATAATGATACTGTACAGTGGAAAAAATGGGCATATTTGAGGCCCAATATTCCCCCATGCATGTACATTTTCATGTCCTCATGCAAACAAATCACTTGCTCATTCACAAATTCTTGACATTTTTTTGTAGATGTTGGTTCTTTGTGGGAAAAAATTGCTTGAATATTTGGAGGTGTTGATTCTTGTGGAGCAATATTCTTCAGATTTAACATATCATACTAATTTACTAAGAAATACAAATTGAGGACAAGAAAGGGATGGATGAGGAAAATACGATGGATGAAATGAGGTGGTGATGGAGATGGTAAGTATGTGAATAGATGTTTGCATACTCTGTCATTGCAAGGCCAATGCGGATAAGTGGTTTCCTTTATCATTTCATGGCAGTAATGACTTCATGCTCTGAATAGAATTCTTGTTATCATGGGAGGAGAAGACACTATAAATACTACTTTTATCAATATATCATAAGGATTTGCTTTTATCATGGTCTTGTAATCAGAGTATGTATTTTTATTATCAATGGTGAATGGAAGGAAAACAAAAGGATAATGATTTATGAAAGATAAATGGAGAAGTGGTTAATCATTAAGTTTCCTAAACCTTCTAATGAATTAGAGAATCTTAAGCCAAATTTACCTCAATTTTTACCTTTATTGTTGATGTGCTTTGTACTGCAAGATGAAGTGGAGGATGGAATGGATGGAGCTGATTTGACTACTGATCTAATTTGTTGAAGAAGGTTGAAGGATGAACTAAAGGGATTAAGGATGAACTAAAGGACCCTTCTCCCCCATGCCCGAGGATTTGGATGTCGCCAAACGATTGAGGAAAGATGACTGCTACTGCAAATGAATGGCTAGGCTGTTATATGGAAACCTTTACTGAAATAAATATACTGCTGCAAATGAAAATGGAAATGTTGATACAAAGATCCAAATTGCTATAAATTTGTGTTGAGATCACAAAACCATATAGTCTTCAAACTCTACACACCCAAGTGAAATCTTGCATATGTGAATAAATGTTTTTGATGTCGAACATAAGCAAGTATCATTGGATTACCGCCCATTGAGGAGGTTTTTGACCAATGTGAGATATCCCACCTTTGATGTCAATGGGAATCAAGGCACTAGGTACATTCTACTAGCAATGAATGATTTGTCGAAGTTGAATGGACTGCAGAATTCATCCACCAAGAAACATTGATGTATTTCCTTAGTATATGACAAGGACACCTGCCATTAAGGCATGAAGGCTCCCAGGTACCTTATCTAACCCTAAACTTGATCCCAGATGATGTGATTATGTCGATGGGACAAGGCTTATTGTCAGGTGGGTCTTAAGGGATCCCACATCAACTAACTTGAGTATAAACATAATGTCTTGAAAGATACATGATTTGAAGAACTCAAACAAATTTACAAACTTTATTGGGAACCTTGCCTACTAGTTTCTTGGTTTTCAAGCAAATTCCCTGTCCAATTGCAGCAGACAAGCTACTTTTCACAAAAGGACTTCTTTTTTTCTTTACTATTTTCATTTATTTATTTATTACAATACTAACTTTCCTACTCTACTAGAAAAGAGACATCCTCCTGTGAAAGATAGCTTCCAATGAAGCCATGTGCAAATCAGGTACAAAGATATATTCATGCCCAGATTTAACATATAAAATTTAGAATGTACATGAGCATGAAAAATCAGCAGTTTTGAAAGATGCAATACAAAGAGTATTTGAAGATGAGGGTGGTACTTTGAAGGGATTATGGTCTGGAACCAATGCTTGATGTAACCTTGGTGATATTGGTCCATTTCTTCATTTGGACTACTTTTAAAGTCCTCCTTTTCCATGTCAGGAAAACTTGGATAATTGGTCTCTGGAATGCATACAAGGATTGTTGATGGGCATGGTGAAAGTTCCTCAATCTCAGTTCAGTAGGATGCTCCTCATCGGACTTGGTACATGAGTTCTCAATATCCTTGGTAGATAGGAAAGAGGAATCAAGGGAGACTTCCAAATCATTTTTTGGCTATGGAGAGATAGATAATTTCCTTAATGTGGTTATGATGAACTCTTCCTGAGAGGCAGATATCCCAGTTATTGCTAAGATTTGAGAAAGTACTTTGAGGGACATTCTTCAAGCTCTCAACCATTCTTGAATTTCTCCTGCTAGTTGATGATCCTTGTCTCGCAACATGAATCAATACACAGAGGTTCTTACAACACCCCAAAAATGTTTTATCTTTAAAGAGCTTGAAATTTTAATCTAAATGAGTAAAAACTACTAATTGCAATAAAACTCACCAAACATGAACTCCTCACTTACTTGGAAAACCAAACTTTGGAATGACCCCACCATAATGGACACGTGGCTCTTCACTCACGTCTTACAATATTCTCTTCCCTCTAGTTGCCCTGCAACTAAGATCACATCGAAAACTTGTGAAAGAAACTATGCTCTAATCCCTTTAGCACCTCCGTGACAACGATGCCAAAAAAGTCAGGGAAATTATATGTGTTATAACTCCAACATTAAACTATCAATTCGGGACTCGTAAGCTTTGAGGAACATGCACAGGTAATGCAAGATCTCAACATCTAGCCTAAAATAACATCTAAGAAATTTTGGAATAAGGTACAAAATCGTGTACAAAATTATTGTTTCTAGTTTAATTTATCTAACGATGAACAAAGATAAATATAATTAACGATTCCTATGCATTTAAGCAAATAACCAGGTATCTATTCAAAGGATTACTGCACTACAATTCAAATAAAGCTCACACAGGAAATTAAAACAAATACACTATAAATGGCATTCAATCCCTAAAGCATTAACACACAACCTGTACTAAAGAATAACACTTTATCTCTAATTGATTATGGACATTCCACACAGAGCACAATAATATAGGAATCTCGTGTTGCTGATAAATATACATGATCATAAATAATGAAAACATATTTCAATTTAAATCAAGAGATTAAGTTTGAAACACGATAATTGCTTCTCTTTAAGGATTCGTTTTAAATTGAAAAGCTCCCTTTCTAAACATTCATGACTGTAAAAGTGAAATCACGAAATTTTTCATGTACAGGAGATATTAACGACAATGTTCCTTTACTCGCAAAGACTCAACGATGATATACTTGTTGTTCCTTTCCAGATTTATGAAAACAAAGTAAGGAAGCTTAAGTACGAAATCAAATGCAGAAATTCTGAAATCTATTTAACAAAATGATTTGGAAATGAAATGTAAATCTATTTACTAAAGAAAAACACACTTCCTACACAAAAATATTTCCAGGATCACACCATAAATCAGAAGGAAATTACATAATCTAGAATGAAAAAATAACTTGACAAAGCAATTAAATCTACTTCAAACCATTTGCAAGGAATAAAATATAAAAAGGAAATAAACACACTTACATAATCTATGTTAACCCTACAAACACGATGGATTCAAGCGGATTTTCCTATCCATGTGCTGTAGGTCTAATATCAATTAATGAAATGGACACCAAGGCTACAACAATTTCATCACCTTTTATTAATTCATCCAAAAACAGAGTTCAATGTACAACAACCCTGTAGTTGTACTTCCTCTCTTGCATAACTCCTATATCAGTAACCTGTAACTCCCCCTCTAGTACTGAGTGACTAAAATATCTACTATTCTTTTACAGTTTGAGATCCTAAACTCAATGATATGATCTTAGCCATATGCCATAAAAATTACAAAAATACACTTCAATTTATTTTTCTGGAATTTGGTTTTGGTAAATTTGTCTTGGGAAATCTCATGATCCATGCATAGCTTGATTGAGATATAGAATATCTGATTGCAAATCCATATAGCTTGGAATAAATGAATAAGTATTTAACCCGAAATATCCAAAACCGTGGCTGATTTGAAACTGTCAAACCAAGAATTCCTGTACTTAAGAATTGCGCTGACCATAACTTCTTCATGGTGATGAATTTTGACAAATGGTTTCTGGGTTACCTGAATGAGGGTACTTTGAAAAACCCCATGTCTCGGAATCCCGATATTCTTCTTCATTTGATCACAAAATTAGATTTTAATCTACAACCATTCTATACTTAACCTATAACAACAAGTTTAATTGACTTATGAAAAATTTCAGCAATGGATCCCTACAATAAATAAACTTGGCAAAACCATCATTAGCAAATCATAGAATATTCATCTCTAATCAATGAAAAGTCAAGAAAACTAATGATAATCAACCACAAATTTTAAGATATGGATTGGCAGCGAGTTGTGGAATTATGGTGTGAGACGAGTTAAAAATATAGGAATTTAGGTTACGAATAGTGGTATTGTACGACGAAAAAGATGGGCATATTTCATGCCCAACAACATCAGTGCCACATTTTTAGGGCTAGACTCCATATCACTACCCAGAACTTGATGAGAATTTCCAAAACAATGAATGACATAAGGACAAAGACTCTAACACAAAACTTGATCAAGGACTTGGCCTAACCAAGCCTGACCATGACAAACATTTCTTCAAACATATGGCACACATGTAATCTACAAGTTATGAATGTGTATCTAAACATAGGCGTTTGAATATTATCTGAGAGTCACCAAGAAAGTCTAATACCCTCTCATAATAGCTGCTACAACATTTGTTAGCTCATACATTCATAGTCTAATCAATAGATAAACAACTCACAACAAGATCCATATAAGATACACATCATATGAACAACATATAATTAGAAATTAACTACCATGTAAACCATGGAATATTAGCCATAATATTACCAACATATTTCCAACATATATACATGAATCACAATAAAATAATAGCTCTTATTAATATATGAAATTTCCAACTAAATCAGGGACTTGTACGTACCACTCGACCATAGATTTGGCTGAACCAAATCTCTCTTTTAGCCAATCACCCCCGTGCCATATTCCAAGCATGAATGTGGGATCTCATGGAATAAACCAACCAAAACCAAATCAGGGCTCCAAGAGGCCAATCCATCTCAACCCTTAACTAGTGATTCCAGCTCACGGTCGAACATCACTAACCATCATCAGATGGTCTCTACCAAAGTTGTTTAGGGCTCCAAAGCATTTGTTCCTATCCACCTCCAAGAATAGTAACTCAACCCACAACTACCGCAGGGCTCAAAATCATTTTTCCAACCAAGGCTCCAGGACTAGTAACTCAACCCACCAAGGGCTCCAAAGCATTTTTCCAGCCAAGGCTCCAAGGCTAATACCTCAACCCTAGCTGTTACATGGGTTCTAGAGCATTTTTCCAACCAAGGCTATAGGAACTGGTAACTAAACCCACAACCATAAGGAGCATGAGAACCCATCAAAAAACAAATGGGAAAACCACAACACCATGGCTATCCAGGAAATGGAAAGGCTAGGCAAAACTGTTGTCAAACAAGGTAATCCTCCATGCCAATGACAAATCTTAACCAAATAATCACATGAATATACCATGATTTCCAAAATTAGCAAGGAAATCATACATGAAACTCTGGACCTTCAAAAAAAATTTGTTCTATTTGTTGATCTTGTTGTTCCCTTGAGATTTCTCGCTTTCCTTTGCCTTCTTTCCCAAATTCAATGAAAACTAGAGTGCTCCAACAATGCTCCAATATTTCTCTAAGTGTACAGGAGTATGAGAGAGAAAGAGAATAGAGAGGGAGCTCCAAGCTAAAACTGATAAAAGGTTATCACACTAACTAAAAGCTGTGAACTGGTCCTCAGAAACCTTTTTATCATTGAGGCCTTTATTTTCTTAATTTTTCCTTAATTTTCCTTCAATTTTCCTTGCATGAAATTATGTAACCTTTCAACTTCCTTTTCTCTTATTTTCCATTTTTTCCATAAATAAGATGCCAAATAAAGCCACTTTTTCTTTTCCAATTTCCTTACGCATTAATTAATCACCAATGATCCCCATCGCTATGGTTTTCCCAACATTCAAATTGGAATACATGTCCCATGACCTTGGTCTTATTTTTATATAGGAATACAACCAGTGTTGTTACAAAACCCTCCCCCTTGGGTGAACACCGCCCTCAATTTTCATTGATACTTATAAACCAACAAGACATATGCTACCCATGGAGCTTTATAAGACAACTTGATGCAATATTAACATACATATGCATATACATAGGCATAACCAAAACACAACATCAATACATATAAAAAAATAAATCCTCTCAACCAGTGAATATATAAGGATACATAACCCGCATATGATCAACCACCTCCCATGTAGCTTCATCGAGCCCAAAGTGCTTCCACTGCCCTTTAACTTGCTCTATTTCTCGATTCTGGAGCCTGAGCATATTTTGCTGCAAAAGGCACTAAGGTTCTGGTTGGAATTCTCCTTCTAGATCCACCCTACAATACAGACTAGTCAATCACATGATCAACATATTTCACATACTTAAGCAATGACACATGGAAAACATCATTGAATTTCACTATCGGAGGTAGTGCAAGTCAGTAAGCCACCAGTCCAAGCCTCTAAAAAAAACTTGAAAGGCCCACAATAATGAGGTTCCATCTTGGCACATGACCCAATACTCTATCCAACATTCCCAACTGTCTGTGCATCCTGAGCATTGTAAACAATGCTCTACCACGCTAATATTGTGGAAAATCTCTCCTGTGATGTTCCTGGCCACAAGTCCAACACTTAAAGGTTTTCTACCATCATCCTTGTTCTTCTCCTCAGAATTAAATTCCCGTCCTCTTTCAGCTACATCAAACTTCTTGTGGAGTGCTATATTCTCCTTATCGTCTATATCCTGTGGTTTTCCTCTCTTATTAATCCACTTTCCCTCATTCGTATCATTACCTTTCCAATCCTACTTAATCTCATACTTGCACTTCGATTGCTCATAAAAGTGATTCAACTTTATGATGGATTCCTCCAATGATATAGTCTCATCAAACTCAATCTTGTCTTTGAATGATACCGACAACCCACTGATGAATCTCCACACCTTAGCCTTCTCCTCCTTAAGGCAAGGCACATACTTCAACAACTTTGAAAACCTGCTAGTATACTTGTCGTCGGTCATAGATCCCATCTTCAACTCATAGAAATCGTTTTCCCTATCATCATAGTATCTCTCAGATAGATACTTCTTCCTAAAAACTCTCTCTAACTCACTCCAAGTAAACTCCTCTTCCTGAATACCTCTAGCATTATTTACATCTTCCCACTAAATTTTTGCTTTTCCTTTAAGATTGAACATAACTATCCTCACTTTCATATTCTCTTAGTAGTCATGTAACCTAAAGAAATTATTCATCCCAAGAAACCAAGATTTTTCATCTTGTGACTTCTTCATTTCTCCATCAAATGTAAGAGGCTTTGCTTTCTTGAATTCCTGTGGCAAGTATTGCTTCTCACTCCTCCTATACCGATGGTGATGTTGTCTCTCTGAACCGGAACTAGAATGAAATCCATGACCATTATCCCTCATGTCAGGTGTATCCAAGAACCTACAATATCTAACTATATCATCCTTGTAAAACCTGTATCCTTAGTGAGACCTACTGCCATATGCCCCATTAGTCTTTTCCTCATGTCCATGACTGATCCTAAGCAGTCCCTATCTCTACAAGTCTAAAAAACTCTGAATGATAATTGAATTAACCTCTGCTTATTTATCTTGTGCCTTAGCAAGTATTTTATGTGACTTAATTATTTTGTCATTATCCGCCTTACAACTCCTTATCTATGCTTTCAAACGCTTGAATGTGTCTTCTATGTGAAGGGAGTACTCATCACCATGCTGCTCATATGATTTGTAGGGAGAATGATGTGAACTATAGTCCACCATCTTGCTTGTCATATTTGATCCTCTACTTCTTGCAAGCATACCATCTCAGATAACCAAATATAAACAAAATCAAATGTACCTCAGTGAAGTTCAGGGGAGGCTATCATATATACACCAATTAGTCCAAATTAGCATAACATATGTATATATAAATGAAATCAGCATACCAAACATACCAACATCAACATCATCGAATTCCACACGATGACACAGAATTACAACAATGACAAAAACCATGCTTACATTTTAAGCACATATACAACTGACATACATGCATGACAAACACATTCCACCCATCCAGTCCAAGTGTTGAACTTGGGAGCTCTGATAGAAATTTGTAACACCCTCCTCCCACATTTACCCAAGTGCACTAGTCTACCAGAGTAAACATGTGACGAAGAGCTACTATGATAAGACCTGACTTCCTAGACACAATTAAGAAACTGAGGCCAATAACTAGAAACTTACTAACCTTCCTAAAGAGCTACAAGACCCCCAATATATAAACAACCACTCCATGTGCCCTAACCCTGAGCTAGACTACTTTGTCACTAACCTGAAATCCCAATCGCATGCACAAGCCTTCATCCATACAACTGTAGGCCTCCAGTTGCATGCATAAGCCTACAAGGTAGCGACTACAGTGCCAATTTCCCAGTTTTGAGCCTACAATTGTGACATCAATGCCAACATTTCAGGGCTAGACTCCAGATCACTACCCAAAACTTGATGAGACTTTCCAAAACAATGAATGACATAAGAAAAAAACCTCTAACACAAAAACTTGATCAAGGACTTGACCTAACCAACCCTAACCATGACATGAATTTTGTCAAACATATGGCAGACATGTAATCTACAAGTCATGAATGCAAATTTGAACATAGGGGTTTGAAACTTATCTGAGATTCACCAAGAAGGTATAATACCCTCTCATAATATGTGCAATATCATTTTTTAGCTCATACATTCATTGACGAGTCAATAGATAAACAAATCATGACAAAAGCCATAGAATATACACATCATATTAATAACATGGAATAAGAAATTAACTAGCATGTAAACCATGGCAACTCATCCATAATATCACCAACATATTTCCAACATATATACATGAATCACAATAGAATAATATCTCTGATTAACATATTAAATTTCCAACCAAGTCAGGGACTTCCACGTACCACCCGACCATGGATTGGGTTGAACTAAATCTATCTTTCATCCAATCACCTCCATGCCATATTCCAAGCGTGAATGTGGTATCTCATGGAATAAACCAGCCAAAACCAAATAAGAGCTTCCAGAGGCCAAACCACCTCAAACCTCAACCAGTGATGTCCAACCGTGAACTAGTGATTCCACATCACGGTTAGACATCACTAACTATGACCATATCAGTATCTACCCAAGCTGTCTAGGGATCTAGAGCGTTTGTTCCAACCCGACTATAGGAATAGTAACTCAACCCACAGTTTTTGTAGGGCTCCATAACATTTTTCCAACCAAGGCTATACGACTAGTAACTTAATCCAAGTTGTTCCAGGGATTCCAGAGCATTTTTACAACCGAGGCTCCAAGAACTAGTAACTCAACCCACAACCATAAGGAGCATGAGCACCAATCATAAAAAAAATGGGAAAACCCACAACACCATGACTACCCACACTAGTAGAAAAATAGAAATTAGTGACTAGGTGACTAGAAAAGTTAGTCACTACAACTTTTCCAAGTCAAATACTACCAAAAATAAGAAAGCTTAAGTGACCCAACTAAAAATGACTACATAAAAGACTAATTTAGTCCTTATTTAAAAATATACGTCTAGTTAATAATTAATACAACTAAGAATGACTAACGTTACTGACTAATTTAATTTAGGAACAAAAATACAACTACTTAACAAGTACTACAATAATACAATTTAGTTTTAGTAATTTTAATTGTGCCACTTCAACAATTTAAACTCACAGGTGATAGGGATTTAAAGGTTGTTATAGACTAGCTAAAATATTATACTTCCTTGAACACTATTTTTTGATAGCTTAACTTTTTAGTTGAGCTTCAATGTTTTGCGGACTAATATTGACTTTAAAAGGTCATATGTTTGAATATTAAAAAACAAAGAAAAATGATACAAAACCAAAATAGAAGTTGCCCATCACTTTAATAAAATAATTAACCTCAACATATATGAGCATAGTGAATATATATCTATATATATATATATATATATATACATGATACTTCTCAATGACTTCACCATGACCACATTTTCCCTTAATTTAGTTTTTAATAATTGAATATATAAGTATACACAGAATGACAAGGGATGTGTATTAATGTGGAATAAAGAATTGAACATAGGGAAGTGGTCTTTTTTCGCTATTAGCATTCATTCGTCCGGAAGAAAATAATAAAATAAAATTCAATTAATCAAATAATTCCATCTAGTAATATGAAATTAACAATTGACAAGGTGTAAGGGATAAAAATATTCCACCAAACATGGTAGTATCTTAAGGTCCACTCGTCATGTTACACTCCCACTTGTGATATTTTCCCCCTCTTGTAATTTCCTAAGAATTTATTTCCATTCCTATACATCGACATCTATTAGTCTTTTGTTCCTTGATTTCTTTAGCTTTGGGATATTTTCGACTATTTGCTTAAATTTTCCTAGCAACATAGAAAGTAAAGAGAATTATAAAAATCAATAAAAATACATAAAGATATGGAAAAAATTAAAAGGACTACAAAAATGAATAAATAAAACAAAGACTATTTAAAAGTAATCTAATGTGTGATATATTCCTTCTTAAATCCTATGCCACTCTCTTCAAGACAAAGGATTACAAAAAAATTGAATAAAAAAAAGACTACTTAGAAGTTATCTAATGTGTTATATTTTCCTTCTTATAACCCTATCTTTTTTTCATTACCCATTTTTCATTTGTAATCAAATTAAGACGTAACAAAGCCATTTTTGTTTCCCTCCTTATTTTTTTAGCAATCACAACTTTGCTTCTTTCCTTTTATATTTCCCTCTGAGCATTTAGTATTTTGGTGGGAGCTTCAACATCAGAGTTTCAAAGTTTATTTCAACTATTACTATTTCATCAGAGAAAAAGTAGCCATCCAAGTTAAAGTTTGTTTAAATTGCTATTGTTGCATAAGAGAACCAGTAGTCATCGAGAATTTGTCCTTCCCGACACTAAGGTGAAATTTATCATCCCAAATGCTGACTGAATTTACTAGATTTTGATTCTAGGGTCTTTATTTTGAATGTTGTGGCAATCTTCATTTAGGGTCACTTCCTGTTGTTCTAATAAATTATATGTGAGGTTAACTAGTGATTTTATGTAATGTTTAGGTGAATTTTAGAGATGTTTGGAATCACTTTGTTATTAAATGATGTATTTTTAAATACCAAAATTTTATTATATCTAGGATTGGCTTTCATCTGCATAGAAAAATTAAATCCTATGATAGATTCAATCTGTTGTTGGTAATGGCTTTCAGTGGGGATACTATATGATTGGATTTTTGAAATAAGTTTGTAACCATGGGCATGTTTTTTCATTTTGGTGAAGGAGGGTTGTGAATTGGAGAAAAATGGAAAATGGGAGTTTTGAAGAGTGGAATGGGACCAATTATGGAATGGACAAAACCTCAAGTCACTCAATCTCCTTAGTCTTAGATAGTGAATGATCGAAGGGAGTGGGGAGATGTTGTAGGAAACAATGAGCACTTAAAGAGGCCATTCCCTTCAAATTTTGATGGAGAAATGTGTGATCCTGTATGCTCTTCTATTGGAGAACAATCATTTGGAGGGTCTTCTTCCTAGTTTTAATCAGTTTGGCATGAATGAATTAAATTTTTATAATAACCAACTCTATGTAAGAATATGAGCTACTAGAGTTTTGGCTATGTTCAGTGCTTCCTTGTTTGCAAGAAATCCTAGGCTCTATGGGAGCCCATTGCCCAGGCCCTGTGTGATTAACACAATAGTGACGCCTTCTCCAAGGCCTATTATTACAATCTTTCCAATGGAGCAATATTTTAGGCCATTTATTAAGAGCATGAAAGGATAAATCAAGGAAATATGGTAGGAATTGTTGCGGAATTCATTTTTGGGGTGATTTCAATGGTGTTCCTTATTAGCTTTTATGGCAAGAGGCACAGACACCAGAAGCCTGGGGACGAGACTGAAAATGTTGCAGATGAGAAGCTTTCAATTGAGGAGACTAGTTCTAATATTTATTATGTTTATACATATGCTAAGATCCTTCACTATGAGAAGCAAAAGAGTTGGGTTCTTATTTTCTTGGTCTTCAAGTCTTGCAATCCAAGGAAGGTATTTCCCTTTCCTAGTCCAAGTATGCCTATGATCTTCTATGCCACTTTCACATGGAAGATTGTAAGCCCGCCCCTTCTCTCTTCAGTCACTTGTGCTTCCCCTAAAGCTGATGCTACCTTATACCATCAACTTATAGGAAACAATTTGTATCTGACCCATACCCGTCCTGACCTTTCCTTTGTTGTTGGCCTTATTACTCAGTTTATGCAAAACCCACATGAAATTCATTGGAAAGAAGCTAAAAGAATACTTTATTATGTACGAGGTACAATTCAGTTTGGGATTCATTACAGTGCAGAAGCATCTCCTCTATTGGTTGGTTTCACTGATTCCGATTGGGTTGGTGATCCTGATGATTGGAAGTCTACTGTAGGTTATGTGTTCACTATTGGTTCTGGACCTATTACATGGGATTTTAAGAAACAAAGTGCCATTTCTCTTTCTTCAGTAGAAGCAGAGTATCGTGGCGCCGTATAAGCTAGTAAGGAAGCCTTGTGGCTTTGTCAGATCCTGTCAGAGTTTGGCTTTCAACAGCAGCATCCGACTACACTTTGGTGTGATAATCAAAGTGCCATTCAACTATGAAAAGATCCAGTCCAACATTAGCATGGAAGACACATTGAACTGCACATGCACTTCATCAAAAAGCTCATTCATGACCATGTTCTTGAAGTGCAATATTGTTCAACCAATGATCAAGTTGCAGACATATTTACAAAGGCTTTCACAGAGGCGAAGTTTACTAGACTTTGATTTATGGTTGGAGTTCAGGAAGTTGTCACTAAGGGGGGATAGGCTCTAATGCCTCCTTCCTTCTCTTATTGTGTCATATTTTTTCATCCTTCAATCCTATCCCAAGTTGTTCTTAAGGGGGGATGTTAGGATATTTCAGCACATAGGAAATAGTTAAATATAACTTGGTCTAGTGTAGAGTTAGGTAAAATGTGTTTATTTACTATGTACTTTTGTAACTTACAATCTGGCAGTCACAATATGTTCTAGACATTAAGTGATCTGATGGTTCATTCTCTCCTCGGTATTATCGACACTTGATCCATGGCTTAACACTCGATTAGTCCATGATCTCCATTTAAAGAGCATGGAGGGTCATTTGTAGGGTGACAGTTCATGAGAGAAGCTTATGTAAATTTCTTTCTTTTACATTAATAAATTTCCTGAAGTGGTCGCATTGGCTCAGGCCCTAGATTGTTTCCCTCTTTGAGGGTTTTAACCACGTCAAGAATACTAGTGTATTGATCTGTGATTTGTTTGTGAGCAGTGTACTTTGGTGTTCTATCTGAGGAACTTACCTTGTAAATTCCTACAACCATTTGACACTACACCATGTCCCTATCTTTGACCTATTCCCCATGAAATGTTGGTCTAACAAAGAGGGAAAATTCCATAGACATCTCCATTTTTCTATTTTTCATGATAAGTCCATTCCTCATAGCTTGAAGGCCTCCATCACTCACTAAGTGCTCTATTTCCTATCTAGGGTTGGATATGGTGGTGATGATAAATCATTGGTTGATTGGTTAGGAGGGTACGCTTCACATGTTTCCCTTCTCTTATGTTGTTAATCATCACTTGGCACTTGGTGAGACCTAGGTGGGGTGATATTTGAGTTTGTTTTTTGATGTTCTCGAGAACTTATTGATATATTTCCTATGGTCATCACATGTTAGCAAGGATCATATCACATTTGAGAAAAGTGTTTGGCACATTCCCATTTTTTCTCTTAATTTATTATTGGGGATGTATTGGCACATGTGGAAATAGGATATTATTATTTTTGTGAAGGAAATCCCCTTTTATACCATGGAGGGTACATACTTTACAACTTGTACTATGTATTGCACATTATATGGTATAGTCCTACCCTTGATTTGAGTTTCCCATACATATATTTGGCCCCACTCTTTATCCATGACACATTTGTTTACATAGAAAAAAATCATATTCATTGGGGTTGTACATAAATATTTCATGGAGTCGTGGGTAAACATGCCTAACCCATGAGTTATGAAGGATACATTATTTATCACGTGTACTATCCACCTTTTAATATTATGGAGCTGCCATTGTGATGTCATGGATACAAATGTTCTAATATTGTCATAGTGGTGGATGCATATAGTATGCAATGGAGTTGCTTTTATTTCTTGGCACATGGATCCATCATGTGATATTTGTTCATGTGAATGGAGCTATGTTTTTGAGTTGTGGGTTGACATTTGCATTACTTAGCCCATGACCTTTAAGGAGGACATGTGAAACTTTAATTTAATGGTGATAGTCATTTATTACGTTGACTTGTTGATCCTGGATAATGATTGATTTATATGTTGCGTGTATTGGGGGTATCACATGAATCTACCTTGAATTGGATCCATTGTTTGGTTGGATTTTTGGGTCCTTCTTCACACTCAAGTGGGTAACTATATTATTTTAACATTGTTGGTTTGTCTAATGGATTTGGTTACATAAGAAAAATTTTGAATTTGTTTTCCTTGGATATTTTATTAATTCTTCTAGGAGAAGTAAGTGGATCTCAACAACTTATTTCTATTTCTAGTAAGGAAGTTGTCGAGGGGGTTATTTTATTGTATTCCTTGGAGAACTAATGGATCTAGGAAAATGGTTACTTCTTTATGTTGAGATGTTCCTGAAGGTTAAATATTAAGTTCCTAAGGTGTTCTTTTCTATGGTGACATTTTATTTTCTTTGTTTATATAGATCATCTGGTCACATAGTGGTCACTATTGCCCAAATAAGAAAAATTGTTCGAGTTTCTTTATTTTTCGAGAAAAAATGACATTGACATTGCTGATGTTGAGGCATATGTCGTATCAATCCTTTATAGTCTACTTTATTTTATATTTCAGTGTTCATCTTCTTTCATGCCTTATACTTTGAATTGTATCTTCTTTAATTTTCAGAAGAGGAACTCAATATTAATGGTAAAATGCAGGAATTGAAGAAATAGGAGAACAATAACACTAGAGCGACGAATCTAGAAAGAGAGAGAAGAGAATTGGTCTAGTGATACCCTTAAATCCAATATATTGCATGAGATCTAGAATGCTAGTTAAGTCTTTAGAGTTGGTGAATTCACATACAATGCCTTGGCAACACAATGTTAATGTTTTGAAGTGATGAAACAATATTTCATGTGTAAATTGTAGTCCAACCAATATTAATTTGGAAATTCATATTGTAATACTTGGCACTTCATATAATATAATTTATGTGGTTGAAATTATTTATAATTTTACTTGATATTATTTAGCATTGTCATTAATACATGTAACTTTTCATTTTCATATTAGATGAACATGCACATTGTATGGCATTGTTTTAATTTAGTCGCAAAATCATACTAATTAATTTATGCTGATTAATAATGAACACAAAATTAATCTTAAAATACAAAATAGTAGTTGATATTGATTAAAGATGAGAACAAATAAAATGAATATACAACAACATAATTAGTCATTTATAACTATTATTAATGAAAGTAAATGAAATGAATATAAAATACTAAACAGTTGTTTATATAATGAGTATGAAACTACCAAAAAAAGATAAATGACTACTGTAAATGATAAATTTTTGATTACAAATGACAAATAAATTTTGCATATATACGACTATTAGTAGTTAATTTATAGTATATTATAACATGACCATAATTTATTCATGTTTCTTTGGTCATTAATTGCTTTCAAACGATGATTAAAATTTACATATATATGACTATTAGTAGATAATTTACAGTATCTTATAATGCGACCAACATTTTGGTCATATTTCTTTGGTCATTAATTGGTTTTATCAGGTGATCATATAATAGTATATTTTGTTTTGTGTCTAATCATTAATTCTAGAAATTAATGACTAAACCAATGTCTAAATTAATGACCAAATTTATGACTAAATATAGTACTAGATGATAAATTTGAAACAATCAATTAATAACTAAGCTGAATACGACTAAAAGTTGGTCGCGTTATAAGATACTGTAAATTAGTCAGTATTGGTCACCGTCTGAAAAATGGTCCTTTATATCCAAATTTTAGTCATTCTTTTAGTAACTAATTAGCCACTTTGTACTAGTGCTAGAAACTAGAAAGGCTAGGAAAAGTTGTGGTCAATCCAGGAAATCCTCCATGCTAATGACAGATCATAACCAAATAATCACATGAAAACACCATGCATGCTAAAACTAGCAAGGAAATGATACATGCAACTTAGTACCTGCGAAACAATCATGTTGTTCCCTTGCTCTTTCTCACTTTCATTTTCATTTTTTTCCAAATCCAATGAAAACTAGAGAGCTCCAACAATTCTCCAAGATTTATTTGTGTGCAAGAGTATGAGAGGGAGAGAATAGAAATAGAGCTCCAAGCTAAAACTGAAAAAAGGTTACCACACTAACCAAAAGCTATGAACTAATCCTCAAAAGACTTTTTATCATTGAGGCCTATATTTTCTTCATTTTTCCTTAATTTTCCTTCCGTTATCCCCCACAATGTCCCAAGTTTATGAGGAAATCGACGGAGGTAACCACAGACCAAGCTTTCAGTTTGGTAGCTAGCCCTACCAAACCAAAGAGGGCTCTCTCTGTGGAATCACAACCAAGAGATGACTGGATGATAAAGGTTTTTAGGCTAGATAGTTAAGCTCAGGTAGGTTTTGAAATTCTTAGGGTTTGGTTGCTAGATAAGGGAGAAAAACCAGGTAGTAGGTCAAATGGAGTTAGGTTTAGGCTTTGAGAATTAGATTTGCAGAGATGTAATGGGGAAAGGTAGGCACACACTTTAGCACTTTAGGGTTTGTCGATGTGTATATGGGAGATAGGTAGAGTTTCTAAACGAGCATGGATCTCATGAATTCGTTTATATTAGAATAAAACTGAACAATAATGTGAAAGCTTCTCCAAAACAGAGAATTACATGAATGAATTCTATTTATTATCTTGGGAAAAAAGCACATGAAACATGGAAATGGAAATGAAAGATACAATACATTCACACATATGATCACAGAAGGAAAAACACTGCTAAAAAACATATCACAGGAACCCCACTACAATAGTTGCAATCTCTGTCTTTTGATTTCCAAAATGTCAAATACAGGCTACAATGGCTCTCTTCTCAAATGTCCGACCCCTGGAAAATGATTCCGTTCCATCTTATATAGGAAAATACAACATATGACATCTCATCGGGTCAAAAATTCTATTCAAGGCTCATCATAACTGGCTTTGATGAGTCTTCATTGAAAACTAGGATAGTTGAGACAATTTCCTCAATTTAGGCTAAAGTTTAGGAGAACAAATCTCCTGATTAATTACAATTTTCCTCATAAACTGAGTCAAAAAACACCTAAGAAACTTAAAGTAACATTAATAGATCATAAATTCTCAAACTTGCCATCATTTAATACATAATAGGTTACCATACCAGATGGGTACCACTAGAACTAGATGGGTCGCACCAGAACCAGATGGGTCGCGCCAGTCAGCAAAAAGGTCGCACCAGCATGCACCAAAACAGGAAAATTTGCAGAAGGGTTGCTCCTGTTTGATGTCATTTTTATGTATCTTTCCCAAGTCAAAATGAAAATCTAAAAGAATGGTAAACTAGATTTTTCTGTCTAATTTCTAGATCATCTTGAAATTTGGAAAATTACCCATGGGAAGGCATCCAAAAACTCATTCTTCCAACCTGAATTAGAAGGGTTACGCTAGTCCAGTTTAGTGGCAGAGAGGTGAAAAAGGTGAGGTTTTTTGAGTTTCTGATAAAAATGATAATCCTTCATGCAAAACTAGGATTATATTTGGCATGTTATCATCATAATTCATCCATATATGTAGAAAAAACCTCATTTGGATGTCCAGGGAAAAAGGGACGCGCCTCAGTGCAGTGCTTCTATGTGTCTTTTCTTGCAAAATTTCAAAAAATTCCAAATTTCTCCAAAACTTTCAAAATTTTTTCCTTGGCTGTTATGGAAGATAAGATAAATATTCTTGGATGTTTTAGCCATCAATTTCACTCTCTTACTCGTTTTTCTTGATTCCCTTTGCTTTTCCTGGACCTCTTTCATTTTTGCTTTCAGTCTTTTTATTTTGATTTGTGCAACTGGATTCCTTGTTTGATAGTGATGGGCCATATGCCTCAGTATTTGATTGTCCCTGTTAGCTCTATCAAGAAGCTTCTCTATATGAGAATTTACCTTGTTGTGCCAACATTCCCTGTCCTCATTTATCTCCATAGGTATTCTGTCTTCAAGACTCAAATCCTCATTCAGCAGGTTTTGGTCTTTTTCCTTCTGCAATTTTCCTTTGAGACCCTTTTTCCTAGGTATCTTCCTCCCAACCTCCCTCTCTTGTCCATCTTGTTCCAACATTTCTTTACCCTTGGACTTTTACATACTAGTTTTAAACAAATCCTTTTCTAGAAGTAGTTGCTTTGCCTTCAGCTGCTCATTTTCTTGCTCAAGGAAGGAAATGACAAATTTGACTCTTGCCACATTGTCCAAAAGCTCCCTGACCTGAGAATCCTTCTCTCTGAAAACTAATTTCATGTTTTTTTGATCATCTTGGGACTCCAATTCCACTATTTGTATGTCATGATGGGTAGCCTCCTCACCCTGCAAATGTAATTCCTGTTGTGCTAAAGTAGAAGGCTTGGCCCCTTCCACAATTTGTGGAGTAAACACAAGCTTGTTCCCTCTTTGATATGTCTTGGTTATCTTAGGTCTAGGTTCCTCTGAAACCTTTGCCTGCTTGTTTGCTGAACCATGATTCATAGACCTTGTGAACCTAGGCCCTAATGATGTTCTTTTGTTAGGAGAAACAATGGGCCTAATGACAAGAGTAGTCTTTAATTTATCCAAAAAGGTTTCCCAAGTGATTTGCTTGAGTGGAGCTGATGCATAACCACAATCTTGATCAAGATATAGTGAAACAATTTTGTGATATGTGTTGGAAATATTGATAGGGGGGGTGAGTCAATATTCATTTTCAATTGTTATTTTTGTCAATTAAATCATTTATAATTAGAACACAAAATGAACAACAGGAATAAATGATTTTATTAATATAATCTTTACAATAAATCAAGTACAATGTATATAGGGCTCCAACCAGTTTCCAAGAACCAACTTGGACTTTTTGTGAGGCTCCAACCTCCAAGGCACCAACCCTGTCTTGTCAAGGCACCAACCTTGGATTTAGGAGGACCAACTCCAAGGACACCAATCCTTCCAATTCTGAGGCACCAACCCCAAGGGATCAAACCCTCTGCTATATATTGTCTAGATATGTTTGGTAGTTATTCTCTACTCCCAACATCTTCTTCACTGAATTTTGTCTATCTACACCTTCACTACTATATCAATGATAACCTGTCTTCATATGAAGGAGTCTTCACAACTCTTCATATTTCCCTAACAGAGTCTGAAAAGTTACCTCATGATGATTCAAATAGGCATCATGATCTCCAATAATGTTTCCAAGATTTGTTGAATCTTCCAACAAGATATCCGCGCTAAGCCTCAATATATGCACAAAAGCAATTCTTTGTTTTCAAGCCTCTATTCTTTACTATTGTGGTAACTGTTTCAAGTGTGACTACTTCTCACTCTTCTTGCTATCATGATCTCTTACTTCCCAGAACCAGACTCAAAAACACTTCAATACTGGTGTTGGCTACTGCTCTCTTCAAACGATGTCAAATGAAACTTTATTTCCCCCCTTCACAAAATCGTTCTTTAGGTTGCATTATGTACTTGATTAATTCATCATAGGTTCGAGCCTTTCAAAGATTAACCCAATCAACAAAATTGCTTCGTCCTTCGGCTTCCTCCTATCCTATTGGACCTTCGGCTTCTTTCTGTCCTGTTGGACCTTCGGCTTCCTTTTGCCTTGTTCGACCTTCAACTTCCTTCTATCCTGCTGGACCTACGGCTTACTTCTATCCTTCTACTTACTTCTCTCTCACTCGATCTTCGGCTTCTTTTGTACCTTCATCATCTGCCAGACCTTTGGCTTCTCGACCTTTCGACTTCTTCTTTCGTTCGCTTGACCTTCCGGCTTCCTCTGTTCCTTCAAGTTCATGAGTTGTGAACTGTTACCTCTTCTCTGTGATAGATGCCCGAGATACGTTACCCATATGGAGGTCCCACATGCCACGTCATCACCTTTAATTGCAATCACAACTTCCAGAGGTCTTCTCATAACATAGTCGATCCCCTACGGTCGACAGAGCGGATGTGATAGGATCTTAAGCAGTTGTTAATAAACCTGTTGGGTCCACAACCTTATCACAATCGACGATTTGCGGGACTTCAACTGGCACATGGATTAAAAATGGCCTTAACCCCCTGCAATTCACCGTGATCTAAGGGTTGACTATGAGATTGACGACTAAGATTGAGTGCGGGACTTCAACCACGATGAAGGAAGTCTGTACTTTCCTACCCCCGCTCTTTCGATAGTTGTTTTCCCTGTAACTTCTCTTCACTCTTCCGCTCTTCCGATAGTTTTCTTCTTTACTCCTATGTTATCATTGTTGCTCTTTGTTCTTTCGATAACAATTACCCTTGAGCATATGTGACAACCTGCTTCTCTTGCTCTGATGACTTGTTTCTTTGATTTCTTTCGATAAACTCTTCATCTTTCTCTTTGGCTTCTTGCTCCTGTTGCTTTACTGGATCTACTGCGTCATTTTCTGTTCAATTGTTTTTCAATTTCTAATCAATTGACGTCCTATGTCATTTGCTGTTCAATTGACCTCCTATGTCATTTGTTGTTCAATTGACTTCCTATGTCATTTGTTATTCAATTGACCTCGTGCGTCATCTGTTGTTCAATTGACCTCCTGCATCATTTGTTGTTCAATTGACCTCATACGTCAGTTGTTGTCCAATTTCCCTCCTGTTGTTCAATCCACTTGGGTCCTCCATATCATCATATTATCATATATCAAACTTTCATCACTATGAGCATTATGATCAATGGGCATCAATGGGCAATCATGTATCAAAGGATTTTCCATCACAAACACTGCTATATTGACATCAATGAAAACCTAGATTAACAATCTCCTCCTTTATCATTGGTGGCATTATTCTTCTTCTCTCCCCCTTTGACATCAATGGCAAAGGAGTGCACAAGGACTCCCCCTGGCGTGGTGCTCTTATTTTTACTCAAGATAGAAGGATTGATGCCTCATCATCAACTAGCACATTATCCCCTCTTCATGTCTTAAAACTTCTTCATTATGCTTTCAACAATGCTTAAATATGCTCCATTTCAATGCTTCCAAATAGGCTCCAAACAACCATACACCAAATGTTCATTTCCAAGTTTTTATGCTTTTGAAATCCAAATTTTGTTGTCTTTGATGAGCCCCAAATTTGGTAACATTTTGGGCTCATTTGGCCTAACTACCCTTGCTCAATCCTTCATTTTTCATAACTTATGCATCATTTTTTAGTATGTTTGAGTCATTTGTATGAATAAGGGTAGTCACTATTCCTAGGTGGCTAAAACGTGCTCATTTCAGGTTTTTTGACACATGTTGGAGCAAAACTGAGCAGACAAGGGCTAGGAGATAGCCAAGATAGGGTTGAGGATTCATAGGGGGGTTGTCCACGACATTAAATAGCCTTCCTCGGGATCTTCACCCCCAACTCCGAGCTCCAAAAGCCACCAAAACTGGATCTAGAAGGCAGCCAAACAGATTTTGTGGAAGCAGCTGTTCACTCCCAGTTTGGTCAGCCAAGTCCCATAGATTTAGGAGGCCAGCTTGGGGCCTCGTGATGTATAAATGATAAGGCTTCAGCCTTCAAAAAGGACTTTTTGAAAAACTGTTGCACATTCTGCACTACGAGCTGCCAGCTTTGTTTTTGCTCTTGTGTAGCCATCATTGGCATACCTCTTGACTTATGGTTATTATTTTTTAATGAGAAGCAGTCAGATTTTAGCTCAGCTCTGAGTTTCTAGAGGAGCCATAGCTCTCGGGGTTGGGCCCAACCTGAGAGCCTAGGGCCTCCTTCTTTGTATTGATATCTTTCCTTTCAGCATTATGATTTTCTTTACATGCATTTGAAACGCAATTTGTTGAGTTAGATTTCGTTGTGTGGTTAAGTAGGTCATTGTTGAAAGATAGAGTTGCTTCAGATGTCTAGAATAAAGTAATGAGATAAGAATTGATAAGATTTCCAGAAAAGGGTTGCCTGCACTCTCATTTTCACCTCTTTCTAGGCGCTGGAATTGCAGACAGTGCTACCCAACAAAAACACTAGTTTGCTTACTCATGCAATCTTTGGTGCAATGTTTTCATTTTTAAGAATTATTCATGCGTTCAGACCTCTTGGAATGTTTCTTTGCTTCAGTACTGTGCATGGTTCCCTTTAGAAATAACGTGTTGTTCATTGGTTTCATTAACAGTTAGGATAGATCAGTTAATATTTTGAGTATGTGCAGGACATGGTTGATTTGGTTAAGTTTACACTATGCAGTGCATCGTAATGAGATAAGAATTGATAAGAGTTTCAGAAAAGGGTTGCCTGCACTCTCATTTTCACCTCTTTCTAGGCGCTGGAATTGCAGACAGTGCTACCCAACAAAAACACTAGTTTGCTTACTCAAGCAATCTTTGGTGCAATGTTTTCATTTTTAAGAATTATTCATGCGTTCAGACCTCTTGGAATGTTTCTTTGCTTCAATACTGTACATGGTTCCCTTTAGAAATAACGTGTTGTTCATTGGTTTCATTAACAGTTAGGATAGATCAGTTAATATTTTGAGTATGTGCAGGACATGGTTGATTTGGTTAAGTTTACACTATGCAGTGCATCTCCATCAATCTCTCGTCCATCTAAGCTTCGTCCAGGCCAACTGCTCATCTCCAAATTAGATCCCTCGTCTCACAACTACTCTTTTGCCCACGTCACCCTACCTTCTTGGCCTTCCATTTCCTTTGCCCTCTTTAAGACAAGCTAGCTTTCCACACCCTCTCATCACCTCATCTCTCTATCACTAGGTCATTACAAACCCCTATCCTACCTCCCTATCCATCCATGCATCCTCTTCCACTCACCCATCATCCAAAATCCAATAGTAGAACATCCTGTAGGAATTGCTGAACATCCTGTAGAAATTCTGAAACATCCTGTAGAACCCCTGCAGACTTCCTGTAGAAGCTCACGAATGAGGTTTCTTGATATCCAAACTTTGTGAAACTCTCTGGAAGGGTGTTAGGGACTCCTTAGACCCCCTCTGAACCTTCCCAACCTTTTCCAAGCCTTTTTCCTCCTTGATCCACCTCTGCATAGTAAAAAATAGTTAAGAGCACATGCATGATAATCCCAACAACTTAATAAAAAATAAAAAAAGACATTTTCTTCAGATAGAGGTAGTCTAGACACATGTATTTTACCTTCATAGAAGTAATGGCATCTATTTCAGTAGTTTGCATGCTCTCCTTTGCGTCAGTAGGACTAGCTGGTAGAATTAGGGTTTGCGTTTCTTTTTGACTTTCAGTTTCCTTTTTTCAATTAGATTAGCTTCCTTCGAGTTAGCTTTCATCCATCAATTAAAAAACTTCTTCTAGAGCTCATAGAAGTTGGCTTAAGCTCCTAGTGGACTTGTGCCAGCTGACCAAGTGACAGCTGCGGCAAGAGCTAGTAATTGTGCATACAGCACCGTCACTTCCAAGTTTGTTACGAACTACCGGGTTGATAAGATTAAAGAAGGGAGTCCCAGGAGTTGTAGCATTTTTGCTACAATACTGGAGCCCACCATCTTTTTGGCACTGTTGCCGGGGAAGCATCAGAGTATTGGTGATGTTGCCTTTCTTCTATTTTCCTACTCTCGCCTTCTGCTAAGTAGTTTATTTCATTTCCATTCTGCAATTTCCTTTCCGCACAAGTAGCATAGACATTTCGTGCTTTCATATATTAACATTTCAATTCTGAAATTTCATTTCCTGCTTTCATAGATTAGCATTTCAATTCCGCAATTTCATTTATGCAAGCGTAGATTATCATTTCAATTCCGCAAGCGTAGCCTAGCATTTCATTCTTGCAATTTCATTTGAGCAAAATAGATTAGTTCTTTCATGCTTTCATTTCAATTCCGCATTTCCATTTCAGCAAGATAGTTAGTTGCAGTTCAATCTATTTTAGATTCCTGCAATTTCATTTGAGCAAAATAGATTAGTTCTTTCATGCTTTCATTTCAATTCCGCATTTCCATTTCGGCAAGATAGTTAGTTGCAGTTCAATCTATTTTAATTTTGCAGGTACCAGAGAAAAAAAAACAAAAGAAATCAAAAGTATTTCCATTTCATGCCTCGTAGAAATCGAGATAAAACAGGCAAATTCTTACCCAACACCCCCACCACGTCACTGAGTCACCCTTCTCTCTTCTTTGGTGACAGTGATCCAGAAGAACCTATAGGCGAGCCTCCTGAGATATACGAAGATCCTATAACAGAAGAAGAGTTAGAGAACACTCCATCTGAAGCCATGGCTGACGATAGGAGAGAAGATGAGAGAATAGAAGGTGCCTTTCCCATCCGAGAGACCAATGGAGACATGAAAATGAAAAACATAAGCCCCTCTGCTTTACCTCACTTCCATGGACTGACTACTGAAGACCTTGATACCTTCCTGTTTGAGTTTGTTGTCCTTTGTCGAACCTATGACTACACCGAAGATGAGCAAAAACTAAAACTCTTTCCCTCTACCCTCAAGGATGCAGCATTACGCTGGTTCATGGGTTTACCTGGGAACAGTATCACCACTTGGGCTCAGATGCAGCAAGCTTTCAATACCAAATACCGGGACTACTGTCGGTCCAAGGAGGCCAAGGGAGAAATATTTCGGATGACCATGGGAAATGATGAGTCTTTAGAAGATTACAAGGAAAGGTTCCAACTTAGCTATAAACGGGCCAGGTGCACACTTGACCCTGAATCTCTCAAGTTGGTCCTCCTCCGAGGAGTCCCTGAAGACCTTTTAGATACCCTTCACATGCTAGCTGGAGGAGATATTTACCAACTACCTTATGAGGATATAAAGACTGTGTTTAGAAACCACTCTAGGGTAGCCCGGAAAAGAGGTAGAGGAAACCCCCTCTCAGCTAGTATTCCTTTCTCCAAACATGAGTTTGCAAATAATTTAGAGGACCTCAAGAGTGAGGTGAGACAGACCATTGCCATGCAACTTGATACATTCCGAATCCAGCAGAAGAAAGAGGAAGCTGAGAGGGCCTTGGCTATCTTCTGCCCTAGGTGTACAAGGAAGCACCCTAAGAACGAGTGCCCATTACATGCAGTTGAGGTATGTTTCGTTTGTGAGGAGGACCACCCCACAAATCAATGCCCAACCTTACCTGGGCTTAAAGGCATGTACCAAGGAACGGAAGTGCCCACTGAACCTCTCTATTTCCTCAACCATAGGAGGCCACATGGACCGAGACCTTACCAGCAGGGGATGCACGGGACATCCCAAGCTTATTATAGCCCCAACCAATCTGCTCCTATGCCTTCCTGGGGTCCCCCTGCTCATCCTTCCTGGTCTGTGCCTCCTCCATGGTCTTACCCACCTCAGTACCATACTCAGCCCACTACTCATTCGTTTCACTCACATGCCCAGCCACAGCCTCAATGGAATGCACCTCAACCAAGGTGGAGGTCCCAGTACAATACTCCTCCCGCCATTTTTCCTCCACCACCAGCTCAACCACAACCATTACCTCCTGCTCCTCCAAGACAACCCCAAATGCCTACTCAACTGAACCCGAACCCCAACAACCGACAGGCCCAACAAATATATACTGGGGAAACATCATGCCCTACCTATGTTGTGGAGATCCAGGAGATCAACCTGCGATCTGGAAAGACTCTTCCGGATCGCCAACCTCCTCCCCCAGAGGATGAGGAAGATAAACAGGAAAGTGAACCAAAAGTCATTCCACCCTTTCCGGAGAGACTAATAGCATCCACACAACCCAACCCGAAGGAGGATGAGCTTCTGGGAGAACTCAAAAAGTTGTGTGTGAAAATACCCCTTCTCCAGGCCATCAAGGATGTACCGATATACAACAGGCTGGTTAAGGAAAAATGTTTCAGACACTCAGGCAGGCGAAAAAGAGACGCCTCAACCATCAATGTCATAGGACAACTATCTGATCTTATGTATGGGCAAGTAATCTGCCCAAAGTATTTGGATCCTGGGAATCCTGTAGTTGATGTCCACATCAATGGCACCATCATACCCCACACTTTGATTGATTTAGGGGCTACCATTAATGTGATGACCAGAGATACTATGCTCAAACCCAACCTTCAGGGTTCCTTAAGAAAAACCTCGACAGTCCTGCAGCTAGCAGATCGCTCCACCGTGACTCCCGAAGGGATTGTGGAGGATGTCTAGGTCTCTGTTGACTCTTAGGAGCACCCTGCAGACTTCTTGGTTCTGCAACCAAAGGCAAAGCTTACTAGATACCCCCTTATTTTGGGAAGGCCTTGGTTAGCCACTGCGGATGCTTACATAAGCTGCCGTGCAGGAAACATGACCATAAAAAATGGTCCTATGTCCAAGCAGCTAGTCCTATACCCTCCTGCCCAACCCTTATTAGAGCATGACTTACCACTTTGGTTGGAGGAAGGAGAAGAGGATGAGGTGTACTTTGCACCCTTTTGCACCCTAGACACCACTAGGGGAGGTCCCCCAACCGAGGATGATTTGATTGAGACCTTGATTCAGAATCCACATCCCAGTGCATTGTCCTTAGAGAAATTGGTGGAGGATGCCCAAGCCAACACCTTAGTGGACCTTTGTGTGACCAATCCAGTCACTCCCAGAGTCAAAAATGTGGAGTTTGGCCCGGAGAGAACGTTAAAGATCAGCTCCTCCCTATCTCCTTCCCAGAAAAAGGAGCTGTGTAGTCTGTTGGCCAGTCATCTAGATGCTTTTGCTTGGAGCTATAAGGAGATGAAAGGAGTCCATCCTTCGGTCTGTACCCATCAAATCTACATCAAAGAAGATTGTAAACTGGTTAGGCAACCCCAAAGGAGAATGAATCCAGCCCTTAAGGACATCGTCAAGGAAGAATTGCAAAAATTGTTGGATGTAGGATTCATTTACCCCATCTCGGATAGCGAATGGGTGTCCTCTCTAGTGTTGGTTCCCAAGAAAAAAAGGAAGTGGAGAATCTGTGTGGACTACCGAGAACTGAACAAAGCCACCAAGAAAGACCACTTTCCTCTACCCTTCATAGATCAAGTGTTGGATGGACTGGCAGGAAAGAATTTTTTCTCTTTCCTAGATGGGTTTAGCGGGTATAATCAGATCCAAATCAGCCCGGAAGACCAAGATAAGACCACCTTCAATTGTCCTTGGGGTACCTTTGCTTACCGAGTTCTTCCCTTTATACTATGCAACGCTCCTGCCACCTTCCAGAGAGCCGTCTTAAGCATATTTTCTGAGCTGGTCCATGATTCGGTGGAAATCTATATGGATGACTTCACTCCTTATGGGTCCAACTTCCAGGAAGCATTGTCCAATCTGGGAAAAGTCCTAACCAAGTGAATTGAGATGAACCTGTCCCTTAGTCCTAAAAAGTGTGAATTCTTGATGACTGAAGGGACCGTGCTAGGACATACCATTTCTCGCCAAGGGTTATAGGTGGATCCTAGCAAAATTGCTCTCATCAAAAAGGTTACACCTCCTCAGAAGGTAAGAGATGTTCGAAGTTTCTTAGGCTTGGCAGGATATTATAGAAGATTCATTAAAGACTTCAGCAAGCTAGCTTCGCCATTGTTTGGCCTCTTGGCAAAAGATGTTGAGTTTAAATGGACTGACGATTGTTAGAAGGATCTGAATGAATTAAAGGATAAGTTGGTGTCTGCCCCAATCTTGAGAGGTCCAAATTGGGCCCTACCTTTCCACATCCACACTGATGCCTCGAACAAAGCCATAGGGGCAGCCTTAGGACAAGTTGAACAAAAACTTCCATACGCCATATACTTTGTCAACAAAAACTTCTCCAAGGCAGAACTGAATTATACTGTAACTGAGAAAGAATTCTTGGCCGTGGTCCATGCACTGAACAAGTTCCGACATTATATCACTGGCTATCAAACATTTGTACATACTGATCATGCTGCAATTAGTTATTTAATGAATAAACCAGATGTGAATGCTCGTATTATTAGATGGTTACTTTTGTTGCAGCAGTTTGATTTGACTATCATTGAAAAACCAGGTAAAGAAAATGTTGTTGCTGACTTCTTGTCTAGATTGGATTTACCTGCAGGTGAGGATGGAACAGTGGATGACCAGATGCCAGATGAACATCTGTTTTCTATCTCAGTACTCTCTCCATGGTTTGATGATATAGCAAACTACCTTGTCTCAGCACAGTTCCCTCCACACCTATCCTCAAGAGAGAAGAGCAGAATCGTAAGGAAGAGTGCCTCATTCACTTGGATCGGGGGCAACCTGTTGAAGCTTGGCCCCGATCAGATCTTAAGGCGTTGTGTAAGGGAGGAGGAAGTCTTTGATATCCTCCTAACCTGTCATGACGGGCCTTGTGGAGGACATTTTGCAGCCAAAAGAACTGCCTTCAAAATCCTACAGGCAGGCTACTATTGGCCCACGCTTCATCAAGATGTCAGAAGGTATATTAGCCAATGTGACCGATGCCAAAGGATGGGGAAACCGAATCCAAGGGACGAAATGCCTCTCCAACCTCAAGTGACTCTTGAGCCATTTGAGAAGTGGGGTATGGATATTGTGGGTCCAATCAATCCTCCTTCGAGGCAAAGGTATTACATCATTGTGTGCACAGACTACCTGACAAAGTGGGCAGAAACCAAGGCAATCAAAGCAGCGATAGAAGAAAAGGTGGCTGAGTTCTTAAGAGAAAACATCTTCTACAAATTTGGCTACCCAAGAGAGCTAGTCACTGATCAAGGAAGCCAGTTCACCTCCAACTTAATTGAAGACCTACTCGCTCATCACAAAATCAAGCATAGGACTTCCACCCCCTATCATCCTCAAGCAAATGGGTAGGTGGAAGTCACCAATAGAGCATTGGAAGGGATCTTGACTAAGGTGGTGAGCAGCAGTAGAAAAGATTGGGCAGATCGCCTGGTTGAAGCCACTTGGGCTTACAACACCACTTGGAAGACCACAACCGGCTTCACACCTTATGAGCTGGTCTATGGGAAGAGAGCTTTGTTGTCAATTGAGTTCGAGTACAACACCTTGAGGATGGCAGCTCAACTGGACCTAGATCTCAGCCATGCCCAACAAGAAAGGTTATTGCAGCTGAATGGGCTGGATGAACACTGAATGAAGGCCCTTCTCCACTCAGAAGTGGTTCAACTTCAGAGGAAGGTATGGCATGACCAACACCTCAATGACAAGAAATTCCAGTCGGGAGATTGGGCACTGTTGTACGATTCCAGACATAAGGATTTCAAGGGGAAGCTGAAAACAAGATGGCTGGGACCATATGCAGTGGAAAAGTGTAATGAAAATGGGTCTGTGCTTATTCAGACCATTGATGAGGAAGCCATCCCCATGCTTGTCAATGGGCATCGACTAAAGATCTACAGAAAACCACTTTCAAGGCAAGAATTCATCAAAACTGTGGAAAAATCAGTGCTGGTCATAAAGAAGGGTTCTGCCTCTGTTTTGGGCATACCCTGATCATCAATATATATATATATATATATATATATATATATATATATATATGTATATATATATATATAGTAAAGATCCTTGGGTGAAAACCTTTTTGAGGCTCCCAAGGCAGATGGTAGGGGTGAAAACCTCATTGAGGCGCCCCTGCTGTCTTTCTGAAAATTTTTGAATAAAAAGACCCTTGGGTGAAAACCTCTCTGAGGCGCTCAAGGCAGATGGTAGGGGTGAAAACCTCACTGAGGCGCCCCTGCTGTCTCTCAAAAAAAAAAAAAACAAAAAAAAAAAAAAGAAGAAGAAAGAAAAAACAAGCAAAGAAAAAGAAGACAGAAAAGAAGGAAGCAGAAACAGGAAAACAGGCTCAAGATTTGACAATTCATGCAGGTTGTAGGCATTCCATGCAGAAAAGGAGGTCTCTCTACTCAAGGACAAGGGTTCCTACTATGCTACCAGGTGACCTCACCAGCACTCCCTCCAGAAACACTCATCTCTTCCCAAGTCTGGGCACGATTTGATCACAGTTTAGCCTTCTACAGGAAGCTACAGGACTTTCTACAGGAAGTTCTGTATTTCTACAGGAAACTTCCTGTAGAATCTTTGGACGGCCCAGGACCGACTGTGTGGAAGAATTTGAAGCCTGAAGTCCAATACGAAGGCATGCAAACCAATGTTTTTCTCCATCACCCGCTGCTGTCACCTCCTTCTACCACCCCTGTTGCCATGCAATGGAAATACTTGCATAGTCAAATCAGAACGTTGGATTCTCAGAAGAAACAATTCTCAAATGGAATAAAGTATGCAGAGGCCCCATGCGCTACTTATCAAAGCCATCTGAGGACCCTGCGACCGTGACCATGATTCCACCGTTTCCACCATTTCGGCATGCACCCGAGGAGGAGAAACGACTACAGGATATCCTACAGGAATCCTGTAGCAGTTGATCCGGCTAGAGCATACACCGCGAAGGCACCTGCAACGCATATAGCGGGCACATGCACCATCCGCAGCCAGGTAACCGGTCTCGTAACTAGTAGCAGCAAGAAGGAACTCCCGTGCCTGTGCATGAAGCAGCAGTAAGCGGATCCATCACCCTCGTCCTGAAGCCTGAAAACAACGTCGCGGCCACACAGGTAAGTGCCTCACCCTTTTTCGTCAAATTACATTAACAATGCTCTAGAATGTGTGCGAATATGGAAATGAATGGGTTGAGCCAGTCGGGTAGCCATTCAATTGGCCACCACGACCAGTCCGATGGTCTCGTCCGATTCGGAAAGTGTTGGTTGTGTCAAACAAGACAGGAAATGGACACGTGGGAAGCGTCCAGTCGGGGAGAAGCGACGATCTAACAGAAATGGCGGCGGTAGATATGCAGGGAATGATTCGGAGGTCAGGCAGACTTACAGTGGAATGATAACATGTGACGTCGTCCAACGGTCGGGCAGGGACAGCTCACCCCCGCGCCACAAGTTCCGCAGGGATTCAAATCCACCGGTTAGATCGCGTATGGCACTCCACTCATTTATCATCAACCACTTTGCAGTCGAGTAAGCGTCCAAAATTCGCTGAAGACTGTTACTCCGAGTCCTCGGCTTGTTCAAATGTCTGGTGGCTGCACAGAAGGCCCAGAACCACTGACGCGCTCTCCAGAACCCGTGCGCGACTTCTACAGGAAGTTGCGATACAGGAAGCTCACCGCTACGGAGGAAATTAATCTATTCACGTCAAAGGTGGCAAGTTGGATTGAGGTAAGCCTGAACCTAGTCCTCCCATGCAATTGCTTCGAAGGGTGGCAAAGTCGACGTCCTAAAAAAGTAGAATTGCAGTTTGCGCATGAATTTGCAAGCGTCGTTTTACTTCTGCATGCAAATTGTCATTGTAGTGGATATGCGAGGTTTTCTATAGGATTTGGTTCATAATTGAGCCACTGTCAAGGCTCACCTGTAGATAGCCGTGAATTCACAAACTGCGTGCTTGCCAGAGGCGTAATTATGCGCTCTATCTAAGGAAATCCCAAAGGTCCATCTTCTGATACGCGCCAGCCAGCTCCGGCTAACACAGCAAGCTTTCACCATGCCGGGTGGGTTCATTAGGAAAGAACCGACAGACTCAAAGAAGCTACGGGAAAACCCTGAGGTGTTAGACCTGTTTTCTCGTGCACAGTGGATGTCGTTTTGCGACAAGCTTCAAGGTTACGATGACGAGGTGGCAGAGGAATTCCTGCGAGCTTTGAGGCCAAAATCAAAAATGCTGGCTGTTGTCAATTTCAAAGGTTTGAATCTCAGACTCACCCCACAGTTCATCAGCAGAGTCATTGATCTCCTGATGGGGGTACCGTGGGATAAGGAGGAGAGAAAACTAGGCCAGAAGGCTAAGAAGGAGTTCTTTCTGCCGGAGGAGCAATTCTTAGAGGATAAGAACAGAGTTCGAAGAGCTAGCCTACAGCCGCTCTGGAGTGAGGTCATGATCCGGATCTTGGGAGGAGGCCCCCAAGATCTGAAAGATTGAAATGGATCTTGGGAGGAGAGACCCCCAAGATCTGAAAAGTTGCAATGGATCTTAGGGGAAAGGACCCCAAGATCTGAAAACTTGAATTGCTAGAAGAAAAATAAGGAGAATGCCCAATAAACAAAACCACAAAGAAACTTTTATTTAAAATAGTAATGGAAATAAACCAGCTAGGGCGATGGTAGCTTATCTCTGAGAAGAGATGTGTGGCTACATGCCTCTGAACTGTAAAGGCTACATTGTGGCAGACAATCTGTCCTTTTACAAAATGTGACTTGTTACTTATAGCTTTTTTCAGTTACAATACCACGGGTCAATTCCATGGGTGAATGAATACCATGGGTGGATTTTACAATACCACGGGCAGATGCCATTTACAATGCCATGGGTAAATTCCATGGGTTAATGAATAATATGGGTGGATGAATACCATGGGTTGATGCCATTTTCCATTCGGATCCTTCCTCCCTCCTTAAAAAGCAATGGTCCCCATTGCGTAAAGTTCCCTCCTGCGAAGCCTTTGTTGAATATGAAGAGCCACTGAAGATAAGGGTTTTATGTGGTTAACCCAAAACCATGATAAATGAAGATCCAAGGATAGAGATACCCTGTAATGCTTGTGACCAACTGTGATTCTGACAGTGTGCAGCCTAGCAAATGGACTTCGATAGAGATCAGGTTAGCCTCCAAATTATGAAATACATCACGTGCGAGGGACGATTCAGAATCGTGTATGGGTACCATTTCCAACTGCTCACAGAACTTAGGCACCAAATGGACCTACCCTCAGAAAACAAGTTAAGTATTCCTTACTTCCTCCTGCAGTCCATGACTGAATGTGCCACCAAATTACGAGAGGGAACGCCAGACCAGGTAGCCCATCACGAGCTCATTAAGCTCCTCGTGGAGGATGCACTCCACACATACACCGTCCCTCTCTCGTGGGAAGCCTTTCGAAATTTGACTAAGGATGGTGACATCAAAATGTTGGCTGAGGAGCTCACCTCCTCCAGCAGCGAGGAGAAGGAACCAATTCAACCAGAGAAGAAAGGAAAAGACCAAGAAACCATGGCCAAAGCACCAAAGAAAGAACAAAAGGGGAAACAAGAGAAACACCAGGTTTCCAAAACAGAGGATGACAAACCCACATTAACACCCAGGGAGAAAAGGTTACAGAGCAGGGAAGGCACCTCTAAGGCAGCCTCAGCAAAGTCAAAAGACAAAGCACCCTCAGCCAAACAGGCTAAAATGGTGCCACCTGTTTCTATAGGAAAATAAAAAAAGGCTTCTACAGGAAGCCAGAAATCAGCCGCTACAGGGTTTCTACAGGAAGTCCTGAGAAAGGAAAACAGAAGGGGAAGATAGCTGAAATCCTTGCAAGGGAGGTAGCAGCTGTGCTGGCCACCCTTAGTACCCCTCCCAAGCCGAAGGAAAAACGAAAGAGGGAGATCCCTCTGTACTTCAAAGCCAGGAGAAGTGTGATAATCAAAACAGGCAGGCGCCAACCTCCATCCAGCAGCCCAATTACCATAGAAGACACCCCTACCTCGCCAAGGGAGAGGTCCCCCTCAAAAATATCAGTCACTTATGAGTGGGGGAGCCCGAAGACGACTGCCTGGAAGGAGAGGATGGAAAGGTTGACTTCAAAAACCCCTCTACAGGATGCTGAGGCCGTTCTACAGGAAACATTGGCCAGGCTCAAGGAGACTGAAAGAATGGAGGGAGAGGCAGCCACATCACCATCTAGGCAAGACGGAGTAGAGCCACCGAGGGAAGAAGAGGTAGAGCATATTCCGAAACCTAGTCCCCAGCCAAGCTTGAGTTCGTATTATAACTTTTTGGAGCCTGGAAAAATTATTCCACATAAATTCACAGTGCCGCTTTTCTTTGCGTTGGAGGAAGAAAGAGTGAGAACCCACACGTGGATGAAGATAGCTAAATCTAAAGGAGTGTCAGATATAGGCCCCTTGGAGGAACAACTCAAGGAGGCACGAAGAGAATTAGCTATGGCCAAACACGTGGGAAACTGCCAGCGGGTATTCCTACAGGAAGAGAATGAGAAACTCAAACTGCAGCTACAGGAACAGAGGAAAGAAAGGGGCACAACATCAGGGGACACTACAGCAGAACCTCAAGGCAAAGAAGGACTACAAGTTGGTCTTGGGGAGCTAACCCCGCATCTACAGGAAAGGGAATTGCAAGCACAAATCGAGATACAAGCTCTCAAACAGCAGTTACAACAAAAAGAGGCACAACTGGCCTGCATGGCTAGTTGGGCCATGGATGCTATACAATGTAGACAACCGGCCAAATCTTATGGCCTATACCTACGGGAGCAGTGGCTGCAATTCCAAATTAATGCATTGGCACAGAGGGGTATCTCCCAAATCCAATACCCCCAGCAGTTCACAGAGTTATGCAATAGCAGTTCATCAGAGGACAAGGCCAAGCTATGGGAGTTCTATCTCCATAATTTGGCCCTTCCTAATGTGACTTCATGGGATCCCAACACAGTCGTAGGAGATATGCAGTTGATGGCATTTGCCTCATGGTTGAACCATGAAGAAAAGCGAGCAGCAGAGGTCAAAGAGGTCATGAACCGAGAGTTACATGAGCCCCTGCCGATTAGAGCAGAGCCAGGGGACCCCACTGCATTGATATCGGCCCACCAACACTTAGCAACCGACTCTCAAGCTTTATTGAAATACATGGATCAGCAGGCTCAGGCTATAGCACATTTCGAGGATATGGAGCGACTATTAGGGGACAATTGTGTTCATGCTTGCACCCGCCGATGGAACACATTGTCCCACAACCTCAAAATCAGGGAATATCACACTCCAACTCGAATGAGGGAAGCTCTAGTATGGGTGCCCCTCTACAAGAAGTCCATACAGAACCTCCAAGCCAGCTGGATTTGCGTCAAGCTAAGCCCACCTTTGCTTTTAGGATTGATGGAAGGCAGCACAAAAAAAGAAGAGCATAAGCAGTGGGAAGAGGTGGAAAGGAAGGCTGGGTTCCATGCCAGTGAGGAGGATACTACTTCAGAAGCCTGGGATGTGAGAGTGGCGGTGAAAGCAATGAAGGACGAGGAGCTGGATTAGTTACTCAGGGATGAGCAATCATTTTAGCTGGGGGGTGATGATGAGCCCCAAATTTGGTAACATTTTGGGCTCATTTAGCCTAACTACCCTTGCTCAATCCTTCATTTTTCATAACTTATGCATCATTTTTTAGTATGTTTATGTCATTTGTACGAATAAGGGTAGTCACTATTCCTAGGTGGCTAACACATGCTCATTTCAGGTTTTTTGACACATGTTGGAGCAAAACCGAGCAGAAAAGGGCTAGGAGACATCCAAGATGGGGTTGAGGATTCGTAGGGGGTTGTCCATGACATTAAATAGCCTTCCTCGGGATCTTCACCCCCAATTTCGAGCTCCAAAAGCCACCAAAACCGGATCTAGAAGGCAGCCAAACAGATTTTGTGGAAGCAGCTGTTCACTCCCAGTTTGGCCAGCCAAGTCCCATAGATTTAGGAGGCCAGCTTGGGGCCTCGTGATGTATAAATGATAAGGCTTCAGCCTTCGAAAATGACTTTTTGAAAAACTGTTGCACATTCTACACTACGAGCTGCCAACTCTGTTTTTGCTCTTGTGTAGCCATCATTGGCATACCTCTTGACTTATGATTATTATTTTTTAATGAGAAGCAGTCAGATTTGATCTCAGCTCTGAGTTTCTAGAGGAGCCATAGCTCTCGGGGTTGGGCCCAACCTGAGAGCCTAGGGCCTCCTTCTTTGTATTGATATCTTTCCTTTCAACATTATGATTTTCTTTACATGCATTTGAAACGCAGTTTGTTGAGTTAGATTTCGTTGTGTGGTTAAGTAGGTCATTGTTGAAAGATAGAGTTGCTTAAGATCTCTAGAATAGAGTAATGAGATAAGAATTGATAAGAGTTCCAGAAAAGGGTTGCCTGCACTCTCATTTTCACCTCTTTCTAGGGGCTGGAATTGCAGACAGTGCTACCCAACAAAAACACTAGTTTGCTTACTCATGCAATCTTTGGTGCAATGTTTTCATTTGTAAGAGTTATTCATGCGTTCAGACCTCTTGGAATGTTTCTTTGCTTCAGTACTGTACATGGTTCCCTTTAGAAATAACGTGTTGTTCATTGGTTTCATTAACAGTTAGGATAGATCAGTTAATATTTTGATTATGTGCAGGACATGGTTGATTTGGTTAAGTTTACACTGTGCAGTGCATCTCCATCACTCTCTCGTCCATCTAAGCTTCGTCCAGGCCAACTGCTCATCTCCAAATTAGATCCCTCGTCTCACAACTACTCTTTTGCCCACGTCACCCTACCTTCTTGGCCTTCCATTTCCTCTGCCCTCTTTAAGACAAGCTAGCTTTCCACACCCTCTCATCACCTCATCTCTCTGTCACTAAGTCATTACAAACCCCTATCCTACCTCCCTATCCATCCATGCATCCTCTTCCACTCACCCATCATCCAAAATCCAATCGTAGAACATCCTGTAGGAATTGCTGAACATCCTGTAGAAATTCTGAAACATCCTGTAGAACCCCTGCAGACTTCCTGTAGAAGCTCACAAATGAGGTTTCTTGATATCCAAACTTTGTGAAACTCTCTGGAAGGGTGTTAGGGACTCCTTAGACCCCCTCTGAACCTTCCCAACCTTTTCCAAGCCTTTTTCCTCCTTGATCCACCTCTGCACAGTCAAAAATAGTTAAAAGCACATGCATGATAATCCCAACAACTTAATCAAAAATACAAAAAGACATTTTCTTCAGATAGAGGTAGTCTAGACACATGTATTTTACCTTCATAGAAGTAATGGCATCTCTTTCAGTAGTTTGCATGCTCTCCTTTGCGTCAGTAGGACTAGCTGGTAGAATTAGGGTTTGCTAGGGTTTGCGTTTCTTTTTGACTTTCAGTTTCCTTTTTGCAATTAGATTAGCTTCCTTCGAGTTAGCTTTCATCCATCAATTAAAAAGCTTCTTCTAGAGCTCATAGAAGTTGGCTTAAGCTCCTAGTGGACTTGTGCCAGCTGACCAAGTGACAGCTGCGGCAAGAGCTAGTACTTGTGCATACAGCACAGTCGCTTCCAAGTTTGTTACGAACTACCGGGTTGATAAGATTAAAGAAGGGAGTCCCAGGAGTTGTAGCATTTTTGCTACAATACTGGAGCCCACCAGTCTTCACAGTCAGAATTAAGGAGTCTTTATAGTCTGAATCAGGAGAAGATGCCACTAAATTGTCATTCTCTCTATCTTTCTTCAAATCAGGATTCCTTTGTATCTCTGTGCTTCTCCTTAAGTTACTGAGCTATATTCGACTACACAACATTCTCCTTTCTATAATACTTTTGACGAGCCATCTTTTCCTTGTGTTCTTGTAAAAGTCTTTGCAAGTTATCTCCACTAGCAGATTTTGATATCCAATCTGTGACTATCTTTTAAATTCTTTTACTGGTTGACAACTTTTTTTTTATGCTTCAATTATGCTATATTCTTCCAATTTCTCTTGCTTCAAGCTCCATTCCCAGATGTGTTTGTTTGTTTGAAGGTTGCCTCTATTACTATCCTTGATTTACCTATTTCACATTATATCCCTGAGTCGATACATTCAATTTTGTAATACCAACAACATAGTTATTTTCCCTATTTCTCTAGCATTGGATGGCCTTCTCTGCTGCTCCAATTTCTACTTAGTGATCAAGTGGAAAAAATCTTCAACAACAGTCCAAAGAATGGTTACAAGATCATGTTCTTCAATGTAGTGCTTCTGAGAAATGATCTTTATCAAAGGATGATTGTTAATATAGCTCAACAAGGATTTCATAAGGACCCTTTCATGAATAGCTTCTACAATAATGATCAAGAATCACAAGCTCCCCCTAACTGTATGCATGGTCTCTTTTTGGCAGAATCCCATCATCAAACACCCAAAATATCAAGAATATCTTCATCAATTCAATAACATGTGTTGTTGGTTGGAGGGTTCAGGAGATTTTTCAGATTGTATTTGCTTTCTTCTCCATACTTGTGTAACTTTCTTTTCTGGCATGGTTCTAGCTTGAGAAGGTGCCCAAATGAAGTTACAATTACGTGCCATATGACCAATGTTATGACACTTGAATAATTCTATGTTGTTCATGAATAAGAATTCATGACTTCATCTTGCGAAATTGCTTCTTAGAGATTGACGGGGATCATTAGAAGCCCTACAATATTTTGCCATGTGTCCAAAGTTTGTACAAGAATAAAAAAAACCAAGAAATAAACTTTGGTACCTAGGAGATGGAGATTTCCTTGATGTACTTCTAAAGCCTTTTTGCCTTGAGATCCTTTGATGATAATTATTGCTTCTCACATCCTTGACAACATTTTCATTTCTTCTTGGAATAGGAATTCCTTCATTATCGCCTTAACTCTTATCTTTACCTTTGTTGAAGCTGGGAGCATTAACATTTCTTTTTGAGTTCCTCATATCCTTGTTGTTTGAAGCATTATCATTCTTTCTTGAGGATTCACCTGCATACCTGAAACCTGATTTATCAAATGGACATCTTTGATGGCTGAGTATGTCATCCAAGGCTTGAAAGCTCTTTAAGGTTTTTTCCATCCCTTCAACCTTTTTCCTGAGGGAGACAATCTCTTCTTCCATTTTTTCGCAATCATTAATTCTTCTTAGCAAGTTGTTTCTCAATCTCTTCCTTAATACGTATTGCTTCATTTGATTCTAATTTAAGGGGATGATATCTGACTTCATTTTGAATATTTCTTCATTTTCCTTTGCTAAACTTCTTTCCATTTCTTCCTTGATCCTTGTAGCTTTACATGTTTCTGCCTTGAGAAGGTTGATGTTAGATTTTAATTTGAAGATTTCTCCATCCTTTGCTTTTAGTTGACATATCATGTTATTTCTCTCCTTTTCTGCTTCATCAACCTATCCTTCTATGATTGCCAGTGCTTTCATTGTCTTCTCAGCTCCTCGTGCTAACTTTCTTGCTTCTTGTAGTTGAGATTTGAGAGAGGAGACCTCTACCTTGTAATGACCAGTCCCTTCTTCAAGTTTGTTCAAGCTGTTGTGCCTTTGTTCAAGTTGACTTAACAAGGTATCTTCCCATTTATTTTCTTTATCCAATTGATTTTTCATGGATATGACTTCTTCATGATGCTTTCTTTTGATTTGATGAAATTCCTTCTTAAGCTTGGCAAGCTCTTCATCCCTTTCTTATACTTGAAGGTTGACAAGGTCAACTTTCTTCCAGCTAGTGCTTTCTTATTAAGTTCCTCGTTTTCCTTTTTCAAGTTTATAATCTCTTCCATGGCAGCCATAGGTTTAGTGAGGAGATATTCTACAAAGTGTTTTTCATTCTCTTCATTTTCTAGGTCTTCTTTAGCCTGGATGTTATTAATCTTATCTTCGGCTTCCTTGACGGGCTCTGGATTTTCTTCTTGTTTTCCATCATTTTCTTGACTAAAGATCATTGTCAATGTTCCTTTTGAGTGAAGATCATGAATTTTGTCCCATATACCATTCGCTGAAGAACATTTTCCTAAATTGTTCTTTATAGAATCCGGTAGCCCATTCAAGATTGCCTTCATCAGTTTTGCATTGTACTCCTTGGATTCTCCATTCATAATGTTATCAGTAGTTACTGATTCCCATACTTCAATGCCTTGAGTCTTTAAGAAATTACTCATTCTTTCTTCCCATATATTAAAGTTTTCATTGAACCATGGAGCCTTCACGAATTGATTGACTTATATTTCAATGGTAGAGGGAGACACATCTTTAGGAGGATTGGAGACTTGCTTCCTTGGCTTCGCCATTTGTGTTCTAATGATCAACCTTCAAGCTGTTTGGCTTTTGAGTGAAGGAAATTGGCTTTGAAACCAATTGTTGGAAATACTAAGATGGGGGGTGAATCAATATTCCTTTTCAATTGTTATTTTTGTCTGTTAAATCATTTATAATTAGAACACAAAATGAACAACAAGAACAAATGATTTTATTAATATGTCGTTTACAATAAATCAAGTACAATGTATATAGGGCTCCAACTAGTTTCCAAGCACCAACTTGGACTTTTTGTGAGGCTCCAACCTCCAAGGCACCAACCCTGTCTTGTCAAGGCACCAACCTTGGATTTAGGAGCACCAACTCCAAGGAAACCAATCCTTCCAATTCCGAGGCACCAATCCCAAGGGCTCCAACCCTCTACTATATATTGTCTAGATATGTTTGGTAGTTATTCCCTGCTCCCAACATCTTCTTCACTGCATTCTGTCTATCTACACCTTCACTACTACATGTCTTCATATGAAGGAGTCTTCACAAATCTTCATATTTCCCTAACAAAGTTTGAAAATTTACCTCATGATGCTTTCAAATAGGCATCATGATCTCCAATAATGTTTCCAAGATTTGTTGAAGCTTTCCAACAAGATATTTGCGCTAAGCCTCAATGTATGCACAAAAGAAATTCTCTTTTTTCAAGCCTCTGTTCTTTACTGTTGTGGAAATTGTTTCAAGCCTGACTGCTTCTCACTGTTCTTGCTATCACAATCTCTTACTTCCCAGAACCAAACTCACAAACGCTTCAATGCTGGTGCTGGCTACTGTTCCCTTCAAACGATGTCAGGTGAAACTTTATTTTTCGCCTTCACAGAATTGTTCTCCATGTTGCATTATGTACTTGATTAATTCATCATAGGTCTGATCCTTTCAAAGATTAACCCAATCAATAGAATTGCTTCATCCTTCGGCTTCCTCTTGTCCTGTTGGACCTTCATCTTCCTTCTTTCCTACTGGACCTTTGACTTCCTTATGTCCTGTTGGACCTTCAGCTTCCTTCTGTCCTACTGGACCTATGGCTTACTTCTGTCCTTCTGCTTACTTCTCTCTCGCTCAATCTTTGGCTTCTTTTGTACCTTCATCGTTTGCCATACCTTTGGCTTCTCGAACTTTTGACTTCTTCTTTCATTCGCTTGACCTTTTGATTTCCTCTGTTCCTTCAAGTTCACGAGTTGTGAACTGTTACCTCTTCTATGTGATAGATACCTGAGATACGTTACCCATATGGAGGTCCCACATGCTACGTCATCACCTTTAATTGCAATCACAACTTTTGGAGGTCTTCTCATAACATAGTCGATCCCCTATGGCCAACGGAGTAGATGCGATATGATCTTAAGTAGTTTTTAATAAACCCGTCAGGTCCACAACCTTATCGCAATCGATGATTTGCGGGACTTCTACTGGCACATGGATTAAAAATTGCCTTAACCCCCGTAGTTGACCATGATCTAAGGGTTGACTTTGAGATCAAAAGTTAGGATTGAGTGCAGGACTTCATCCACGATCAAGGAAGTCTGTACTTTCCTACCCCCTCTCTTCCAATAGTTGTTGCCCCTATGACTTCTCTTCACTCTTCCACTCTTCTGATAGTTTTCTTCTTTATTCCTCTGTTATCATTGTTGCTCTTTGTTATTTTGATAACACTTACCCTTGGGCATATGTGATAACCTGCGTCTCTTTCTCCGATGACTTGTTTCTTTGATGAATTTTGATAAACTCTTCATCTTACTCTTTGCCTTCTTGCTTTTGTTTCTTTACTAGATCTAGTACGTCATTTGATGTTCAATTGCTATTCAATTGTTGTTCAATCACTGATCAATTGACCTCCTGCGTCATTTGTTGTTCAATTAACCTCCTGCGTCATCTGTTGTTCAATTGACCTCTTGCGTCATTTGTTGTTCAATTGACCTCCTGCGTCATTTTTTGTTCAATTTCCCTCCTGCTGTTCAATCCACTTGGGTCCTCCATCTGATCATATCATTATATATCAAAATTTCATCACTATGAGTATTATGATCAATGGGCATCGATAGGAAATCATGTATCAAATAATTTTCCATCACAAACACTGCTATATTGACATCAATGACAACCTAGATTAACAATATGAGGTTGTCCCCTAGTGTGAATTTTTTTAGTCATTTTCACCACACTCTTAGACAAAAAATTGGACAAGTTAAGTGCTCTTATAGAGGTTAAATTCATAAGTAACCTAACATGATACATATATAATCTAGAGAATATGCCTTCACATGTAAAATACTTCATGATAAGCTTCATTAGAGGGGCATAATTGTTAAGCAGATGTCTAAAAGGAAAAACGTGTTCATGGGTCTCTCTCACATTAGGTTTTAGGAACATCTTATAATCATCAAGATATAAATCCTTGCCTTTGAACCGGATGTCACCATGATTTGGAATACCTGTGGCCGAAGAAATAATACCTACTAAAACACTAAACTCAATACCTGCTATGACAGTTTTATCTATGTTGAAATTTTGGGCAAAGATGCTTGTCAAAGGAACATGGAAACCATACTCTTCAATCTCCTCACAAAATTTCATACAACCAACATTTCTAAAACATTTATGAGAAAATGGAGAAGCATTGATTTCTTTCAGTTTGGATGGCTCAAACATTGAATGATGGCCTCCCTTGTGCACTTTCTTTTCACTCTCTTGTTCACCCTCCATTATATTTTTGAATGGTAAAATGCTAGTCAGATGATGTTGGTAAAACTGAAGTGGAAGTTTCTCTCAAGATGAAATGTAGTGGGAGGCTAGGGTTTGATAAATTTAATGGAAATGAGTGGTAGAATGATAGGAGACTTTAAATTTAGGGTTTTTTGGTGATAGATGACAATGGTGATCAGTAGAAACTAGGTTTATTCACCAAGAATTTTCTGGAGGGAAACCCTCAGAAACAATCGATTTCACATTGAGAAAATTTGTGAAAGGATGGTGTAGATGCCCACTTAGTGTTTGCAGAAGCTTTAAGAGTTTTTGAATGATCTTTGGAGGTCTGAAGAAATCGAAAATTTCATTAAAAACATGAAGAGAAACCCTGTGGATTGATCTGGCTCATAAAGGTTGCAATTGTTGAGGAGTCGCACTTCTGGACAGATGGGTCGCACTTCTGGACAATCTGGACAGATGGGTCACACTTCTGGACAGGTTGGACAGATTGGTCACACTTCTGATCAGAACGGTCGCGTTTGCACATAGAAGGGTCACATTTGTGCACAAAAGGGTTTCATTCAGCTCAGAAGGGTCACAATTTCTCAAAAGGGTCACATTGAACTAGGAATTCAGCAAAAACCCTCAGTTTTCACCACGTTTTCCTGCTGCACGATAATAGCTAAGCTATGCTTGGACATTTGAAAGTGAAAATGAGTTAGAAATTAACTCCTCTTATCCTTTTAAACTCAAATTAGGACCCTTGACACTTTATGATCTTTGATTTTTTGAAACTTGGCCACTTTATGGCCTTTTGGAGACATTGAGCCATTTTGAAACACTAAACCTCTTTTTAGACATTGAACTGCAGACTTTAAACTTAGAACCTTGAAGTAATTATTACATATGAAACATAAAATTACACTTGATATCAAATTTATTAAGAAACTTACTTATTACCACTCCTCCTTTGTCGGATTTTTATGCATGGAATGAGAATTTGGTGACTGTGAAACCCTAATGACCTAATGGAGGTACTGAGAGGAATGAAAACCATGGTGACTTAATTGAACTGATGATGATGATATGTTCAATGATAGCACATCTAACTGAGCGATGGCAGTCACCGGACATGGAAATCTTCAAAGAAGTGGAAATAATCCTAGACACACTAACTAGTGACCAAAGTTTTTGCATGGAAGACCTAGTGAAATGACAAAAGCTTGACCTTAAACCCTAATGGACATTATGAAAGAGAACATTTGATCACTACTGGAAGGAAAAACTGACTGACACTAACACCTTCAATTTTCTTCACATGTAATTCTGTGACCTTTCATCTTCCTTTTCTCATATTTCCATTATTTTCATAAACAAAATTCCAATTAATGCCACTTTGCATTTGCTAATGTCTTTTCCAATTTCCTTAGCCATTAATTAATCACTAGTGATCCCCATTACTATGTTTTTCCCAACATTTAGCTTGGAATACATGTCCCATGACGTTGGTCTTATTTTTATTATATTTTTACATAGGAATTCAACCAGGGTTGTTGCACAAATGGGAAATCCAAATGAAAATACATTAATTAAAACTTATTTTCCAATCCTTCACTGCCATGTTGCCACGACTCTTTGCACTCACTCTCATCGCAATCGTCGATTTAACTATTAGACAAAGAATATTTAGGAAATAATTGATCCTAGCCCTTGATAAATAAAAAAAAAAATGAAATTCCTACGATCGATGTCCACCGAAGGTTTAAATATATATGCCTATCGATGTAAAACATTTTTTGGTTAGATTGTATTTTTTTGTTGTTTAAATTTTACTTTTGAATACGTAAATGGTGCAACACCCTGAAAAACCCTTTGGGCACTGAAATTGTGGAAGGTTCATAGGTTAAACCTGTGATTCCAATAAATTCCTACCGAATTTTAGGCAAATTTAACTAAAACTACCTTCAAAACATAGAATAGTTGGGCTACGATGAAATGACTTGCTATGTTGTACAACATCTGAATAGGGTTATTTTCCTCTTGTAATTTTATGTGTATGATAAACTAACTATATATATATATATATATATATATATATATATATAGGGATATATTTATTATTTAGAGAGTTAGAGAAATATAGTCCACCATATGTTCAAAGTTGGAGAGATTTGATGCATATGGGTTATGATATTCCCTAGTGGGATTGTACACCAAGATGTATAGATACTATAATGTTGATGTAGCAATACTACTTCCATGATTATGACAATATAGGTTGACTCTTACTTGAGAATATATACCCTTTAAGGAAATATTTTGCAGATAGTGCAATCTCATAGGAAATTCCACTCGTATCATAGGTTTTATCTATCTTGGGTGGAATATGGTAAATATAGTTAATTACTTGTTGAGGTTGTAGGGATTTATGTATTGGGGGTATGATTGTTCTTAGCAGGGTGGTATGTTGGCATGTATAGACATTGTAACATAAATATAAAAATACAACAAGTGTTAGTGTGTCATACCAACACTATAGCTTGACTTATATGTGAGACGATACATCCTACAAAATATAGTGTATGAACTAAAATACCTCCCCTATAGCTCCATCTATATATATCTATATATACATATACATATATATATATATATATACATATATATATATATACATATATATATATATATACATATATATATATATATATATATACATATATATATATACATATATATATATATACATATATATATATATATATATATATACATATATATATATATATATATATATATATATATATATACATATATATATATATATATATATACATATATATATATATATATATACATATATATATATATATACCTAAAATTTATGTCTCTGTGATTCCACAATTGAAATAAAGCCCTAGATTTTGATGATTTAAACAAAAATACCTTCAATGCAAATTCAACCTTTAATGATTCAAAGGAAAATAATTTCCATGCACATTCCACCACTTACGTTTTCTACATAATTTGAATAATATTTGTTGTAGAATTTTATTTATTGATAATAGCAACTGAAATAAAAACCTAGATTTTAAATGATTTAAATAAATAGACTTTCCGTGCAAATTCCATCTTGAATTATTTAAATAAAGAGAGCTTCCATGCACATTCCATCTTTTACCTTTTTATATAATTGGAATAAAACTTAGAAATAAGAAACCTTCAATATACCTTCTACCTTTTCATTTTTCTATATAATTGGAATAATAATCATTATTGAAGATTAACTCAATGATATTGATTGAAATACAGTCTTATATTTTGAATGATTTCAACAAAGAAACTTTCTATGCAAATTCCAATGACCTTGAATGATTTAAGAAAATAGATGTTCCTTACATATTCCACCATTTACTTTTTCCACATAATTGAAATAATACTCACTCTACAAGGTGTTGAATGATTTAAACAAAGAGACCTTCCATGCATATTCCACCTTTTATTTTTTCTATATAATTGGAATAATACTCAAACAAAGAGACCTTCCATACACATTCCACCTTTTACTTTTTCTGTATAATTGGAATAGTTTTCATTCTTGAAGATTAATTTAATGATATTGATTGAAATAAAGACTTAGATTTTGAATGATTTCAACAAAGAAATTTTCTATACAAATTCCACCTTGAATGATTTAAATAAATAAATTGTCTTTACATATTCTATCTTTACTTTTTCTACATAATTAAAATAATACAAGGTGATGTCTCAATGACATCAATATAAATAAAACCCTAGATTTCTATGGTTTACACAAATAATTTTCATACACATTTTACCTTAAATAATTTAAACAAAGAGACCTTCCATACAAATTCCGCCTTTTTCTTTTTCTTCAAAATTGAAACAATACTTTTCTTGACGTGAAGGATATATTTGAGTGACTATTAAATTGAAATAAAACCTCATATTTTTAACAATCTAAAATTTCCATTCAATAATTTAAATCATATAAATTCCACTCTTCTTTTCTATAAAATTTGAACAATACTTTTTTTTTTGAAAGTTATGTCTTAATAACTCATGAAACACTATATTTTCAACAATTGATTTTTTTTTGAATAATTTAAATTTTACAAACAACTTCTTTCTCTCAATGTTCCTTTGTGTTGTAGTTATATCAAAATATTTATAATAAAGGCATTGCATAAGCATATAAATATTACAAATGGTATATCATTGTCATACAAACTATAAATGTTTTACAAAAATATTAATATTTTACTTTTGTTGGAATTTGTTTAGGTGTTAGATCAAAAACACTTAAAAATTGAGATAGTGAACATGATTACAAACAAATCACGCATTACATTTTATTAATCACAATGGTTACATATATATAGGAATAAATGACTCTTCTAGATCCTAGAATAGTGGATCTAGATTTCTAAAATTAGCTAATACAACTTGTAAAGCCTAATTCCAATCATAACTAGAAACTCACAATTACAATGCACTATGACACATGGAAGCATTACTTCCAAGTAAAACATGCTTAAAAAAAGAGATTGAATTAACTCATGTGCTTAAAGAAATCAATATTGGAAAAATTCCATCATTTTAATGTCCCTACAACGATTTTTAGCACTGGATAAAATATGTGTTACAAAAATATCATTAACTTTTAGCAGCTTTACCTGTATATCTCATTTTTGGTATGTACATAGTGCACAATGAAACAAATTGTAAGAATTCATTTGATGAATTAAAAAATTGACACTTTCAAATATTTGAGTAAAACAATGTTTAGAAACATACATTTTTTAATTCCAATTATTTTTGGAAAAAATATAATAAGGAATTCTTAATTTTATGATGTTTCTCTATATTAACTATTATATTGTTCTAATTAAGTATAAAGTTTCCAAAAAAAAAGATAAATTTACATAGTTTCTAAATGATAACATTTTTAGGTTTTAGGTAATATGCATACAAAAAAGTTGTCAAATTTGAAATAGTCTCCTTAAGATGACATCTATGAAAGAACATGGAAATTTGACATTCTTTTGTTGTTCTTATGGTGCACTTTAACTAGTGTGGATAATTGAAAGGGATTCAACTTTTACATTTGGAACAGTGTAGCATTATTCCTTATATTGGTCCAAAATATTCTTGTATTAAATTGCATTTCAAGCATATGGGCTAAAAATTATTGGAATATATGTTTAATACCCTCAATCAACTATTAATATTGAACCCTTCCCATGGGTTTAAACTTATCCTTGAAGGGTAATTCAAAAAACACCCTTTAGAAAAAATTTAAACTTTTAAAATCACTTGTCATTTATGAAGGATGAAAAATATTATAACTTTTCAAAGGAAAGGTTCTATTTTCAACAGCTCATCATTCTCATTTCCAACTCTTACATGATCAATCAGAATCATACCTTTCATATTATATGAAGATGAATTTGAATCATTAGAAAAATTTGCGACTCATCATTCATTGCTTGCATTTAGCATCTAAATACTAAAATAATGTCTTATTTTATTGGCTTTCGTCTATTCCTTGATATCGTGTACCCTTCCACAAAATAAAATCCATCATAAAACTCATGCCTATGTAATCCTATCATTGTATTGGAATATCCATCATCTTGAGGTCACTTAATATAATCTTCCGAGAGAAGTTTGGACATCTTATATTCCTAAATACCCACTTGAATTCATTTGTTATATGCATTTTTTATCCTTCTCAATATGATAATTGGCATAAAATTTAATATCTATAATTAATTTGTTTAGATCCCATAGTTTCCATAATTCTCTTTCCTTTGTTATATTTTCCTTCTCTTTTGGATTTGCCAAAAAAAAGAATTAGTCATTGTTTATGGGTTTAAATTACAATGGCATTGGAAAGTTATTATAAAGAATCACTACAAATGTGTGGTTCAATTACAATTTTGAAGAGAACACAATAGATATCTATTCAACCAAAGAAAATGAGGTCATCTCTCTTACTTCATGTTTGCATGGGACATTTCTCTAAACATGTTGGTAAAACTAACATCGCTATCGATTTAGTATCTACTTTATTATTATTATTTGAGAACATTCATTGGCCTCTCCATCACTTTGTATATTCTTCATAACATCTTGATTGTGACCATAAATACTTAGAGGGAAAAACACATAATCAATACTTTATTGTAAATATCTCAACAATTCAATGATCTTGCAAAGGTTTTTTTCAAGCCCATTGTAAAGATAATGTTTGGTTTTTATTTATTTCACACAAAATTGTGTTAATGATTTTATTTGGGATAAAAGAAAATGCATTAAGATCAACAATAACTTGTATGTCCTTGTTTAATTTTATGTATGAACCTACACAATCTAGACCTCATTAACATCATACAAATCTAAATTTGGAATTACAACAATGAGAATTGTGATTCTATTCATTCAATTTTCTATATCATCAATTCCTTACTCCTTTGATAATTTCACATTCCCCAATTTTATCTATTTTGTATAACACTTATTCTTGTTGTTAGAAATATTAAGATGAACATGACGATACTTTAAGTGTAAAATATTTGGACATACTCTTTATATCTATTTCTCTCTATCCCATCGCAAGCCCAAGAAAAATGAGATGTATCATTTACAACCTTAATTATTGGAGCAACATTTTTTATGCACGAGTGAGATTCTTAAGTAAAATGTGAAAAAGGTAACATAATTCATATTTTCTTTAAATCTATGCAACATGGATTATGCTCTAACACCCACTCTGTCACACATTTTTTGCATGATTTGAGAAGTAGTGTTAGCAATTAATGTTCACAATAAGAAGTGCATACTTGGTGGTATTGATGAGAAATTTCCTTTAGCTTTATTCTGTATTGACCTTAGGAATTATCCAAATTATAAATACATTATCCTACATAATCAACATGGGTGTAATCATGCTAGATTTGTGTTCCTAGAGCTCCATAAGGCAAGTAAGCTCTCTTCATAGTTTTTATAATGTTTTGATAGAAGTACCCTCTTTCAACAAATACATCAAGGTCTATGACTATTTATTTGTAATGAGATCCACAACAAATAAAAATATCATGTTCAAGCATAATTATGATATGCTCGAGATATAAATCCAGGTTTAAATGCTTACTTATCGTGTGGATACATAAAACAAGTCATCTCTTATATGAATGCCCACAAAATGATTTTATTTTGAAATTATATCTAAAGCTTTACATTTTCATATAAAACACTCTAAAATTCATCCAAAGAAAATAAGTATGACATTGTCTTTATGATTTTATTTTATTTATAATATACATATAATCCATAAGAAGATTACATTTAAATTTATAAAATATTATTTTTATTATTATTATTTTCTATTGAAATTGAAACTTATTTATGAGGTGGTTTATAATTATATTTTGATACTCTAAATAATTAGAGTGGAAATATTTTATCTAAAATAATTTTTATTGTAAATGTATATTATTTTACTATTTCCAAATGATGTACAACTAATTTTTTAAGATTTCATCATGGAAGGTGTTGACCCAAAGATTTGTCTAGTCCCATGGAGAGCTAAATTCCATTGAAAAAGTTCTACATAAGTTTATTTGTACTTTTTAATCTATATGAAACACTTAGTTAGTTTGGCAATGTACAGAGAAATTGCGCACATTGTAGAAAATCTTATAGATTCACAAGCTCATGCAATTTACTAAAGCACAAGACAATATTCTACTTCTACTTTCAACCAGCGGAAGCCAATAGATTGATGAAAACACTAATAGCAAGAGGAAGACAAATCAATGGCACATAACACAATAAGTTTTCCCGAGGAAAACCACAACTCAAACTACTATCTATATTGGATTAATCAGAAATCCAAGATGATAATACAATGCTTGTTCTCACAAGAACAAACCCAACACTCAGTATGATTAATCTTCTAGCTTACAAGCAAGCTCAAGCCAAACCTTAGCCTCTGTTGGGCATGGAATCCCCCCAAGGCATGTTTTGGGGCTCAAAGCCTAAGTTTTGATCGAATCTTGTTGTAAATCTCCATGAATTGTGGGCGTGGGGCGCAAAAGTATGATAGAGTCACAGGGTTGTCCGCCCTAGTGTTGTAATGTAATGTCGGCTGGATAGGCCGGACCATGGGATTGTATAAATAGAGTGAGGCTCTAAGTGTAGGAGATAGATAAGAAGGGAGAAGAATGAAAGAGTCTAAGTGATAGAGTCGCAAGTTGAAGTGTGTCTTTGGGTCGTAGAGTAGGAGAAGGCTCTACAACTGAGTGCACAGAGGCCCAGTAGTCTGCAGCTGAGTGTGCGGACCCCTACAGCTAAGTGCACAGGGCGAATTCGAGTTTGTAACCAAGGAATTAATAAAGAGAAGTTTTGTTATAATTCTGTGTATCTATTCTTGGGTTAATGAATGACTGATATAATTTGCAAATATATTGTTTATTTACTACGTGCACCTGTATGAATGGTTTATATTGTTAAGTATACTTAAAGCACTCAAGTAGGCTAAGCTAATTAACTAACGTTGGAATACCAGTAAGGCCTTGGGTAATAACGCAGAGTGCGATGTTCAGCCCTTGGGTAGGGCTGTGCGAAGGCAGTATATCAGGCTATGAAGTATGGGAAAGTGCGCAAATCAACCTGCACACAGGGTCAAACTGTTGACCACTTAAACTCATCAGTCATCTCCAGGGCGCAGAAACCTGGTCCTAGCACCCTCCCATACTACTTCGGGTGAGACTTCAGTTCGCGCTCCATGGACTATTGCCGAAAGGGCCGGTAGTAACAGGATTTGTTTGGCTAACTTAACTTTGAACTTGGGTTAGGCCCCAATAAACCAACAAATGGTTCTGTTTCTGGGACCAAGATCTGCATAGAGATGTTTGATGTCGTATCACTAGAATTCGATAAAGAAAGGAATTGAAGAGTGGTTGGATAGAAATATTCACAAGTTCGCGATGTAGGAAAACAAGAATTTGTGATTATCAAAGGAAGAGTGGTTAGATTGCTACTTATATACAGAAACCTAGAAAAAATTCTTTGTATCCTTCCCCTCTGAGTTGTACGAGTGGATCGTGAATCTAGCATACAGTCAAGGAAGGTGTAGGCTAGAAAAACCTATTGTGTGGACTCCAGAATTGGTGCAGATTGGAAGCATCAGAAGATTAGATTGCGTGCACTATGGATCACTGGCTCGATCAAATTATAGGAGGATTTATCACCGAGTTCGCAGTAGATACTTCAGTCAGCTATAGCGAGGCAGAACGACGCTTCCTCAAAGGATTGCGAGGTAAGTATGTTAAATCTTTGAACACTTGGATTAAAATGCTACTGTGTGAAAAGAGGGTTATGTGAATAAATTAATGTTTGGGGCTACGCGAAGTGGGAGGATCTACAGAAACAAAGGTAGTGCAGAACTAGAAACTAGCCCCTTGATTTCACCTCCGTGAGAAAGCGAGGAAGAGCTCGTGAAGGTCTCACCAAGAAGTGCGATCAGTTTGATAAAGCAGCAAATTCCGCGCATACCACTCCCACCTACACCACCGCCAGTTTCACCATCTTCACCCCCTTCTTCACCCACACCACCTCTGCCACCACCACAATTCATATAGCAAGCGCGATAAAGTTGCCAATGTTCAAAGGAGTAGGGAACGAAGATCTGGACCACTTTTGGTTTGTGAAAAGGGCTGTATGGGAAGCGCATAGAGTCATGGATGATAATATAAAGAAAGTAACACTGGCCAGCGCTCTACAGGATTGCGCACTGACTTGGTACATTAAGCATTCCACTGATAATCCAAACGCAGGGATCGTGGATATCCAAGCTGCGCTAAACAAGGAATTTAGCAGGCCAAAATCAGAGACACAATCAATCATTGGATTTAAGGAAATCATGATGTTTCTAGGCGAGACCCCCTAGGAGCTAGATCATAGACTAAAGTGTAAAATTCGTGAAGCCAATATGACCTTGATGCATGGGCAACACCGCGCATGGTTTGTAGCATTGCTAACGCCACATCTAAGGAAAGCATTATCATTGCAGAAGCTAACCACTTAGGATGAGGCCTTGGAGATCGCGATGAGACTGCATGAGACCTCGATACAAGATCCTAACCCAGGAGTTCAACAGATCCATGCACAATTGAAAAACTTGTGCCTTGAGATGCAAAGTTTGAAACAGGATGGGACGGCTTGCCCAGAAGCGCACGAGGAGGTATGGTATGTAAAGTGCAAAGGCCAGTGACATGACAAGGACCATTGTCCAGTCTTCGCAAACTACCTAGCCGGAGGACGACCAATGCCATTGAGACCAGAGGCACAAGCAGGACTAAGTGCGGCACCTGCATTATGGTGCATGATTTGTCAGATAGGAGGAAAGCATGCTATACATAACTGCCATATATTACAGAAGTATATGCAAAATTCCCAACAGTTGTTCTGTAATTTCTACAGGTCAGTAGACCACGATGAGCGTAACTACAGAAGTTATGAACTGAGGATGGATCAGACTCCTACCTATAGATTTCAGACCGAAACACAGGCCCTTGATCAAAATGCGGGATGGCATGCACTGGATTTCAAGGGCACGGATGAGGTCAAGGTGGAATGGGACCAGGAAGAGGTCACAGACAATTGATATGTTACAATTGCGGAGAACCGAGGAATTATTCCCACGATTGTATAAATCCGATGAGACCATCATGCTTATATTGTACCCAATTGGATCATGAGATGGAGGACTATCCCACATTGATAGCGAGGTTGCGCAATAAACGAGCACTCCAACCTCCCCTGACTCAGAACCTGCAAATGATGAGGTCTGAGCCATGCGAGGAAGACCCGAATGTAAATATCGTGCTCCGAAGTGGTATCACGACAGGAGATGACAAAGGCAAGTAGCCCGAAGAGAGTGCCTGGGTTCGCAAGGCTCCAACAAAGGAACCAAAATTTGATTTAGAGCGCGCTAAGGAGACATTCATGGAAGCTAAGAAGAGCTTCGTGGATGCCTCTACGTCAGGAAGTAAAGACAAAATAGAACCGGAAATGGACCCATCAATGCTCACTACATTTTTGGAGACATGCATGAAGCTATTGTGCGATATAAAAGCTATGAAGGGGCTGCCAAAACTCATCACTAGATGTGTTGGAACCACGCCAGGAGAACTACGCTTATTCCGGAAGCTCAAGAAGCACACAACACGAATAGGAAGAGAGATGAGATTGACTGTGTAGATCGAGGAATATGAAATGGATCGTGTGATTTTGGATCTAGGATCGGATGCAAACATCCTGCCAAAGCAAACATGGGAGCGCATGTGCAGGGTTGCGCTGCAATGGTATCATATTTGATTATGAATTGAAAACTAGCAAAAGATCCTACCTATGGGAGATTGAAAGGAATCACAATAGATATCGACAGAGCAAGCGCACTAGCAGATTTTGAAGTGATAGAGATTATTGATGACAGAAATCCCTATCCCATGTTACTGGGAATAGATTGGGCCACTGACATGAATGGAGTGATAAATATAAAGAGGCGCAAGATGATTTTTGAGAAAAAGTCATTGCATGTAGTGGTACCTTTAGAACCTGCAGAAGGATTGCGCTATGCAGAGCCAGTGCGTGACTACGATAGCGACGATGATCTAGACTGCATCTACAAGATAATCGCGTTGGAGCAGGACTGGGTAAATCCAACCTTGGATGGCAGGATCTCGTGGGAGTGCAAAATCTCCTGCACCTCAGATTCGAACGAGGAAATAGAATGAAGGCAGAACTGGTTACACGAGGTAACCACGCTCAATTGTAACATGATGATAAGGTCGCTGCACTATGTGGCAATAGAGATAAGAGGTATGCCTATGTATGACGGGTTGAGCGAGGTGGATGATTTCTTGAAAAAATTTGAACGAGAAGTATAGGAACAATAGCGTTTTGATGCTCTGAAATGGGTACTATGTGCTACACCTGCAAGATGGTGGGGTACGCATCAGAGAAGCTTTGAGGACTGTCGCAAATGTAGAAGGATGATGCGCATGCTGTTTGGGGTGCCTCAAATGCAACTATAGACAAGTATGATGGATGAGATGATCCATGTGGACACCTCACGAAATGGACCAAGGTCTACAGGGAAGAGCCACAACCTGAGTGGGTGCACCTGTTCTGTCATACCCTGGATATCATGCCCATGAATTGGTATACTAAGACAGAGCTCCGCCATGGCACGAGCGAATGGGATAGCTTGCACGAAGGATTCCTGTTAAACTTCATGTTTGAGGATTGTTGGTGGGATACTGTTGATGATGCGCTACAAGCAGTTATCTTCAGAATACCTCAAGAGCCAATGGATGTGCTTCAGTCAGAATGGGCGATCCAGCTGAGCTGCGCACTCAAGTGTTACAATGTAAACATTGAGGAGGATGATGAAGATCCATGAAAAATTAACATTCCAGAAACTGAAGGCTATTGCAAGGTTCAAGGACCATTGATTGAAGATCCTGACATCACCACGCCACTAAAAATGATGCAGGTAAACATTGGGACGGAGGCCGAACCGAAGTATGCAATGCTTGGTGACTATTGGGATGATGCCACGGTGGATAAGGTTGCTGAGCTACTCTGTGAGTACCAGGACTTATTCCCAACCAAGATTACAGACTTATAGGGGATCTTTGGTGATTTAGGGATGATGAAGATCACCCAAAAACCCAACATGAAGCCGGTTAAGAAGAGGCCTTACCGCTTGAATTTCGAAGTACAAGGAAAAGGTCTGCGTAGAACTAGACAAAATTCGAGCAGCTGGAATTATTGAGCCGGTGGAAGAATCCGACTGGGTAAGCCCTATGGTAGTGCAGGAGAAAAAGCAGAAGGGTGAGATAAGAATATGAGTGGACCTCAGGAAGTTGAATGATGCCTGTGTACACGACCCATTTCCGACCCCATTCACAGATGAAGTATTAGAAAATGTCGGCGGGCAAGAAGCATATTATTTCACCGATGGGTTCTTAGGGTACCACCAAATCTAAATTGCACTGGAAGACACGAGCAAGACCACCTTTTCCACTGAATGGGGTTACTTTCAATACACCGTCATGCTGTTTGGGTTAAAAAACACACCACCCATATTTTCGCGCATAGCTGTTGACGCCTTCAAAGAATATATCAACAAATTCCTGGAGGTCTATTTGGATGATTGGATTGCATTTGGATTGGTTAAGCACCAAGTAGAAAGTTTATGCTTGATGCTGGATACTTGCCAACGACACCAGATTGCACTGAACCTTAAGAAGTGTACGTTCCTCATTCCCTTTGGGAACCTACTAGGACATGTGGTTTGCAAACAGGGACTAATGGTAGACCCCACAAAGATTGTAGTAATTCTAAATTTGGAAGCACTGCGAAGTGTTAAACAGTTGTGTGCTACCTTGGGGCACACAGGGTACTATAGGAAGTTCATCAAAAGCTATGCCCAGATCACCACGCCGATGGAGAAACTATTGAAAAAGGATGTCACATTCTACTGGAATGATGATTGCATGAAGAGCCTAGATGTCCTAAAGGGGAAATTGGCCTCCGCCCCAATCTTGGTCTTACCAAAATGGGAGGTGGAGTTTCATGTCCATGTTGAAGCGTCATGTATCACGCTGGGAGTAGTGCTCACACAAGAGGGCAGAGAGGGCTTGGATCACCCTATTGTGTTTGTAAGTCGTAGATTGTCCAAAGCCGAAAATAACTATTCCACAACCAAGCGCGAGGGATTGGCTATGGTGTACGTGCTCCAAAAATGCGGGCACTATTTGCTAGGAGGACATTTCATGATGTATACAGACCATTCAGCACTAAAGTACTTGGTCAATAATCCTGTGTTGGGGGGGGTGCATATGTAGGTGGCTCTTATTGTTCCAAGAATATGACTTTGAGGTTGTGGTAAAACCTGGACGCCTGAACACAGGACCGAATCACTTGTCGTGTATTGAGACGGGTGAGGAACCCACTAGTTTGGAGAAAGGATTACCTGACGCACAGCTCTTTTTTGTGTGCGTCGCGGACAGACACTTCGAAGATATAATCCACTTTCTGACAACAGGGATTGCACTGAAGGAATACTCCATCCAACAGAAGAAGGAATTGGTGGTGTGCACGACAGATTTTTCTATCATCGCAGGGAACCTATATAAAATGGGAAATGATGAGATACTGCGAAGGTACATACCTGAATTTGAACGAAGTCAGATCCTCGCGGAAGCACATGGGGACGCTCTAGGAGGACACTATGCAGGACGAGTGACCACACTAAATATTCTCCGCGCAGGGTTGTGGTGGCCAACCCTTCATTAGGATTCAAAAGCACGTTGTAAGGCCTGCAATATATGTCAAAGGACTAGTAAACCATTGCAAAGGGATGAGATGTCATTGAATCCACAAATGAAAATGCAGCCCTTCAAAAAGTGGGCAATCAACTTTGTAGGACCTATCAAACCTTAGGGAAAAATGGGAGCGCAATGCATCATCACTGTGATGGAGTACTTGACTCGCTGGGTGGAAGCACAACTGGTCAAAGACTGCATGGCCGCCACGACTGCGAAGTTTTTGTTTGAACACGTGTTGACTCGCTTTGGTTGTCTGAACATCTTAATGAGTGATTGTGGTACACATTTCCTGAATGAAACCATCAACACACTCACAGAAGAGTTTTAGGTGTATCATTAGAAAATCACACCATATCACCCACAAGCCAATGGGACAGTAGAAGAATTCAACAAAATACTTGAGACTGTGCTAACCAAAGTGTGAAACTCGTTGCGAAGTGATTGGTACCTGTGTGTACCTGTAGTACTATGGGATTATAGGAAAATGTGCAAGAAACTAACAGGACAAACACCTTTCAGGTTAGTTTATGGCGTGGAAGTTGTCATGCTGATGGAGTATATTGCACCTAGTCTGTGCATAGCAGTGCACATAGGTATGATGGACCATGAAGCTCTGGAAGAAAGGCTCGCGTAATTGGAAGAAATTCAGGAGGAACGGTTACTGCCTGGTTTTCATTAGAAGGTACAAAAGTAGCATGAAAAGGCCTGGTATGATCACCATATTCAATTGCGCACCTTCAAGGTAAATGACTTAGTGCTACTGTATGACAGCAAGTTTGAAAAATTCTCGGGAAAGTTCAGAATGCATTGGCTAGGACCATACATGGTTAAGGAGGTCACAGACGGAGGCGCAGTACAACTAGTCAAACTAAATGGAAAGCCTTTCCTAGGCAAAGTGAATGGCAGTCGCTTGAAGCCCTACATGGGTGGCCTGACTATCTGACTAACCGGTGGAACCATAGTCTTCATGCTCCAAGGATCCGGACAAAGGCGTGGGACTATAAACAAATGTAAGGGATATCAACACAGATGCAGAGAAGCAGTTCGGACACAGAGGTCTCAGAACAATGAATGCAGCAAATCCAGAAAGCAGTAGCTCAGTGCGCTGCTGACCTCCGCATAGTTCGAGAACAGTGGGAGGGACTCTCCGCAAAGATCGTCGTGCTAACAGAGTGACTCGAGGGCAAGTCACGATGTTTGTGTTGGGGGTCTTTTGGGCATGGGATCCCCCCAAGGTATGTTTTGGGGCTCAAAGCCCAAGTTTTGATCGAATATTGTTGTAAAGCTTTGCGAATTACGAGTGTGGGGCACGAAAGTATGATAGAGTCACAAGGTTTTCCACCCTAGTGTTGTAATGTAATGTCGACTGGATAGACCTACCCATGGTCCGCGGACCATGGGATTGTATAAATAGAGCAAGGCTCTAAGTGTAGGAGATAGATAGGAAGGGAGAAGAAGGAAAGATTCTAAGTGATAGAGTCACAATTTGAAGTGTGTATTTAGGTCATAGAGTAGGAGAAGGCTCTACAGCTGATTGTGCAGAGGCCTAGTAGTCTGCAGCTGAGTGTGTGGACCCCTGCAGCTGAGTGCGCAGGGCGAAGTCGAGTCTGTAGCCGAGGAAGGAATTAATAAAGAGAAGCTTTGTTATAATTCTGTGTATCTGTTCTTGGGTTAATGAATGATTGATATAATTTGCAAATATATTGTTTATTTACTGCGCACCTGTATGAATGGTTTATATTGTTAATTATACTTAAAGAACTCAAGTAGGCTAAGGTAATTAACTAACATTGGAATAAAAGTAAGGTCTTGGGTAATAACATGGAGCGCGATGTTCAGCCACTGGGTAGGGCTGCGTGAAGGTAGTATATTAGGCTGCGAAGTACGGGAAAGTGCACGAAGCAACCTACACGCAAGGTCAAATCGTGGACCACTTAAACTCATCATACATCTCCAGGGTGCAGAAACCTGGTTCTAGCACCCTCCCATACTACTTCGGGTGAGACCTCAGTCTGCGCTCTGTGAAATGTTGCCGAAAGGTCCAGTAGTACCGGGATTTGTTTAGCTAACTTAAATCTGAACCTGGGTCAAGCCTCAATAAGCCAATAGCCTCTTCTGCTGCTCTCCAAGCCCCTTATTTCCATGCGTAATTCCTATGGCTGAATATAGCCCATATTTATGGGAGTTCGGTGCATCCAAAACTACGCAATCCACACTAGGTTCAGTTCCTAATTACATGCATGATCTATACACCTTAGTAAATCATACAACTGATAGTACATTATCCCTACACTCTAGTATCAACTAGGTCTTTCTCATAATCGACATGCATGAGTTTCTGATGAGAGAATCTTGAGTTAACTGGAGTAGCACTAGGTAATGCATTAGTGAACCAACTGACTGTTAACTCTCTATTAGTTCCACAATGAGTTTGGAACTAATTTAACTAAATAGTTTTAGGGGTCTAGTATGAGTTTAATTGTGAGTTGTAATTAGATAACTTAGTAAACTAAGTTATCTAATTAAAACTCACAATTAAACTCATACTAGACCCTTAGAACTTAGGGAGAACATATACATGACTTCATAAAGACTTTCAACTTGAAATTCCTAAGATAATTAAGTTAATTAAACTTAATTAACTATTTACAAGTTACTATGAGAAAAGAATTCAATTTTAATTCAAGGAAAAATTAAACTGGAATTTTTCAATTCTATTTTTAACATTTCTTGTTGCTATTTTCAACAATCCCTCTCAACAAGAAAGGAATTCAACTCGATCCTGATCCTGAACCTTTGGAATGTTTTGCATGCAACACTTCTCTCTAGTGTTGTTTCTCTAGCAACTCCAAAAAAAACAAAAAAACTTCCAACCTGAATTAGTATGATGCATATGTCATCAAAGTCTCTAACTGTTATTGCCTTTGTCAACTGAAAAATTTATGCTTTTGTTGACTCTTCCTTTATGCACTGTTGTTAATCCTTCTCTACACTCTTTAGTATCTGACTGCTCTAGCCTCTGTCACATTGATCTCTAACTACATCAATGTTGGAGAACACGATTGCCGTTACACCAAAACCCGCAAGTGTTAGTAAACAGACACATCGCTAGATTTAAGCATATGCCACGGAACACATTGGAAGCATTGACCTTCTACACTGCCATTAACGGGGAGCCAAAAATCTCCCCACCAACCAGAGCCCAGTGTGTTTCGAACTCGAGACCTCTGGCTCTGATACCACTTGTTGGAGAACACGATTTCCGTTACACCAAAACCCACAGGTGTTAGTAAACAGACACATCGCTAGATTTAAGCATATGCCACGGAACACACGGGGAGCGTTGACCTTCTACACTACCATTAATGGGGAGCCAACAATCAATCCCACTGATTCCTCCCACTACTATATACTTTGGGGTCCTGTAGCAAGGTACGATCCATGAGCTAAAACCTCTCAATGGATCCTGCCAAATTTTTTCCCTTGGGACTATCACTTCACATCGCCCCACCTCACACCTAGAGATATGGATGCATGTGATCCCTTTGCCCACTTGGCTCGAAATTCCCCCCTAATAGAGGTCTCTGTATGAGTGGATGCCTCCACTCGGTCTCTTCTCAACTTCTCCAATTGTGGCTGCTCCATAATTGTTAGAGACTACTTCTGAGACTGCTTCCTCTCTACTTAAGTGGATCTCTCCACTCGATATCCTATTAGCTTCTCCAACTATGACTTCTCCATAGTTTTTTGAGACTGATTCTTTTGGGGTTGCATGTTGAGAGGTAATTTACTCTCCCTCTCAACCACAAAGTCTTTAACCTTTGCCTTGCTCCTTAAGGATTTTCATGCACTTTGAAACTTAATATCATACAGATTCTTAACCAGTGACCTGATCTATTCACCTGTCCCATGGTGATGTGTATAAGGAAAACCTTTCCCTTACTAAAAACCACATCATAGTCAGGGTCTTCCAATATCGCGACTGAAACAAGATTCTTCTTTAGTCCTAGAACATACATCACATTTGTGATCCTGAGAGGGAGCTAGAATCCCTCTGATAGGTAACCGTACCGATCCTGGTAGCTCTATACCTCTCTTCATCTTCAAACTCTATTCTCTCCTTAAGGTATTTCTCCTAAAAATCACTAAAGAGATCTATATTCCCCGTCATATGGAATGAGGCACCACTGTGAAGACACCACATGCCTCCCATGATAGTGTTTTCCATGCATGCAATGAGATTGAAATCAAGTTCGAATTGTGAAGATAGAGCTTCACCTGCTTTCACTACTGTCCGCTCCTTCTTTCTTGCTTTCGTTTGTGGGAAGTTCTTGGCATAATGCCCATTCTCATGATAGTGAAAACACTTTACTTTCATCAAGTTCATCTTCTTTCCCCCCTCCTCGCGTTGGGACTTCTTTTCCATAGCCTTCTTTGCCTTACTTACTAAGGTAAAATCCTCTTCCACTTCCTTTAAAGAGTTCCCATCTCTGGTGTTCCTCTTGATCTCCTCCTACATCAAATCTGACCATAATGGTTCCCAATCTGGCATCTTCTCCTGACCATTAATAGATTCCTCATAACTATGCCAACTCTTTGGAAGTCCTAGAAGATCTAGGCTCACCATATCATCCTCAGAAACAATGATTCCAACACTTCCAAGTTCATCCTGACAATGAGTGAATTTGGTCAAGTAATTTGGAATTGAGTCGCTCGCCTCCATCTTGTTTTTTCGAATTTTATCTTTTAGTGACAACTTCCTATGTTCATTGTTGTTCTTTAAAAGTTCCTTGAATACTTTCAACATAGCATGCAGAGTTTCCTTCCCATGGAGACTCGAGACAATGTGGTCTCAAACTCCCTCAAGGATTATCCACCTCGCCCTTGCCACACACTTCTTCCATTCGGCTAGATTTTGAGCATCCGATGTTGATGCCTTAGGAATGTCCTAATCAATGAATTCCTTCAAGCCATTATCCTCCAACACATCCTCCATCCTATCCTTTTAGGATATATAATTCAATTTTCCATCCAATGCATACTCGAGCTGCAAACCGTAGAATGCCCTCACTCGATATTAAAGTATATATTGAAAATTCGAATTTCACCTATAACCCAAAACTCAAAACTTCAAAATCTCCTCTAGTATATTGTTCTCACACCTGATACCATGTAGAAAATCATTTATATTCACAAGCTCATGCAATTTACTAAAGCACAAGACAAGAATCTAATTCTACTTTCAATCAGTGGTGTTAGAATATTCCAACACATAGGAAATAGTTAAGTATAACTTGGTCTAGTGTAGAGTTAGGTAAATTGTGTTTCTTTACTATGTACTTTTGTAACTTACAATCTGACGGCCATGATCTGTTCTAGACATGAAGTGATCCGATGGTTCATTGTCTCCTCGGTATTACTGACACTTGATTGGTGGCTTAACACCCGATTGGTCCATGATCTCTATTTAAAGAGAATGGAGGGTAATTTGTAGGGTAACCGATCATGAGAGAACATTATGTAAATTTTCATTCTTTGAGGGTTTTAACGACATCAAGAATATTGGTGTATAGATCTGTGATCTATTTGTGAGCAGTGTCCTTTGCTATTCTATCTGAGGAACTTACCCTATAAATTCCTACATGGTATCAGAGATATTTGAGGGTTACATCCGTTGGTGATCCAAATCAGAAGCCGATACAACTGCATCCAACTGTCGTTTCCTAGATCTATTGTTTTTTATTGCTTTTGGGCTGAGAGGGCTACTCTATTGTGTTAGGAGCATATGTTCCAGTGAGGAACCCCTTTCGTTTCACGCAAAAAGGTTTATGGTAGCCCTAGCTACGCCATTTTTAATATCTGGAGGTATACAATGTTTATTTGCAGTTTTAGCTATTTATCTCTCTTTTTATTTTGGCTTATTTATCTCCTTGTTTTTATTAATGTATCTATACCTTTCATTTCTACATATGTTCTTTGCTTCATGACTCTATTCGATCTAGGCAAATTAGAAACAGAAAGGAAGGATTTTTCTCATGCGTATGAATTTTTCTGTCGTGCCTTAGTGCGATCTCGGAAAATCAGAGACATCGAGGAGAATATTTAGTTTCTGGCGAAAGATAACTTCACGCCGTAAGGTTTGGTTTTTTTTGTATGTCTGTGTTGGTTTGTGTGGTTTTTTGTTTTGCAGGAAAGAAGAGCTTTTTCAAGTAAGCACATGCCCCAAAGCTTCAGTGACAAAAAAAAACCCTTCCTCTTTTCCAAAAATGACTAACCTTTTAAAGTAGCTCACTTGATCCAAAGTTAATTTATGAGAATATAGGTCTTGGGTTCAAGTCATTCTTTTGTTGAGTTAACTTTTCAAAAAGAACATGTAACTTATGTTTTAAAGTTACTTTATGTAAAAGTGTTCTCACCCATTATAAAAAGTGAGTCACTTATAATTCTAAAGTCTCATTATCTTTTATTTAAGTTACAATTTAGTGGGTCACTCATAAAGTACCATTGTAAAAGTGACTTTCACTTATTTATAAAAGTGGGTCACATATTTTTTTTTAAGTGAGCTAATTAGATTAAGTTTGGAAAGGGGGGGGGGGGGGGGACTTTTAAAATATAACATTATCATTCACTTCCACACATTCACACACTTTGTTGGCATCTTCAACAACTTTTCTTAAAAAATCCATAACTTCTTCATCCGGAAGCCGTTTTTTTTTTAATCGGCCTAATTTTTCGAGATCTTTCCATTGGAACACTTAGTTTCAAAATTTAAAACTTCAGTTTCTGTTAAAGTGGAAATTCCATGCCAAGTTATTCTTGACAACACCAACTACTTCTAATAGTGGTCCTACATTGTGGATTTACTTAGAAGTAAAGGTCTTTACAGAATAGCCTTAGGCCAAGAAACTAAACCTAAAGATGAAGATAAGGCAGCCAAATGGAAAAATAGGCAAGATCAAGCAAGTGGGTTGATAGGGATGTCCATTTCTCCAGACCTTAGATTCCATATTTCAAAACTTGATACCCCTAATGAAGCAATGAAACAACTCACTAAAGTTTTTGGAATTAAAAATGAAATTAGAGCCCATCAACTCGAAAATGAGTTTCTTACATTGGACCCAAATAATTTTTCTTCTATTGAAGATTTTTTGTCCAAGTTCAAGACCCTTAGACTTCTCTTGGAAGGTGTTAAGGTTAAGAAAGAAGATGGTATCCTTATCTATTCCATTCTTACTAAGTGAGACCAACCTACTCAGTGTTTGTTTCCACCTTCTTTTCTACTAGAGAAGCCTTTATTTCTCAAGGACAAGAGTACAAGTCCCCCTCTTTTGATGCCTTTTGTGATTCTTTAATAAGAGAACAAGAAAAACTCTTACATCTTGGTCTCCTTAATCTTGGAAACTCTTCTCAGAAAGCCTTAGCCACCCAACAACAACCAAATTCAAAGAATCCTAAGAAGAAGTATCCTAAAAAGAATGCTCCTAAACCAAACAAGGGTCCTAAGAAATTTCAGTCTCAAAATGAAAAATCATTTCAACAAAATGATAAGGCAAATAAAAACAAAGGGAAGAAGACTGATAGACATTGCAACTTTTTTAATCGAGATGGCCACTTAGAATCCAAATGCTTTAAGAAGATGGAAGCCTTGAAATCCGCAATGAAGAAGCATAACATCCATTTGGATCATTCTTCAACTTCAAATTCATCTTCAAGAATAGCACTTTCTGCATGTGGTTGTCAAGCATCTCGGTCTGGTTATGCACTTAATGTATCTTCTTCTTCTCATTCTCATGAGTGTCTCATTGATTCTGGAGCTTCTTATCACATGGCAAAAAACAAAGCCATGTTTCTTCCTTAAATGACTGTAACACCAAAAATATATATGTTGGTGATGATAGATCTTTTAGTGTTGTAGGGACTGGAACTATTCATCTAGACAATGGTAAATTTAATGATGTATTATATGTTCCAACCTTAAATTGCAACCTTCTATTCTGTATATCAGATAACTCATTCAAGTGAAGGTAAAATAATTGAAATTTCACCTCATGATGTTGTAATTAAGGACTTAAGAGATCCTAGACAGATTTTAGCTACTACCATTGGTGATGATTCTACAAGGTTGTATATGTTTAACAACTTTGGGTCATTAACCCTTCCCTCAGTATTTGTTTCTCATAGTGATGAAGTAAGCAAACTTTGGCATGAGCGATTTGGTCACTTAAAATATCGCTCCCTTAAAAATCTATGTAAAGAAAATATGGTGACAGGTCTTCCTATGGTATCTTGTGGAGATGGTGTTTGTTCCGGATGTCTACTCGAAAAACATCATCGGGATAGTTTTGAAAAATGTTCCTCTTGGCACGCCTTAGCCCGTTTACAGCTTGTGCATAGTGATTTATGTGGTCCACTTCCAATTGTTTCATTCTCTGGCTACAAGTATTTCTTAACTTTCATTGATGATTTCTCTAGACGCACTTGGGTATACTTCTTAAAACTCAAGAGTGTGAAGTATTTAACATGTTCTTGGCCTTTAAGGCCTTTGTTGAAAAATAATCTGGACATCAAATTCTTAAGCTAAGATCTGATAATGGCGAAGAATATGTTAACAACAAATTCATCAACCTTTGCACTAAGAATGGAATTTAAATGCAACATACTGTTCCATATACTCCACAACAAAATGGTGTAGCTAAAAGAAAGAATCACACCTTAAAGGAAATGGATAATTGTATGCTTCAATCTAAAGGACTCGGTCTTAATTTTTGGGTAGAAGCAATTAACTGTGAAAATTACATAGTAAATCACACTCCTACTAAGGTTTTACATAATATCACTCTAGAAGAAGCATGGAGCTCAATTAAACCAGATGTAAGTCACTTTCGTGTCTTTGGAAGTGAAGCATGGGCCCATATTCTAGATCAGAAACATAAAGCTTTAGAACCTAAGAGTGAAAAATGTATTTTTGTTCGATATTCTGAAGATGTCAAAGGATATAGACTTATTCCACTTAAGTCCAAAAATTTTATCATTAGAAGAGATGTAAAGTTTGCTTAAAATATATCGGCTTACGAGCCTAGTTCGGCGGATGTGCCACCTCTATATATCCCTTCTACTTCTAAAAATATTTCTTGTTCAGATGATGACAACAAGGATGACAATCCTCCCCCACCTTCTTAGGATCCTTCTTCAGCTCCTCAACTTCCAAAATGGGTCCGTGCTACTCAAGATGCAACAAGTGCTCTTGCAGGTGATCCTACAGATCAATGATGTACACTTTCTCAGTTCAATAGAGCCTCTTCTTTACTGGCTCAAGCTTCAGTGAATTATGATCCGGATACCTTTGCAAAAGCTTCATGTCATCCAGACTGGGATGCAGCTATGAATGAAGAACATCATTCATTATTGGCAAATGATACATGGGATCTCATTCCTCTTTCAAAGGGATGAAAACTTGTTAGATGCAAAAGGGTTTACAGAACCAAGTATGGACCAGACGGAAAAGTTGATAAACATAAAGCTCGTCTTGTTTCTAAGGGCTTTTCACAAGTTGAAGGCATTGAATATACTGAAACCTTCTCCCCTATTGCAAAAATGAACTCTATCCGCCTTGTTCTTTCCCTTGATGCCTCTTTCAAATGGGAAGTCCATTAGATGGATGTTAAATTTGCCTTTTTGCATGGGGACTTGCATGAAGAAATCTATATGGAACAATCTCCTAGCTTTATACAAACAGACTCCAACCTTGTATTTCGTCTTAAGAAATCCTCTTATGGTCTCAAGCAAGCCCTGCGAGCTTGGTATGCCAAAATGATAGCTTTCTTTTAGATATTGGATTTTCTAGGTGTCATTCTGACAACACTGTCTACACCAAGAAAGTGGGTAAGTATCTTATCATTCTTGTTCTTTATGTTGATGATCTTATCCTTACTGGTAGTGATCCCAACCTTATAAACCATGTGAATTCCAACCTTAAAAAGAAGTTTGAAATGACTCCAAGTCTTGCAAACCAAGGAAGGTATTTCCCTTTCCCAGTCCAAGTATGCCTGTGATCTCCTATGCCATTTTCACATGGAATACTGTAAGCTAGCCCCTTCTCCCTTTCAATTTGGAGCCAAAATTTAAGTCACTTGTACTTCCCCTAAAGTTGATGCTACCTTATACCATCAGCTTGTAGGAAAAATTTTATATCTGACCCATACTCGTCCTGACCTTTCCTTTGATGTTGGCCTTATTGCTCAGTTTATGCAAAACCCACATGAAAGTCATTGGAAAGTAGCTAAAAGAACACTTCATTATGTTCGAGGTATATTTTATTTTGGGATTCATTACAATGCAGAAGAATCTCCTCTATTGGTTGGTTTCATTGATTCTGATTGGGCTGATGACCCTGGTGATCGGAAGTCTACTATAGGTTATGTATTCACTCTTGGTTCTGGACCTATTACATGGGCTTGCAAAAAACAAAGTGTCATTTCTCTTTCTTCGGCAGAAGTAGAGTATCATGGTGCCATAGAAGATAGTAAGGAAGCCCTGTGGCTTCATCAAATCCTGTCATAGTTTGGCTTTCAGCAGTAGCATCTGACTACACTTTGGTGTGACAGTCAAAGTTCCATTCAACTATGCAAATATCTAGTCCAACATTAGTGCAAAAAACACATTGAACTACACATGCACTTCATTATAAAGCTCATTCATGACCATGTTATTGAAGTGCAATATTGTTCAATCAATGATCAAGTTGCAGACATCTTTAAAAAGGCTCTCACAGAGGCGAAGTTTACTAAAATTCGATTTATGGTTGGAGTTCAGGAAGTTGTCACTAAGGGGGGATAGGCTCCAATGCCTCCTTCCTTCTCCTATTGTGTCATATTTTTACATCCTTCAATCCTATCCCAAGTTTTTCTTAAGGGAGGATGTTAGGATATTTCGACACATAGGAAATAGTTAAGTGTAACTTGGTCTAGTGTAGAGTTAGGTAAAGTGTGTTTCTTTACTATGTACTTTTGTAACTTACAATCCGATGGTCACGATATGTTCTAGACATGAAGTGATCCGACGGTTCATTCTCTCCTCGGTTTTACCGACACTTGATCTGTGGCTTAACACCCAATTGGTCCATGACCTCTATTTAAAGAGCATGGAGGGTCATTTGTAGGGTAACCATTCATGAGAGAAGCTTATGTAAATTTTCATTATTTTATTAATAAATTTCCTGAAGTGGCCGCGTTGGCTCAGGTCGTGGAATGTTTCCCTCTTTGAGGTTTTTAACCACATCAAGAATATTGGTGTAATAATATGTGATTTGTTTGTGAGCGGTGTCCTTTGGTGTTCTATCTGAGGAACTTACCCTGTAAATTCCTACAAGTGGAAGCCAATAAATCGATGAAAACAATAATAGAAATAGGAAGACAAATCAATGGAACATAACACAATAAGTTTTCCCAGGGAAAGCCACAACTCAAAAATACTACAATCTATATTGCATTAATCAGAAATCCAAGATGATAATACAATGCTTGTTCTCACAAGAACAATCCCAACACTCAGTATGAGCAATCTCTCAGCTCACAAGCAAGCTCAAGCCAAACCTTAGCCTCTTATGTTGCTCCCCAAGCCCCTATTTCCTTGTGCAATTCCTATGGATGAATAACCCATATTTATGGGATTTCATTGAATCCAAAACTACGCAATCCACACTAGGTTCAGTTCCTGATTGCATGCATGATCTATACAACTTAGTAAATCATACAACTAATAGTACACTATCCCTACACTCTAGTCTCAACTAGGTCCTTCTCAGAATCAACATACATGAGTTTCTGATGAGGGAATCTTGAGTTAACTGGAGTGGCACTAGTTAATGCATTAGTGCACCAACTGACTGTTAACTCTCTATTAGTTCCACAAAGAGTTTGGAACTAATTTAACCTAACTCAATAAACTAAGTTATCTAATTATAACTCACTATTAAACTCATACTGGACCCCTAAAACTTAGGGAGAACATAAACATGACTTCAGAAAGACTTCCAACTCGAAATTCCTATGCTAATTAAGTTAATTGAACTTAATTAACTATTTACAAGTTGTTATGAGAATACAATTTTATTTTAATTCAAAGACAAATTAAACTAGAATTTTTGGATTCTATTTTTAACATTTCTTGTTGCTATTTTCAACACACATATCTCTCTTTGAACAATCTTTCTTTGAATTCTTCCCTTCCACACACCCATCTTGCACACCATACCTCTACACAACATGAGACTTTACACAATTCATTCATCTGCCTTCCATGTCATTACCTAACATTAATTATGGATATCATCGATAAAGGTATCACTCTGCCACCTTAACTGTCCCACTCCTATTTTTGTTCATTTCAAGGTCACTTTTGATTATCAATCAAGCATATTTATCTCTAGAAAAAGGTAGTGTGATGGAAATTGTAATTCAAGATCTACTCCATATCACCCCTTGTAAAGCATGATCATGGTTAGTAAATTCTACTTATTATTTTTCCTGAACCAATGAAATGGAACAAGATAAGATGACACATTAGTAATTGCACCAACAAACAAGGAGTTAATAGCTAAGACTCACTAAAGGGATTTATTGATCGAGAAACATTTCCTTAATTACAACAAACAAATGGCTACTAGAAAGAAGAGAGATTTATTTTGCAATGACACGTTCAATTCAATTGATCGTGTAGATACACATTTTCACTGGTAAACTAATATGATCCTTTCTTATTAGAATGATAAGAAAACAACAATTATAGTCTTATTCGAGTGCAAAACCTTCTTTAACAATGAGTACAATGTATACTACAATATTTGATGTTTTTAAGACTAGGTATCCTTAGTATATATATAGGAAAGAAGGGATACAATTATAATCAAATGGAACCATGAGGGGTTCTAGCCTACATAACAATATAACAATAAAAATGTAATAACTCAAAATTTGGGGCTTATTAAGGGGTTATAGGGCTAACATGGGGTTTATATATGGATTAACATACCCCTTCTCCTTAAACAAGTGTTTTCCTCAACACTTTCCTGATTGCTAGTGATTTTGCAAGAATACACGATCTTCCCATGTCATCTCTTCCATTGGTAGGTTCTTTTGTTTCATCATGTACTCCACAAATATTGGGTCATTTTGTTTCTTAATCCTTGTTTCAAGGATTATTTTTACTTCTAGTATGATTTCCCCTTCTTCATTTATCTCTGGTACACTTCTGGAAACAAATGAACAACGTGGTCATGATCTTGTGTTGTGGAGGCTACAACACCCCCCAAAATTTTTCACTCTGTCCATTTTAAATTTTACGTCCCCCTTTATTTTTCAAAAATTTCATGGATTTTTTGTTGTGTTACTTAGACCAACTCTTTGAAATGCCCCGATCATAACCAAATGCAATTCACGAATGAACCATGGCCATGATATGTTCTTTTGTTTTTCTAAGTCTTGCGCATTATCTAGCGATACTTCATCTTCCGTTCTCAGACTTATATAAAAGATGGAAGTATTTTTTCCCCAAGGAAAAATCGTAATTTTATTCAAAAGAACAAAATTACGTCTCTCAAATGCTAAAAAGCATTCAATCATACTAGCCATTTCCTGGTACCCAATAAACATATCTAAATAATAATAAAAAAACAAAAATTAAAAACATTTGGGGACTTAGTACAAAAACACTAAGCTACCCTTTTCTACCCTTGTTTTTCTCCACATTTTGCCAACCACCATAGTTTCAAGTAGTAGTTATAATAGCCATTTAATTCTCATCCAAATTTATGAGGATTTCTTTATCAAAGTATGAAATCTTTTGTTAGTATGAAAATTCTTCATGAGTATACCAAAAATGTTTCACTTAATTCACTAGTAACTAGAGACCCTAACAACAAAATATGGTTTTGACTATGCTTCAGATTTGCAACAAAATGTTAGGAAATACCTGCATAAAAATATATCATGCAAACATAAACATATAACAATGAAAAAATAAGTGCAACAACCCAATGGAGAATGTAAATGATTAATTTTATTAATAAATAAAAATACAAATGATGAGGAGAGACTATAGAGTTGGGTATATAGATCCTCCTCAGTGGGATAGGTCCTTCATGACCTTGTGCTTCAACAATATTGTGCTCTCTTAGTGGTGGTATGCAAAGGGAGAAAAGAAACAAGGGGTTATTGAACTTAAGTGAGAGGTAAAATACTATGAGACGATAATGGGGACGATGAGAATGGTCATGGTGAAGAATGAGGAGAAACCCCTCTATTTATAACAAAATATTGATACATATTTAGATTAGAAAATAATAAAATATTATTGACTAAATCAAAATCTGGATGTTGTGAATATTTTATTATATTTTTTTAGAGCAAAAAGATATTTGAAATGGTCAAATATTTTTTTTTAGAAAATGGTTAAAGTAATTAACAAAAAAAATGATTTATTAACTACTTTGTGAGGATTAAGTTAAATATAAATTTGAAATAATTATTAAATAATGATATAACAATTATCTCACGAGGAAAATAGGGGATAAGTATGGAATAATAAATAAATAATGCTTTATTTAATTATTATAAGGTGAATAAGTCAAGAGTGATTAGAAATAATAATTAAATAATTATTTCTAGAGAATATTAAATAAATAAGATTTACTTAATTGTTCTCATGTGGCTTTTTGGATTTTAGTGAGAAATAATTTTAAAAAACGGTTCACTAACTTATTTCCTATGGTGAAAGTGAGTTTTACCATGGGAAAAATCACCCTACATGGTGTATTTCAATTAAATAATAAGAAATGGCTAGGTGAACATTTTTGTTTGATAAAAGATCCCCCACCACCCCCCCAACTTAAGAGTGTTAGGAGAAAATCGTATGACTGAAATATGCTGTAGTTTTCACTTTCACAAGACATTGAAGGGTAGTGATAAAGAGAGAGAGAGAGAGAGAGAGAGAGTTGAAGAAATGCAAGGAAGGAAAGAGAATGGGGTGGTGGGACCTACTTGTCTAATAGAAGACTCCTTTTATTGGTAAGTACATGATATCAATTAGGCATCAGAGGCATACCCATACCCGTTGAGACAACTAAGTACAAATAATAATAATGTTCTTAGCAATTTGGCTCTCTGTCATCTCGATATCAGGTGGGGGAGTCACAATAATGGGTTGAGAAACCTCTTGCCTTGGTGAAGAAGTGGCGCTAGAACCCATAGATAGAGTAGAAGTAGAATCACTATGAGTGGTACCTAACTTGTGAAGCACATGAAGTGTATCGAAAAAGTCTTCAACATGAGGACAATGACGCAAATAATGTTCATATGTATCGCAAATAGGATAAGGGTGGTTCATTCACAATGATTTTTTTTCTTGGAAAACTCAGGTAAGGTAACATGGACCTTGGGAATGTTGGGGTTGGGTAGAGTTTTAGGGACCACACTCTTAACATGGGGGAGCTCGGGACAATTATTGGTGGCATGCCTAGGATCATCACAGGAAGCAAATGGAGGAGAAGGATTTGCTAGTTGAAGAGGAGTGGGAGTCACATGGGTTACCTTGTCTTTGTCCCCTTTTTTCTGGGTTGTGTCCCCCTCAACAGATGCTTTCAAAGTAGGAGTAGGTTCATGTTGTGGTGGTTGTGGCACTAAAGTGAAGGAAGGGGTGGTAGGAACAGGTTGGACCAGAGTCAAAGACATATAAGTTTTGAGTTGGTTAGGAGTAGTGTTTGTAGGAGGATCAATGTACCAAATTGGAATCCCCAAAGTCATATTAGGAAGACTCAACATAGCCATTACAAGAGTAAAAAATATTCTTGGCAGCAGGAATAAGAAAGGTATATGACCGAAGGGGTAATGACCAAGAGGAACTCTGCTTGTGGGAGGATGCCTTGTAGGGCTATCACCTAAATGGGATTGGCCTAGAGGAATTGTTCCTGAAGGGAGAGTTGAGTCATGAGCAACAAATTTCTAAGGAGTTGGTTGCTGGGAAGACATACTAGATTACTTGTTGGTTGCCCCTAACACTTGAAACGTGCAAACACTTCAAGAGCTAGGTGCAAAAGAAATAGGCGGTGAGCCATAATAATCCCCAAGCAGCATGGAATATTTATAGACTCTAGGGGAAACAACGGTACACGTATAGGTAGTTTTGTTTCCTGCCATTGATGAAATGGTATTCTGAGGATATGTTTTTGGCTTGGGGTCATAGTAATTCAGTTGATCAATGGTGATGATATTTTCATTATGGGGAAAGCGCATCTTGTGAAAGGCAGAAGATCTGACAACAGACATGACATATGTGTCACTACGACCTAGCAAGAGGTTATAATCTAAAGGGGCAAAAATGACTTCGACATCGATCATGACCGTCTTATCAACAATAGTGATGGGGAAATTGTAATATAAACATAGAGGTTGCGAGGAGTGACTGTCCCATTCACGTAGGGTGATGGTGGATGGTGACAAGTCGGGGGAACCAAGTTACTTCTAGAAACTAGTGTCCATCACACAGGTGGAGGCACCTTCGTCAATTATGAACCATTGAAAAGTGTCATTTTTTTTTAGACTAGTATCTCAAAAGCAACAAATGAAGGAATGGGGGGATGTTCTACTTTATCAATGTCAAAGATGATCAAACAATCATCATAAGGATCCATAGTTCCCAAAGATGATAATAGAGCTTTATGTTGGGATGGTAATGTTTTTAGGAGTTCTAGTGTTGACATGGTAGTAGGAGATTGTGTCAAGTCATCTTCTATACTATAGGTGTGGGCGGCTTGAGAACCAATAGTGTTTAGATGTAATGTTCCTTTAGTGGTCTTAGGGAAAAATTGTGTTTTTGGAAAAGGGATTTGTAAGGTACCATTGGGTGATGAAAGAGGCTTAGTTTAAACTATGGTTTTGGAATTGGTTGTTGACCTGTCAGTAGGCTATCATATTGATGTGAATGGGTATGGAGGTTGATAACTTTAGAATTAATCATGATAATCTAGTAATTTCCATTCCCAGGTTGTGAAGGTTGAGTTGCTGGAGGATTCTAGACGGGTTGGGTGGCCACATATCCTTGATTAGGGAATGGATTGGTAAGAATTGTTGGATATGATTAAGAAGGATGAGGTTGAGCAATGGGTTGAGGTCCTCTAGAGGAAAATATTTGAGATTCCCATGCCTGACACATATGGGGGAGAAGGGGAGATTCATGAGTGTAATGTCCACAAGTCCCACAACAAGCACAAGGTTTATTGGTTCTAAAAGCCTTGTTTTGATTAGGTTGGCTGCCCTATTATTGGTATGCAGGATTGGACTAGTCACCCTTATTGGTATTAGGTTTTCTACCTTGGTTGCCTTGATTACCCTGAGGTTGTTGGTTCTGGTAACCTTTCTTCTTATTCCTTCTCTTGGGGTTAAGAGGAATGGTAGCACTCTATTGAGCATGCACTTGACTCTATGGAAGTGGTTTTTGATGTGGTAGAGGTGGTGGAGGCATGGAAGATTGAGGCACTGGTGCCACAGGGGCTAGAGCGTTAGATGGTGCAACATTTTGGTAACCAGACTAAGAAACAACTAGCCCTGACATTGACTGATGCAAATGGGCATATGCATATGAAGTGCTTGTACCTTGGTAAGAGTTGACATATAAAGGAACATAAGGGGGATAGGTGTAAGAGGAACTGGTTCCCCCTTGGGATTGACCATAATTCATGGAAGGTTTAGGATATGGAAATGGATGGGAGTGGGAAAGTAATCCAATGATATTGTCAGTGCCATTACATGCCCCTGACACATTACCAACACTGGGCCTAGGAAGATCAGGAAGGATTGTATAAACATAACCTGATTGGGCTTATATTAGATCATATTTCAGGGCTATCTAGAGAGATTATTCCTTAGTTTGAGGGAATTGGTAGGTGACATATTTACCTATGGGCCCAAAACGGTTCTAAACAAATAATTCATATACACATAGTCTTCGAACTCGGGATATTTAGAGAGGCTCCTCCTTCTATGCCATTCTTGTACATGGTTAGAAAGGTGAGTGGCAGAAGTTTAACAAAAGGAAGTTAGAAGTTCAGTACCAGTGTCATATTGAAGAGGTACTTGGAACTATGATAGGAAGGCATTGACAAGAGTTGCAAAGGTCAAGTGAGATGCATGGGGTTGGTTAATATACCACTTGACAGTGACACTAGTTAAAGTGCATTGGGAGAGATGAAGACATATGGAGTCCTCGGTAATGGAATTGGATGAACACTGCATGTGGAAAGAGCCAACATGATTTCTAGGGTATTCTTAGGATTAAATTCAAAATTTGGAATGTCCAAGGGGAGTTTGGTTGGCATGGGGCGTTGATTTTGATCATGGAGAAGGGGATTGTTTATGAGTTGGCTTAAATCAAGGAGGCTTAAACCAACCTGTTGACAGTGCTAGACTGGCCAACATGTTAGGGGATATCCCCCGTAAGAATTCCCAACTAGACCTTAGACCATTTGGAGTAGGAGTCCCAGCAGTGTGTAGTAAAGTAATGCCTTGACCGTGGTAGTGTGCAGAGGTAAGTATGATAACTCTGTCGGAGGCAAGTGTATGAACTTGCAGCGAGTCAAGTGAGATGCATGGGGGTTGTAACTCACAGAGGGGAAAGGAAGTGTGTCCCTTAGAAGCCTGTAATAGTACACAGCCTGAAAGGAACACACGAATTGAATGACATCACAAGTTGGAAGCATAATAGTCCACAAACCAAAGTAATGGATTAACACAACAACATGTATTCAACAAGATTCGTACAATCGCATACAAAATAGTTCATTCACAAATGTGTAAGTTAATTAACATACATTGCTAAAGTAACCAGAAAAGTCTAACTACAATAACAACATATGCATGAAAATGTGTTGGCTCAGTTATATTATCAAGTGAATTTCCATCCATACATACACCATTTATAGCCACTAGCCATAGAAAATTTTAGGGGTGAATCTTAGCACAAAGGAAAATTTTAAGGGGTTTTATATTTTGGAAGGGAATTTTTTTTTATTACACACATTTTCTATAGTTAGCCCAAAATTTATTTAAAAAATAAATAATTATTATATTTTAGCCTTAAAAAATATGGCTGATAAACAGTCCAAAAAACCTATTCGCCTCATTTTGAAGTTGGATTTGATTTCAATCACGTCGATTTCCAATTTGAAGAAGTTGGACTTGATTGCAATCACCCTAATTTCCAGTTTGGAGGTTGGATATGCTTGCAATGGCCCCGATTTCCTGGTTTGCAAGTCATATTTGGTTGCAATGGTAGACAAGAGATTGGGTTAGCGGTTAGCACCTGCCATTGTGGATGATGGGTTACAATAAGTGCTTGCAGAGGTGAGAGGAGTCGAGAAAGATGAACTAGATGTCGATGTGGGCAAGTCAGACAAATTGGGAGATATTGGGATGATTAACATATACATATATGCCAAGTTACTCAATTCCAACACCATTAATGAATTCAAGTAATTTGGGTGTCAGTTTCCACTTCTCCATTGGGAATGAACCCCAAAAATAGTTTATTGGCTTTCATACATCCATCCCATTTGCTACTCAAATCTTGGAGCCCTAGCTTCTCTTCCTACTCATTGATTCTTCCACAGATGAATCTTCGTAGGTTCTTTTATTTATTCTGAAGATCAACTTTTGAGCAAGTTGGGATTGCCGTATGTGGGGGTTGAAAGTTGAAATTGGGAATTTAGGATAAACTTCTGTGAAATTTTGCTTTGAGATGACTCTGAATTCTATTTTTAATATCAAGGGACGCCACCTTTCAAGCATTACACTTCAAGCTCACAACGTTTGGGAACCAACTGGAGGTTCACTTTGGAGATTTACTTGTTTAGAGTTCAAGAGCTGAAGATTTTTATTTGTTTCCCAGAGTCAATCTACATATACTTTCATGAAATGAGGACACATTTTGGAAATGGTTGTGATATTTTGATTTGGTAAAATGGCATTGGTCAATTTTCTTTATCTCTGTTCAAGGAGTCTTGCAGTTATGAGCTAGTAGAGTTGGAGCGCTCAGGGCAAGGTTCACCTATAGCAATGTAAGGAAATGATCTTTAGATGCTTTTGGAATTGGGGCTTGCAAAGCCTTTCTTTCAAAATAAATATAAAACCTCAGAAGGAAATATATTGTTCAGAGGCAGATATCACTTATCAATAACTATAGACACAGGTTTGGAGACTTTGATCCTGTGAAAATAAATTCTCAGAACCTGAAAAGAAGTATTACATGGCAGATTTGAAAGAGCTCCTTCTTCCTCCTCAGCCTTCTATTTTTGTGGCACGTGAAGCTCCTTTTTGATCAACCATGCCTGGCAGGCCTCTGTTTCAAGGACTAGACCTTTTGGGAGTAAAAAAGAGAGGGCAGGGGATTTGGTCATGGACAAGAACATATAAAATGGGAGTTCTCAAGTTTTGTAGGTAGAGAAATTAACAATAATGAAGTGTTGTGACTTTCCAGCTAGGGATCTCCATCTTTTGGATCCATTATTTGTATATCCTTCCACTATTCCAGGATGAGGGAGAGAAATTGTTGTGAATCTAGAACAGATAAGGTGTATAATCACAACTGATGAGGCACTATTGTTGAATTCATTGGATAGCTATGCTCTACAGTATGTGGAAGAACTACAGAGGTGTCTCAATGTTAGAAATGACATGGTTAACAATATGTGGCATTCTAGAGAACAATGAAGCTCAAGATTTTCACTAATGTCAAGTAGACAAGAACCTAGGGATGATGGCATGTTTGGTAGCGCACAGTCTAGCCAACAAAAATCAATTAGTGATGCTAAACTTTACAGTGGTTCATCTGCAGATGATTTTCCCTTTGAATTCATTACACCGGAGGTTGCTTTGGAGGTAGATTTCACATTTCTAGACACCTATGCATGTAACAAACTTGTTTATATTCTCATATCCTTATTGTTATACCTCTATTGATTTTGAAATCTGTTTAGTAATACTTTAACTCCTATCTTGCCTTATTTGTTTTCTGGATCTCTCTCTCTCTCACACACACACTCTGATACCATATGTTCATACCATGCATGTATTTGCACTTTCTCTACTATGTGCAAAGAGCGCATGGGATTTGGCCAAAAGATGAAGGTTCAACTGCAGTGAAATGTTGGCAAAATCTATCAAAAAATGTAGTGGAATAGAAGTGTAGAAACGTAGCTGGAAACATTAAAAGTGTCAATTGAATTTGCAACCAATGCATGCATAGTGAAATGTTTGAAGGCCAATAGTAAAGGATAATGTACTCTTCCCATCTAGGGGTTATTTTATGTTCATACTTCTTGAAGTTATTTTGTTTGACATGTTTAGTCAATTTTTATATGAAATATAAGCCTTAACTTTTGATACACACTCATGCACAATTGGTGAATAATTGTATATAATTTTAAGGTTAATTCTTATATTGACATAATTTTTTTTTTTTTTTTTTTTTTTTTTTTTTTCGTATTTTCTTAATAGGTGAAAAAATATCACTGAGTTTACTCCCAAGCCAAACTATACTTGGGCTTGCTATGAAGCCAAATTAACTTCGTCTTAATTATTTTGAGACAAAGATTTTGCCAAGTTTGAGTTGAACTCTTAAACTTTTCCCTTACGGAGCTTAGTTTTCCAACATTAAATTTTCTAAAGTCTCAATGAATTCATTTAAATGGATTTATTTTCATAAACAAGTATTGTATTAAACTAACAATGAGTTTAACCCTGCCAACATTTTATTCACTTCTTGGCCCAAACTGTTGTATTAATATCAAATTGTGCTTTTATTAAGGTTAACTATGTTCACCAAAGGATGAATTTATGATATATATTCTAGTGGACGAGTCATAATGTATCTCACTACGGATTTCATTCAACTACTATGGGAAGAAAATATTCGTGCATGCATGCTTATATGGATCTCTCTGTTCTATGCAACCCAAGAAAAGCTGGATAGATAAACGTGCAACAACACTTACAACATTGCACAATGCATATAAATTTTTTAAGCTGGAGAAACCCTCACAAGAATAAAACTCTAGCATGTTATTAATCTGCAAACAAATGCTTATAATAATTGCCCTTAGGCTTCTGAATTTCTTGTGATTTCACAACCTCCCAAACAACCATAGCATTCTTGAATTGGTGGCCTTGGATATTACCTTCTCACACTATCTCTTATTTGGCTTAGCTGAGCTACAGCTATGATATTTCCACCATTTTGTTTGCACCTTCCTCTCTTTTAGTCAGTCCTTCTTAGCTTACACGCAATGGACCCACACTCTCTCAACTCTCTCTTTTTTATGCCTTTTCTCCCAGATTTTATTATAGCCTATGTTGATTTTTTTGGGTAGTTGCAGTCAGTATTCCCAGCTACTCAAGTCATGACCCTAAAAGAAAAATTAAGAAGAAGAAATTTAATTCAAATTTGCCTCCAAAAAATTTAAAGTCGGTCCAGCACAAGGAGATGTGCCCCTTGGGCACCTCATGACCATTATAAATACAAACTCGGCCTCCATTTTTTTGGCATCAATTCAGATCACACAAAAATCATTTGTTTTTAGTTCACACGTGTGAAGGAGAGAGAGAAGAAGCAAGAAGTTTGACTAGTGTTTACCACTCTTTGACCAAAATTTCGGAGGCACAGTTTGCCTGAATTTCTAAAGCAGTTGACTGAGCTTTGTCAGGGAATTTTGACCAATTTTCCTTAGCAGTTGATCGAATTTTTGGGCAGTTGCAGTAGGCCAAGTTTCGGCCCTATTGACTGAGGTTGACCGAAATTCTTGGTAGCAGCAGTAACACCAAACTTTGCCTATGCAAATTTTGTAGTCAAATTGACTGGAAAATCAGATTGTACTTTTGCTAAATTGAAAAATTTCTCCTAAGAAAAGATTGTTGGCTTTTCCCAAGTTTGAGTTTTCACAGTGTAAAATTGTGTCTCATTTTTTATTAGTTGTCTCTTTATTGTCCTAATATCATTATTGCATTACTGTTGAAATTTTATATGTATAATTACTTAATGAAGTATGTGACATAAGTGAACTTGGTTAAAGAAATCATTGGAAAGTAATTATCATTTTAGAAGATCATATTCTCTATGTAGGAAGCTCATACCATGTTGAATAATCTAGGGCAAACATAATAAGGTGATTCTTATTTACTATGATAACAGTTTGTGAAGCCTTTATACAATTTATCTTAATGTTCCATCCATTATTAGTGGGTGTGTTTTCTTCGTCAAACTGCTACCAAAAACAAAAGAGACAAGAACACATATATTTGGCTTTCTGCCAGGGCCAAAACATCTCCCTCTTGGAGAGGAAAACCCATAAAAAATTCTTCTTATAGAGATTCCATTGATGAATACCAAAACCATGACCCTTGACACCATTTTCCTCTCCAAGACCAAGACATCGGTCCTCTTCTTCATCACTGTTGGGATCTTCATCCTTGCTACACCTCTACCTCACTAAGATCTTCATCACTATTGACATCATTATTGTGCCATGATTGTCTCTTGAGATTACCACACATGTGATCTTGGATTTTTCATTGAGATCATTATCGTGACCTTTATTTTCATCCTTGATCAATGCACCTAGGGATTCATTGTTGCTACACCATATTTGGATCATCATTGTACCCTATATGGAATCATCATAATGCTAACTATAAGCAACAAAGAATGTACTTTATGAAAAAAGTGTTAAGATAGTGAGGGAAACGATAGGATCAATGTGATGCTTCTTAAGTCGAGATAGTGAGACCAAGGCTATATGAAGACAGTAAGGATTCTGAGATTATTTCCATCACATATATGCATTGACTGCCAAGAATTAGGTTCAACGAAATTGTGATTACTTTCTTTCCTGCATTGGGATCTTATTTTTCATTTAAGCCGAGACTGTAATGATTACTTATGCTCCTTATTATGTCAAGACTGTAATAGTGTGAGATCACCGAGATACACATATATAATCCTAGATCAAAACTACATGGATATATGTGAGGCCTTTACAATCACTATAACGACTTACTGTGTCACCCGAAGTCATTGATGTCCCACCTGAGGTTACAGTGATCCGAGAACTGCACCTTACAGTCATGCAAAGGGTCTCAGAGATATGCCAAGATCATGTCCTCAACTGGAACTGTAAACTTGTTTGATATTCCTCCTTCCTACTCCATATACCTGAGATCATGACTGCACCTAAAACCCAAACAAGGTGCAGTAAAACCTTACTGCCTCTCTACTCCTATATGTGAAATTTCAGAGGCATGCGAGATTTTCTCTTCGTGTATTTTCACTGACCCTAGATGGGTATTTATAGTGGTTATGTCCATATATGCAAGCCAACATAAACTCATGAACCACCATGACTATTTTATTGAGTCAACATTACTTCCATTTATTTAATTAAATTCATTTTTGAGCCGACATGAAGATCTTCATTATTTTGCTTGCAGAATTTGATGTTCTTGAATTTGGAGAAGCATTCTTGCATTTGGAGGATTGTTCTTGGTCTTGGAGGGTTGTTACATTTAGTTGAATATTTGTATACATTTGAATGACACAGAATGTGAGTTCTGTGTCACTTAAAGAAAATGTGAGTTGAAGATTTGTAATCATTTTTTCTTTGAAATGACTTCATGAATGCAAGGATATTATATAGGATAGATGGGTTATCTTGCATGGAATAAAAGGGATTGATAGAATCCTTATAGAGAAGGGAATTCAGTGGATAGGTCTCCTTTAAACTCATGAGAAAGAACTCTTAAAATTCCTCTCATCTCTATGTAGCAAGAAAAGAGACAGGTAAGAGATATATAAAAATTAGGAAAGGCAATCTCTGACATGTAGTAAAGAAGAAATATATTCATGAGATCTCATTTGGGAGATATAACAAATATGATATGAAAATAATCATCTACGTTCTTAATAAGCAAGATGTCAGGTGTCCTAGGAATATGGAAATTTCCTTGTGCAAAAAATTGAGGTCTCTATGCCAGATAGAGAAAGACAAGTTGAAAGGACTCAAATATGTGTGGAAAGGAAAGGGAAGTTTGAAAAGACAGAACAATACTGTATCGTCGGAAGGGTGAAAGAAGTTGAAGAAAGGATCAGGGAAAAGGGAGTAATAGATCTCCATTATGAATGAGATGGTGTCCCTCTCAAAGGGATCCTATTAGAAGACCTTGTAGATATGATCATGGTAAGAAGATTCATCATGGAATCATGGAAAAAAGAGCTCATATGAATCATGGAGAACATAGATCTTGGAAATTTCATTGAATATCAAAGGAAAGGAAGAAGTCATCCAAGTCAAAGGGAACATTTTCCAGATAAGGACATTCTAGATGTTGAAGAGTCTATGATAGAACCTTAGTGGAGGATCCCCTAGTCTGGAAAGGCAACAAGAGTTTCATCAGGATTTCCAACTCGTGGAAATCATGAGACAAAAGACTGATGACATGATGAAGCAGATCAAGGGATTGAAGATCCGTTCAATCAAGAAAGCTGTTGAAAGATACCTAAAGGATGAATGAGGTATGTATGACTATGATTGTATTTGTATTTTCATTTGATATTTTAATGTCATGATATATGGTTGCAGATAAAATGGATCAATCATGATCAACATGGAAAGGATCTCCTCCTCTGAAAGGATGCAAAAATATATAAGTCTAACTAGATGAAATCAACATAATATGTCCTCATATGAAGTATGAGGTAGTTGAATACAATTGAAGAACTCTAAGAGCTCCTGGGAATGAAAGATATGAAGATGGAAGAGATCGTGAAGTATGCAACCTTAATGAAGGCAATCAACATCCAAAAGATCGGGAAGACTTGACCAGGAAACCTCCTGGAAAGATGTGAAGACTATGATGGAAGTTTGAAAGGATGAGGATCCTTGACAATAGATATCATTGGGAGATGTGTCAACATATATGCAGGATGATTGATACCTATAAGAAGATGTCACTGGAAGAAGGCCATCACCAAAAGGTGATATGTAATTTCTTTTTGGTATCTAACATCTTGGAAAATGTCTAGGTATGTGTACAGGATCAAGAAAATGAGAGTTGTGAAAGATGTCACAACTATGTACCTTGTAATCCAGAGCAATCATTGTTGAAGGAAAGTGAAGACATATGAGCTTATGAAGGAAGCCCCAGATGTAAAGCCAAGAAGGATACTTTCCGAGAAAGAAGGAATGACATGATGGAGGAAAGTGATGGATGGTTGAACCCTAGATATGAATAAATTGATGACATCGAAGTCTTGAATCGTTAGTCTACTAGAAGACCCTATAAAGCATTGATGATAGAGTCCCTGGGTAAGAGGGAGCTCTCAAAATTTCCTATGAGCAAAGGAACTCAAGCAAGTTTCTGAGTAAAGAGAAACTTGGAACTCGTCCCTGGTTAAGAGGGAGAGTTAGACATGACATTATTTTCTTTAGTTTGGAAGAAATAATGGAGGATTGTGTAATCATCTAGAATCCAACACTCTTTGAGGATGTGGTAGGGCATCCAAGACAATAGTGGGCAAGAGGACCGATATTCTTGAGGGTTGGGAACCCAAGATGAGAATAGTCCTAGTAGGGCATACTCGGAGAACACCAAGGTGGGTATGACCCTAAGAGAGACAATGATGATGTGTGTCTACCAGTCATTGGTCTCGCCAACATTGTACTCTAATCTAAGTGGGAGATGGAGTTGTTAGTTAAGGCCTTTCTAAATGGAAACAATGTTGGTTGAAATGATGCTATAACAGATGAATCAATACTTGGATTGATGAAGAAGGGACCTCATGCTAGTAGATCTCAGATGGACGAAGAGGACTGCGTATTTATTATAGTCTCAGCTTCATGGAGATCATGCTATCTCAATCTCGGCATATATATATATATATATATATATATATATATATATATATATATATATATATATATATATATATATATATATATATATATATCTATATCTATATATATATATATATATATATATATATATATATATATATATATATATATATATATTCATTCTCGGCATAACAAGGAGCAGCAACATCACTCACAGTATCGACTTACATAAAGGGTAAGGATCTAAGGGCAAGAATTGTAATCACAATCTTTGTGGGCCTATTCCATGACAGTGGATGTATGTGATGAAAGAACCTCAGAATCCTGACTGTCTTCATATAGCCTCGGTCTCATTGTCTCGGAACTTCTATTATAATGTATACTCTCTGTTGCTCACAGTCAACATGATGATGATTCCAACTAAGGTTTAGTGATGATTCAAGAATGGTGTAGTAGTAATGAATCCCTCGGTTCATTTATCAAAGGAGAGAATTGAGGTCGCAATGAAATAAAGCAGATAAACAATGAAAATTTTATTTAAAAACTAAATATTTATTACATTTTAGCAAAATAAATAAAAAAGCGGATAAACAACGCAAATCCTGATTTGCCTCATTTGGGAGGTTGGCTTTGCTTGGAATCACCCAATTTCTTGGGTTGAAGGTTGGATTTAGTTGCAATCACCCCAATTTCTTGGTTTACAAATCAAGGGCATGGTTGAATTTGGGGGATTCTCCTGCATAAATTATACAGTCTCCATTCGTGCAAGTCATGTTGGGTCCCTATAATACTAGTGATTACCCCATTACTATTGTATTTGCATCCCTTATTAATATTGTTTCTGCCACTATTATCCCCATATTGTTATTACTGTGCCCCATAGAATCCCTCTATTGTTATTTTTGTGGCTTTATATTACTATTGTTAGGTCGGCTGGGTTATATTGTGACTCCTTAGACTCCTATATATAGAAAGGAGGTTTTGTCATTTGAATCATCCAAGAATTGCTCATTTATGTAATGTAAAGGAGGTTACCCCCTCGAATATGCTGAATTCTAAGGAGTTGATCTATCTTTTCTATCTTTTCTTGAGCTGGTTTCATAACATTTGGTATCAGAGCCTTGGATTCTAGGGTTTCGCTGCTCCAAATAGGTCATCGTGGCATTTTTGCTATAACTTTTTTTTCTACGATGTTTCAGAAGCTAAAAGAAAAACCCATTTGAGAAGACATCGCGTTGAACCTCGGGTCCAAATTTCAGAGCTTTTCGCGCTATATTTGTGGAGATATGATCTGAGGAAGTTGGTCTTTTTGCAAACTCCTAAATTACATTCCAAACAGGTGACCTGGGGAAAATCGTCATAACTTTCTCTCTGAGCATCAGATTGAAATTTCGTAGGAATTTATAGAAAGAGGACGGACCATAGTTTCTTGTAGATAATTTTTTAGAGCCAAAGGTTGAAACAGTGACTCGTGGCACGTCATACAAGTTAGCTCTATTGAACTAGTCTATAATCAAGTCAATGTGGGAGATTTTGCATAATTCTTACTTGGAGAATCCAATTTGGGTTAGACTGGTGGCATTGGAAAGAGGAAACAGGGGTTACTGTAGGTCACAATTTTAGAACTATAACAGAAAATACAGAGATACATCAGAGGCAATATCGAGCTCCTACAAAGTGAAAAAAGGTGTGTAGATTTTTTTAATTTTTGCTTAAGCTTGGTTTGAAAATTTATTTTGAAGGAATTCAAAGGGCATAGTAGAGCATTATTATCGGTAACTAATGCCCCGAGGAAAGAAAATGCAAACACCTAGTAAGCAACCTGAAATCTCTAGCATGACTCATGAAGAAGAGGAAGAAATGCTACATGATATATCAAAATTACAAGAACAAGTGAAACAAATGTCACTCTCGCAAAAGCTAGCAGAAGCTAAGATAAATGGCGTGGAAGCTAAGATGAATGGCATGGAAGCTAAGATGGACAACTTGAAGATATATTTGAACACAAATTTGAAGACAGGAATGGCATATTTGAAGACAGATTTGACAAATTTTCTACAAGAAATACTTACTAATGGTGAAAAGGTAGTAAAGGAAACTCATGATGCGAACAAAATAAATGTTAATCATGATTTCTTGGACTCTAATGTGGGATCAAAGACCCACCATATTCCAAAAATCGATATGAGGAAGTTTGATGGCAAGGATCCCGCAACATGGATATTACAAATGGAGCAATTTTTCGATCTCAATAATGTGCAAAACACACAAAAGGTACGTATTGCAACTTTATATTTGGAACCAAATCAGTTTGTATGGTATCAATGGCTTTGATCTCGTAAACAAATTATCGCTTGGGCAATTTTTACGGAAGAATTGATAGCACATTATGAGGATACAAAAAGCAACACTTTTTTTGGCCAATTGATAAGTCTCAAACAAAAGGGTTCAATAATGGAGCACATTGAGGAGTTCCAAAAATTGAACATAAGGGTAAAAAATATTCCAGAGGAGCATAGGATTGATGTGTTCATAGGGACTTTAAAGGATAATATCAAACATTATGTTCACCTTTGGGAACCTGATTCATTAGAGAAGGCATTCAAGTTATCAAGAAAAATGGAAAGCAAAATTATGGCAACCAGGAAGCATACCACTCACAACTATAAAGATGGAAGTGTGGTTGCCCCTAGTCTTCCACAACCTATAAGGTTGACACCACAAAAATTGGAAGAAAAAAGAGAAAAATGGCTTTGTTACAGTTGTGATAGCAAATACACTAAAGGTCATAAGTGTGTTGAGAAGAAATTATTCTACATAGATTGTGAAGAGGAAGAAGAAAAGGAGCAAGAAAGGTCAAAAGAAGAGGATATACTCCAGGAACAAAGCCTAGATAAAGAAGAAATGAATCCGACCATATCTTGTAATGCATTGGCAGGAATTACCACTCCTCAAACCATCAAGATAGAAGGACAAATCAAGAAGAAAAAGGTAATAGTGTTGATTGATTCAGGAAGTACCCACAATTTTATTCATTGTAAGGTAGAAAAGAATTGAATTGCTTCTTATATCTAGCACCAGAGTGTCAAGTGATGGTTGCAAATGGAGGAACAATAAATTGCTCTGGAAAGTGCCATAATATCAAGCTATCGATGGGAGAATATGTATTGACTAGCCCAATGCTTTCCATTCCAATGGGAGGTGCTGATGTTGTACTAGGAGTCCAATGGCTACAATCCTTGGGTACAATAGCTTTTAATTTTCAAGAACTTTTCATGAAATTTTCCATGGAAGGAAAGGAAGTTGAATTAAGGGGTATTGCAGGGAAACCGGGAAAGATAATTAGCTCTAATGGTATGACAAAGCTTCTAAAAAAGGAACAAAGGGTGTAATTGCACAATTATGTTCGCTAGATGTTTCCACATTGCAATCATCTATTTCTCCAGATCTCCAAAAAGTCTTGGACAATCATTCCAAGGTATTTGAGACTCCCAAAGGTCTCCCACCTATTCGTGATCATGATCATGCTATTCATTTGATTCCAAGAAGTGTTCCTCCAAACATCAGGCCATACAGATATCCCTATGCCCAAAAAAGTGAAATTGAAGATATGGTTGTAGAAATGCTAGAGGCTGGTATAATTCAACCGAGTCAAAGTTCTTTCTCTGCTCCAGTAGTATTAGTGCACAAGAAGGATGGATCATGGCGCATGTGTCCGAATTATAGGGAGCTCAACAAGCTCACTATTAAAGATAAGTTTCCCATTCCCGTCATTGATGAATTACTGGATGAATTGCATGGATCAATTTACTTCACCAAGTTGGATCTTCATTCAAGATATCATCAAATAAGAATGAAGACTGAAGACATTCCGAAAACAGCATTTAGAACTCATGAGGGTCATTATGAATTTTTGGTCATGCCTTTTGGCCTTACCAATGCACCTTCAACATTTCAAGGTTTGATGAATTCCATTTTCAAACCATTCCTTAGAAAATTTGTGTTAGTATTTTTTGATGATATACTAATCTACAAAACATCTTGGAAGGATCATGTTGAACATGTTGACAGGGTGCTACAACTATTGGAGGAGAAACAATTATATGCAAAAAGATCCAAATGTTTCTTTGGAGTACAAGAGGTGGAATATCTGGGTCATATTGTATCTCATGAAGGAGTTAAGGTAGACCCTAGCAAAATTAAAGCCATTAAGGAATGGAAAATCCCCACATCCATAAAGCATCTGCGAGGATTTATCGGGTTGACAGGGTATTATCGCAAGTTTGTTAAGAATTATGGGAGAATAGCAGCACCTCTAACAACATTATTGAAGAAAGATGCATTTTCATGGACTCCAGAAGCAACAAAGGCCTTCGAACATCTTAAAGAGGTAATGTGCCAAGCACCGGTCTTAGCTACACCGGACTTCACAAAAACCTTTATTGTGGAATGTGATGCTTCAGGGAATGGAATTGGTGTTGTCTTAATGCAAGATGAAAGACCCATTGCTTTTGAAAGTCGTCCAATCAAGGGAAAGTTTTTACACAAAGCTATTTATGAGAAGGAAATGTTGGCAATACTCCATGCACTTAAGAAATGGTGACCCTACCTAATGGGAAGACACTTCAAGGTAAAAACGGATCATGATAGCCTTAAATACTTTTTAGAACAAAGATTATCCTCTGAAGAGCAACAAAATTGGGTCACAAAGATGTTGGGTTATGACTTTGAAATCATCTACAAAAAAGGGAAGCAAAATGTGGTGGCAGATGCACTCTCAAGAAAGGATGAGGATGTGGAAGCATTGTTGTGCGCCATTTCTATTATCCAACCAGATTGGATAAACGAAGCAAGGGAGGAATGGAAGAATGACAAAGAAGTGTGGGCACTTATTCGAAAGTTACAACAAGATTCCAGTACGTCTAATACATTTAGCTGGCAAAATGATTCTTTATGGTACAAAGATTGCTTATACCTCTGTAGGAATTCCCAACTAAAACAAAATATTCTTATGGAATTTCACACTTCTCCCTTAGTAGGGCACTCAAGATTTTTAAAAACTTACCACAGGGTTAAGAAGGAATTTTTTTGAGATGGCCTTAAATCGGATATTCAAAAATTTGTGGCGGAATGTTTGGTTTTCCAACAAAATAAAGTTGAAACAATTAAGACACTGGGTCTATTACAACCTTTATCCATTCCAAGCCAACGTTGGGAGGAGGTTTCAATGGATTTTATCACAGGTTTACCCAAGTCTGAGGGAAAGAGTGTCATCATGGTGGTAGTTGAAAGACTTACCAAGTATGCACACTTTTGTGCATTATCACATCCATTTAAAGCCAGTACAGTTTCTATTGCATTTATGGAAACAATTCAAAAGCTACATGGAAACCCAAAGATTATTGTAAGTGACAGAGATCCCATTTTCGCTGGAAATTTTTGGACAAAATTATTTTCTTGTCTTGGTACTCAGTTAGCTCATAGCTTATCTTATCATCATCAATCTAATGGGAAAACTGAGAGAGTAAACAAATGTTTGGAAGGATATCTTTGTTGCTTTGTATCTGATAAACAGACACAATGGGTCAAATGGTTGCCTCTGGCTGAATGTTGGTATAACACTTCCTTCCATACAGCAACAAAAATGACCCCATTTATGGCACTTTATGGATATCAGCCACCATCCATCACATCATATTTAAGAGAAAATTCTAAGGTTCAAGCAGTAACACATCACATCGAACATCAAAAAAAATTCCTCCAACTCTTAAAGGATAACCTCGTGTTGGCACAGAATAGAATGAAACAACAAGCAAATCAACATCGCAGTGAAAGATGTTTTGATGTAGGTGATTGGGTATTCCTACGGCTACAACCATATAAGCAAATGTCCCTCAAACAAGCTAAGAAGGATAATAAATTATCACCAAATTATTATGGTCTGTACAAGGTGTTTCAAAATATTGGTACTATGGCATACAAATTGGAGCTTCCTGCAGCTTCTCGATTTCACCCAGCTTTCCATGTTTCATGTTTAAAGAAGGTTAGAGGCGACAAGCTCCCAGTTCAAACAATATTGCCAGAACTTGACGAGGAAGGAAAAATTATATTGGAACCAGAAGCAGTCACAGAAACAAGAACTCGACAGCTACGAAATCGATCAATTCCAGAGTATCTTATCAAGTGGAAGAACTTATCAGCTGAAGATTCCACATGGGAGGATGAGAATTTTATACAAAAGCATCCAGAACTACTCAAGCGTTGAGGACAACACTTTTTTGAAGGAGAGGGGCATGTTGGGTCCCTATAATACTAGTGATTACCCCATTACTATTGTAGTTGTATCCCTTATTAATATTGTTGTGCGCCTATTATCCCCATATTGTTATTACTATGCCCCATAGAATCCCTCTATTGTCATTTTTGTGGGTTTATATTATTATTGTTAGGTCGACTGGGTTATATTGTGACTCCTTAGACTCCTATATATAGAAAGGAGGTTTTGTCATTTGAATCATCCAAGAATTGTTCATTTATGTAATGTAAAGGAGGTTGCCCCCTCGAAGATGCTGAATTCTAAGGCGTTGATCTATCTTTTCTATCTTTTCTTGAGCTGGTTTCATAACAGGTCATGACTCATTTTCGAGCAAGAGACTCAATCTCCATTTGTGCAAGTTGATGAGCCCCAAAAATGGACAATTATTTGGGCTCATTCAACCTCCTAAGTTGACTTAATCCACCATTCTCATCGGTTTATTGCATTTTTTTGATTATTTTTATGTTAATAGAGTGAATTTGGTTAGTCATTATGCCAACAAGTCTAATGGGTGCTTTGTGTAGCCTTTTTGGTCCACTTGGAGACAAAATTGAAGGTCTAAATGAGCACTTGGCAGCCAAATTCGTGGGAGAACAAGCTAGAGGATTTGTAGGAAGGTGTCCCCCTCATTTATGGGCCCTTACCTCGAATTCTCCACCATCAGCTCGGAGTTCAAAGGCCACCAAATCAATGAGCACAAGGGCAGCCAAGCAAGTCAAGTAGGACTGCTGTTAACTCCAAGTTTTGGGCAGCCGAGTCCCTAACTTTTAGGAGGACTGTTGGGTCCTCAATTTGTATAAATAAGAGGGCTTAAGGCCTCATTTCAGTTAGTCATTTTGGGGAGCTAGTGGTTAGTCATTCTGTAGCTGGTAGTTAGTCATTTCATAGTCTTGTTGTAGTCATTTTGTAATTCGATTTTTAGGCAATAGATTAGTTTTGCTGTCAGCTCATTTTCAAGTTCTTCTTGTGGACAGTTTTTATGTAACTCTTCATTCTTGTTTAATAAAGATGAATCCAGCTTTGCACCAGCTCTAAATCTCTCTTGGGAGGCTGTAGCTCTTGGGGTTGGGCCCATCTCAAGCGCTCAGTACCTCCCTTGTTTATCTTTATGTGTTTGCTGCGTTCTTAAAATGAAATCTGCTCTTTAGATCTTGCTTTGTTATTTTGGTTGTTTTTGATGGTTAAAGTAGCTTTTTATGGTTAGAATCGATTGGTAGGAGTTTTTCATGCATTTAGATCTTTTTGAATGTTCTTACTCACGTGATGTACATGGTTCTCTCTCCAAACAATGCTGTTGTTTATTCATTTCATTGACAGTTGGATTAAGTTAGCTAGGACTTGGTTTGTTTGAAAGGATTCATTGATTCGTTTGAATGAGCATTGTGCAGGGCATCCCTATCACCTTCATCACCTCCTCATTCATCTGAGCCTTGTCCAGATCAGCTCCTCCATCACCAAGTCTGTTTCCTCATCTCCCATCTGCTCTTTTGCCACGTAACCCTACCTTCTTGCTTTTCCATTGCTTACACCTTCGTTGATGCAAGTCAGCCTTCCACATCATCTCACCACTCCATCCATCAGTTCCTGGGTCACTTCAGACCCCCATCCTACCTCCATAACCATCCATGCATCTTCCATCAACCATCCATCCTCAACCATCCCATTTCGAAACATCCTGTAGAAGAATTGCAGAACATCCTGTAGAAACCCCTGCAGACTTCCTGTAGAAGTTCATAAACACGGTTGCATGTCATCCAGACTTTGTGAAACTCTAAGAAAGAATGTTAGGGATCCCTTAGACCCTCTCTGTACCATCCCAACCTTTCCCAAAGCATTTCATCCCTTGATCCATCCCCGCACAGTGGAAAACTAGTTAGAAGCACATGCATGATAATTTCAACAACTTAAGAAAAAATACAAAAATATGTTTTCTTTAGATAGTAATAAATTAGACACATGCATTTTACCTTCTTAGAAGTAATGGCATCTCTTTCAGTAGTTTGCATGCTCTCCTTTGCATCAGTAGGACTAGCTGGTAGAATTAGGGTTTGCTAGGGTTTGTGTTTCTTTTTGGCTTTCAGTTTCTTTCCGCAAGTAGATTAGCTTCCTTTGAGTTAGCTTTCGTCCATCAGTTAAAAAGCTTCTTCTAAGAGCTCATAGAAGTTGGCTTGAGGCCTTAGCGGACTTGTGCCAGCTGACCAAGTGACAGCTGTGGCAAGAGCTAGTACTTGTGCATACAACACCGTCGCTTCCAAGTTTGTTACGAACTACCGGGTTGATAAAATTAAAGAAGGGAGTTCCCAGGATTTGTAGCATTATTGCTACAATACTGGGACCCACCACAAGTCGTGACTCATTTTAAGGCAAGAGACCCAGTCTCCATTCATGCAGGTCGTGACTCGTTTTCGAGCAAGAGACTCAGTCTCCATTCATGTAGGTCGTCACTCGTTTTTTAGCAAGACACCCAGTCTCCATTCCTGTAGGTCATGACTCCTTTTTTAGCAAGAGACTTTAGTTTATAAATAATATATCATAGCAGAGCAGCGCATTCATGAGTTTTACATAAGTTGTAACTTGTTTTCAAGAAAGATGCTTTGGTTTATAGACAATATATCAGAGCAGAGCAGCTCCAAGGATACCATGAAGGAAATCCATATAAACCTCACCCCTATATTCAATCAAATTCATCTGCATTGTTGTGTTATGCTCTGCAGGTCATCTTGGCGATAAAATTGCTTTAGTAGGAAGGGGGTGTATTTTCTCTGCAATTCACACCCAATACTTCATTGAAGGGGTGTCTGTAATTTCATGATAATTTCATTGTTATATCCCATAGAAACATATAAATTTACATGCAGAGAGAACTCTAAGAGGTGTGAAAATGACTGTTACTCCTAGTATTTCTATCATGGATGGGAAGTTGATGGTGTTGGGGCAATGTGTTTTGTCTAACATTCATGGGAATATCACCTTGACCCCTGCATTAGGGGTGAGAACGGTTAAAAATGCATTTTTGGAAGCCACGTTGGATCAAAGCAAGGGTCATCATATTTTTCCTATAAGGCAGCTCGAGTGAGTTCTGTAAATCTTTCCTTCAAGATTTGGCATTTTTTATTTTAATATGTATTTGTATTTATTTTTTGGGGTGTATATACATTTCTCAACAATGGTATGATGTTTTTATTTTATTTTGGGTTGGGATTCCCTCTATTTTGTGAATTTGATATTGTATATTTTTTCTAATTGGCTTGTGGGGTGGTCAACCTTTTGAAGTTGGGTTTGTTTTTAATGCCAATGAGCATAATTATTCTTTCTGTCTTTTGTGATTTGGGAGGTAATATTGGGGGAGGGCTTGTGGACAGGTTTTTTATTTCAACTACGTAGACAGATCATGGTTCAAATCCCATCCAATATTTATTAGGATCCACATTATCACCCTGGAAAATGGTTCATATTGATCACTTATGAATTTTCGATGATTATAGCCTGAATGATGGATTTGAGGAACTATTTGAATCTTCTTGATCAAAAGGATTTTGGAAGTTGTTTAGGCAGGTCTGGTGCTACTTCTGCCTACCATGAAAAGGGTGCAGATTAGCTTTTGTGCATTTTATCTGGTTCATTTTAGTCTTTGAGTTTTCATTTTGATACAACCTTATTCGCAAGGGTTTCAATATAATTTGTGGTTGTTTTTATTGTCATTCTTGTGGTTTATTATTCTTTATAACTTTCAGAAAGTTGATTATTGGTAATCCATGGCAGTTGTGAGAATTGGGTTGGCGAAAATTGAAATTCTAACAAGTATATCTGAATTGAGCACTCATATTTTCACTTTGTGTTGGTTGATTTGCTCTGACCTCCTCATAAGGAATCTACAATGAACCAGCATCACTGTTAATGTTTTCCTCTGCATGAAACATTTTTTTGTTGTTGCAACTAATGAGAATAAGAAATCCTCAACAATAAAACATATATTAAACAAAGTCTTTCAGTAGAAATCACATGAGAGAATTTTTTGGCCGATGCATTTCGAACCAACAAGTGTGGTTCATCATCAGGACCAGAGGATGAACGAAACTTGTTGGTTCACAAAGCGTCAGCAAAAAAAATTCTCTCATGTGATTTCTACCGAAAGACTTTGTTTAATTCATTATGGATCACAGAAGCTTGAATACAGAAGGAAAAAAAAAAACATATATTGTTTATCTGATGTCCATTCTAACTTCTAATGCCTTTCTTGGTTCTATTTTCTTGTTCCATTTTGTTTTCCACTTTGTTTTTCTTGTGGGAGGTGGGTGAAGGTTTGATTATCTATTGAATGTGATAGTCATCAGATTTTTTTACGTTTTAGTTTGAGGTTTTAGTTTATTGATTTTATCATGGTTATTGATTTTTATGGAGCTTCTCCTCGCAATCTTTTTGGCGGTCAATGCCTTTGCTTCTATTGACATTCTCTTGCAACTTGACTTCCTTTATGTTAATGTCGTTTCTTGAAGGTTGAGAGTGTGTAGAGTGGGCAAGATAATATCTTTGAGGTGGCACTTTATTCATTATGCATTGTCTAGTAGCCCATTAGCTCATGTGGGTGGATTATTTCCATCTCCCACTCCACATTTCCCCTTTGATATGCATATTCAAATGTACATAAATGAGAGAACCCTCTTGCAAAGTACATTTTCACCACACTAAGAACTATTTGATACACATATTTCTTCAATTGTGGGCTTAGGATCAGCTATCCATCATTGTCATGTGTGGGTTAATCATGATGGCCAGAGGAATAGCCATAAATTTGCCAAAGTGACAGACCACTTTGGGGCTCTTGTTGGGGGTCAATTCCTTTGCTTCTCTTGACATTCTCTTGCAACTTGACTTACTTTATGTTGATGTATTTCCTGAAGGCTGAGAGTGTGTAGAGTGGGCAAGATAATATCCTAGAGGTGGCACTTTATTCATTATGCATTTTCTAGTAGCCCATTAGCTCATGTGGGTGTATTATTTCCATCTCCCTCCCCGCCCCACATTTTTACTTGGATATGCATATTCAAATGTACACAAATGAGAGACCCCTCTTCCAAAGTACATTGGCACCACGCTAAGAACTAGTTGAAACTTGATACACATATATTTCTTGTGTTCCATACATGATATATGATACCAATTCTAATCTAGTACTGTGTTGTGTGAAAATATATGGTCCAGGGGATAGAATATCCCAATAGGGAAAGTTTCTAAGGAATATTAGATGAAAGTAAGGAGGGAAAAAAACTTAAAATAAACATATTTTCAAAACTAGAACAAGTTCTTCAAGGTTTCATTATTGCCACATAGTTGACTTTCAAGGTTTAGAATTACTAGGTGTTCAAGGATTTCCCTATGACTAAGTCATCATGTGTTAAAGACCAATAGAAGTAGGGATTTTTGGGTTGTAACTGCATATTTGAGATGGATTTAATACCAATTGAAGTAGGCCTTTTTGGGCTATAAGTGCCAGTTTTAGATGGATTTCAAATATTAAAGACAAATCTTCTCCTTAGATTTGATTCTCTAGATGTTTCCCTTTTGCTTAGGTCAATGCCAATTCCAAAGTCATTTGTAACCATCAACTCAATTGTTTTTCAGAAAAAGTTTTCTTTGGTTACATCTCCAATCTTTCCACCAAGTTAGCGACTGTAGAAGGTCAAGCATAAGAAAAAGGTGTTTTAAGATTGAACTTTGAAGTGTTTCTAGCATAATTCTATTTGTAATACTAAGCTTGAATTTTGCTATAAGGTTTTCCAATCCTTCCAATCTCTAATTTTTTTGTCATAAAAGTCACCAAGACGCAAATTCCTTTCTTGTGCAGTCTCTTGGTTGAGAACAAGAGATGTTCGCAAATATATTTCCTTGTTGAAGAACTACTTGGAAACATTATACAATGATCCTTGAAATAAATCCTAGCTTCAAGGAAGTCACTTTTCCACACCAATTTGACCTCCCAAGCTTCTCGAGTGCTTTTGGCTACAAAGGTCTCATCAGTTGGCTGGATGTTGGGGTGGTCAATAGCTTGTGAATGTTTATAACTTTATATTACTCCATATTTTGTAGCAGAGTAAAGCCCCTGAGGTGATTGCTTCCCAAGTAGTCTCTTCCATGCCTCCTTCCTTTCCACTACTCCAATGGCTCATTTGGCATAAAAATCCTAAGCTTTCATTCGGGTGGCTAGAGAACCCAATCCTCCTTTATCCTCCTTTATCCTTAGGGGTGTTATTTGTATATTCCATTTATTTTCAAAGAAAAAACCTCTCTGTTTTTCTTGTTTCAAAATATGATCTTCACTAATTAGGTTTTGAACATGTGATATTCATTAAGTAGGTTTTGATTTTGAGTTAGCAAAACTCAAGCCTCAAACTTAATTATATGTCTATTAGGCATCCACATGCTCATTATGTCTTGGGAATTCCATACTGTCCACTTAATTTTTTTTATCATCATGGTCTACCCATTTAGGATGTAGCTCATAGTGGTCCTAGTGAGCTTAGTCATTCTCCAAATCATTATTTCCAAAATAATTTGATAATGTAACTCAGATGGGTATTTGAACATCCATAGACCATTAATCTACCTCTACATGCCTAGAAGAAATGGTTGGCTCTACTCATACCAATGTAAGTAGGCAACAAAGCATGGTAGAGAAGGTTCACTAGTTGTACTATATTACAGTAATAAAACATAACTTATCTGTTGTTTTAATTCTACAAGGAAATTTAACCATTTATACATATTTGAGAAGCTCGCCAGTGATGACTAAAAATAAGTAGGAGAATGACTCGGGGGAAATCATCATCTTGAGAGTTCAAACTTTGATTTGATATTTGATATGAACCCAGAAAATGGATCGAAAACACACACAACATTTCAATGGAGTTTTGACATTTCTTCTGTGTGTTTTTGTTGATCTAACTATGCTGCAACACTTATCTTCCATTAACATTGCTACAGATAACTCAGTCTGACCAAAAGAAACTTATACGTGAAAAGATTTGCTATATACTACTAAATAGTGACCATAATTTCTATTAATGTTAGATGGAAATAGAAATGGCGACATAAGTAAATGTATCCACAGCACACAAAAAAATTTGAACTAGAGGAAATTCTTTTGGGTTAACAATAACTCCAGAGTTATATATTACTTGGGAGGAGAATGAAGCAAAGTTTCAGTTACAAAGGAAAAGGAGGTACAAGACATCTTGCACCCTACCATGGCAGCAATTATTCAATCTCCTATCCTACGTGTTGGCTATGATATAAGGCTTCTCTCTTTCACAAATTCCCCTATCTCTGTCACTCCTCTTCCCACCATATTTTCATTCTTGGATCTTGTATCCTTGAAAGCCCCAGAGGTATTTAGGTTAGGGATATCTGTTTGACTCAACGTGGCCTATTCTTAACTTCTTTCTGACCTGATGCTTTAATCATCAAACCTACTCACTTTGGAGAGTTTTGGCCCCCTAAAATTCAATAATTTGAGGACTATGGTTATTGTTAAGTCTTACTCTCCAACTCTTGGCTAGGCTCTTGCTCATTTTCTACTCTAGCTTTGGATCTGGCTCTGGCTTTGCTCAATATTTTCCTGAGATGCTTGTCTGGTGCTTAAGAAACAATGAAACACCCATCTTCTTTAAACTTTGTATTTTCATAGCTTGCACTTTTCCATCGATTCTCCGAGTTTTGTACAGAGCCTCAGAATACATGTTCCCTAGCTACAGTTATTTAGGAACTTGGTGTTCCAACACTATTGATCTCCATTTTTTTCTGGATATAAAATCAGAAACTCAAGAAAGAGCACTAACAGTTCAACTGAGTTTTGACATTTCCTTTGTGTTTTCATGATCTAACAATGTTGCAACACTTCTTTGCCATTAAAATCACTACAGCTAACAAAGTATGAGAAAATAAAAAACTTGTAGGTGGAAACCTCTACAGTATAAGGGTAAATGTTGTGTATACTATCTGTTACTGTCAGAGAGAAATATTAACAACAGCATAAGTAAAGACTTAAACACTACAGTGACTATACAACTAAACTGGAGAAAAACCTTTTCCAGGTAAAAAATAAACCGAGACTTATATATTACTTGGGAGGGTAATGAAACAAAATTTAAGTTACAAAGTAGAAAGAGGTACTAGATTTCTTGCACCTATACATGACAATAATTGTTCAATCTCCTAATCTGTGTCGTGGCTAGTGATGGCTTTCTCCCTTCAGCTACTTCCCCCATCACTGTCACTTCTGCACCTTTTCCTTGGATTTTGTCTACTTAAAAAGTCCCAGAGGTAGTTAGGTTAGGGGTATGTGTCTTATGAAACATGGCCTCTATCTAACTTGTTTCTGACCTGATTCATTATGGATCATTCTTACTTCTGGTTCAAGATAATTATTTTGTGTTAGTAGTATGATATCTTCAATGGTTTGATATTTGAAACATTAATAGTAAGCTAAAAAATTAAATCGTAGAAACAAATAGATATTAAATGCTCGAGTATTTTAATAGCCTAGTATATATGTGATCATTACTAAAATCAAAATCCTTATTTGACATTGTTGTGGCAAATTAGTTTAGTACTTATTTTCTTCATTCCTAAAGCTTGGGACTAACTTCATGCTCTTGATTATCATATTCAGTCTGTATAGGTTTGAAGAGTTGAGTATTGGAGTATCAGTACTGCAAGAACTGCAAAATCCAGAGTTGATTGAGTTTTAGCTAAAACTTATTGCAGACGCAACAACAAGCCATCGTGATGTTTTTCAACCATATCTAGCCATTTTTCTAAGAATGTGGGAAATTAGGAAGCGCTCCGGATTTTTCAGCGACTATACATCTAGTGGAAGCATAGGAAGTCTAGAAGCAAGCAATTCAACAGACGTTAGAACCCCACATGGAATTGACAATGCAGGGAAGGGGCACATGGATAATAAAAAATTGCAACTCTTGCACTCCTTAATACAATCATTTCCCTTAGTTGAAGAGATGCAAAAAAGTACCGGTGATCTTGAATTAATGTTAAAGCTTGGTGCATCCTGGCTTAATTCCAATGGAATAAATTCTTTGAAGAAGATTACGTTGAAAATATATGGCTTTTGTAAAATGTCCTTAGATATGTGTTGTTTACAAAGAGGTTTTCAATGAATATCCTTAAGGAAAAAATCAGGTTGAATATGTCGAGTTCTTTCCACTAGTTTGTAGGATTTTATAACTCCGAGAGGGAGTAGTACTTTGATCATTGGAAGGCAATAGAAGGATATATCTTTGCATTCCATGGAAGTCATTCATGTAACTGGTGCTCTATCATAAGGTAATTTAGTTCTACTATTATTTTCTGTTTTCTACATATACTCTATGAGATCTTGTTTCGCAAATGAATAACAGAGGAAATAATTTTTTATGTTTTCTTTTATGTGGTTTTTATGGTTTTTAAACATAAGAGAAACTTGACATCCATAATAAAGAAAAATACTCCCCAGGCTTGAAAATATGTCAATTGTATAGACAAAATATGCTTTTACCATGGTGAAAATTGAGATTAAATAGCCTAAGAGATTGCTATCACCCTTTCAGGGTTATAAAACTTCAAAATAACATTTTTCAACTACTTCATTTTAAGAATGATATTTAAAACTAATTAATAGAGAAGGCCTTTAATGAAGCCCTCATTAAGTGACTTGAGGCCTAGTAATGATATTTAAGGACAATTTAAGAGTATTTAGGACTTTTTAAACGGTATACATACTTTAAGTCAACTGAAATTCGTTTTACTTTTTTTTTTTTCGAAGGAAACTTCCCTGTGGCTTTACAGGGAGCTTCTATGACTGCATGGCATTCATTTGGAGGTCCTCTCATCTGGGACAATACCTATTTGTACAAGTGGCATTTTCTCAATGGCCATTCAAAATCCTTAGGTGGGTAAGCCCCATTGCTACATTTCAGTTGGGTTCTAGATTTGCAAAGGATAATTGGAGATGATGTAAGAACAGTCACTACAATTTAACAATCCTCACACCGAGTTATTATAAAGCATGCCATTATTTTTCCCCTTCCAGATAAAGTGGAACATTTTGATTCTACTAAGATTCCATGTAAATTGAATTTCTGAAAATCAACAGTAGTTGCCTCCTACCAACACTGCCTTCCTACTGGTAAGAGCATGCATCATGGAACTGCAGAACCCTAAAATTTAATTTTGAAGTAACATGGATTTCATAAAATCAAAGAAAAACTTCAGAAAATAATCATTTCCAAAATAAGAGGCACAAGAGGGTAAAATATGCCGATTTTAACAAGTCATGGACCTGTTACCACCCAAACTAGCAATCTTGTCAAGGCCCATACAAGATGCTACGATAACATTGTTGACTCAAAATATATTAGGTCTTGTGAGATGCCTCACAAGGCAAAAGCCAGACCAAGACACAACAATGACGTGGATGCTACTGTCACCTCAACAATCCTCCTCTTGCTCTTTAGTGAAATTTCACCACATGGGAGACGTCCCAGTTTATGTCACCTAAAGTATGTTCTAGGTCTAGGGTTTAAAGGTGACACTTCAATCAACTTACCCAAGGTACTCAGGCTAAGAAAAAGGCTCAGTTCTATTGGATAAGGAGTTGTGTACTTATGAAGTAGCCTATAAAGATGGACTTCTAGCCTGGGGTTTTCAATGCATACTTTCAAAATTAGCCCAACTGGGCATACAAGAGAGGGAAAAGGTTTTCTTAATGATATGATCAACAATAGGAAAGGAAAACCTTCAAAATGACCCTAAGTTGAAGCCTTAGTGTAGAATTAGTGTTTTGCAAGCCCTAGAATTGCCTAGGGTTGATGATGTCAGCCCTAAGGAAGGACTTCCATGTTGAAAATAGCAACAAGAAATGCTAAAAATAAAAGTGCTAAAAATAGCACTGTTATAAATAGAATTTCAGGATACGTTCCAATTTTAGTTAGTCCTTGAACTAAAATTGAGAATTAAAATTCGAATTTGATCTTAGCAGTTGTTTGTGAAATAATTAATTAATTCATCTTGAGTTAATTAGTTATAGGAAATCAAACATGAAGTCTATGGTGAAGACATGTAACAGTTTCTCCATTGATTGAGTAAGTTATCCCTTGATTAAGGAGATGTTGGCTTAGTGGTGCCTGACCCAAGTTCAGAGGTAATTTAGCCAAACAAATTCTGAGACTACCGGCCCTTTCGGCAATAGTCTGTGGTGCGTGGACTAAGGTATCACCTGAGGTAGTAATGGATGGTGTTGGAACCAGGTTTCCACACCCTAGGGATGTCTTGATGAAGTTTCTAGAGGTTCGCGGTCCAAACCTGCGTACTCACGTTGCTCCGCGCAGCTGTCTATCCTTCGCGATATGTGCCACTGCCTTCATGCAGCTCTGCAAGGGGCATGAATGAAGTACTACCTTGATCTCTATGCCTACTGCGTTGTTAGATTAGTGCTTAACTTAAATTGTGTGGGCCCAATATTCTTAGTAATCATTCAATATTCAGATAAGTGCACGTAACCATAACCAATATAAATGCATAAAGATGAACAAAAACACAGATACACAATATTTTGAATCAAACTTATCTTTATTAACTTTCAATCCCAATTACAGACCCGACTCCACCCTGCGCACTCAGCTGCAGGGGTCCACGCACTCAGCTACGGACTCTACTAGGCCTCTGCATACTCAGTTGCAGAGCCTCTTCCTACTACTATGACCCAATACCCTTCAGATCCAATTCTAACTTCGAACCATGCCCTCATTATTCCATCTAGTACTACTCCTCCCTTTTACATTTAGAGCCTCACTCTATTTATACAATCCCATGGTCCGCGGACCATGGGTAGGCCAACACAACTTTACATTAAATTACAATATTTTAGGGTGGACAACACTATGACTCCTCCTAATCTTCGCGTACAATTGACTAAAACTTGGGCTTTCAACCCCAAAAACATGTTGCAGGAGATCCCATTCCTAACAGGAGATCAAGATGAGTTGTAATTAGTTAGCTCAGTTATCTGAGTTAAGTCCAGTTAGATTAGTTCCATTAGTTAATGCATGCATGCATGTAACTGCTGCACTTCAGATAACTGAATATTCTCTCATAAATAACTCATGCATGTCAATTCAGTCAGAGACCCAGTTGAGATCAGATGATGCGATAGTGTACTATCAGTTACAGGAGTATTCCATGGAGGATATCTCTTGCATGCAGAAGGAATTCATTCCTTGGAGATTGCACAGTTACTTTTGAGTTTGATGAGTTGTGTGAATGGAACATTCACACAAGTGGAAGAATTGGACCCCAGGAGAAACTGCACAAGGATATAGGAGGCTTGGAGGGCTGAGGGAAGGCATATGTTGTTTCTATTCAGTCTGTCCGCTATGTTGTAGGATTGTACTGAGAGATAGATAGCTTGTGAGCTAAAGATTTGTGTAATCCGGACATATTTCCACTTGTATGATATTACAGAGATCGGGGTTTTTAGCTGAGTCTTTTCCCAAGGTATTCTTCTGTGTTCATGTGTGATTGCTTTCTCATTCTTAGTTATATGTGTTGTATTTGATCTTTCTCATAATCGATTAAGCTTTCGCAAGTTTGTTGTAGAAGTAGATCTAGTATTTTTCTTTAGTATATTGCATAATCTATTGATCTACAGTGAGAAATTCTACATGGTGTCAGAGCAAAGGTGATCAAAGTGAAGAACAATATACAAAGAAGGGAGAAGTTCAAAGTTTGAAGTTCCTGATTATAGAAATTGAATTCTTATCACATCTCAAATTTCACCAATGGCATTCAACGGTTGAAGAATCGAGTATGCCCTTGATAGCAGCTCAAATTATATAGCCTGGAAGGATCTCATGCAAGTAGTATTAGAGGACAATGGTTTGAAGGACTTCATTGATCAAGAAGTCAACAAGCCAACAACAACTACAAAATTTCCAAAATGGAAGAAATGTGTGGCTAGAGTGAGGGGAATCCTTCTGGAGGGAGTTCGAGACCACATAGTCTTGAGTCTCCATGGGAAGGAGACATTATTTTCAATGTGGAAAACATTGAAAGCTCTATTACAGAATAGCAGCGATCAGAGGAAGCCGACGCTGAAAGACAAGCTTCAGAAAATCAAGTGTGAAAAGGGTGACATGATCTCTACATATCTGAACAAGATCACCACCTGCAGGGATGAGCTTGGAAGTGTAGGGATCACGACAGCCGATGATGACATGGTGAGTCTTGATCTCCTTGGTCTTCCTAAGAGTTGGTATAGCTATCAAGACTCAGTAAATGGAAGAGAGAAACTGCTAGATTGGGAACGACTTTGGTTGGATCTGATGCAAGAGGAGATAAGAAGAAGCACCAGAGATGGATCTTCATCAAAGCAAGATGATGAAGAAAATCTAGCCTTAGAAAGTAAGGTGAGGAAAGGGAAAGGGAAGGTGTCCCATTCCAAATCCAGTTCTTCCCATGACGGGAAGAATTTTGCAAATCAAAAGTGCGATGCTTTCATTGACATGAGGTGGGCCATTATCCTACGAATTGTCCATAGAAGAAATCCAAGAAGGGATCCTAGAAGGGATCAGATGGTGAGGCACTAGCCTCACAATTCGAACTGGATTTCTCTCTCATCGCATGTATGGTTCATCCATGGTTAGATGTGTTTGGTACCTGGATAGTGGAGTTTCACTCCACATGACCGGTAACAAGAATCTTTTCAGTACCTTGGGGAGAAGGATTTCCAGATGCGGATCGAGATGGTGATGGAAAGTACCGTGTTTCAGGTGAAGGTACGGTTGTGTTTTAGAGGGAGAATGGAGCTCCTCTCACCTTGACTGATGTGAAGTATGTACCAAGTTTGAAGAAGAATCTTGTGTTTGTCACTATGTTAGAAGACAAAGGCTATGATGTAGTCATTAGTAAAGGAAATGTATTCCTGAGGCATATCGGCACTGGACAAACCAAGAGGATTGTTGAGCCTCGAACCTGCACCTTCCTATACACCCTCTCATCCTTCTTTTTCCACTCATTTCATCCACCTCGTTGATTAAATCATTGTATTTTAGTTTAAAAAAGAGCTTTTGACATGGTTTTCTAACTACGCTAATGACTGTTGTTTGGTTTAGAATTTTGTTCAGACAGCTGCGGAAGCTTCTCATTTTCCGCAGCCGACACATGTTTCCGCAACCGACCCAGGATTCTGCAGCCAGCACAGGATTCCGCAACCGTTTTGTCAAACACCATGCTACAGGTGTCCTCTAAAGGAATGAGCCACATGGGCAAGTTATAGGAGTCAAGGACATGGAACGTGTCCCTCCAGATCATCCTGCACGCCCATATAAGCCCGCGGTCAAACAGGGGGCAAAGGATAGTCAACGGAAGTGTTCAGCGGTGGCACGGCTCTGCGTAGCTCTGTTTTTGAGCACGTGAAGCTACGTGGCACAGTCCTTAGCCACGAAGACATCCTGGTAGCATGAATCCAATAGCCATACCTCTCAGATTTAATAAAAATGATGACAGTTACCTAGATCCGGGCTGAAGAGGATTTACGTGTCTCTGGCAGCGTGGTTATTAGCGTAGATTTAGTTAATTTGTTTAGCTTTCCTTCCTTATAAATAACGCGTCCATGAACGCTGTAAAAGTTAATCTCTGTTAATGTAATTCGAAGTTGTTGTATTTCCCCCACTGCACTTTTACGTTGCTGATTAATATATGAGAAGACTGGTTTAAACTTACGCTTGTAGCTGTTCGTTGAATCGGCTGAAGTGGCAGAGGGCCCCTGCTCACTAAAGTCTTGTACAGTTGTCCTTTAACTCTTGCATTACTTTTTTTTCTATTCATGTATATTAGCTGTACAGTTGTCATTTAAATGCTGCGTTTTATTTCATCATGTATATTAGCTGTACATAACAAAGCTTTTTAATTTCTGTTGATTTACATTTTCATTGCTGCTCTTTTATGGTTACAACTGATCAGTGTTTTCTGCAGGTTTCCTTAGGCAGCACGGGGCAATTTTTCACCTTTTCTTTTTATAACTATTGGCATATGAGATCATCTTGTCTTTGTCGCTGACTCTTGTTTTCTGAAGTTTGATTTCCAGTACTGTCATTTCCTTAAGTTGTACATTTATTTTCTGCTCTTAGATATCATGCTATTCATCTGTTAACGGTTTATTTCTATAATCAAATAACTTTATTAGGAACCAGAATATCACTCATTATAGCTTGATTTAGTTTGCTTTAGATCTCACATTGCTTGACTTGTTCATGATTGTTTCTCACAGGGTAAATTAAGCTGAAAGGCAAAAGGTCAAGAGAGTTAAAGTAGTGTGATTAGTTTCTTTTATGCAGTTTAACTTCTTTTAGATTTCACATTGCTTAACATTTCATGATATCTTTTCACAAGGAAGATTGAGTTGAAGAGTTGAAATAGTGTG